>CM076572.1:164699028-165314886 GCA_034641835.2 Pinus albicaulis | reverse complement strand
TCCCTGCCATTTTTACTAAAGTTTCTGGATTGTTATGTTGGGAAAAATACTGAGAGGGGGGGGGGGTGAATCAGTATTTACTGCATAATCAAATCTTTTTGTTTTTCAGTCCTTAAAACCCATACGCTACTTTCCTTCAGTAAACTAGCGTATATACGTGGATCCCCTTTATGAAACCAGTGTATACACAGAGATCTAGATATGTCATTAAATATTCACTCCTATTATTCCATCATTCATTCATCAGATGATTAATAAACAGTAAACATGTGCAGTAAGAACAGAATAAGCCATCACACAAAGCATCACACATGAACACCAGGATTTTTAGGTGGAAACCCAAATCGGGAGAAAACCACCGCTGCAGTTGCTCAGCCTTCAATATTTTATTATATAGAAAACATCTTACAACATATGTGCTGGCGCAGACTTGACCAGCACGCAGGCACCCACCTGCGCTCGTTTACCAGCCTCTCCTGGAAGGGAGCTACAACCCCTTGACTCGTTTACCAGCCTCTCCTGGAAGGGAGCTACGACCCCCTGCTCTCGTTTACCAGCCTCACCTGGAAGGGAGCTACAACCCCCTGACTGAAGGCTACAACCCTCAGCACCTCTATGGACCACGTTTCATCAATTTTCACACTGGATCCAACAACTTCAATAGAACACCACTTGCAGGCCACATTTCATCATATTTTTAGACTGGACCCTTTCCATACTTTTAAGCACAAACATACATCACCAACAGATACATATCAACACAGATCAGATAGCAGAAACACAGCAGAACAGATCAGATATTTCATACCCCTTGCTTCAGCAAACCCTAGTTTGCATACGCGCTTTTACTTCACCGATGTCGCGTATATACGCGCTTCCGTCCACACAAACCAGCGTATACCTCAGTGTATATTTTATTGCGCATACGCGCTTTCTCTTCGCTGAAGCCGCGTATATACGCGCTTCCTCCGCGGCGAAGTAGCGTATAGATCTTCAATCATTACAAAGCAGCATACTTCATCAGATCAGATATTCAGTTCAGATCTACCCTTTTGCTTCAGACAGATGTTCGCCTAGATGTTCGCCTCATCACAGATCTAATCACTCCATAAACAGATCTAGCAAATACAAGTACATTTCAGATCTAAAGATCCCACTTCATCATTTCTTCATAAGTGCTTCATAGATTCAGATCTATCATCAAACCTTTACCCTTTCCATACAGATATACTTCACAGAGAAGTATTCATTCTAGCTCAGACATCTTGCTCTCACACACATCATTTGCATAATGAATTTCTTCTCCTTATATAGGTTTACCCTTTTTCAATACCATGAGCCCCTTTTTCAATACCATGGACCAAAACAATACCATAAGCCCAAAACTACCTGGACGGGGTCAATTAGGCGGATCATTACCCAATACAATGGGTCAATACCATGGTGGTTACCCTTGGTTTTGCACTTTTTGGCGCTTTTTCCCATACGCGACTTGGAACGTTCACTAGCGTGCATGCGACACCTAGGCCAATCCGCGTATACAAAGAGACATACTCTTTTCATCATATTTTGAGCACATTCTGAATTCCTTTCTTCATTGCCTTTTGTACACACTGTAGATTCATCATATTTTCTTCATCGGGAACATATTCTCTCAAGGACAACTTCATCAAGTAAGTTGTCATCATCTTCATCAAGAGGGTTGCCTTTCAAGTACAACACTCAGCATCATATCATCAATTTACAACATTTACCAAGTCCATCAAGTCAAGAATAACTTCATCAGGTGGATTGCCATCAAGGACAACACATGTCAACAGTCGCATGTCTTCATCTTCATTTAGTGGGTTGCCATCAAGGACAACACTCTGCATCATATTTCCAACAATCTTCCCCTTTGGACTTGATGGCAACCACGATGGTGTTTGGTTACCACAACAGGATAGATACCTTAAGAATACAATGACAGTCTGTCATTCCCTATACTATTTGCCATGTACTCTCTCCATTTTTGGCATCATTCAAACACCATGTCACTCTCCCCCTTTGACATCAAGGGCAAAGGGCACATCATTATCTTCATTCAAACACCATGTCACTCTCCCCCTTTGACATCAAGGGCAAAGGGTGGACCAAGGCCAACATACTCTCCCCCTTTTCTCCGTATGTGGAAGAAACATTCTGCAGATCTGATATGTGCCGAAGTGGCCAAGCTCCCCCTGAGTTCATGCTGAATCTTCAAACATATTTTTCAATAAAGTACATGACTCAAAGACTTTCCTATCATCAATGACTCATACTTACAACAAATATCCAACCAAGTGGAGTTACATATGCGACTCAAGTACCCAACCAAGTGGGTTTACATATTTGACTCAGCTACCCAACCAAGTGGGTTTACAACTTTAACAAGTCCTTACATGACTGAATATTACAATTTTACATCATGGGTCTTAACAAGACCTTTTCATCAAATTACAAATATGACTTTAAGACCAACACCGGAAAGACCTCAAGAGGGATTATAAATCAGAAACACCATAATTCCAGCAATGCATTATACTCAGCAAAACTAATGCTCCCCCTGAATCTGTGCAACCAAGAAATCTTTCCAAATGACTAAGGCTCCCCCTTAGTTTGTGCAACCTGAAAACTTCCACCAACAAATCATCAAGGCATCTTCATCAAAACATTAGAAACAGAATTATGAGAACTGGAACACCACCAGAGATACCAAACAGTATCAGAGATACCAAACATCATTGCATCTGTGCTGAAGAGAGCTGAACCAACCAAAAATTGTCAGCAATTAGTCATACGCGGTTTTCTGTGCAAGAACTCGCGTATATACGCGACTGTGTTTCAGGAAACCCGCGTATCCCAAGACATCTTCTAAATTTCAACCAGATCTGATTCTCTGTGAGGCAAAGACAGTGTTCAGCTTCTTTCTGAGACATTTGAATGCTTCCCTGGACTACAGATAGATAGAATGATGTAGTTGTGTCTTCAAGCGTCATCCAACGGTTGTGGCATCAGTACAATAGTAACCAAGCCTTCAGATTCTTTGCAGCATCAATACAATCTTTCCAAGAGAGATTGTCATATCAGAACAACATCTTCACATAGGTGTCAAGAAATCATCCATGTGGTCCAACATCACCATGATCTTCAAGATTTAACATGAAGTAACATATGTAGGCAAAAGATCTCTCAACCATAGTAACACACTCTTCATGATTTATTTCTGAATCAAATGACATCCAACTCATCCATGTGTGAGTACAAAGGATACTTATCAGCAACCAGGGCTCAAAAATTCATCATAATAAATCATGTACCAAGTCATCATCATTTGAGCATGAGTATCACAAAAACCAAAGAACAAGCAGTCATATTGTCAACAATGCAATCATTAGTATTCAACCTGCTTCTCCCCCTAAACCAATGCTCTTCCTTAGCTTGCAATCTGAAGCACCTTCAACAGCACGTCATCAGCAACAATATCTGCATGATCTGTCCTCATCTCTGAATTATAAGACTTTCATCTCAACAACGAGTGCTCTTCATCATAAAGCAACCAGGCTTCATCCATAATGTTCAACACAAGAACCCATGTATCATTTCATTATTATGAGTATAACCAGAATAATGCTAACAGTGCAATCATCAGCAGTCAGAATGATACTCCCCCTGGACCTCTGCTCCAGATCTTCAGTTATCAGATAAATTCTTTTATCATCAATGCATACGCGACTGTGTCTGCTGAAACTCGCGTGTATACGCGACTTTTGTGAATAGAACTCGCGTATGGAAAGTGTAATATAGAAAATTTCACACCTTCATCTCCTTCTGCAAGTTTACCTTCTGTTCCTGTCTTTTCTTCACACCAGATGCACTGTCAGAAATACATCTAACCAGAATAATCAAATCAACTATGAGAGTCATCATGCATTGCTCCCCCTATGACGATACATTACTAAATCTCCTAATGTATCTCACATCATTCCTGCAGTCAATAAGCAAAGTCAGCTTCAGAAGCGGATGACTGCAGTAGGGTCAGAATTCCCTACGTTTCTGATCGTTCTTCCTTCTTTTTCCAAATTTTCTTGAGCTTTCCAACTGTGTGCTGAAAGTTGTCCACTTTCCCAGATCTGTTCATCTTGCATTCTTTTTCTACATGTCCATACTTGTTACAAGCATACCATCTCATGTGGCCAAAGAAATAAACATAAGAATCATAATGAGTATTTCTATTCTTCCTCCTTTTACAATCAGCTGCTTTATGTCCATATTTGTTACATGAAAAACAATATCCTTTGAAGAAACCAGAGTACCTTTCTGAGTAGAACCTGTTTGTTTGTGGCTGAATTGTTCTGCTTCTGCAATTTGCTGCAACATGCCCATAATTATGACATTTAAAACATTCAACATTCTTGAATGAATTCCTTTGAGAATTCATGATTGTTGATTGAGCTTTCGTCTCTTTCAACACTTCAGGTTTTGCATTGACTACCTCTGAATTTTTAGCACTTCCTTGTGAGCTAGATTCACCTTTAATAGTTTCATGGAAACCAAGGCCATGTTTGATAGCAGGAGACCTTTGATTACTCAGAATATTGTCCAAGATATTAGTACTATCATGAAACCTCAAAAGTTTAATCTTTTCTTCTAATTTACTTTTGAGAATGTTTACCTCAACCTCCAAGACTTGACATTGCTTTGTAATGCTTTCTTCTTTCCTTCTTCCATCTTCTACTTGATCCTTCAGATTTAGAATCTCTTCTTTCAACCAATTTTCGTTTTCTTCACATGTTTGTTGCAGCTCTTCATTCTTCTTCTTCGATGCTTTGAGATCTTCTTTCAGAGATATGTTTTCAGCTTCAAGTCCAGCATTCTTCTTATTTGATTTTTTGAGACCTACTTTGAGGGAAATGATTTCTGCTTCAAGTTCTTCATTCTTCTTATTTGATTCTTCAAGATCTGCTAGTAGAGAGATGATTCCATCTCCAAATCCTGCATTCTTCTTGTTTGATTCTTCAAGATCTGCTTGTAGACGTTCTATGATAGACCAGATTTTTGCTCCAAGTTCTTCATTTTCATTTAGTTGTAGAGGTTCCTCACTCTTCTTACTTGATGTTTCTAGAGAGATGACTGTAGCTTCAAGACCTTCATTCTTCATTTTTCCCATTGTTACGGATCTCCTTCAAGCGATCAAGCTTCTGCAGAAGGACCACCCTCTGATACCAATTGTTGGGAAAAATACTGAGAGGGGGGGTGAATCAGTATTTACTGCATAATCAAATCTTTTTACTTTTTCATTCCTTAAAACCCATACACTACTTTCCTTTAGTAAACTAGCGTATATACGCGGATCCCCTTTATGAAACTAGCGTATACACAGAGATCTAGATATGTCATTAAATCTTCACTCCTATTATTCCATCATTCATTCATCAGATGTTTAATAAATAGTAAACATGTGCAGTAAGAACAGAATAAACCATCACACAAATCATCACACATGAACACCAGGATTTTTAGGTGGAAACCCAAATCGGGAGAAAACCACCGCTGCAGTTGCTCAGCCTTCAATATTTTATTATAGAGAAAACATCTTACAACATATGTGCTGGCGCAGACTTGACCAGCACGCAGGCACCCACCTGCGCTCGTTTACCAGCCTCTCCTGGAAGGGAGCTCCAACCCCCTGACTCGTTTACCGGCCTCTCCTGGAAGGGAGCTACGACCCCCCGATCTCTTTTACCAGCCTCACCTGGAAGGGAGCTACAACCCCCTGACTGAAGGCTACAACCCTCAGCACCACCTTGGACCATGTTTCATCAATTTTCACACTGGATCCAACAACTTCAATAGAACAACACTTGCAGGCCACATTTCATCATATTTTCACACTGGACCCTTTCCATACTTTTAAGTTCAACCATACATCGCCAACAGATACATATCAACAGAGATCAGATAGCAGAAACATAGCAGAATAGATCAGATATTTCATACCCCTTGCTTCAGCAAACTCTAGTTTGCATACGCGCTTTCCCTTCACTGATGTCGCGTATATACGCGCTTCCGTCCACACAAACCAGTGTATACCTCAGTGTATATTTTATTGCGCATACGCGCTTTTACTTCAGAGAAGCTGCGTATATGCGCGCTTCCTCCGCGGCGAAGTAGCGTATAGATCTTCAATCCTTACAGAGCAGCATACTTGTTCAGATCAGATATTCAGTTCAGATTTACCCTTTTACTCCAGACAGATGTTCGCCTTGATGTTCGCCTCATCACAGATCTAAGCCTTCCATAAACAGATCTAGCAAATACAAGTACATTTCAGATCTAAAGATCCCGCTTCATCATTTCTTCATAAGTGCTTCATAGATTCAGATCTATCATCAAACCTTTACCCTTTCCATACAGATATACTTCACAGAGAAGTATTCATTCTAGCTCAGACATCTTGCTCTCACACACATATTTTGCACAATGAATTTCTTCTCCTTATATAGGTTTATCCTTTGTCAATACCATGAGCCCCTTTTTTCAATACCATGGACCAAAACAATACCATAAGCCCAAAAATATCTGGACGGGGTCAATTAGGCGGATCATTACCCAATACAATGGGTCAATACCATGGTGGTTACCCCTGGTTTTGCACTTTTTGAGCGCTTTTGCCCATACGCGACTTGGAACGTTCCTTTCCGCGTGCATACGCGACTTCCCCTAGGAAAATCAGCGTATACAAAGAGACATACTCTTTTCATCATATTTTGAGCACATTCTGAATTCCTTTCTTCATTGCCTTTTGTACATATTGTAGATACATCATATTTTCTTCATCAGGAACATATTCTCTCAAGCACAACTTCATCAAGTAAGTTGTCATCATCTTCATCAAGCGGGTTGCCTTTCAGGGACAACACTTAGCATCATATTGTCAACAAACATTATATCACATCAGATTTACATCATTTACTAAGTCCATCAAGTCAAGCATAACTTCATCAGGTGGATTTCCATCAAGGACAACACATGTCAACAGTCGCATGTCTTCATCTTCATTCAGTGGGTTGCCATCAAGGACAACATCCTGCATCATATTTCCAACATGTTATCTGCTGGATCAGTATTTTATTTCAATAACAATAAGATTCAATTACAGAAGCTTGAAGAAAAAACACTTCTTGTTCCTTCTTTAACTTAGTGTTTAAATCCAATGCTTCTTTGATAAATTTCTCTAATTGCGCTTGGCTATGTAACTTAGTCATGGCTACTTCCATCTGTGTTTGTTTTTCATTAATCTTTGTTTGATATTGCAATTTGAGGCTTTCAATATCTTTATGAAATTGGGCTGTGTTTACTTTGACTTGCTCACTGGAATTAGATTTCTCTTCATTCAACAACTTCTCTAGTTCTTGTACTTTGGCTTCCTTTTTTTTTAACAACACTCTAACCTAAGTAGCTTTATCAACAGTAGTAGTAGCATATGCCCCTGCATACTGTGATAATTTGGTTAGATGTTCAGTAGGATCATCTAAGGAATCTTTTCATAATAAATTAATTGATTCATCTGTAGGATTTGAAGTTGTTTCATCAATTCTCCTCCTTTTGTTTATTTTAACTACAGCCTTATAACTAGGACCATAGAAAATATCTAATGAAGGAATATCTTCAATTTGTAGAGATATTTGATCTGTAGGGTAGGCCAGTATGATTTATTTATCATGAATTGCTAGAACTCTTTGTAGTGGATTAACAGTTTCCACTATATTCTGGGAGTGTTCAAGTGTCTGGAAACTCTTTACCTAATCAGTATTGAGATTCTCTTTAGGATTTTTTATTGCTTCAGAAAAATCCTACCATTCATTTATAAGATCTTTTTTTGTGGTGAACTGGACTGATCTATCATATTGTGACTGTACTGAACTGTTTGAGAATCTAATTCTATTCCATTATTTCTTGTTTCCTCTAGCATCTCTATCTCATGAATTACTTGGTCAATTATCTTTTTTGAGTTTTCTTTTTTAGATTTTGATTCATTTTCGGAGTGATCCAAATTATGATATTGCTGTTGTGACTGACTTGATTCATCTTCATACATATCTTTTACTTCATCATCCAGGCTGACACTTGGAGTGTGTTTGTTGTCATCTTCAATAGTTAACAAATTGAGAGGGAATTTCTCTAGTCTCTTGTTTCTTTATGCTTGGAACGCTTCAAAATCATCTTGAATTAGTTGGCAATATGCATACTTGATAATGTCTGAAAACTTTTCCATGCCTGGGAAGAGATCATCAAATCCATCTTCCTCCTTTAAAAAAGGTTTTAAATTAAGCTCTGTGATGTAATTTTTAATTACATCATTTGGATCATATAACCTTTTTGTCATTATTTTCAATTTCAATAAATGAATTTTGGAAACTTCTTTGTAAGTATGGTCGATGTTAGACAATGCAAAAGTGCCACATTGTATAGGGAAATTAGGCCAAATAGCCTTTTTAGCATCTTTCGGATGTTTCATAACACCATTAACAAGCTGATAGGATATTTATTTTGCAAGTAACTTATGTAATAGGGTAAAACATGGGGAGAAGCATAACTCCCGAATACTATAATATATGTAAAATTCTCCTCTGCAAACCATCTAGCTCCAGGAAGAATGTCTCCATTGGCTTCTTCAGAAACACTAGGGGCCCTTTTATTGAAAATCATCTGGTGCATAGGAAAATTTGAATCCGTAACAGATTTTATAGAAGTGTAGGTGGAAGTTTGAATCCCATAGTTCTCTGTGGTGAATGTGAATTGGGGTAGGGTCTTAGGTAGTCCATTTCCATCCCATGGGAGGAAAACTAGAAGTAAAACAGATAGCGTCCATGACATAGGCAGACATATAAAAGGGAGGTATCTCGCTTAATGAAATACTCCTTTTATTCCTATATTCGGTAATATGTTTGGCTAGGTTATTAGATAATATGTCTGCCCAATTCAAAATTGATGAATTGACGATTGCGTCAATCAGGGGAACCCATTCTTTTGAGAATCTAGTGCTATCAGGTTTGGAAAATAATCTACATAACATACTGGCAGAATAACAGTAAGGATTAGGAATTTGGGAAATTGGGTATGTACCAAACTTATCTTGCTTCAACTTCCCCTCATTCTCCTTCCATCTTGGATGAATTTAATAATATCTGGATGTTCTCCTCTAAAATTCTACAAAAATTCTTTGTCATATTTCTGTTGCGGGGGTGGTAGATGGTACATTTCTGTTAAATTTTCTGCCCTAAAAGAACCCATAGTTTCTCCCTTAAAATTCTTGAACATTCTATCTTCAATGTTCAAGTGATCGATTACCCACTTAACCATGTCTGTGTACGGGAGAATATTTGGCCTTGTAGCTATCCTGTGGATGTATGAGCATGCAACGTAAAAAAGAGTTGCATCGGAGGTAGATGTAGTGTTTGTTGAAGAAACTTTGGTTATCACCCTTGGTCCTTCACTTTCAAAAAGCTTATACATTGCCTCCCATGTTGAACTACCACAATATTTGTTGCAGGTGGTGTTTGAAAATAAGGGAGACATCTCTGTATCTTTAGCGGATGACGTCTGAGAAATTTCTTTACCCTTTTTGCTCATTTTTCTCTTCCTCAATCCATTAACTGGTTTCCTAAAAACAAAGCAAATTTTACAAGTATAGAGTATCAAGGAGACAAATCTATAATTTATTTCAAACACATGCAAGCATATATAAATCTATCAAGATATAACATCAATCATCAATCATAGTCTCTGAATTAATATTTCATACACCACGTGTAAAATATATCAATCACTTTAAAGTCGTTAAGACGTTGAATTTCATTTTGATATGACACAAGTCGTTTCACATGCTTGGTGCATTAAGTGGTGTCGGTATGTGTATCACAAGTTATAACTTATAACCATTCGTAATACTTACCCTTAAAGACTGCGAAATGCGATCTGCACAAATCGCAAATTGCAAATTTTATAGGATAACAATTTGGCGTATGTTATAAGTTGTGCGAAATGTGAATTGTGGTTTTTGCAAAACTTAAGTGATCGTGATTGCCGAAGGTTTTATATTCATTTATCTATTTTCTTATCGGTTCTGCGGAGTCGCAGCTTATATCAATTTGCTTTTAATTTTTTTAATTGATTAAGTGAGGTGCGATGCGATAAAGTAAATATAACAGTGATTGAATTTTTTGCAAAGTTTAAACATATTTTCGGAACTTTTGAGCACAGATCGCAGCTCGCACATTTTAAAGAATATGAGTCTTTGAAATTCATAAGATATTTGATTTGTGATGCACTCAAGAAAAATAAAGCATAAAACTTTTAAAAATAAAATATTTATTTGCTAAGTTTTTTGTTTTAGAAAATTTAAAATAATTTCCTATTTATTTCTAAAGGGTCCCTATTTATAAAAATAAATGGGGTTTGTTGTATAGCACAACACATACCAAAAAAAAAAACTTTATAGAGTACGCCATTTTTATTGAGATCAACATAATTGCAAATTATCAAGTGAAATATTGATTTTAACATTAATTCAAAATACATATTATAATCTTTCGAAAAAAAGAGGCTTATAAGGTATAAGGTAATTAATTCCTCTTTTTTATAAAAACCCATCTTAAAAAGTATAAATATTAATGATATAACACATGTACGCTTTCACATGTACTAATTCCATTGAACAGATTTTAGAAGAATTCAAGTATATGACCATTGCATTGCCTCTTATGGATGCTAATTCCATTAACAGATTTTAGAAGAATTCGAGTGTCAAGAATGCAATAGACAAAAATAAATAAAAAATAAAAACATTTTTGGACTATTTTGCATTTTATTAAAAGGTTTTTGAGATTTTTTGTGGGGTTTATGGGTTTATGGGACAGTAGATAGTATCGACCCTACCGTATTGGTATTTCAGTTGAATTTTTCCTAGTAGCGATATGACCGAATCTTGTAGTTTTGCATTTAACAAAGAACCCATATATTTTGAGAATATGATTGAAGAATATTGTCATATAACTAAGCACTATTCTATTTCTTCACCATATTAGTAGAAAATAGAAAGAATAATTTCTTTCACCATAATAAAACACAACTTTCAAAAAATAAAACACTTGATTCTGTGTTTCGAGGCATTTTCTGCAAATGATAGGAATTTCTATGGATTTTTATCCATATTCTCCAATTTAATGAGGGTTGGAGGGAGCTTACAATCTTGTATCTATTAGTAACTGCACCCTTCGGTAGAACCAAAGAAAATTCAGGTAGATTCCTCAGTGAAGTAGACTTGCCATAATCAATTACTTCAAGACATCAACAAAATAAATAGATATGCACGTCAGAGGCTCTTGTTCGCACCTTATCTTGTACTTGCAGTTTGTGGAATGGTTCAAGTTTATTTTTCTGAAATAAGAAGAGGTGTAGTTTTGAAAAGAAATGGCCCAAATATTTTCACAGCAAAATGTAGATTTCCAACATGTCTAAAAACTAAAATATCTCCAACTTCAATAAATTGCTCAGAAACAAAACTTTCCCAACCATTTGTGAAAACCGCTCATGTCTTAGCATAGCACAGGTTCACATGTTACAATTTCCCACTTGGTCCCTGTAGTGTTGCATCTTCACATGCCCCACATTGCATTCTCTCCACATAATTAGTGGGTACCTCCTACAATAAACAAAATGCATTGGAAGAATAGTTATTTCCATCAAGAATTTATCCAATTCTAATTCTCAATTCTAATTCTAATTCTAATTCTTAATAATAAACAAAATTCTAATTCTAATTGCATATTTCCATCAAGAATAAACAAAATTCTAATTCTCAATTTCTATGGTTGGAGTTCACTAAATTTTGGTGTACACACCTAAAAGTAATTTCGGTGCCTTAAAAATGGAATTCTTGTAATCGGTGCTAATGTACATATAACCACACTGGTGCATTTTAGTTACTCTGCACTGATTACGTGTTACCAATGGACGCATTCATGCGGTGCTATTAAGGGACGCACTAGTGAAGAATAACCGCAAATAAAAAAAGAACAACTCTATCTTGTTTAAGTGAAAAAAAAACAGTAAATTGAAAAATGGGTGGCAAAATATTTTCAAAAATCTAAATTTCATTAAACAATTCTTTAAATACTAAACACTTTTCATTATTTCACTATTTTTTCAAAAAAAATCATCTAGATATTTGCAAGTGATATACATAGAGCAAGAGAGCATGAGAGCACTATGGAGCAACGAAATACGTTCGAATAGAAGTATTCAGAAAATCAGAGTTCCAAACCTCTGGTGATTCAAACCCTGTAGAATAGAATTTTGAACGATATCGTGATTAAATTTGATTATTTTTTTTATTTTTCTACATTTTTTTTTACGAAGTAAGAAAAAAAAATTAATTTTTTTTTCATTTTCAAAAAAAAAAAAAAATCCATTTTTACCCTAAACCCATCATTCTTTTTTGTTTCTGCCATTCCTTCTCCCTGTTTCTATGATTTCAGAATTAGGGATTTTCATTTTAGATTTATAGCATTGTATTGCTATATATAGGCCTATGAAATCCAACCCACGGGACAACTTACATAGTCGGATGCCAATCCATGTCGGCCCTTGTGTGAATTTTAATTTTTTTTTGTTATCGGCACACCTTCGGTAACCTAGCGCACTAGTGCGTTGTATTATCCAAGCACACCGCGAATGTACTGTGTAATAAAAAAATTAAAAACATCTTTTTAATCAGTGCGCCATATGTAAAATAGGGCATCGGTGCACTATTTCATTATGGCGCACCGCGAACGTGTTGTTTCGCAAAAAAAATGTCTTATTACGTTAATCGGTGCACCATGTAACATATAATGCACCGCACCGAGTCTCCTGGTTGACAGAGAGCACCATATGGTGGTCTGTTGTTTGCGTCGGGCATTTATAAAAACTAAAAGTGGACGATTTTTATTATTTTCTCTGTGTTAATTGGTGCGGTGGTTAACATGTAATGCACCGATTCTCCTTGTTGACATAGAGCACTGTACAATCTATTATACTATTTGTGTAGTGTTTTTATAAGACCCCCACACACTGACGTCGATGAGTACACCATGAATGACACACCAGTTTCATGAGATTTTTTTTTTTTACATGAAAAGTTGAAAATACACTAAAGGTCATAAGTGTGCTAAGAATAATTTTTTTTTACATAGATTGTGAAGAGGAGGAAGAAAATGAACAAGAAATTGCAAAAGAAGAGGATATACACCAGCAACCAACCCTAGAGAAATAAGAAATGAGTTCGACCATATAGTGTAATGCATTGAAAAGAATTACCACTCCTCAAACTCTCAATATAAAAGGACATATCAAAAAGAAAAAGGTAATAGTTCTGATTGATTCTGGTAGTACCCATAATTTTATTCATTTTAAGGTAGCCAAGGAATTGAATTGTTTCCTATACCGAACACCAGAATGTCAAGTGACGGTTGCAAATGGAGGAACTATAAATTGCTTTGGAAAAATCCATAATATCAAGCTAGCCATGGGGGAATATGTATTGAATAGTCCAATGCTTTCCATTCCAATGGGAGGTGTTGATGTTGTACTAGGAGTACAATGGTTACAATCTCTGGGGATAGTAGCTTTTAATTTTCAAGAACTTTTCTTGAATTTTTTTTCAGAAGGAAAGGAAGTCGAATTATGAAGTATCATAGGGAAGTCGGGAAAGATAATAATCTCTAATGTCATGACAAAACTTCTAAAGAAATAAAAATGAGTCGTAATTGCATAATTATGCTCATTAGAAGTTTCAACATCAAAATCATCTATTTCTGCAGACACTACAAGGAAAAGGCCCTCTAGCAGATGTTTTTGAGGAACCATTTATAAAGATACCCCGGACATCCATTTCTAGCGGAGGTTAGTAGAGGAGGTTGGTGGGTGGAGGTTTTTGCGAATGTTTTTCATCTGATGCGCTTATCATCCTAAACCGCACCAGTGCGTTCAACAAGAGAAAGCACCAGTGTGCACAAAACATTGGCACACTAGATACCGTGCGCTTCATACACACCCGCCCAGTGCATCTTATTACTGTAGCGTACCGGTGCTTTAGAAAGCTTCCACACCGGTGGGTCATAAAACCCTGTCCCAAAACAGAAACTGCCTGGTGCAGTCTTAAGAAACCACACTGGTGTGCCTATAAAACCCCACCCACCGGAACAGGGTTTAGTAAAAGAAAAATTACTTCCAAAAAACCACATTTTTTACTTTTTTCAATGCTCGAGAGCTCTCAAGCACCGATGAAATTTATCCTTGTTTGAGCCGCTCAGACATCGGTGCTCCCATTGCACCCATTGAACGCACTGCTATTGTGCATTGCCACGAATCTCTAGATGGAATTTTGCAAAATGGTGGGAAAATTTTCTTTTGCAAATTCTACAGCCAATATGTCACTTCGACGACAAAATGTGCAAGTGTTTTTCTTGTTTTTCCATAATTAAGCCTTTTAGAGGATTAAAATTTCAAATTACAT
Source organism: Pinus albicaulis (assembly GCA_034641835.2). Taxonomy (NCBI): domain Eukaryota; kingdom Viridiplantae; phylum Streptophyta; class Pinopsida; order Pinales; family Pinaceae; genus Pinus; species Pinus albicaulis. Next base: position 165,300,308 of record CM076572.1, on the reverse strand, counting down.
TAAAATTAACCATTTAAAAGAAAAAAATTGTCGCGCAGTGCACTCGAGCCATTCTACTCGCACGAGTTCGCAGTGCTACATGTAAATTTATAGGTTGCCCCGCAACTGATGCTAACGGTATCTGCACCAGTTCCGAGGTGGTACCAAAAAGCACACCATGTTATTTTAAAATTTTAGAAAAGGTGTGGTGCGGTCAATTACTCGGCTGCACCGTTGACCATGTGGAATAGCGACAATGCGGTGCGTTAACTTTAATATTTGTACCATGGCAGGTGTTTTTGTTAGCACACCACATTCTACATTTCGAAAGGGTCAATGGTGTGGCCTCGTAAAATATCACACCGTTGACTATGTAATGATGTCAGGAGGGTGGTGCGCTGACTAAACTATACGCCCTGGAGCGTAGAGTTTAGTGCGCGCACCGCACTCCCGACATCATCCATAGTCAACTATGTGCTGGAAATTTTCAGGTACACAGCCTCCAATGCGTTGAATTTTTTTGGTGCAGCACCGCTGGTGCGTGACAAAAGAAGACGCACTAGTACCCGTGCATGCCTTTTTTTGTGGTGCACAGACTATTTTTTTTTCCGAAAAAAATTATATATGTATATTGCTAAATACATGTCTCATTTCATAAAAAAAATTTATTTAATATGTCAATCATTCAGAGACGTGAAAGGAAAGAAGAGGGGGGGCAAAAGCAACAACAAGTGGACCATTATAACATGGTTCACCCATGGGAGGCACGAGAGAGGGAAAGAAATGTGTATCCTCCCCTAAGCTGATTGGATTTTTTTTAGCATGTTTCCTCCCCCTAGCACAGGGCACAAACGCCCCAATAACATTTGATCCCGGGTCACCTTGCTAACTAGACTCATCCTCAACTGGTTATGTCAAAATATTTTAAATAATAATTATGATTATTATAATTTTTGTTTTATTTTAATTTACTTTTAATTTATTTACTTTTATGTAATTTGATCAAGCCAAGGTATGTCTTTCATAGTATATTTAAGTTTTACATTTAAAAATAAAATGGTCAAAAAACCCTATAACAGTAGCTACCTAGGGGTTCCTAAGGTAGGTAGGCCTCTTCAAGTTCTATGAGGAGGCTACTTCCCTAAAAGGCCATGGTGTGTTTTTGAGACATCGGTGCAATTCCCACCGATGGGTTTCCGAGTTGGTCCTAACTAGTGATACGCGCCCACTAAGGAGGACATATATTCCATTACACAGATATCGAGGAGGGGGGTGGATTTATCGTCATTCATGATAAGATTTCAATCATTCAGATACAACACTATTACCGATGAAATAGGTAACCACATTGTTACCTACTTTTTTTTGGTAGCATAAAAAGGCCCTGATTTTTAAAAGTGGTGATGCAGAATCACCTTTTTTTTTTAGCACATTTTTGACACTCTAATATTTTTATTTATGAAGTATGAATATTTGTTTTAAAATGTTAGTGATTTTCATGCTAATTTTGAAACGTATTGATGCAGCATCAACCTTTTTTTTTTTAGAGTGGTGATTTTCATGTTGGTAATAAAACACAAAACTTAGAGAGAAATATATATATATATATATATATATATATATATATATATATATATATAAACAATAAAAAAACCAATAAAATAAAAAAAAAACAAAATTAACTCATAAAAATAAACAAATTTAAACAAAAATAAATAAATAAAAAGAAAAAAAAAATATTCGAAAATTATATCGAAAGAAATGACAAAATTTGAAGAAAAAACACATAATTTAAAGAAAAAATACAAAAATAAAAAAAAAACAAAAAAAACATCGAAAACATTTTTTTCTAAGTTATTAATAAAAACCATATAATTAAAAAAAAAAATTAAAATAGAAAATTTAAAAATAATTTAAATTACAAAATTAAAATTTAAATAAAAAAAATAAAATACAAAAAAGAAAAACGTAAATTTAAAAATTTAAATTAAAAAAATAATAATAATAAGAAAGAAAAAATACAAATTAAAAAAAAAAAAAAAAAAATGAAAAAGAAAAAGAAAATTAAAATTAAAAAACTATCATTAAAAAGCAAAAAAAATGAAACAAACCATGTGCAAATAATTAAAAAACAAATATCCATAAATTTAATGTTTTTTCTAAATGAAACAATTTATAAATTTTAAAAATGAAAAACTAAATAAATTAAAAGATTAAAATAATAATAATAATAATTAAATTAAAATTTAATAAATAAATTTTAAATTTTAAAAAATAATTAATCTAAAATATTAAATTTAAAAAAAAAATAAAAAAAAAAAAAACAAAACAAATTAAAACAAATTAAATTAAAAAAAAATTTGAATTAAAAAATAATAATTTTAAATTTTTTGAATTTAAAAATACAATTAAAAAAAAAAAAAATTAAAAATAAAAATAAAATTAAAAAAAAAGAATTTTTTGATCGTTATGGCACCGCCAATCGGCCTCCCGCCCAAGTGGCGGCGGAGGGTGGCCTCCGCTGCTACCTGGGCGGGAGGCCGATTCCGGGAATCGCCCTCCCACCGTGGGAGGTTGGTTCCGGGAATCACCCTCCCGCGGCGGGAGTCCGATTTCGAGAATCGCCCTGAGGCCGATTCTGAGAATCGCCCTCCCACCGTGACAGGCTGATTCTGGGAATCGGCCTCTCGCTGCGGGAGGTCGATTCCGGGAATCACCCTGAGGCCGATTCTGGGAATCGCCCTCCCGCGGCGGAAGTCTGATTCCGGGAATCGCCCTTCCGCCGCGGGAGTCCGATTCCGGGAATCGCCTTTCCTTCGTGGGAAGCCGATTCCGGGAATCGCCTTGAGACCAATTCCGGGAATCGCCCTCCCACCACGGGAGGCCGATTCTGGGAATCGCCCTCCCACAACGGGAGGCCGATTCCAAGAATCGCCCTCGCACGATGGGTGGCCGATTCCGAGAATTTCCCTCCCACCGCAGGAGGTCAATTCCGGGAATCGCTTACCAGAATCGACCTCAGGGTGATTCCTAGAATCGGCCTCTCGCCACGTAGGGGCGATTCTCGAAATCGGCCTCCCGCCCAGCGGCCGGCCTCCGCCACCACCTGGGCAGGACGCTGATTGGTGGTGCCACCACGATCAAAAATTTTTTTTTTTTTAATTTTTTTAATTTGATTTGTTTTTAATTTCTTTTTTTAATTCAATGTTTTTTTTTTTTTTTTTTTGAAATTTAATTTGTTTTAATTTTTTTTGGTTTTTTTTTTAACTTTAATTTTTTAATTTTATTCATTTTTTTTGTTTTTAATTTATTTTTTCTAAATTTTGTTAATAATTTTTATTAAATTTTGTATTTTTTTTACATTTAATTGATTTTTTTTTTTTTTTTTTTATTATTATTAAATTGTATGTTTAGTTTTTTCATTTCATTTTTTAAAATTTAGTAAATTTTCTATTTTTTTAATTTATATAAATTTAATATTTTTTTTAATTTTTTAATTTTTTATTATTATTTTTTTAATTACATACATTTTATATATATATATATTTTTTTATTTCAATTAAAATTGTGTATATAAAATTATATACATATTAAATTTAGTATTTTCAAATTAATTTATTTTTTATTTTATTTTTTATCTAATATATTTTATTTAATTTATTTTTTTTCAATTTTTCAATTTTAATTGATTTTTAAAATTTTTTGACTTTTTATTTTAACATTGTTTTTTTTTCTTTATATTTAAAATTTATTTTTTATTTCAATATTTATTTTTTTATTCATTATTTATTAAATATATATATATATATATATATATATATATATATATATATATATATATATATATATATATATATATTTAATTTAATTTAATGTGTTATTTTAATATTAATATTTTTTTTTTTTAAATTTAATAAAATATAATATATACATTTTTAATTTAAGTTCAAATATATATATTTTATTTTTTATAATTGAAATTTAATTTATTTTTTAAAATCTATTTGTTTTTTTAATATATATGTTTTTAAATTTAATATTTGTATTGTATTTTATTTTTCATTTTTCATTTTTAATTAATTTTTCATTTTTTTACTTTTAATTTCAATAATGTTTTTTTTTTTTAATTTTTATTTTAAAGTTTTAAATTTTTTAAAATTTAATATATTTCTTTAAATTTAATTTTTTATTTTAAATTTAACAAACATTTTGCTTTTCTTTTTTAAATTTAATTTCTATATTTTATTTTTTATAATTTCTTTCTTTTTTTAACATTTTTTTCTTTTTAATTTAATATTTTTATTTTGTTTTTATTTTTATTTTTTTATTTCTATATATTTTGAAATTTTAATCTTTAATTTTTTTATTTTATTTTTTATTTTTTTCTTAAATTTTAGGTTTTTTTTTAATGTTTGAATTTTAAAAATTAAAAAATGTTATTTCTATTTTTAAAAATGTCAAAAATATGACACAATTTTTTTTTTTTTGTTATTCAAGGATCAACTAGTTTTGTTTTGAGGGTGTTTTTTCAATCCTTTTTTCAAGAAACAATTTTGTTTTTAGCATAATTTTATTTCATGTTTTTTGAGTCTTTTTGTGCTAGAGTTCCCGTTTTGAGGTCACATTACCTACTACCTACCTAATAGCAACAACAAGTGGACCAATATAACATGGTTCGTCTTTGGAGATTAACATTTAATCAAAATAACCTAACCCTCGAAATACCTAGGTTCTCAAACTAGGAGGATTTAATCAAGTAGGTGGAAACACCAAGTTCATCAACTAGGGTCCTCAAACTATGAGGATTAATGAAATAGGTCCTCAATCTAGGATTTAATCAATAGCACTCACTAAAAACTAAAAAAACATAAAAAATATTAGAACATAAACTAATTGTAATCCCTAACTCATTCATTTGCTTCAATCTTCATGGTCCATTTTTAATTTATGTTTTTCTTCATACTCTTATATTGATTCTTTGATTATTCTTTAGTATATACTATAATTTATTTTTCTTAGTACTAATTAGATTCTATAATGAACTTAAATTTTAATCCATTTAGATTCTAGAATGATGAATATGACCAATGGATTTCATTATTGGATCTCATTAGCCATAGATGCATGATGTATGAATGATGAGTACATGATGTATGCATGATGAGTATGGATTAGTGTATTTCATTATTTAATTCAATTATGTATGTATCAATATATTTATTCTTTCATATATATATATAGATTGCTAAGAGTTTGTCCTATCTTGACTAATTCTAACACATCAATAAATAATTTAAATATATATTTTCCATGATATTTAAATATTTTCTATCTTTAAGTTTTCAATCTTTAAATTTTCAAGCCATAAATAAAGAAAAATAAATTTGCTTCAGTTTAGTCCCTACTCAGTTTCAAGTTCAAACCTCATATGGGAATTAAAAATAAAAACTACTAACTTAAAACTAACACAATCATAACATATATTTAGTCTAAAATACGTTCTAAATAATTTGTTTTTTTTATTATCTTTATTCCAATAAATAGTACAATATAGAAACAGACATAAGCTAAATTTAGTACGGATCCTATTCGTAGGACAAAGAAGTACGGTTCCATTTTTTCTCTTGCTTACCCGAGTAAAATCCAGTTTATATTAATGAGTTTCAGTCCTTTGAAGCTTTCGGTTTGGCTGTCATTTCTCTCTCTCCTGGCATGATCCACCCTTTTTTTTTTTTTCTTCGATTTACCCAAGTGACGGCTGAACGTCCCGCGTATTCAACAAATTGTGCAGAATTTTTATTTCCCATCTTAGCATCCTCTCCATTGTTGAAAGGTTTATCTCCACTCTTTTCACCTGCTCGTTGAATCTTTGAAGACGGTCGACTGCCTGCAGATAATCAGCAATTGATTCGATGAAGCGATCAAACCAAGTCTCAAACGACACAATGAGTGGCTTGACACTGGGGAAGTAACGGCTAACCGTTATATAACTTCCTACGAACGAAAATCTGTTAGGGTTACAACACCTAAAAATGTGGTTTAAAATATTTACGCGCCTGGCCAAAGAAAAATGTTTATGGCATTTTAATGTTATTTTCCAGTGCTGCAGTTGGCGGAAGCAATGATCGACAAACTAAACTCTCCATAGGGTTGTGATTGAACAAATATATGGACTTGCTACTGGAAGAAACCATATGTAAACTAAAACCCTACAGCGAACAGCTTCCATATTTGAAAGCCGAAGAAGACTCCATTTCTGGGCGAAAGTTCTATCTCGATGATTTCAAGGGCTCCAAATTTGATCGCAATGGTTTTATGAGAAAAAGAAAAGAAAAGAGTTGGCAACTATTTGCCAAGAGAGTCAAAACTTGTTTGAATCTGGGCATGGTAAATTTTTTTTCTTATGGTAAGAGTGCTTATCATCAAGAACTAAAAGACACCTAAAATTTTTCTGCGAGATTTTACCAAAATTTTGCTTAAATTTCCATAACACAAAAAATAATAATAAATAGTTTAATTTAACCTAATGCATTTAGTTTTCTGAAGTTTTAAAGATTTATTTTCCATCTCCTTACTAAGCTTACTTTCATGAAATAATTTTCATTGCATTCTTTTGCCACTATTTTTGTTTTGTGGCAATATAGTGAGCCTAAAACTTATCCTTTAGCAAATTATTTTGAAAAAAAGAGACTAATATAAAAAATTTGACTAATTTTTGTGAATTTTCCTTTTAGCCAAACTAGTGTGAAGAAAAGAGGTGATTCTCTTGCTTTCTCCTAATATGAAAAGGTTAAAATTTATCTTTTAGCCAACCTAGTGTGAATAAAAGAGGCAGACATAAACCTTCGCTAACTTTTGTGAGCCTTCATTTTTAATTTCCCTTCCATGAAAATATTTCTTTTTAGTAATGCTTGGATCCAATTCAATTATCTTATGTTTCTAGTTGATACAACATGTATAGTATGATATATATATTTTTTATTTGGATGATACAAAAATTTTTGTTTTTGGTGAAAATTTGAGTATTCAATTTCATCTTTTAAAGATGAACAAAATATTGTTAAACAAATATTTTTCAATTATGGGAATAAAAAATGTTTCCAAACATTTTTACATACGATGTTTTCCAAAAATTTAAGTTTGGTTTGGAACTATTGTATTAACTTAAGAAGTCAGTTTTAGAAGCCAAATCAAGTTCTAGATAGCTTAAATTTGAGTTTGGGGATTTTTCCTATATTAGAATGAGAATGCTATTTGTTAAGAACATGAAAATATATGCCTAGTGTTGCAACCAAAAGATGTATATTAATTCTACAAATTCTCATTACTAAAATTAACAAAACATTGATACTTAATAAATTTAATACATGCATTATATCTGTAGTATAGTACCACCACTATTGTGAACGGACTTTCCATCCATTTGAATGAAGCTCTCATTTATAGAGTAGACACCATCTTTATAGAGTGAACATCTCATTGATAGAGTGGACACCATCTTTATAGAGTGGAAACCATCCTTATAGATTGGACACCATCCTTATAGAGTGGACACCATAATTATAGAGTGGACACCATCATTATAGAGTGGACACCATCATTATAGAGTGGACACCATCTGAAGTGACCACCATCCCTCTAGGAGTGAAATGGGGCAAACAAAATAGAAGAGAATCCATCCCAACTAAAAGAAACTTGACCACCATCCCTCTAGGAGTGAAATGGGGAAAAAAAAATAGAAGAGAAGCCATCACAAATAAAAGAAATTTATTCCTCACTGAAGAGAAACTTGTTGAAGACAAAAATGGAGTAAGAAGAGAAAACCTACCTTACGGTGATGAAGTGACCTATAACATCCTCAAGTACATATATTATTATGGGATGTTGAGTTTTTTATACCCCTATTAATTTAGGTTTCTCTATGAGAAAAGGTTCCACAAAAAATTGCCCACAAAATTGCCCAATCCAAGCACGCTAGGTGTTCCACATTTCCTCCTTCATTCCATTATCTAGCCTGCACGGTGAGGCAATGGAAGCACCAATACATTTCCCATCATGGCCTCAGAAGTCTCATTGTTATGAATGCCTTAAATCTAGCTTAGCAAAGTTGTGTGTTGTTGACTAACTTTGTGGACATGGATACAAAGGCCTTCATTGAGACACAAGCCCGAGCCCAAACCTTGACACAACATGAAGAGACCACAAAATCTAGTGTTGGAGGTAAGAAAAATGAAGGAGAAGCCAAAGAAAAAGAGGAAAAGGGTAAAGAGGAGGTTGAAGAAGAGGAGAAAAGGAGGAGGGGAACAAAAATCAAAATGAGAGACCATTGGAGAAGCCTTCAGACCTAAGAAAAAAGGGGAGTAGGGGTAGCAAATAACACTAGAGAGGAGAATGTAGAACAAGAGGTGGTTGATACTAACACTAGAGAGGAGAATGTAGAACAAGAGGTGGTTGATACTATCGTAGACCTTAGCACATATATTAAACCAAAGAGAAGGTATCCCAAGAAAGGTCCCTTATAATTTAAAAGAATAAAGAGCACAAAATCAAACAAGGGAGCCTCAACCTCCCTTAAGAGTCCTAATCACAATTGATGAATTAGTTAACCATAAAGAAGAAAGATTGATATGAAGAAAAAGGAAAATTGAGGAAGAGACCTCCCCTAAAGCCCACAAAAAATAGCCTAGCCTTGGACACCCATTAGAAGGAAATCAAGGCACAAACTGATGTTATTTGAGAAAATAGAACTACTCCAGGAAGAAATAAAACCACTACATGAAATAATAAAGTTGTTATAAGATGAAAACAAAGTGATATATGAAGGGAACATAAGAACAAAAGAGGAGGGAGAAGGTACATAAGGACTCTACGTGGTCACTCCACAACCCAATCTCACATTCTAATATAAATTTATTGGAGGGAGAATTATACTCACAATTTTTGTAATTACCGTCTTGTTTGAGTTAGAAAAAGTGATAAAAACTCATGGGTGGATGAAAATTAAAAAATCCAAGAAAGTAGAGGATTTGGGCTTCATGTAGGAAAAGGTGCAACAAATATATAAGGAATTGACTAACTTGAGGTTAAAGGAATCAACCATGAAGTAGAAAATGAAATTAAAAAATAAGAGGCCCAAACAGAAACTACAAGAAAAAAGGCATAACTTTCCACCATAGAAAGTTTGTCCATGGAAGACATCTATTGCAAGAATCCATAAAAATTCTATGCCATTTTCCTCAAATAACAATTCAAGGAATTTCAAATCAAAAGATTGGTACAATATGGCTATTTACCCTTTCAATATTATAGCAGGTTCATTTACTTCTACAAAAGGTGAAAATTGAGGATAGAGCCAAATTGGAATATGCACAACATGATCCTCATAAACATGAAATTTTTGGATCCAAAATCAAGATTGGGGATAAACAGCTTATAATTGAGGATAGAGCCAAATTGGAATATGCACAACATGATCCTCATAAACATGAAATTTTTGGATCCAAAATCAACATTGGGAATAAACAACTTATACCACGACAGTCTTAGCTCATCCATGAAGAAACAAGGGCTGAGGAAGTAGAGAAGTTTAAGGGGGAAAAAGCAAGTGAACCCCTATACATTATAACACAATAAATAAGCCACAAATATTTCATAATTAACCACAACATCATCTACTTTGATCCCTAATTAGTGAAGCTCAATAACAAGCCATCCTCGACTTCAAAGTTAAAATTAAATAACTAAATACATTAATACAACTTGAGTGGAAAGTTAAAGTAAAAGTAATTTTCATTGAATAATAACTTCAATATATATTTTTCTGAGTATTCAAATACGAATACTTTCTATCTTTAAGCTTTCATCTATTAGAAAGAATTAATAAACCTGTCCTCATATAATAAAGTAAAATTTTCATTGAATTTAGTGCGCAATGCCTTTCAAATTCAAGCTTATCAATATATAACTTCAATGTGTATTTTTCTTAGTATTCAAATACTTTCTATCTTTAAGCTTTCATCTATTAAAAAAATTAATAGACCTCTGCTCATATAATGAAGTAACTTTCATTGAATTTAGTGCCGAGAGCTTTTAAAATTCAAAGTTAATGGGGAAATTGAAAATAGAAACCATTTGAGTGGAATTAAAATATCCCAAGAAAGGCTCTATTCCAAATACAACTTAAAAAAGTAACCGAATAATAATATATATTGTTGGTATAATATGTTGTGAGTAATTTGCTGTAAGAAAAAAAAAACAAGAAGGAAAGAAAAAGGAGCAAACCTAATACAACAAAGAAGTACGGTTCCATTTTAGCTCTAGCTTATCGATTCATATAACACTAGTTCAAGTAAAATCGAATCTAACACTAACAAAAATTTTGCTCTAGCTTATCGATTCATATAGCACTAGTTGAAGTAAAATCGGGTCTAATACTATAAACAAGAAATATTTGCAACAAAGCTTAAGAAATAACAAAACCTTGCAAATTTGACCTATGGAGCATCAACAGTATCCGTAGGATGCTGTGAGAGAACAGCAGGTGGTGCAAAAACACCATCAGCGAGACCCTCTAGGGGAACAACAGGGACCATATCTGTGGAACTCTGTGACAGACCAGCACCAGGTGGATCGTAAATAGTATCGGTAGGATCCTGTGAAAGAGGAGCTGCAGGTGGTGCATAAATAGCATCAGGAAGGCTATCTGGGGCAACAGCAAAGGGAACATGAACATTAATGGGAGGAGAAGAGTTGAAATCCTCAGCAGGATCTGTGGCATCGAATTCCGCAGAGGGGCCACCGTTGAAAAGAGCGGCGGATGCCTGCCCGGCCAGCGACATCTCTAGAAGACGCCTTTCAGTCTGCACAGTGCCTTCAGCGCTATCCAATGCTCCGTGCAAAATCTCGTAAGAATCTTTGAAATGCTGAAGGCCGTTCGCCTTTTTCAATTCCAAAGCGCGTTTTAGTTTCAGTGCTTTGAAGCTTTCGATTTGTCTGCCATTTCTCTCTATCCGAGCGTCTTCCACCTTTTCCTTTTGATTTGCGATGCCAGCTTGCGACGGCTGAACGTCCCGCGCATTCAACAAATTTTTAAGAATTTCAACTTCACTTCTTAACCTCGACTCCGCTGCTGAAAGGTTTATGTCCACTTTTTTGACCTGCTCGTTGAATCTTTGAAGACGGTCGACTGCCTGCAGATAATCAGTAATTGATTCAATGAAGCGATCATACTGAGTCTCAATCGACACAATGAGCGGCTCCATTTAGTTCGCAGGCGCAATTCCTTGATTACTATAACTGAAACACTGCGTATATAACGGCCAACCGTTTTATAACTTCTCAAGAACGAAGATTAGGGTTACAACAACGAAAAATGTGGTTTAAAATCTTTACGCCTGGCAAAGAAAAAGATTTATGGAATTTTAGCGTTATTTTCCGCTTCTAAAATGATCGACAAACTAAAATGTCCATATGGTTGAGATTTAATAAATAGATGGGCTTATAGTATATGTAGAGTACATCCTTACCAGGAACAGTTTCCATATTTAAAAGCCGACGAAGACTTCATTTCTGGTCGGCTAGAAGTTATATCTTGATGCTTTTAGGGACTCAAAATTTGATTGCAATGTCTTCTCTGAGAAAATGGTCTTGTTTGGTCTTGTTTATGCCTGCGAATTTAGTTTTCTGAAGTCTTAAAGGTTTATTTTCCATTTGCTTACTAACCTTACTATCATGAATTAAAAAAAAAATTCCCACTATTTTTGTTTTGCGGCAATAGAGTGAGCTTAAAACTTTTTTTTGGAAATATATTGTGAAAAAAAAAAGACGGCTATTTATTTATATTATTTATTGATAACAATTATTTAGGTTCAAATGTAATACAACAACATAATTTTTGTATTATTATTATCTTGGATGACACAAAAAATCATGTTTTTGTTGAAAATTTGGCTCCATCTTTTGAATATGAAAAAAATATTGTTAGAGAAACATTTTCCAAATATGAGTATCACAAATGTTTATAAACATTTTGGCCTAGAATGTTTTTCAAGAATTTAAGTTTAAACTATTGTATAAACTTAAGAACTCACTTTTAGAAACCAAATTCTATTCTCTATATGGAAAACTGGTCTAGTTCTAAATAGTCTTAATTTGAGTGTGAGAATATTTCCTAGATTAGAATGAGAATTGTTTTTGGTCAGAAGATGAACAATATATGTCTAGTGTTGCAACCAAAACATGGATGATAATTTTACAAATTCTCATTACTAAAATTAACAAAACATTGATACTTATTAAATTGAATGCATGCAATGTGATAAAACATCTATGGATGTAACAAAAAATTTGAAATTTGATAAATATAACACATTAACATAAAGAGAAACACATAAAGCATTAAAAGTATAAAGTAAAATTGGTACCAATTTAGACACTTATATTGTGAGGAGCCCAAAACAAGATGCAAAGAGAGGGTGTTCCATCATACCATAGAATTCATGCTTCATTATATCAATTATAAGTGATCCCTTAGTTTACACTACTAATCCACAAGAGAATGTCACTTCTAAAGGATGAATATTATACCTCCATATTAAGTTAATTCCTATAGCCATTCCAATCCACAAACCCAAACAATGGGATGCCCTTGTTTGGAAGGTAGTGGCTCAAGCTATATTAGTTCCCTCTAAAACTTCAACAATATTAATTCCACAAATTTAGAACCAGAATAATAAAATCTCTCAACATTGGCAAACATTTCTAAGTAATTTTTTCAACAGAAAATCAAATACAAAACCAACAACTTACTTCCTCCTACATTTTCCATATTGAATAGGCTATCATCAAGACATCTCTTCCATTAGTTTCTCTTAATTATTGAAATATACTTTATTTCTTCATTAAAATTTCATTTATCCCATGAAATTTTGATTCTCACTTTTTCCATGGTTAATTGTATTAATACCCATGCTCCTAATAACTATGTGATCTGATTTTCCTTACCAATCAAAAAAATAGAAAATTCATCCAAATGTTCTAGTAATATTAAAACAACATGCATTCAATATGATTATAAAAAATAAAAATATACTTTATTTTTCACTAAAATTCCTTTTAAAATAGATCATGCATCCAAATTTTCTAGGGATATTAAAACAACATGATTATACAAAAATAATATTATACTATATTTTTCATTAAAATTACATGTATCTTATGTAATTTTGATGCTCACTTTTCCCATTGTTAATTGTATTAATACCCATGTTAAAAATTATAGGAAATCTCAACCTAAAAGGGTTTCTTAATGAAAAATATTAAAATAATAGTTAAAATAATACAATAGTAGTTAACAATTTTGGAGTGAAAATAAAAACACTACATTTTTTAATTGTATTTTTGGCTTATCTCCTTATACTAATACCTATTATTCATAATTTTGAGGAGATCCCCATTGATAAAAATTGAAGATAATAATAAGTAAGCTTTGGATTCAACATCCAAGATTTGTTTACACATGAAAAAAAATTCCTTTAATGCAACATAAATTCTAGGTTTTATGATATCAAAACAAAGAATATAAATTTTACACAAAAATAATAGAACTGTTTCTTTTGATTGATATACATCTTTAGTAACACTTTCTACCTATTTTTTTCCCCTCTTCTAAGAAAATATACCCTATTACTTTGTACTTACTTCTATATAATTTTCAATGTTTTCTATTTTTTTATTATTATTTTTAATGTACATCATTTATATATTATACAACTATATCATTAATAGTGGCAACTTGTGGATTAAAAAATCTCCTAGTATATGAGAACAAATTTTTCTTACCCCTCTATCCCTTTTGTGGCAGTGAATTGGCTTCACACTTTGTCGGTTCCTAAGAGAAAAGGGGAAATGTAGTATGTCTATGGATGTATTGTTACTAACCGGAATTGTACAATATTAGTAGGATGATGGGGTATTCTAAGATTCTTTCCTCTAACTCATTATTTTCCTATGATAAGACTTTGTTTAGTTATGCATGTTAGATTAGGTGTTCTAATATGCTATTATTTGTGCATTTCTATTAAAAAATTAATGTATTCAATATTACAAATATGAAATATATAAATTATTAAATTAGATGCTCTAATATGTTACTATTTTGTGCATTTATATTAGCATATTAACTTATTCAATATAAAAAATATGACATATATCAATTACATGTCAATGCTATTTTTTTAAATTTATTAGCATTTAAATAAATAAGATACACCACATTAAGGCAACATGGAAGTAATAAATGGTCATAATAATATTTATTAAATGAATACATCAATTATTTATATATGTGAAAATTTCCTCCCAACATTCACTTAATATTTCTACAATATGCCACCCATGGGCAAGGATAGTGAGGGCATACTAGCCTAAGTTCCCATCAAAATCATATTATTTTCACTTATGTACCTATCCAAACAGTCTCTTTTTATTTTTAGCTTGCAAAAACTAATGATTGGGTGCCCTTGGGTTATCCTAATTTACTCTAGGGCTCTATGATAGACTAGCCAAATAACCTCTTTAATTTAGGTCCCTTTAATTATCAACTATGGTTAGTTTTTTAATAGAAATAAATACTCATGCACATGAAAAAAATTTGTCAGATGATTCTCCTAATAAACATAACCATAATTATGTTATATTGGTACCTTATTTTCATCCTAAAAGATCCCCATATAGTGTTTGGAAAAGTACCAGTAATGATATAATATAACCAAAAACATTGGAATATGTATGCATTTTCACAAATAACGACTTGACTCCCTAATATCCCACATAACATCTCAGGTAACTAATCCAAAGGTTGATATGGCTTAGGATATCTTTGAATATAAAACCTAGGATTATAATAAAATTCTATTACTTTTTCTTAGGCTCTTTGAGCCAGCTAAAATTTGCTTCATTCCTTTCTTATATCACATTAACCCCATGTTATTTTTTGTGTTTCTTTGCCATTATAAATGTACTTTAATTACTAAAACTCAATTCACAATTTTGAGATATTATATGGATTAAATATCTTTCATTCAACATGACCTATTTATGAATTTATAATCATTATGGGGAATTCAAGAAACACTCAAGGAAATACAAATTCCCCTTATCTCTAGTGAACATCTTATAGGGCCCATTCATGAATAAAACTATGTATTCTAATCCACGAGGAGAATTTTCCTATAAAGACTTATTTTTCCTTTGCATGGCTTCTAAAACTATCCAAAGAGCTAATGCGAACATAGAATCAAACCTTATTAAGAAAAATATATGATTCTACATGGATTATTTTAAACCTTATGGAATTTTATTCCGAGGAGCCTAACAAATAATGAAAATCTTAGAACAAGGAAAGAATATATGGACCTACAAATTAGAAATGAAATATGAAACAAACACATAAGTTAAGGCTTTATGATGAGTCGCCATATATCTTCCACTCAACATAAAACTCATCAAATACTTTCCTAGATCCAAAATAAATAAATATGTAAATACATTTTCTTCTTTCCACAATATGATAGAGGAGGAGATTTATAAAAAACAACAACAAACTAACATCCCCTTTCTTCACCTTTCTATCCATGGATAATGAATTCTATATGATATTAGAATCAATATTCATAGAGGAGAATCATATCATCCCCCCTATTACAAGTGCCTATTTAGTACATTCCCTTCCATATTCATATAGATGCATGTGGCAAGGAACCATAGGATATATATATATATATATATATATATATATATATATATATATATATATACACATATTAAATTTTAAATTTTATTTTCAATATTAGATATCAACAAAGTTTATTTATTGTAGGGTTGAACAATATGGTCACATAGTAAGAAACATTTAGTTTTAATTTATGCATTTAAAACTTTAGAGACTATGCCATTTCATTTGATATTGAGTTTTTTTTGCATACAATTGATTCATCCATGAGGTATTTAATAAACAAAAATAAAATTTGTGGATGGATAGGTAGAAATGTTTTCTTGTTTCAACAAATTGATCTAACAATACTTGAGAAGCATGGAAAATATGTTGTATTCACATAATTTTACAAAGATATGCCAATAATGTAGATAATGAGGTAGTAAATGATCATTTTTTTAAGGAGCATCTGTTTTTATTAGAACCACTCTAGTTTTTTGGCACATCTAATGACTTAAGTATATTGAGGCTTCCTCAACATTTATCTTATACATAATGCTACAAAATTATTAGGAGGATGAAATACATGGCATCCTTTATCCATTTCATGATAAGCCTAGTGGAAGTCATTATGGTACAAATATAATAGCCTGAAAAATATTGTATGATGGACACCATTGGCCTACTATAGAAGAAGATGATGAGAAATATATCTTTCATAATCATGAGTGCTAAAGAATAGGAAAATACCAAAATGATGAAATTCAATTGAAACCCTTAGTTTTGTTGAAGCTTTTTAACACATGGCGCATGGACTTTGTAGGGCACATTGAAGTTCCTATAAAACAAAGAAACATTTTCTAATATTCATGGATTGCCGAAATTTGTGGTTCTTAGTGAAGTAAATGTGTAATGGAATTGAAGAGAAAGTATGGAAATTTCTACATGAAAATACATTTTTCAAGTTTTGAGTGCCAAGAATGATAGTCACACACTAATGCACCTAATTCACCTAAAGTCTCATTAAATACCTCATGCTATTTGTTGGACACCTAATCCTCTATGGGTAGGTGTGGAAGGCGAACACTCACAAATGGAGTCCAAGTGACCTTTGAAGATGAATTCAAGAGTCATCTCATTGTATTATAAATGTACATGATATCAATGGTAAAATGCAATGAATGATTATCTTTATATTTGTGTGTTTTATCTTCTCATACACCATGTGTGTGTTTTAACATGGTAGCAGAGCTGATACGTTCATAACCAGATCAATCTTGTGTGAGCCACTTGTTTTTGTGTCCTGTCTAAACCTGCAAAAAATCCTGTGCATTTTTGCAGCATTCAGAAACAAATTTTGCGGCGTTCAGAAATTATTTTTGCGAAGAGCAGCATTGTGTACTGCCATATTCGTGAATTTGAAAGTATGTGCATTTTAAAGTTTGCAATTTTTCTCACTTCTCCCTACTGCATTCAGTTTTTTTACTGCTCCTGGAATTTTGTTTTACTGCTCCTGCCATTCTGCAATTCTGGAAAAATTTCTGGGGTTTCTTTTACTGCAAATTCAATATTTTTTTCTGCACATTCTTCCTATTGTTTTTTCACACTGCTGTGCAATTTCTGCTCAAATTCTGAGCATAGTTAAATTTACTGTACAATTTTTTACTGTTCACTCATTCCGATTCCCATTCGCTGTGAAAATTCTCATTCCCACCCATGCTGCCCACCTCCCAACCCATCCTCATAATTTCTCTCACCCATCAGTCCTCGAACCTCCCACGTACCCCCTCACACGCTCTCACCCATCCCACTTCACAACACTCCCCGCTCACTGCAATCCCTCCCCCTCACTGCAATCCCTCCCCTTGGCCTTCCCACGTCCCCCCTCACCCCTCACAGCACTCCTTGCTCACTCCCTCACTCCCCCCATCCCCCTCACCCCATCACAACACTTCCCTCTTACGGCCCTCTCCTCCCCTCCCCTGCCCTCACGACCAGCCTTCTCCATCCACTCTGCACTGGCCCTTCCAGTCCATATGATCCTTATCTCCCCACACACGCTTCTCCACCTCATGGCCTCCACCCCCTCACATCGCTCCTAACCTCGTTCCCCTCCCTCGGCTTGCCTACCTCTTCCCTCCGCTCTCCCCACTCCCACTGACTCTTCACAACCCACACTTCCCTCGACCCTCTGCTCAACACGTCAACCCAGCCTCCAACCCTTTCACCCCTCCCCCCACTATATCCTCATAGCTCTCGATGTGGAAAACAAGTGGTGGAACAAATCCATTTTTATAAAAGGAGAATCGTGAGCAAGCGTGAATGTCATGTTTTTAAACCCAACCATTTATGGTTTCATGGTGATGAACTTGAAGGCATGCCTCAAGTAACATATGAGGAATTGAACAATATGTTGTTAGACTATTCATTCCACTTTGTTGTTATACCTTTTGTTCTCAAATTCAATTAGTTCCATTCTTAAAAGAAAAAGAAAAAAAAAGAAGAAGAGAGGGGAGATGGTATATGAATAAATGGTATATGAATAAAAGGATATATGGATTTTCTATATAGTAAAGAGTGAAGTTTTTGTTGTATGTTTCTCTATTATAAAAATATGACCAAGATTTGTGGCATGTATAGAAGGGTGACTCTCTGAAAGATATTGACAATGTGAAGGCAAATGTTGAAAATGGGTCATCATTTTCAAAATAGTAGTGGCATCATAAATTCACTCGTAGTTTTGCCACAAATATTTTTTGGGAATTTTCCTTCATCTTTATTTTGATTTAATATAGCAAGCTCAAGACCATCTGCTCATCGATAGTGAAGCATCCAAGCTTGTGAATATCTTTTTTTTGAATTTGAGTTGTTGAGAAAAATGGCTAAAATCAATGGTGCATTAGAGTTGTTTCATAATTTCATTCATTCCACTGTTCATGATATGGTAAAAAAGAGCAAGAACGCTCTTTTTAATATTCAAACTTGCTTGCAAGATGCACAAGACAAGATTGATTTTTTTCAGTTGGAGTCTCAGCTCCAGCAAGATGAACTTCAACAAAAGAGTCATCATTCTCAACCTCTTTTTGTTCAAAAAATTGAGAGGGACTCCCATTAACATCAAGAATATAAAGTTGCAATAAATTCACATTAATTTCCTTATACAATAGCAGATTTACACGCAAATGCAACAGCTCAGTCTACAATTCCCAATCCCATCATTAGACCTTGGGAAGAGCTTGTCCATAACAAGCACATAACTAGTCTTGGATATGACAAGGAGTTGTCCTTTCATATTTTGGCCTACTCCAAACCCATCAAATTTCAGAGTGCGGGATTCATTTATGAAAGTTCACATTCATTTGTTCCAGATCCTGCTTCACTTCCACAAAAACAACAACATATTATAAGATGCCAACACTGTGATTGCGTTTGCCATATGAAATATCATTGTTTTGATCTTCACCCATGCAAGCACTATGGTCGGCATAGCCATTCTTCACACATATGCTTCAGAAACAAGCCTCCTGCAAGAATAAAGATTCATCTTGGATGGATCGCTTCTTGGCAATCAGCATCAACAACCAAGAATATGTTTAAGTCGCATGTCAGAACTTGTTCTAGAATATTGAACAATCTTGCAGTTTATTTTTCGCCATCATCTCACCTTGTACCTAACAGGGGGGGAAATGGTGGTTATCTACAAGCTTCGACGCCACATCAAGTGAGCCTGAGCCAGAATATCTCATTCCATATTCAGATTTGTAGCCAGAGAAATAGCAATTCAAGCGAGCCTTGGCCACAATTCTTCATTCCAGATTCAATGTTGTAGCCAGAGACACGGATTCCCATGAGCATGCCTTTGGTTGATGGACAACCTTAAGCCATCTATGTGAGGTTGATATTCTTCCTCTTTTAGAACACTTCATCTAGCAGAAGACTTCAACTTCTTGCCAGTTTTGGTTGAGTTTCACGAAATTCATCAAGCATTCCAGTGTTGGTGGTCATCCTTAAACCATTGTAGGTTGTAGACCTCCCTTCTTCTAGGTTGAAGGTCTCTCTCTTCAAATATGAGGGACACTTCCTCTGGCAGAATCCCTCAGCTTCTTGCCATATTTGGAAGAGTTCTGGGAAATGCAATAAGCATTGTGTGCCAGTGTTGGTGGTCATCCTTAAACCACCTCTTTACGCCAACATTTCAGAGATTTGATTCAGCCTCAGTGCTGCCATGCATATTTTTCAGATTTGTATTACAACTCTCTTCTTAGAGTCACACATATCCCTTCTGATTAAGGTGGGGAATATTGGACACCTAATCCTCTATGGGTAGGTGTGGAAGGCGAAGAGTCACAAATGGAGTCCAAGTGACCTTGGAAGATGAATCCAAGAGTCACCTCATTTTATTATAAATGTACATCATATCAATGGTAAAATGCAACGAATTCTTATCTTTCTATTTGTGTGTTTTATCTTCTCATACACCATGTGTGTGTTTTAACACTATTTTATTAGATTACTAGAGAATTGGAAATAAAGGCATTTAACAAGCACACTAAAGATTAAGAAACTATATTTATTGAAGTTATGGGGAAATGAAATACAACTTATAATACCATGAAAAGCTTCATCCCTTGTGAGTTTCTCTATAATAATAATATTATGTTAGCTATTGATTTTTAGAAAACCATGCTAATAGTATCCTCCATGAAAAATATCATCAACTAAATAAAATATATATTACAATAGCTAAATATATTTCAGAAATACAAGAAACAAGCCTCATTCAAGAGAGTTAGTGAAATATAAAAGAAAAAAGTATGGCATGAAATGATCATTAGGCCAATATGTCATCCCTAATATTTTAGTATTTAAGGATTTCATATATATGTTGAATATTAGATGGTTACGGCCTTACATAATAGATACATGTGGCTAAAATGTATCACTGAAAATTGGAGAGCCACATATGGGGAAAAAATAGCTTTCCTTGTTAATAGACATAGCCTCATATCTAAAAAATATCATTCTCAATCTAAAACTTGATAACGGCAATCACAAAGAAGAAATTTAATGTGATTAATAATACCAATTTCCTCAACCCCTTTCAGTTCATGTGAAAAGTGAAAGAAGAAAAGAGAAGATAATTCTAATAAAAGTTACCTTGTAACAACCTCATAAAGGCACCAAGGATAATGTACAATGGAAACACTGCTAGGAGGTATAGTTGGACATATAATAAAGTGATACCCATCATGAAAACCATATAAATAATCACGGGGTATATAAATAGTGAAATTCATCAATTGTGATAGCATCCCAGAACAATTAAAAGAAAATAAAAAAAATACAAAATGATGAAAATAATAAATTTAGGAAAGTAAAGTACATAAGAAAGAGCTAGACTTACTCAAAATCTACAAGTTAAAATTCAAGAATTGAAAATATGCCACTACAAATATACCCTACATTAGGAAAGGGGCATATAATTAATATACACTCATGATATTTTAGGTTTGAATCCATACAATATCATCATTAGAATAACTATCATCAACATAATCTTCAACCATTTCATTAAACTCACATAATAAACCTTCACTTTGACATCTATAAACAAGATAGGTTATAGATTCCATAAACCATTTCTAACTTGCACCAACTATGTCCTTAATAAGAAGTACAATTTATAACCTAATAGTATTGTAGAATAATATCATAATGATGTATTCAAATACCTAACAATAATCCTGTTGTGAAATTTTGGCATTTAACTTGAACATCAATCTACAAACACTTATCATGTCACTCTACAAAATCTAGATTAGTACCATGGGTTACTTACGCGCAAAACTCCACTTTTAACATCTTACAAGCCTAGAATGCTTATGAAAATGATAGGAGAGGAAGCATCAATACAGCTGGAAATTTAACCATAAATAAAAAAGAAAAAAAAAATTAGCATCAACATAAACATTACTACAATTGAGAACATATAGTAGCATTATGTTATTCTTATTTTTCCAAGGATAACAAATTTTTTTTCTTAAAGCACAAATTGAGCTTCTTCATTACTCCAATAAACCAATTATATGATCATTTCTACCACCATCATACCTCCAAATGAATAAAATGATAAACTACATTAAAAAAGAATTCACCTTTTTCATCCAACTCCCTTCATTTTCACTTCTTAAGTCTTCCAAGTATTTAGTATATAGGCCAACCCCAATACAAGTTCACCTTTTTCCATTTCCATACTAATGGAGATGAAAAAACTCAATAATTTCAATATAAATGATATCCATGTGTAGTTATATGCAGTTGTAAGAAGGAACTATTATGAAGTTGTAAGAAATAAGTAATTTTTAAGTTCTATAGTAAGGTTTAAGAAAATTTGTGTGCATTTACTATCATAACTAAACAATAAGGAAGATACATTAAGCCATCCTAGAATAATTGTTTTTCAATTCCTTATGGAAAAATGATATCTAAGAATAGAAAAAACTCTTATACACATGAATCAACCATCCTTATACATTGCAATATCTTATATACCAAAAAATCAATTCCTATAATATTTTGAGTTTCCCTATATGAAGATTTAATATCATATGAAATTCCATGTTTTCACCTCAAAACATCAAACTTTGAGACAAAAACTTCTTCAATTAAAAAAAACTTCATCAAAATAAATTCACAAACTATAGGAATTCATATCAATCCAACAAAATCAAAGGTATAATTAAATCAATGTTTGGTTAATTTTCTTTAAATAGCCAATGACAGTATTATTAAATAAATTAATTACAATATAACCACCACATTATCTAGTGAAGTGGTCCTTATATCTGCTTGTAGGGGCTAGAAATGCCTAAGGTTTCTAAATTTATGGTTGAAGTATGGAATGAAAAATTGGAGATGTGTTATCCTTTTAAAATAATAACGAGAATATTCTGAATGACAATAGGCTTACCATCATCAGGAAAGGAATGCACAAGAAAACATCCAAAACACCCTTGATGTTACAAAATGAAAAAAAGCCTTGAAGTTAAAAATTCAATTATATGAGTGAAAATTTCATTGATCACAAAAGGTTTGAAAAAATAGATAGTTTACTACATAGTTTGTTATGTCTTGTAAAATCATGTTTGGTAGAAGGAACATAGACCATAATACTACTTCATGGTTTCCAAAGGGTGATACTTGTTATATGAGTATGATTTGAAATGTAGGTCTCAATTATATACTAGAACCCAAAAAAAACATTACTTCTAGAATTTCTCTTGAAGTTCCTTAACTACCTTCATCCTACATTAACTATGCATTTCATTGTTTTCAGTCAACTCCATTAAGTTTCACTTCATATGTCTTTGAAGTATCCATTTTATGGGCCAAACACCATATAAGTTCACCTCTTGTATTTGCATAACAATGAATAAAAGGAAAGAGCCTAGCTTTGCACTATAAAATATATTCAGATATAGTTATATGAAGATATAAGAAATTAGAATGTTCTCTCTTCTATACAAAGGTATAAGAAAAATTGTGTGCATTTAATATAAGAAATAAACAATAATAAATATAACTGAAGTCCTGCTATAACACATTGTTTTCAATTCTGTGAGGAAAACTCATATCTAAGACTCAAACAAGTTATATACAACAATCTAATATCCTTAGCTAATGAAATCCACTGTACATAAATAAATCAATTTCCATAAGATGTGCTTCACTAAATAAGATCAAACACTTATACATATCAACTTCAACACTTGAAAAAAATTCCAAAAATGATTTAAAAACATATATGAATTAATATTGATTGATAAAAATGGAACATATATGTAAATCAATGTTTGATTAATTTAATTTAGTAAACAACAAATCAAAATCCTAGGAAATTGATGCACACTAAAAACATCAAAAATACCCTTCATGTTTCGAAATGTAACTATATGAAACTATGAAAATTTGTGATAAAAGAAGGTTTGAAAGAATATATAGTGTGTTACATAGTTTATTATGCTATAAAATTGTGTTTCATAGAGAAGAAATAGACGTTAAGGCTAGTTCATGGTTTCCTGAGGTGATGTTATATGAGCATGGTTTGAAAGGTCAATCTTAGGGACATACCCTAACCAAAAAAATATTTATTTTTATTTCCCCTTACTCTTGAAGGTTCCTATTGTATATGATTTAAAATAAAAACTTAATTCCATTTCCAAGTAAATTCTCTCCCTAAATAATTGTCCTTCTAGTATATGATATGATAAAGCATCCTCAGTTCCCCTCCTAAATAAACTCCCTTCCCAAATTATGGTCCCTTTAGTATATGATTTAGTAAGTAATGGTTTGGTCACTTCAAACATCATTGAACATTAATTTCACCTTTTTCATATAACTTCATTAATTTTCCCTTCGTATGTCTTCGAAGTATTCATTTTATTGGCCAACCACCATATATGTACACCATCTTACATTTCCATACTAATAAAGATAAAGAAGACCCAAGATTTTCATTATAAACTATATCCAAAAGTAGTTATATATAGTTATAAAAAAACATACTTTTATTCATTTCTATACTAAAATTTGTGTGCATTTACTATATGAATAAACAATAAGGAAGGTGAAAGAAGCCATCCCATAACACATTGTGTTGAATTCTTTGAGGATACATTATATCTAAGAAGATAACAAGATCTTAGACACAAGAGTAAACCATCCTTATCCATAGCAGTAATTTGTACATGAAAAAAATCAAAGTCTAAAAGATTTTGTGCTTCCCTATAGGAACTACAATACCCTATGAAATTCCATGTTTTCACATCAAAACGTCAAACTTTAAGACATAAAAATTTCTACAATTCAACAACTCTTCATCAAAACTAGTCCACAACCTATATGAATGCATATAAATCCAAGAAAATGAACATTATCACTAATCAATCTTTAGTTAATTTTCTTAAAATAGTCAATCAAAAAGCTAATAACTCATTCATGTTTACTACAATATAACTATCACATTATCTAGTGAGGTGGGACTCACATCTACTTCACCAAGGGCTACAAATTTATATTGCATACGAATTTATGATTGAAGTAATGACTAGCTATCAAAGGGAAAACTTTTTTCTACTCAATTGGTAAATTAAATAGTGGTTGATGAAGTTTTCTCAAAAGTCACACAAAAATTATGTAATAGATAATTCAAGATGTGTTATCCTTTTGAAATGATGAGAAGAATATGCTTAAAGAAACTAGGTTCATCAATAGGATCAAATGAATGCATACTAAAACTTCTGAAAGGTCTTTCATGTTGCCAAACAAAACCATATGATATGGTAAAAAAATTAATGATCACAAAATTCTTAAAATAATAAATAGTGTGCTACAAATTTGATTATGCCCCATAAAACCATGTATCTAAAAGAATAATAAGAGGTTAAGACTAGTTCATCGTTGCCCAATGGCAGTATTTTCTATATGAGCATAATTTCAAAGGTAAATCTCAAGGGCATACCTCTTGAAGCTCCCTCTATTATATGATTTAGGGAAACAACCATAATTCGCTTCCAAAGTATATCCTACATTAGAAAACAAAAACGTCACGGATTGAATCCATACAATATCATCATTAGCATCACTAGCATCATCACCTTCAATAATTGTGTTAGCCTCATATGAAAATATTTCACTTTGGCTTTTATTATCATATGGAAATTTCACATTCATCTCTATGCATTAAGGGACACTCAAAGTTAGTGGTAAGCACATATAGGCGTGACATTTCCATCTCAAAAAACCATGGGCACCAAAAATAAAAAGACTTCGTAAGGTAAGTTAAAAAATTAAACCACGTGAGTGCACCATTACCAGAAATTAACAGTAGCATGATTATTTCTTCGATAGCCACGTGGTCATGGAAACATTGAGTCAGCACCTCACGCCACCTCTTGAACGAAACTCCAAATATTGACATGATGGAATGGAAAATTCGAGCCTTGATCCCAAAAAAGCCTTAAAGGAAAGGAATTAGTAGTTCTAATCTCACTTATGAGGTGAACCAACAAATTGATGATCCAAGGGGACAAGGAGTGTCCAAGAAACTCTATAAATACAAGGTCTACAAGAGCCAACAACAAGAAGAAAAGTATGCTAATATGTTGGACACCTAATCCTCTGTGGGTAGGTGTAGAAGGAGAATGGAAAAAAGTAGTCCAATAGACCACTTGGAATGTGAAACCAAGTTTCACTCCATGTATTATATATATACACATTTGTGAATAATAATACAACTCATGCATATCTTTTTCATTTTTGTTTATTCTTTTGTATTTGTTTGTGTTTACCACAACTAAGTTCACACATGGTATCAGAGCCATGGTGTGTGGACTTTGGAAACCAATGGTCTCCTCCTTGTGAATTTTATGCCATTTTGAGAATTTGTTAGAATAAAGAGATCAAATTCCTTGCTCCCATTCAGAGTTTTCTTCCTAGAGATGAATGTATGAGCATGCGAGAGGTTTGCTACCTGGAGGAGATGTGGTGTTGTGAGAATAGTTGAACAGAGGTTTATTAAAGACAGAGGCGACCTCAGTTAAAGAAGAATATCTCCAATCTACCTCGAAGATACCACTAGAGATACCCATGTCCGCGTGGTGTATACAACTCCATTGTCAGCTTGCTCACTCTACGCCTAGTAATTCACTCCTCCTCTTGGCTCCCACAACACTCCTTGGCGTAGACAACACTGTGTCACTACTACCACAACACCTATGGTAGCTCCCATATTCTTACACCAATCACAGCTTCCAAAGTCCTCCACCTCCCACTCTCGCAGTAGATTCCTCTCTCCATGCTCACTACTACATTGAACCTCTCTCTCGGCCGCGCTACCTCTCCTCCCATTTATGATCATGTTTCCTCCTCCACCTACGGCCTTCCGGAAACCTCTCCCTTATCACCCTCACAAATCACTCTCGCATCTGTTCCACTTCCCATCTACCGTTCCCCTCCTCCCTACGCCCTCCCGTCAGCTCAGCTCCTGCCCACACCCTTTCAGCATCACTCCGCTCTCTACTCCATCCTACCTCCCCTGATGCTTCATCTCCCCACCTGATCCATATCCTATAGCCCCGTCTATCCTCCCCCTCACTCCTGCACCCCTCGATACCTCACCTCCGCACTCTCTGTTAGTCATCAGTATTTTCCACCTGTTGCTGATGACTAAAATTCCTAGCTGAGTTTTCTAGAAGCTGATCTCCATATGTCAATTCTTCATCTAGAAAACCCCCATGAATTTTTTTTTTTCCTTCTTACCTTTCAGTTTTCCCATGACAAGATGAAACCTCATTATCTAATCCTACCTAGCTTCAGCCATACTAGTCTGCTCATCAGCAGTAAAAAGACAATCCAAATTTGTTCTAAAACCCCCCTTAAGTTAGGAAGTGGTGCTTTAAGGTATTTCACCCTTGGCAACCATCAAAGAGCCAAAAAACCTCCATCTTCTATATACCATTCATAACAGACCTCCCACTCTGCTAATGAAGTTATTCACAGCCCTAAGTCTCGCCACTTATGCACCCTTAAGTCTCAGCAATACATAGACCATGATCTCAAGCTGATTTTAGGTGTTTTACACTGTTTGATTGATTTTACAAGGACAAGAAACATGTCAACATCTCAAAAGACTATTTTCAGCTCCACATGAGAAGACAGCTACTTCTCAATGTGATCATGAGCCTGAGATGCACCTACAGGGAAAAGAGTTACTCATCAAACTCTTGCAGCCTCATTCAGCGTGAAAGGACAACAGAAGAAAAAGCAACACTGTCAAGAGGCTGTTGATAAGTCATGGCTAAGAACCTCCTTCATCTATAAGCAAAGGGTTAAGGCGCCTCCTTCATCCATAAGCAGAGTGCGATGGCGAAAGTTTGACTTGAAGAATTGCGAACTGACTGTAAGACAAATTTGTTTTAATGAACAGTAAGACAGTGACACAGATTTTCTGAAGCAAAGTAATGGTCGCAAGCAGAGGTAAAGGCATTAATGTTTTCAAGTTTGTTTTCTTGCCATCATGTGTAAGAAGCCCTTGTCAAAACATATTCATCAAACTTTCTACATTTCATTAAAGACAGAGGTTAAAGAGCATCAGACACTTTGCCAAGTGAAAGGCCTCCTTCATTCATAAGCAGATGGCTAGGGCATTAATTGATTTCAAGATCTATTTGATCAGAGAAGCATGCTAAGAGACCAAAAGGAAAGCAGGGGTACCACTAAAATCCAATGGGTCAGACTTATCTCTTAACAAGGTTTTGACAAAAGACAGTCCACAGCTCCAACAAAATAAATTTTGAACAGTGGTGATAAGATGAGTCATTGCACAGGTGAAAGGACATAATAATGATTATAGTTCAAAGAACACTGACCCCCTTACTCCTAAGAAGATGTCTTTCAGTTTAATTTCATAAGTTTGACAAAGAAAATCTGAGCCCAGTTCTCCAAGAGGTACTGCAGATAGTATACAGATTCATAAAGTATAAAAGGACTTTGGCATACTTTCGGATTTTGAAGAGGTTTTCAAAACATATATAGACTTGTTCCTTATTAAGAGGCCAGAGGTACCATATCAGTGCATTTTGGGTAAAAAGGAAATGTTATAAAAAGTGCCCTTTTTAGATAGAGAATTATAAACATAGGTGAGTGCAACTGCAGTTTTGCACCTATTATCAAAATCAGTTTGACAGTGGGCATCATTACATCTAAACCATCAACAGCAAAAAATGTCAGATTGGGTCTCAAAAAGGGTTAGTCCTTCTCCTTGCAAAAGGGCTAAGGTGTTTCACAAACTCATCTGTTTAGTGTTGAGCAGCTGTTACATGTTGAAAATAACACCATTAAAGGTATCTGCAGTGGCATAAGTCCCATTTCAATTATGTCAAATACAGTGGATATAGTGGCCTTTGGAAAAAAGTTACAACCCTCACCACTATTCAAATAAAAACACAGACCTTTCCACCAATAGTTTCAAAGTGTGGGCCTTACACCACATGTTCAAAACTCGTTTTGTTTCATTTCAAATGTACAAGGCCGTGGTTTAAAAAACAAAATTTTTCTACACTCTCTCAAGACCAAAATCAAGGGTTTCCGACTTGTTGCATTTCAAAGACATAAAGTACCGTTGCATTTTCACTTTACAAGCTCCAAATCACGAGCAAGCATTCCTTTGAAGTTCACAAGTTCAGAGAGATGAGTTTTCAAACCATTTTTCAGTGTTTTAGAAGTGTTTAAACCACGCGGCGCTGCTGTGCAACCGCGCGATGCTCCTGTGCGTAGAAATTACAAATGGAAACAAGGGCGCGCGACGCTCCTGTAGCGACGCACGGCGCTCCTGTAGCCTCAGGTCACAAGGGCCTGACAAAGCCACCCGACAGATGTTTCGTGCGGCGTTCTTCCTCACAAAAATGCCGCGCACAAATCTAATGCTCGAGATGCCTCCAAATCACTCCTAAAGGCTGCTACAGCTCTCCAAAAATCCTGCCACCATTTTAAAGGTATTTATGTGCCTGCATAATCTTTGAAAAACTGTTTAAATAGTGGACAGGAGTTAAAACTCACAAGTAAAGTCACATTATTATTTGGTGTTTTTATTGCAACGAAAAAACAAGATACGCTGTGGTTTTGCTGGCATAAAGGTGGACATTGAATAATGTTTGAGATTACATTAAAGAAAAACGCCATTATAACTACCCTCAAGGGGTGATGAGGGATGAAGGCCTTGTTTTTAAGGTGGAAGCTTGGCATTTGAAACATTGATCCTGATTTTAACCACAGTAGTCGTACATATATTTCTTGGTTATTATTCAAACTCTCCCTCCATGTAATGCATAATAAATTCCTAGTTGCCCTTTGATCATGAGCATACCTTAGTGACAAAAGCAGTGAAAAACAATTAGAGGTGTTCTCTGTCAAGCTTGTGTTAAAAAAATGTAGAATTTAAAGAGGGAAAAGTTTTGG
Organism: Pinus albicaulis; assembly: GCA_034641835.2. NCBI lineage: Eukaryota > Viridiplantae > Streptophyta > Pinopsida > Pinales > Pinaceae > Pinus > Pinus albicaulis. The sequence goes on along the minus strand of CM076572.1, from coordinate 165,270,601 downwards.
TTGAAGGGGATTCTATATGGTTGAATGCTACAGGATTCTATATGACCAATCAAAAGCAAAATAAACTCTGTCACTTATTAAACACAGTGACCTTGACTGTGTGGATATCTTTTGATTGACTGTGTTTACATTGTTAAACATATTTGGTGAGCTGTATACAAGGAGGGTAGTGCTTTGTTCAAAAATAATTTTATTGACATTTGACTGCTGCAAGACCTTTGCTACCACCTCATAAACATTTCAAACTCTGCCAGCTTATCCTATGAACAGTAAATTCTGACTGTGTAAATGCACTAAGGTTGACTGGGTTCATATTGTTGAGTTTATTGGATTAAGTGGCCTAAAAAGAGAGCAGTGTTTTTGAATCGAAAGGCTCTTTGTATTTGCCTTCCTCTAAAAAGACAAGGCTGTCTTATTACCTCAAAAAACATCAACAGGCAGGGTAATCATACCACATGTTAGTGTTAGACTTTGCAGCTTTCCTTCAGTAATCAAACATGCTCTTACAAAGTGATTTTAAGGTGTCAAGGTCAAATTTTGTCATTTCAATGAGTCTTCAAGCAAAATTTGGTCACTAGGCATTAGGTCTAGGGTTTGTTTTCACTCTTTTCAAAGTTGTCCAAGTAATAGGTCCATGTCACGTTCAGCGGAGTGTACCATCATTCGAGAGGTTGTCATCTAAGCAAGTTCCATTGGGTCATTTTACAGCTTGTTCATGCTTCAGTTGTGCCTAGGTAGGGTCCATTTCCCTCTCCTAGGGTTTTGGAGGTAATTTCTCTTGGATGGTCAAATCATTAGAAAAAATTGTATCCTGATGTTCATACACCTTCCCCTATCATTAATGTACCTTATAAAACACTTCTCATCACTGATATTCCCCAAATTCCTCATTTTTGCACGAACCCTAGTTTCTTGCCACAACTTGGCAATTTTCTAGGCTAGGCCTATGTTTTGCCCTTTTGGACCCCTTCCCCTCACTCAATATCTGAGATTCCACTTTCCTATGCTTCCTAACATCCCTCCCTACTTCCAAAAATTTCCCCAAGAATTTAGAAGCCCCTTATCCCCTTCATTTCGCTTCATTTCGACAAATCCCTTGTTTCACACATCGGGATAGGTTTCACTAAAATGATGTTTCAGAGCAATAAAAGATGAATTTTGGAAAAATGAGAGATTTTTTTGTACAAAAAATTCCAAGGAAGAAAAACCTCCTTCAATTTTTACACAGGTGTAATGGTTTTGGAGAAATGTCAAGAATACCGTTGCCTCAGGAGAATTGATGCACCTGTAGGAAGTAGTGTTGGGAGATTTGATTTTTGACAGGGTAAATGAAGTTCAAATTAAGAAATTCCACTTGGGTTGGAAATTAGACTCCAAGAGATTTCCAACGAGCTATCACACGCCCAATTTGGACACCGGGAAGGCCTCCAAAAGGCTCCTGTAAAATGCACTATGTAGCACGCGACGCATACAAAGAGCGTGCGGCACATTGAGCCATCAAGCTAGAAATTCACCCAAACTCTTCAAATTTTCAAATCCAACTCTTGTGTGATATTTTCAAAGCTATATAAATCATTTGAACCCATTTGTCAAATTACATTCACAAGTTTTCAAGAGAAAATATCAAATTGAAGTGTTGAAGGGCGAAAATCTTGTTTTGAAGCCAAGGAGGTGAATTGCCAGTGCGCGCGGCGCATACAAGGAGCGCGCGGCGCATAGAGAAAATTGCTTAATTTTTCATCTTCCAGCTCAGAATTTTGGCCAGTTGGACCAGTTTTGATTGTGGATGTAATTTTTGAGTTATCTTGATGTAATTTTGTGGTTGTAATGTAATTTTGACTCACTTTTACCTATTCTAGAAGATTCACTCACAAAAAAGTGAAAATCATGTAAATGAATCAGTTTTCTTCCTTTTAGAGATAAGTTGTTAGGCTACCTAGATTTCAGTTCTATGTTTAGAGTTGGTTGAAACAGCTCCTAGAAGAGGAATTCGACCCCTAGAGGCATGGGAAGGGGTTAGGATGGTCTATATGATGTGTTTTCTCAATCATTTTCAAAGGTTGGACAGGTTGGACTCTTGGGAAAAGTTTGACACACTATTGTACATATTTTCTCCATTTTTGGCTAAGGAAAGATCAGAGGTTTTGCAGCACCTGTTGGGATTCTTGTGGTTTTCAGTTTTGATGGTGTGTTCTCTCTGTTATTTGTAAGTTCTTTAAATGTTTAATGTATGCCATTCCCTTCTTTTGCTTCTGAAACTAAATGAATGAGTAAATGAGGTAGAATCCATTAATTCCAGTGCTCTGCCTTTAAATTTGTTTAGTTTTATATTTTTTTTCCAATTTGGAGAGGATCCTTGTTCTCCCTTGCCCTCTTCAGCTCCTTGTCATTCTGATCCATCCATACACATAATCAAAAAGCATCAAGACTACTGCCTACCTTGCCCCAACTCAAATTCTGCAGAGATCTGGCCTCATCCCCGAGCCCAAATTTGTTTTTCCCATTTTTTCAACAAAAACCCAAAAAATCAAAATCAAACTTTCCTATCTATTTACTAGCCTAAAATCAGTATTCATTATAAGTCATCTCAGCCCCTTTGAAGACCTTTTGCCGAGATAGACCCGGAGAGAGCCCTCTCCTGTCCTCGTAGGGCTAGCTACGAGGTTGAGCATGGTTTGATGTGGCCTTGAGTTTTACCTTATTTCAGCCTAAGGTAGATTCGAGCGCTAACATAGTGGCGACCATACTGGGGAGAAATTTGCTTATTACTGTCATTTGCTATAGATGGAGTCTGAAGTCACGCCAGGTAGCCTTCGAACTGCTCTTGCTCTGCGAGTGCATAGTAGATAAACGCTGCTTCAGTCGATCTCCGGTCTCGATTGTAATCGTAACACTTAACTTATAAATTGCCCCAGTACATGTATCGAGTTCAGATCTGATGGTTGATGGTGGACAACGATTAGACATAAGAAGGCTGAAATATTTCACCTGGTGACTCCAATTCGAAGTAGAGACTCCATTGGAGGACTGACTCTTTCTCTGAGAAAATGGAAGGATTTTCCACAAAGTTCAGGTATCCAAAGTGGAATGGTATTCAGGATCTAGTTTGCTTTCTTGTAAACTATTTCTTTACTGTCCTTGAAGCTATCTTGAAGGTTTTTCAGAATTTGTTGTATGATAAAGGTGATCAAAATCTTTACTCGACCCATTCAAAAAGTGTAAATGTTGAGTTTCCCTTTGATCCTGGTCTCCTTACTTTTCCCAAATATTATGATGACTCTCTTCAGAGTGATGAGCCTAAAGAAAACAAAACTGATCTCGTAGCTCTTGTATATACTCCTACACCTTTCATAGTCCCAGATTGGTACAAACCTCTTGTTTTACCTTCTGTTCTCCATGCTTTCCCTGCAAATTATGACCTATATCTACCAAGATTTGACGGTGAATGTAACAATGTCAACGCTGAGCAACATGTACAGAATGTTGAGAATTTTCTAGACCTTTTTGAAGTTGATGACGAAGATGTTAGTATTAGGCTTTTTGCTCTTTCTTTGCAAGCCAAAGTCAAGAGTTGGTTCAAAACCCTGCCTGATGCGAGCATCTCAGATTTCCAGCAGTTTGTCAAAGTTTTCCTTGACAGGTGGATGATTGGACAGAATCCTTTCCTTATTATAGAAGAGTATAACCAGCTGAAAAGACTGCCAAGGGAGACAGTACAACAGTTTTCTGCCAGATTTAACCAAGTTTATTATTCGATGCCAGTTGATATAAGACCTTCTCCTAGATCTGCTCTCTTGCACTAACTGGGTGCCTTTGATCTGGAAATGGAGTTTCAGCTGAGAGAAAAGAATATTACAACACTTCACGAAATGCAGAACAAGGCAGTGAATGTAGGTAAATCTTGACATGTTGGTAACTGCAGTGGAAGATATGATACAAAATAAAACCACAAAGAATGAGTATAATGTTGAAGCCCATGGCTCGTTGATTGAGGAAGAACAAGTTGCTGATCCAAAACATTTTGTTCCTTATCCCAGTTGTCATAGTGATTTCTTTATAGATCATCTTGAAGAAGAGAGAGCTGTTGATATGACATGTATGCTTGATGATGTGTTGTATACTGATGATTTGCCTCAGTTTGATCAGTATGATGATGATTATGTTCTCCAAACAGAAGCTAATCTTGCAGATGAATCAGCAGCTAGTTTGTGCGAGGAGGAAGTTCACTTTCAGCAGCTCGAGTACAGTGATCAACCGATGCATATTAGCTATGACAATGATGAGGAAAGTGCAGCAAATTTTGAAGTAAGTGAAGGATATTTGCCTTTTTGTTTTGATTCATTTCAGTTCATCAGAGACAACTACCATGCAATTATAAATCAACTGTCAACAAGTCTTGATCTGGACCATCTTGAGTGCAATGAAAACCTTGTTCAAGATTTCTCATATTCAGATTTTCAGCCCTCGAAAGCCATTGATTTTCAAGTTGCAGATGAGGACATGGAAGTTGGTACATGTGATCAAATGATACAAGGTGACTCCGTACCATTTTTTTTTGAATAATTTCAGTTTTTGAAGAACAAATTGCATAGTAAATCTTCAAATGAGCAGCCTGTAGCATCAGATTTGCAGCCACCAAATGAAATTGAAGGTCAGATTACAGATGAAGGTGTGGAAGATGAAATACATGATTTAATGATGCAAGAGAATTCTGTACCCTTTTGTTTCGAAGCATTTCAGTTCATAAGGCAGCATCTTCTTAATATCTCTCAAGAAAAATATGAACAACCAGTAGGATGTTATACAGTTTCAAGGGATACAGTGCAGCAATCTTCTCAAGTTTTTGATGATCCTATTGCTCGTGTGTTGGATGATGTTTGCTGTAAAATTTTTCCTCCATTAGTTGACCTTGTGATAGAAAAGAATGCTAATAATAATCTTATTCAAAAGTTTCCTTCATTGTCTTGTCTAACAGATTTTTCATTACAAAGCTCATTTCAAGGTTTTCAGTCATATGCGGAGATTGATAAAGGAGGCTTTTGTTTAGTTTGGAATCAGCAACAGAGTTTGGTTATTCATGAATTTCAGGATCCTTTTGACAGCTCGCTGCAATCACCAAAGAAAAGCACCGCAGATGTGACGAAAAGTTTAAGATCAATGTATGGAGATTATCTGGACCAGAGCTATGTTTATGAAGATCCTTTCGCAGTATTCTTGCAGTCATCCAGTCAATTTGTGCTTTGCAAGTTTATCAGCAGTCCACTTGATTCCAAATTTCCATGGGAGTTTCCTTTCGATTCTTCCCTTTTCCTACACATCAGAAAGAATTTGGGAAGAAATCAAATAGCAGCCAGGATGCTTACATGGTTGAATTGGTTGTTTCATTTCACTTGATCAGGTGATGAATGGAACAATTAGAGTAGGTTGTATTGAATAAGCTCTAGTTTGAGCATCTTTTTCCAGTTTTTTAGTTGTGTTTAAGTATCGAGTCAGTTTTTAGTTGAGTGAGAGTCAGTTTGTGTCATCAAGTCATCAGTTTTCAGTCATGCATTTCAGTTTTATTTTTTGATTCCATTGCCCAATGGATAAGGCGCTGGTCTGCTTTCCCAAAGATATGTCGTTCTTGGCACCTCCAAGGAGCTACCATCCCCATTGGAGCCAATGTTAGTGTCAGCCTTTGCAGATTTCCTTCAGTGATCAAACATGCTCTTAAAAAGTGATTTTAAGGTGTCAACGTCAAATTTTGTCATTTCAATGAGTCTTCAAGCAAAATTTGGTCACTAGGCATTAGGTCTAGGGTTTGTTTTCACTCTTTTCAAAGTTGTCCAAATGTCGGTCCATGTCACCGTGCAGCTGAGTGTACCATCATTCATAGGGTTTTCATCATCATGTCAAGTTCCATTGGGTCATTTTACAGCTTGTTCATGCTTCAGTTGTGCCTAGGTAGGGTCCATTTCCCTCTCCTAGGGTTTTGTAGGTAATTTCTCTTGGATGGTCAAATCATTAGAAAAAATTGTATCCTGATGTTCATACACCTTCCCCTATCATTAATGTACCTTATTAAACACTTCTCATCACTGAGATCCCCCAAATTCCTCATTTTTGCACAAACCCTAGTTTCTTGCAACAACTTGGCAATTTTCTAGGCTAGGCCTATGTTTTTCTCTTTTGGACCCCTTCCCCACACTGAATCTCTGAGATTCCACTTTCCCCTACTTCCTAACATCCCTCCCTACTTCCAAAAATTTCCCCAAGAATTTAGAAGCCCCTTATCCCCTTCATTTCGCTTCATTTCGACAAATCCCTTGTTTCACACATCGGGATAGGTTTCACTAAAACGATGTTTCAGAGCAATAAAAGATTAATTTTGGAAAAATGAGAGAGGTTTTTGTACAAAACGTGCCAAGGAAGAAAAACCTCCTTCACTTTTTACACAGGTGTAATGGTTTTGGAGAAATGTCAATAATACCGTTGCCTCAGGAGAATTGATGCACCTGCAGGAAGTAGTATTGGGAGATTTGATTTTTGACAGGGTACATGAAGTCCAAATTAAACAATTCCACTTGGGTTGGAAATTAGACTCCAATCTCTTTCCAACGAGCTATCACACGCCCAATTTGGACATCGGGAAGGCCTCCAAAAGCCTCCTGAAAAATGCACTATGTAGCGCACGGTGCATACAAAGAGCGCGCGGCGCATTGAGCCATCAAGCTAGAAATTCACTTAAACTCTTCAAATTTTCAAATCCAACTCTTGTGTGATATTTTCAAAGCTATATAAATCATTTTAACCCATTTTTCAAATTACATTCACAAGTTTTCAAGAGCAAAGATCAAATTGAAGTGTTGAAGGGCGAAAATCTTGTTTTGAAGCCAAGGAGGTGAATTGCCAGTGCACGCGGCGCATACAAGGAGTGCGCGGTGCATAGAGAAAATTGGCTAATTTTTCATCTTCCAGCTCAGAATTTCGGCCAGTTGGACCAATTTTGATTGTGGATGTAATTTTTGAGTTATCATGATGTAATTTTGTGGTTGTAATGTAATTTTGACTCACTTTTACCTATTCTAGAAGATTCACTCACAAAAAAGTGAAAATCATGTAAATGAATCAGTTTCCTTCCTTTTAGAGATAAGTTGTTAGGCTGCGTAGATTTCAGTTCTATGTTTAGAGTTGGTTGAAACAGCTCCTAGAAGAGGAATTCGACCCCTAGAGGCATGGGAAGGGGTTAGGATGGTCTATATGATGTGTTTTCTCAATCATTTTCAAAGGTTGGACAGGTTGGACTCTTGGGAAAAGTTTGGCACACTATTGTACACATTTTCTGCATTTTTGGCTAAGGAAAGATCAGAGGTTTTGCAGCATCTGTTGGGATTCTTGTGGTTTTCAGTTTTGATGGTGTGTTCTCTCAGTTATTTGTAAGTTTTTTAAATGTTTAATGTATGCCATTCCCTTCTTTTGCTTCTGAAACTAAATGAATGAGTAAATGAGGTAGAATCCATTAATTCCAGTGCTCTGCCTTTAAATTTGTTTAGTTTTATATGTTTTTGCCAGTTTGGAGAGGATCCTTGTTCTCCCTTTCCCTCTTCAGCTCCTTTTCATTCTGATTCATCCATACACATAATAAAAAAGCATCAAGACTACTGCCTACCTTGCCCCAACTCGAATTCTGCAGAGATCTGGCCTCATCCCCGAGCCCAAATTTGTTTTTCCCATTTTTTCAACAAAAACCCAAAAAATCAAAATCAAAATTTCCTATCTATTTACTAACCTAAAATCAGTATTCATTATAAGTCATCTCAGCCCCTTTGAAGACCTTTTTCCGAGATAGACCCGGAGAGAGCCCTCTCCTGTCCTCGTAGGGCTAGCTACGAGGCTGAGCGTGGTTTGATGTGGCCTTGAGTTTTACCTTATTTCAGCCTAAGGCAGATTCGAGCGCTAACACCACAAACACAAGAAAATATTTTTGACTGTGTTTATCCTTGTTTACTGTGTTTTCATTGTAAATATTGGCTGATTGATATTCAGAGGTTGGGAAAGGAAACATTTTGAAGAAACAGGGATCTTACATCAATAAGGGAAATTTTACACAACATTAAAGATCATTGTTGCCTTGTTAAACAATGAGTTGACAGGCTGGGACAAAGTTAGGTTTGAAGAACAGTTTTCACAAACAGTGAGGTAGTTTGGTGTTTCAAGAGCGCATCTAGCCCAAGATGCCACCCAGGCAAGATAGCAGAAGTGGTTTACACAAGAGATATGAGCCAATTTATACTGAGGAAGTCAATGCACACCCATCTATCCTTTTCAAATTTCCTGAGGTGGGTTGTTTGGATTTCTTCCAGAGGGTACAAGAAGTCAAAAGTTTCTCGCCCCTAACACACTTGTGCGCCTTGAGGTTCAAAGGCAAACATTTCCAAGTGGTAGGCCTTGATTTCAAGTTCTCTCCGAGGTCTGTATCCAAAGCCACTAAAATCCCATACATTGGCGAGAAATGGTTCAAGCAAGCCTATCTAGACTTAGATGACTACAAGCCCTTCATCAAGCCCGAGCATAGAGAAGCATGCAAAAATATTTTTCCTTTCTCTCATCTTCTTGCCAGCTATGCTCCTCTTATGAAAATTATAATGAAGTATTTCACTTGTGAAGGGAGATTTTCCCGAGTTTATGCCTACCACATCAGACTGTTGATGCACTTCACTAGAACCAAGCAGCTTAATGTCCCTTACTTTTTGTGCAAAAGCATTGAGAAAATGGCCTCCTTAGTCCATAAGAAACCTCCATCACATCAAGTAGCCTCTTTATTCCATCATTCTCTTATTAAAATCATCATCCTTCACCAGCCGGAGAAGAAAGAGGTTCCTTGGGATGTTTTCATCAGTCACCCAGATTTCTCTATTGTTCCCCCAGTCCCTACATCCCCCACATCGCCTACCCATTGCCCATCGCCTTCTTCTAGCAGACCTACTCCTAGAAAGCTCAGATTCACTACAGAACAGTCAAAGGAGCATGGAGAAGGAGAGGGAAGTGGTCAGCAAGAAGAGGAGGGACATGAACATGAAGAGAAAGGTGAGGAACAACGGGAAGAAAGTGATGGAGGGCAGCATCATGATAGTGATGAAGTTGAGCAGCAGCAAGAGCAGGAAGAGGAGAGTGCTGATCAGTAACAACTCAGTGGTGATGAACAGCAGGAACAAGTGGAAGGGCAGCAGTTTGGGCAGAAGTTGGAACAGCAGCTTGAACCACAAAATGAACAGGAACTTGAAGCACAGCAGCAGAATGATATTGGTGATCAAGGGCAACATTTTGAGCAGCATATTGTCGGTGAACAGGAGCAGCAGTTTGAGCAGCATGACGTTGAGGGGCAGTAGCAATCTCCTCATGACAAATAGAAGTCCCCTCATGATACACTACAACCTCCTCAAGATGCACAGCAGCTTCAAGAGGAAAGGAAATTTCAAGAAAGTGACAAACAAGATGACAAAGGCAAAGCAATTATGCCTTCCTCTCCTGAAAAGACTAAGCCCAAGACATATAGAAAGAAATTTCCCAAGGTTGTCACTCCAAAAGTGACAAGAACTCTCTGGAGCAAAAGAAAGTCGCCAAAGCAACCTATCACTGACTTGCCTAGAAGGAAGAGCGCAAGGATAGCTTTTCAAGGCAAAGGAAAGGGCAAAGTAGGAGAAGGACATGAGCATGGAGGTGCATTGGATGTCATCCCAATCCAAAGTGGCAACAGTGATAATGAGGCCCGAATTCTAGAAAACCTTCTAATCCATAAAGAGGGCCAAATTGGTGCATTGGAGAGTGACCTTCATCAGGCAAAGAACTTCAATCATTTCTTGGAGATCCAAAATAGGCAAATGAGTGTCCATATGGCTGTTTATCAGACACGAGAAATTAAATACAAGAATGAGGCCGCCAAAGTACAAGCAAGAATAGAGGAGCTCATAGGTGATTTTGATGAGGATGAAGAAAAGGACCAGCCTAGGCGAAAGAAGCCTAGAACCATAGGGCTTAAAAGAGCCCTTGAAAAACAAAAGGAAGAGGAAGAAGCCCTTCTTCAATCCACTCCCCTCACTGCACTACTTGAGCAAGAGATTGAAAGCAATAAGGAGGTATGGCTAGAAAGAGCCAATAAACATTTGGAGATGAAGCTTGAGAAGGCAAACAGGGACTTAGAGCTACAAAGGAAGATGACAAAACATTATCAGAAGCTAAATCAGTTTGCCCGTCGCAAGTTAAAGGCCACTCAAGAGAAACTAAAGGAAGCAAAAGGGAAGCGCCCAGCACGGAAAAAGAATAAGGACACATCAGCACTTGACATTTTGGCTTCAGTTTCGGAGCATGTTACCGAGGACCCTTGAGGGTCATGCACCCCAATTTTGGGCACTTTTTGACAATTTTTGGTTTTTTGGCATTTTCGAGTTTTTGGTCAAAACTCATGAAATTCGCCATTTCATTTTGGGGATTCATCAAGGGAGGAGAATGGTATCACTGGATTCCATAATTTTATGAGCACACCCTCAGCGATTTTCAGAACATTTGGAGATCATTTTCTCCCCCGAAATGGCGAAAAATGCTTGCTTTTTGCACACTCTGCCCCATCTATCAGCACACTGTAATTTTCTGGCTTTTTACACACAGGTTCAGTTTTGGAGGAATTCCAGGCATCAGATTGAGAAAATTTTAGTTGTTCCAGAAAATAGACACTCAGATCTTTCCAACGAGCTATCATGAGCCAAATTTCGAGATCGGAAAGGTTGCCAAATGTTTCTGGAAAGTCAGGGGACCTTTTGCTGATATAAATTTTGAATATTTTTGTAATTTTTGAACCTCTAAAATCTGCTTTTTCCAAATGTGCGTTTAGCTATTTTTGCACATGAGAAATGATGCAAAGTCAATATATTTCCCATTTTTAGAATTTTTTAGATATTTTATGAGATATTTTTGTGCCTTGGGCTTTGCAAAGCCTCAAGGACAAGATTAGATATTTTGATTAGGCCAATAGGATGGCAAGTTGAACCATGAGGTTTTCCTCACTTGAGCCTATATATTCCAAAGGCTTTCATTGTAAAACAAGGTTGAACTTGAGAAGAGAAGCAATATATTGGTCATATGAGCTTTGAAGGAAATACTTGTGTTATGCTTTTGGATTGACTCTTGGATGTTCTTGGATGAATGAAGAAGGATTGTTGATGGATTCCATGACTTGGTAGAATGGTATAGTGTCTCTTGCTTTGTTGTTGTCTTCTAGTTTTCATTCATGAATACATGTTTCTTGCTTGCTATAGATCAGTAGAGAACAAATTTGAGACATGCCCATGGAGGCACCTCAAATTTCCTATTTCTTCATAGCTTCTTTGTTTTCTTCTTCCTAAGTAACATTAAAGAATTCTTGACTGCTCTTTAATATTTAGGATATTGTTTCTTGTTTCATTCATGGTTTTATACATGCTAAGAAGGACTTACGGTACGCCCTGCTTACCTATGGCTAGCTATAGTTCCATCCATGAAATTTCTCTTTGACTGATTAGATTATCATCTTGTTGAACCAAGGAGGCCTAGTTTCGATCTAGCCCTTTGCCTAAAACTATGAAAATCTTGTTGTTCAAAGTGCCCAATAACTTGAAGTACTATGTTTAGGCATTCCGGCATAGTGTTTTGAGTTGTTTGTCTTCCTTAAGTGTTTTCCCCAAAGTCTGATAGCCATTTCCCAAAGTTAGAGGGTCTTATACTTCTATGCATGGCTTGAATGTTTATTTCTATGTATTGATTAGCTTATAGTTACATTTTGCATGATTAATGGTTTTCCCTACCATGTTTATGTCTGCTATTAAACTATTTATGCTTGAAATCCTTTGTCGTTCACAAACTTGATGTCCATTTACTCCATTTTGCCCAAATATCCTTTCTACCTTGAATCAAATCGGCCCTTCAACAGCCTTGTATCATCATCTAATATCTTTTTTGACCTTTTGACCCCATAGCCCAGTTAATCTAACATCTTGTTACCTATTTTATATTTTTGATCAGTTTCATCCCTCACAACTTAAAAAAGCAAAAAACTTACTTCATAACTAGCCTAAAATCATAACACAATAAGCTAACACATAGAGAGAGCTAGGTCCTTGGCATTGTGAAGGATTTGGTCCAGGAAGGCTAGGTCCTTGGGCTCCAAAGCTTGGTTTGATGTTACATTGTCATTTGGCTTGCCAATTAGCCAAATCAGGGGAACCTAACATAATGGCGATCATGGTGGGACCTACTGAGTACATGATAGTCTAGCAAACTCTTATAGACCCTTTAATCCTTCAACACTAAACTTAGACCATCAGTCTTTAGAATCACTCAGAGTAAACTCTCTTTTTCACCATCTTAGCAAAGTGATGAATTAGGTTTATAACATTCTTACATCCTAGGCTGCACATAAAACTCAGAAAAAAACCACAAAAAACTCCTTTAGATTGGTTTTTGTCAGTACTGGTGGTGGACCATACACACATACCTCAAAACAACTAGAAATCCACCTGGCGACTCCACTAGCCTCTAGTAGGCCTTACTATTTTACCGAACTCTAGGTTACTATCCGATCAACCTATCCCATCGCTCACTAACATAGCGAGAGATGGTAGGACACTCAGTACATAAAAGTCTACCAAACTCTTATAGTCTTTTTAGTCCTTTAGATACTTAAATAAGCAGGCAGTCCATAAGATCATTTAGAGTAAACTCTTTTTTTTATCGCCATCCTAGCAAAGTGTCGAAACAAGTTTAGAATACTTTAAAAAACCATAGGCTGCACATAAAATCAGAAAAACCTTAAAAAACATTAGTTACTGGTGGTGGACCATAGCTATATCTTCACAAAAACAACCAAGTTCCACTTGGCGACTCCACTAATCCATCCCTTTTATTTTTGACCATCCTCCACCTTAGTAGAACCTTAGAGAGGCCATCCATCCAAAACATTCACCAATATCAACCTCTCTAAACTCTAAATCCGAAACCTGGCTTCACAAAGAATCAACACCAGATCTCACCCAGACCCAAATCCCCCTATCATAGTAGATGACCCAGAGAAGATTCTGTGGCAAGTTTCTGAAACTGACAATCTAGCTACCGATAGGTCCATCCGTAAAACAAGATCAGTACCTGAACATATTACTACCTTGCCAGATTCCTCTTTTGGTTTAGAATCAGCAAGAACTCTTTTCAGAAGCAAGTCACATAGTAAGATAAAATATGATGATCTTGAACCCCTAGACCCACCACAAAGTCCTAATAGAGAAGCCTCACCTTCCACACCTCCCGACTTTCAGCTTCTCCATCACTTTGGCTCATACCATCCCAGATCTTCTCAAAACCAGGTCATTAGTCCAAGTACATCCGCCACACCTGTCCGAAACACTACTGTTCAAAACACTGCAGCTCATCCCACAAGCCCTCATCTTGTACATCATCCATTAGCTCCCGTCATGGTAGCCTGGTACGCACCTTCGGTGTTGCCACTACCTTTGGCTCCTCTCCCAAATAAATATCAAGAAAAAATCCCACACTTTACCGGAGAAGATACTGCCACAGCTCAACAACATATAAGTAGGATTAGCGATGCTTTTGAATACCTGGAAGTATAAGACGAGACCGTCAGAATGAGAATATTCGCCCAAAGCCTGGGTGGGGAACCCAAAACATGGTTCAAAAGCTTGCCTCCAAACACCATCCACAACATCCCAGAACTATGTCAAGTCTTTAGAAATAGGTGGGAAGTCCGAAAGAACCCTATTCAAATCCTGTCAGAATATAACAACCTAAAACGGGAAAATGGGGAATGTGTCCAGCCTTACTACACTAGGTTCAACAGTGTGTATAACTCCCTCCCACCTCACTTCAAACCCCCACTTGGTTTAGCCTTAGCAAAATTCCTCGAGGGTTTTGATCCAGACATGACATATCATCTGAGAGACAAGGATCCCCCTACCTTATAGGAAATGCAACAAATAGCCATAAAAGCAAATGCCAACTTAGCAGAAAAAAGAGCTAGGACTAGATCAGAAAGAAAAGTCACATATAGAGATGAGGTCTCCACTTCATCTCCTTCCCTAGATCCTAGAATAGATGACTTAGTCAAGACCATGGCCAAAATGTGGGAAAGAATAAATGAAAAGGATCCTCTTAGGGACAACTAGCCACCTCCCCCAAATAGAAACCGTAACCAAAATTTCAGAAGGGAGAAACCTCAAAACAGACCAAGGGAAAATGACCAACAAATTAGGCCACCATTTAATGAAAATTATGTGGAAGAGGATGATAGGGATGTAGAACCCATTGATGAAAATCATTTGAACCTCATAGGGTCTGATAATGAGAGTGAGGTGTACCTCACAGAAGAAGAACAAGCATTCTTCTCTCCAAATCAGGATGAGGCCAACTATGAAGATCCCGACGACCCTGCCATAGATTTTCAGAATGCCATAATAGAAGCTCACCGGCAGTATGACCTTAGAAGCAAAAGAAATCAAGATAGTTCTAAGAAAGGTAACTCAGATACTGCTAAAACCCCTAGTACCATCCTTAGGAAAGCAGTAAACAGTAACAAAATCATGGTCGAGAAGAATGACCAAAACAAAGCCAGAGTTATGCGAACTAGTCCTGACTCAGATGCTCCTAGTACTTCTGCAAAATTTCCCGAAATGACTGTGGTAAACAAAATCCCAAAACAAAGCCAACAAACCCAAAACATAGAGAATTTCGTGGCTGAAAAAGCTTTAACAAAAATATCCAAAATTCAGCTGCCTTTTAGCTTTGAGGGCGAAATTGGCAAGATCAAGATCACTATGCCTATTACCAAGCTCATCGCCCAAAGCTCCTATAAATCCCAAGTGTTGAAAGCCCTAAATCTAGGAAATGATGCGAACACTCTTAATCTAGCTGATGACACTCCTGAAGTGTTATTTGGTCCGAAAATAGAGGGGAAATTCCAAGAGGGAGCTACTCTTCCATTTTACATTAGCCTAAACATCCATGAGCAAATCCTTCACAATCCATGTTAGACTCCGACGCCTCACATAATCTTATGCCAAAGGTTGTAATGGAAAGACTAAGCTTGGAAATCACAAGACCATACAAAGACTTGTATTCATTCGATTCGAGTAGAGTCAAATGCCTGGGTTTGATCAAAGACCTTTGCTTTAGTCTGGCCCAAATACCTGTGAAACATCTAATCATGGACATAGTAGTGGCAGACATCCCTCCCAAGTACGAGATGCTTCTATCCAGATCTTGGGGAGCCAAACTCCAAGGAAAAATTCAACTGGATATTTCCTTTGCCACTATTCCTGTGTTTGACCAAACAAGAATACTATACCGAGAGTCACACATGAAATACATGATCAGTAGTCAAGAGAGGCCAGACAACATTCCAATGTATTCCTTACATTCTGACCTGAACTCTTTCATTCTGCATATTGATGAGGGCACGGAAGAAAAGTCAAAAGAAACTGAAACATACTCAGACTCACCACATCAGCTGCCCCTAGTTCTCTATGATGAACTAGATACTACAAACTACCACGATCATAAACAACTATGTCTTGAGGGAAGTAAGTATGTTCCTTCTAAAATAGGAATAGAGCAAGAAGCACAAACCCTTATGTACTATCAAGCGAATTGCTCAAACCTCAGTCAAACATCAACGGTAACCTTCGAGAACTTCTTTAAAGTAAAGGCTTTAGAAGACCTACATATCACGAAACTGTTTGGAACTCAGGAGAAGGAAAGTTTAATGTTTCTTCCTTACCTCAAAGAATTACCATCACATAACTCTTCCACTGCAACTGAAACTTTTACTGTGGCCCTAACAACTCAAAATTCAGAAAAAAACACCTGATAAGTTTCTTATGAGCAAAGATGATAGCTACAGCCCAAACATACCAGAGTTACTTGAGTTGGCTCATATACTGTCTTTTCACCAGAAACTCAGAAATGCTAAAATCAACAATCTCATACAGAGTACCATTTCAAACAGGGGAAAACACTATGCCATTTCCACTCCTTCAAGAAATGACTTCGATAAAAGGAAATATGAAAATCTGAACCAATCAGTAATAATCAGAGATAAAATAGCTGGTCATAGGGCCTATTTTGATTTTAGAAAAACTAGTGCACATCCCTATAATAGAAATTTTATTCTCCTTACTCCAGAATAGGATATACCAACGAAAAGTGCTTTTAATCATATGTTTTTGCAAGATGATGTTTCAGGTTATAGTCAAAATATTACCTTGCAAAGTAGACAGCCTAAAGACTTTTTTCAATATGCTGGAAATAGTGCTAGTTTCAGATTCATAATTGCAAAACCATCAGATATTAAAAATTTTCTCATGCAAGCCATGTTTCCAGTCCTGAATTTCTACATTTTTGCATACCTTGATGATGTAATTATCTATTTCAAGAATGACCAAGAGTATAGGCATTACTTAAGGAAGATGCACATTAAGGAAAGGAGTGGGAATCAGATATACAAAGAGGTGCAGTGGGAAGATACTGGTTTGTTTAAGGATTCTTGCATGAGTCCTTATGTCATGTTTTTTTTTTTTCTGAATAAGACTAAATCTATTAAGAGAAGAAATATAGTACAATCAAGGCTCGCATAGAGGCGAAGCGAAGCAAGAGAACAGGG
Source organism: Pinus albicaulis (assembly GCA_034641835.2). Classification (NCBI taxonomy): domain Eukaryota; kingdom Viridiplantae; phylum Streptophyta; class Pinopsida; order Pinales; family Pinaceae; genus Pinus; species Pinus albicaulis. The sequence goes on along the minus strand of CM076572.1, from coordinate 165,253,923 downwards.
GAGCCGGCAATGATAGACTATCAACATCGGTCCCTATGAGCAACCATGACAAAAGTAGAGATAACAGAAAGTACATAAACTAAAGAATCAAAGCTAGGGAGTCGACCCAGAGTGGGTGGGGTCTCCCAGTCGGTATTTTTTCCCTTTTTTTTTGCTGACTGTCACCCAGCCATTGAGGGCTGGCTGGATGGGAACCACCTGCAAACTAATCTGCGCAGAAGGAGGAGTCTCCTTGTCTGAATCTGAAGACGACTCATGAGTGCGCTTCTGTGAAGTTGGAGGAGCCGTGGGATCTGTTGGACGTGCTTGAGGCGTTTCCCTCGGGGGGTTCTGATTCTCCTCCTCCACCTCTATATCCTCCTCATCAGAACTGCAGAAAGCCAAGTCATCCATTGGAGGCCTATCATAGGGCTTCCAATTCTTGGATTTGGATTTTCGTGGGATATTCCTCTTTTTTTCGAGAAACGTCGCACAAGTATTCTGAAGATGCCCGGTCTGATGGCAGTGGCGACATCTGAAGGCAGTGTTCTCGTAGTCTAAAGTTTGCGTCCAATGAAAGTCCCCCACCTTGAGGTTGATCTGGTCGGGAAGCCCTTTGCTGATGTCTATTTCTGCGCAAATTCTGCCAGAAGTGTATAATCCTTTCTCTCCTCGAGTGGTGTCTGTTGCCAAGAAGCGGCCTAATTTATCCCCAATTCCTTGGAAGACTGCAAAATGCCAGAGATGAGCAGGGAGATTTGGTAGGCGGACCCAAATGGGTAGCTTGTTGATAACAGCCGAAGAGGGGTCGAAATCAGGGAACCAGGGGGTGAGGAAGAGTCCCGCTGATCCCCAGAACCAAGGGCCTCCTGTTAAGACTTTCTTGTAGTCATCGCTGAAGATGAAGACTACAATGAAGAATCCCTTTGAGCAGAAGAAGACTCTGCAGTTTTTGGTCCAGTTGGAGTGAAGCCACTGGTATAGGTCGGCCGTGTGAGGCCATAATCCGTTAAATCTGCAGATAATGGCTGTTTCTGCAAGTGTCTGAAGTTGATCATCCAGAGTTGGATGAGAGATTTCAATGGAAGGGGTATCCTCCATTTTATCCACCAGGAAAGTCTTGGGAGCCTCTGCTGGTTTGGCAGACTGCGGTTGGGCCGCATCTTTGCGAACAGCATCTTTATAAGAAAAAGAGGGGGCAGAGGAGGTCTGCCCTATGGAACCACCTCTTAAACGAAAGGTAGCCACAATAGAAGCGTCTTTAAGAATGCTGTAAAAAGATAGGGGGTGGGGATTCATAAGTTGCTTACCCTTATAAAGCAGTCTCAGGTGAGTGGATGGAATCCCCAGACGGTATTCGAGTTTTTGAAGGATGTCCTTCACAAGATCTGTTATGCTTGCCCACAGCATTATTGTCTTGCCCGAGAGTTTAACCTGGATCTGGAATGCTTGTGAATCTTCAGGTGCGTCTGGCTGGAAAAGGATGTGAGACTGCTTCTGATAGGTCGCCGTCCGATCCATGCCCAGATTTGGAAGCCTATCAAGTGGGCTCGGTAAACAAAACCTCTGCATGCGATTGATAGTGAAGAGATCTATAAGATCTGCTGGGTTGCTGTTACGCTCTTTGAGCGCTGCTCTCAAAGCGGCTGCCTTAGATCGAGCTGGAACAATAGCCAAGAGGGCGGCCCTCCAGACATCTGCGTCCACAGAGTCGAGGGGCCCATCCTTGATCGAGAGTTTGAGTGGTAATGAAGCCTCCAAATTCAGATCTGCAGCTTTGACAATGAGGGTGGCTTGCCCAGGCATCGCTGCAAGCATTGTGACATTGCGAGTCTCTGTGAAGACGCCGGCTTCAAAGCTGTCTGAAGCAGTGTTAGGGAACAAAGCCGCCCAGACGGCGGCGCCATGGTCTTCAAAAGAGCTCCAGTGCTGTGGCAGGCCGATGAGCAGGTCCCAACCTTCGATCTGGAGCAGGTATGGAGGGCAGCCGGCCTTCAGAGCTGCCGAGCCGGCGTGAACCTGATTAACCTCACAGCAAACCCTAAGATGCGCGTTCGCCATCGCTCCGTGAGTGCCTATCAACGAGAGAAAAAAAGGTAGTGGGCTTGGCCCGGTTTAGACTAACTACTCGCACGACGAGCTACGGCCTTGCTCGGGATCGAACACAAGACCGGTCCGTCATTACGAGGCCGACTTTACCACTACGCCGCCTCCACGACCTTGTCCTTATGTCATGTTAGAAAGAGAAAACTTTCCAAATTTCTCTTTTCAGGAGTTGAGTGGGCCAAGAATGATTGGAGATCCTTATGAGGATAAGATGCTTAAATTTCGTCATTTCCAAGATTTTTGAGTTTGCAACACTTTCATTCATTGTATATACCGTTGTTTGAAAAAATAGATAAACAGAAAAGTAAAAAACAATAAAAGATAGAAAAGAGGGCGGTTGAAAAATAGAAAAAGGCCCCATGTTCCAAAAATAGTCTTTCGGAAAGCGCGCAAGTATAAATGCCGCTACTAGTACTCAAATGCCTTGTTCAACTATGTAGCCTAATCATAGCTGAGCATGTTTAAATTTATTTGCTGATAAGTTAGTGAGTGAAAAATATGGTCAACATTGTGTAAGATTGACTTATCACAGAGAGTAGATTAGGAAAAGATACTGGTTCCACATGCCTAAAACAGAACCAAAGAGAGAAGCGAGGGATGAAAAACACATTGTACATCTTAGGCCCGTTTTTCTAGTTTTCCTTTATGCAAAATAATATTTTTGTGCAGTTTGTCCTTTTATGCTGCAAATACGTGACAAATCAGATTGTTTAACCCTGATTTGATCATTTTAAATTTCATGTTTTAGATTAGAGAATAAATCCTGTCAAATAGTTTAATCTTGACAGTTGATCTAGTTTAGGTAGAGTAATGAAGGAGTTCATCAGTTTAATCTGAACTCCTGGCAGATATAAGTGTAGAAATATATAGGTTCATTTTACAAAAAGAAAAATATGCATTTTCAAAAGGCTGCTAGTTCAAATGCGCCAAAGAGAAGAAAAAATGTTAGGAAAAGTAGTGGGGTAGGTAGAAATATCATTGATGCTAATCATGCTGCATCTTTTCAGAAGTAGCATCAAAGAAGAGTGAAAATTTGCACCAATGGGTAAGGTACTGGTCTTCATAAGTCAAAGATCTGAATTCTGGACACCTCCTGAAAAGGAGCTGCCCTGCCCAAATGGAGCCACTGTTAGTCATCAGTATTTTCCACCTGTTGCTAATGACTAAAATTCCTAGCTGATTTTTCTAGAAGCTGATCTCCATATGTCAATTTTTCATCTATAAAACCCCCATGAAATTTTTTTTTTCCTTCTTACCTTTCAGTTCGCCCATGACGAGATCAAACCTCATTATCTAATCCTACCTAGCTTCAGCCATACTAGTCTGCCCATCAGCTCTAAAAAGACAATCCAAATTTGTTGTAAAACCCCCCTTAAGTTAGGAAGTGGCGCTTTAAGGTATTTCACCCTTGGCAACCATCAAAGAGCCAAAAAACCTCCATCTGCTATATAATAGTCATAACAGACCTCCCACTCTGCTAATGAAGTTAGTCACAACCCTAAGTCGCGCCACTTATGCACCCTTAAGTCTCAGCAATACATAGACCATGATCTCAAGCCGATTTTAGGTGTTTTACACTGTTTGATGGATTTTACAAGGACAAGAAACATGTCAACATCTCAGAAGACAATTTTCAGCTCCACATGAGAAGACAGCTGCTTCTCAATGTGATCATGAGCCTGAGATGCACCTATAGGGCAAAGAGTTACTCATCAAACTCTTGCAACCTCATTCAGCCTGAAAGGAGAGCAGAAGAAAAAGCAACACTGTCAAGAGGCTGTTGATAAGTCATGGCTAAGAACCTCCTTCATCTATAAGCATAAGGTTAAGGTGCCTCCTTCATCCATAAGCAGAGGGCGATGGCCAAAGTTTGACTTGAAGAATTGCAAACTAACTGTAAGACAGATTTGTTTTAATGAACAGTAAGACATCGACACAGATTTTCTGAAGCAAAGTAATGGTCGCAGGCAGAGGTAAAGGCATTAATGTTTTCAAGTTTGTTTGCTTGCCATCATGTGTAAGAAGCCCTTGTCAAAACATATTCATCAAAATTTCTACATTTCATTAAAGACAGAGGTTAAAGAACATCAGACACTTTGCCAAGTGAAAGGCCTCCTTCATTCATAAGCAGATGGCCAGGGCATTAATTGATTTCAAGATCTGTTTGATCAGAGAAGCATGGTAAGATACCAAAAGGAAAGCAGGGGTACCACTGCAATCCAATGGGTCAGACTTATCTCTTAACAAGGTTTTGACAAAGGATAGTCCACAACTCCAACAAAATAAATTTTGAACAGTGGTGATAAGATGAGTCATTGCACAGGTGAAAGGACATAATAGTGATTATAGTTCAAAGGACACTGACCCCTTTACTCCTAAGAAGATGTCTTTCAGTTTACTTTCATAAGGTTGAAAAAGAAAATCTGAGCCCAGTTCTCCAAGAGGTACTGCAAATAGTATACAGATTCATAAAGTATAAAAGGACTTTGGCATACTTTCGGATTTTGAAGAGGTTTTCAAAACAGATATAGACTTGTTCCTTATTAAGAGGCCAGAGGTACCATATCAGTGCATTTTGGGTAAAAAGGAAATGTTATAAAAAGTGCCCTTTTTAGACAGAGAATTATAAACATAGGTGAGTGCAACTGCAGTTTTGCACCTATTATCAAAATCAGTTTGACAGTGGGCATCATTACATCTAAACCATCAACAGCAAAAAATGTCAGATTGGGTCTAAAAAAGGGTTAATCCTTCTCCTTGCAAAAGGGCTAAGGTGTTTCACAAACTCATCTGTTTAGTGTTGAGCAACTGTTACATGTTGAAAATAACACCATTAAAGGTATCTACAGTGGCATAAGTCCCATTTCAATTATGTCAAATACAGTGGATATAGTGGCCTTTGGAAAAAAGTTACAACCCTCACCACTGTTCAAATAAAAACACAGACCTTTCCACCAATAGTTTCAAAGTGTGGGCCTTGTACCACATGTTCAAAACTTGTTTTGTTTCATTTCAAATGTACAAGGCCGTGGTTTAAAAAAAAAAAATTTCTACACTCTCTCAAGACCAAAATCAAGGGTTTCCGACTTGTTGCATTTCAAAGACATAAAGTACCATTGCATTTTCACTTTACAAGCTCCAAATCACGAGCAAGCATTCCTTTGAAGTTCACAAGTTCAGAGAGATGAGTGTTCAAACCATTTTTCAGTGTTTTAGAAGTGTTTAAACCACGCGGCGCTCCTGTGCAACCGCGCGATGCTCCTGTGCGTAGAAATTACAAATGGAAACAAAGGCGCGCGACGCTCCTGTAGCGACGCGCGGCACTCCTGTAGCCTCAGGTCACAAGGGCCTGACAAAGCCACCCGACAGATGTTTCGTGCGGCGTTCTTCCTCACAAAAGTTCCGCGCACAAATATAATGCTCGAGATGCCTCAAAATCACTCCTAAAGGCTGCTACAACTCTCCAAAAAGCCTGCCACCATTTTAAAGGTATTTATGTGCCTGCATAATCCTTTTAAAACTGTTTAAATAGTGGACAGGAGTTAAAACTCACAAGTAAAGTCGTAGTATTATTTGGTGTTTTTATTGCAACGAAAAAACAAGATACGTTGTGGTTATGCTGGCATAAAGGTGGACATTGAAGAATGTTTGAGATTGCATTAAAGAAAAACGCCATTATAACCGCCCTCAAGGGGTGATGAGGGATGAAGGCCTTGTTTTTAAGGTGGAAGCTTGACATTTGAAACATTGATCCTGATGTTAACCACAATAGTCATACATGTATTTCTTGGTTATTATTCAAACTCTCCCTCGGTGTAATGCAGAATAAATTCCTGGTGGCCCTTTGATCATGAGCATACCTTAGTGACAAAAACAATGAAAAACAATTAGAGGTGTTTCTGTCAAGCTTGTGTTAAAAAACTGTAGAATTTAAAGAGGGAAAAGTTTTGGTTGAAGGGGAGTCTATATGGTTGAATGCTACAGGATTCTATATGACCAATCAAAAGCAAAATAAACTCTGTCACTTATTAAACACAGTGACCTTGACTGTGTGGATATCTTTTGATTGACTGTGTTTACATTGTTAAACATATTTAGTGAGTTGTATACAAGGAGGGTAGTGCTTTGTTCAAAAAGAAGTTTATTGACATTTGACTGCTGCAAGACCTTTGCTACCACCTCATAAACATTTCAAACTCTACCAGCTTGTCCTATGAACAATAAATTATGAATGTGTAAATGCACTAAGGTTGACTGGGTTCACATTGTTGAGTTTATTGGATTAAGTGGCCTAAAAAGAGAGCAGTGTTTTTGAATCGAAAGGCTCTTTGTTTTTGCCTTCCTCTAAAAATACAAGGCTGTCTTATTACCTCAAAAAACATCAACAAGCAGGGTACTCATACCACAAACACAAGAAAATATTTTTGACTGTGCTTATCCTTGTTTACTGTGTTTTCATTGTGAATATTGGCTGATTGATATTTAGAGGTTGGGAAAGGAAATTTTTTGAAGAAAAAGGGATCTTACATCAAAAAGGGACATTTTACACAACATTAAAGATCATTTTTGCCTTGTTAAACAGTGAGTTGACAGGCTGGGACAAAGTTAGGTTTGAAGAACAATTTTCACAAACAGTGAGGCAGTTTGGTGTTTCAAGAGAGCATCTATCCCAAGATGTCGCCCAGGCAAGATAGCAGAAGTGGTTTACACAAGAGATATGAGCCAATTTCTACTGAGGAAGTCAATGGACACCCATCTATCCTTTTCAATTTTCATGAGGTGGGTTTTTGGATTTCTTCCAGAGGGTACAAGAAGTCAAAAGTTTCTCGCCCCTAACACACTTGTGTGCCTTGAGGTTCAAAGGAAAACATTTCCAAGTGGCAGGCCTTGATTTCAATTTCTCTCCGAGGTTTGTATCCAAAGCCACTAAAATCCCATACATTGGCGAGAAATGGTTCAAGCAAGCCTATATAGACTTAGATGACTACAAGCCCTCCATCAAGCCCGAGCACAGAGAAGCATGCACTGCTATTTTTCCTTTCTCTCATCTTCTTGCCAGCTATGCTCCTCTTATGAAAATTATAATGAAGTATTTCACTTGTGAAGGGAGATTTTCCCGAGTTTATGCCTACCACATGAGACTGTTGATGCACTTCACTAGAACCAAGCAGCTCAATCTCCCTTACTTCTTGTGCAAAAGCATTGAGAAAATGTCCTCCTTAGTCCAAAAGAAATCTTCATCACAGAAAGTAGCCTCTTTATTCCATCATTCTCTTATTAAAATCATCATCCTTCACCAGCTAGAGAAGAAAGAGGTTCCTTGGGATGTTTTCATCAGTCACACGGATTTATCCACTGTTCCTCCAGTCCATACATCCCCCACATCGCCTACCCATTGCCCCTAGCCTTCTTCTAGCAGACCTACTCCTAGAAAGCTCAGATTCACTACAGAACAGTCAAAGGAGCATGGAGAAGGAGAGGGAAGTGGTCGGCAAGAAGAGGAGGGACATGAACATGAAGAGAAAGGTGAGGAACAGTAGGAAGAAAGTGATGGAGGGCAGCAGCATGATAGTGATGAAGGTGAGCAGCAGCAAGAGGAGAGTGTTGATCAGCAGCAACTCAGTGGTGATGAACAGCAGGAACAAGTGGAAGGGCAGCAGTTTGGGTAGAATTTGGAACAGCAGCTTGAACCACAAAATGAACAGGAACTTGAAGCACAGCAGCAGCATGATATTGGTGATAAAGGGCAGTATTTTGAGCAGCATATTTTCGGTGAACAGGAGCAGCGGTTTGAGCAGCATGACGTTGAGGGGCAGTAGTAGTCTCCTCATGAAAAACAATAGTCCCCTCATGATACACTACAGCCTCCTCAAGATGCACAACAGCTTCAAGAGGAAAGGCAATTTCAAGAAGGTGACAAACAAGATGACAAAGGCAAAGCAATTATGCCTTCCTCTCCTGAAAATACTAAGCCCAAGACATCAACAAAGAAACTGCCCAAGGTTGTCACTCCAAAAGTGACAAGAACTCTCCGAAGCAAAAGAAAGTCGCCAAAGAAACCTATCACTGACTTGCCTAGAAGGAAGAGCGCAAGGATACCTTTTCAAGGCAAAGGAAAGGGAAAAGTAGGAGAAGGACATGAGCATGGAGGTGCATTGGATGTCATCCCAATCCAAAGTGGCGACAGTGATAATGAGGCCCGGATTCTAGAAAACCTTCTAATCCATAGAGAGGGCCAAATTGGTGCATTGGAGAATGACCTTCATTGGGCAAAGAACTTCAATCATTTCTTGAAGATCCAAAATAGGCAAATGAGTGTCCATATGGCTGTTTATCAGACACAAGCAATTAAATACAAGAATGAGGCCGCCAAAGCACAAGCAAGAATAGAGGAGCTCGTAGGTGATTTTGATGAGGATGAAGAAAAGGACCAGCCTAGGCGAAAGAAGCCTAGAACCATAGGGCTTAAAAGAGCCCTTGAAAAACAAAAGGAAGAGGAAGAAGCCCTTCTTCAATCCACTCCCCTCACTGCACTAATTGAGCAAGAGATTTAAATCAATAACGAGGTATGGCTAGAAAGAGCCAATAAACATTTGGAGATGAAGCTTGAGAAGGAAAACAGGGACTTAGAGCTACAAAAGAAGATGCCAAAACATTATCAGAAGCTAAATCAGTTTGCCTGGCGCAAGTTAAAGGCCACTCAAGAGAAACTAAAGGAAGCAAAAGGGAAGCACCCTGCACGAAAAAATAAGGACACATCAGCACTTAAAATTTTGGCTTCAGTTTCGGAGCATGTTACCGAGGACCCTTGAGGGTCATGGACCCCAATTTTGGGCACTTTTTGACAATTTTTGGTTTTTTGGCATTTTCGAGTTTTTGGTCAAAACTCATGAAATTCGCCATTTCATTTTGGGGATTCATCAAGGGAGGAGAATGGTATCATTGGATGCCATAATTTTATGATCACACCCTTAGCAATTTTCAGGACATTTGGAGATCATTTGCTCCCCCGAAATGGCGAAAAATGCTCGCTTTTCATACACTCTGCCCGGTCTATCAGCACACTGTAATTTTCTGGATTTTTACACACAGGTTCAATTTTGAGGACTTATAGGCATCAAATTGAGAAAATTTTAGCTTTTCCGGAAAGTAGACACTTAGAGCTTTCCAACGAGCTATCATGAGCCTCATTTAGACATCGGGAAGGCTGCCAAATGTTTCCGGCAAGTCAGGGGACCTTTTGCTGATATAAATTTTGAATATTTTTGTAATTTTTGAACCTCTAAAATCTGCTTTTTCCAAATGTGCGTTTAGCTATTTTTGCACAGGAGAAATGATGCAAAGTCAATATATTTCCCATTTTTAGCATTTTTTAGATATTTTATGAGATATTTTTGTGCCTTGGGCTTTGCAAAGCCTCAAGGACAAGATTAGATATTTTGATTAGGCCAATAGGATGGCAAGTTGAACCATGAGGTTTTCCTCACTTGAGCCTATATATTCCAAAGGCTTTCATTGTAAAAGGAGGTTGAACTTGAGAAGAGAAGCAATATATGGTCATATGAGCTTTGGAAGGAAATACTTGTGTTATGCTTTTGGACTGCCTCTTGGGTGTTCTTTGATGAATGATGAAGGATTGTTGATGGATTCCATGACTTGGTAGAATGGTATAGTGTCTCTTGCTTCTTCTTTTTTTCTAGTTTTCATTCATGAATACATGTTTCTTGCTTGCTATAGATAAGTAGAGAAAAAATTTGAGACATGCCCATGGAGGCACCTCAAATTTCCTGTTTCTTCATAGCTTCTTTGTTTTCTTCTTCCTAAGTAACATTAAAGAATTCTTGACTACTCTTTAAATATTTAGGATATTGTTGCTTGTTTCATTCATGGTTTTATACATGCTAAGAAGGACTTACGGTACGCCCTGCTTACCTATGGCTAGCTATAGTTCCATCCATGAAATTTCTCTTTGACTGATTAGATTATCATTTTGTTTGAACCGAGGAGGCCTAGTTTCGATCTAGCCCTTTGCCTAAAACTATGCAAATCTTGTTGTTCAAAGTGCCCAATAACTTGAAGTACTGTGTTTAGACGTTCCGGCATAGTGTTTTGAGTTGTTTTTCATTCTTAAGTGTTTTCCCCAAAGTCTGAAAGCCATTTCCCAAAGTTAGAGGGTCTTATACTTCTATGCATGGCTTGAATGTTTATTTCTATGTATTGATTAGCTTATAGTTACATTTTGCATGATTAATGGTTTTCCCTACCATGTTTATGTCTGCTATTAAACTAGTTATGCTTGAAATCCTTTGTCGTTCACAAACTTGATGTCCATTTACTCCATTTTCCCAAAGATCCTTTCTACCTTGAATCAAATCGGCCCTTCAACAGCCTTGTATCGTCATCTAATAGCTTTCTTGACCTTTTGACCCCATAGCCCAGTTAATCTAACATCTTGTTACCTATTTTATATCTTTGATCACTTTCATCCCTCACAACTTAAAAAACCAAAAAACTTACTTCATAACTAGCCTAAAATCATAACACAATAAGCTAACACATAGATATCCCTTACACTTATAGAGAGAGCCCTCTCTGAGCCCAGGAAGGCTAGGTCCTTGGGCTCCAAAGCTTGGTTTGATGTTACACTATCATTTGGCTTGCCAATCAGCCAAATCACGGGAACCTAACACTCTCCTCTCCCCTACCCTCCTCCCTCTTCCACTCCCCACAACTCCCTCTTCTCCCTCCACTCTGGCCCATGCCACCTCCAGTCCATGTTGCCTCCTCGCGCTCCCACTCACCTCCGCTACCCTCCACGTAGTCCCCCTCCCTCTACGCTCCCGCACAATATTTTTACAGGCCGAGATTGACCACCAATATTAAGGAGATCAAATTTCTGTCAATTTCTACTAGATCAAACTTAGGCCAAATTATTGCCAAAAAAAAAAAAACCAGGTGGAATATCCTTGTCCCAAGACTCAAAGACTTAGCCATTCTCTTACGAGATCGAGTGTCATTTCTTAGCTTTAATCACTGAGGGGCTATATTTTTTTATCAGCTTGAGAGGACAAATTCTCTTCCCTATTTCAAATCAAATCATCATCTAGACCATAGATCTTAGGCAAAGTTCGAGAATTTTTTGATCATGTTTCATTATTGAAAAAAAATGAATTTAGAGAAGACTAGGAGTCATTTCCCTTTCAGCATTACAGACCAGATTTATTTCATTGTCAATTTCTTAATTGCCAAGAGCCCATTTTTATCACAGGTCAAGTTTCATAGTCTATTTACTGGTGGGTTTCAACAATGAATGGGTTCAACTTCCTACTCATGAGAATGACCAAGTTCCCTCTCTAAAATTTGGCCGAGTTCCTTAGTAACATTGGTCGAGTTCATTAATAGAGAGAAGATGTGTTTAAACATCCTTCTAAGAGGGATGAATGTGGAAATAGAGGTATGAATCCCTACTTCTCTACTAGTCGAGTGCATGCCTTAAGAGGCTGAGTCCCTCATTGTAGGTGGGCCACATTATTTTCACACATTACCAGGGTGAACATACTACACAAAGGAGCTGATTTCGAGAGTGATATCAGTCCACTAGTCATAAATATCCAAGACGTGTGGGTTTGGAAGTGCAAATTTGATGACTGATGCAAAAAATTATACACTATTTAGTTGACTATCCAGATTACATTGTATATTAACTTTTTAAAGTGTGGTTCTCCTATATAGTGTTGAATATTAAACTGATTCTGTCATTGTGAACTGATATTTCAATAGAGGAGGTTGCACTCTATATTTTGACTTATGCTATTAGAAAGAAAAAAAACTGGTTGAGAAGTCTCTGTCGAGAGTCAAGATCTTAACTACTTGAGACAATGTCTTGATTAGAAATATTTTTTCACAAGTATCACGGATTGTTTATATTAAAAAAAAAATTGCAGCTATTTGTGTGAGATATTTGTTCATTTGTAGCTAAGGAAATGTTATGAAATGGATCAAATTGATGATACATTGAAGTTATTGAATAACCTAATATGTTCCATTATTGCTGGAATGATAAAATTTAGTAAGGAAACTCTCTCTCACATTAAGACCTCTTTGCATAACGCACAAGAAAAAATTGATTTTATGCAGCTTGAATCTGAGCTACAACAAGAGGAGTTACATAAGTGTAGTCATCATTCCGAAGTTGTCTTTGAGCACACCATTAAGTTCATTACAAGAGAAGTTTTGCATGCAGAAGCAAACATCTTGTTAAAGAATTAATCATTCGGTTAGTTTATGGGTAGTTCTAGATTAGTTAGCAGTCAGTTTCCAGATTCAGTTTATGTTGTATAAATATACATTTCTCCTTTCAATAAAGATGTATGTAGTTCCGTTGTGCTCTGCCATTCTCTGCTGTCTCCCTTTGTTAATTTGGCATGGTATCGGAGCGAGGTTTTCTATTTTCTGTTTGATCGTTGGAGTAATAGAGACAAAATCAGGGCACAACAGGAGTCGATCTTGTTTGTTTGAAGTCAACTCGACGTTGTTTGTAGTCCATTGTTTGAAGTCCACCGAAGCCGTAGGAGACTGACTGTCGTCGAGGGTGAGGCCTACACTCTGTTCGAAGTAGCCACATGTCTGGAGAGTTCACAATGGAAGCCGTAGGAGACTGACTGCCGTCGAGGGTGAGGCCTACACTCTGTTCGAAGTAGCCACATGTCTGGAGAGTTCACAATGGCCTCTAACTGAAGAAAATCTTGAAAGAAGAGGGTTGTCGCCTTCATTTCAAGGATCGTCCGTTCGCGAGCGCTTAGGTCCAGAATTTCAACTATCTCCCTGCACCATCCTGAACCCAGTAATCAGAACAAGCCGAGACAATAGAAGATAAATTCGGGCAAGAAGACAGAAAGTAGGGGATCGGCAACGATCTTTTTCCTGGCTGATAATATGCTTGAGAAAAACGGATGGAACAGAACCAAGCTTCAAGTGAAGCAGAGTAAGTGTTCTGTTTTCTGCGGTTCACGTTGCGAGGGTTTGTAGGGTTGTCGCCTTGCATACTGGAGTGGAATACCTCCGACGAAGATTCTAGAGGATACGTAGTAGCGTTGCCGCCACGCATTTCTCCTCTGTGTATTTGGGTGTGTAGCTGGGACTGTTTTTTTGTCTTGTCCTGTCGTCGCTGCCACCGTATGTACAACCAAATCTTCGTGCTGTTGGGTGAGCCCATAGTGTTTGCTCTCTTTGACCCTGTAATTTTTTGAATTCTGTAAGACATTACTGGTCTTAGAACCGAAAACATTTATTGCAATTTCTCTTTCCTCTGCTGTAAGTTGAGAGATTCGACACATTTATTCGATGCATTTCGGTGCCTTTTAAGCCATCCATTGGCTATCTTTTTACTTTAACCTTTATTCATCTCCGCTGATGTATTAAAGGCTAGGCTGGTGTATTAAAGCCTATGTGGCGTCTTTAACTTTAAATTTTGCCTGGCACTGTTCAATATTCCAAATCTTTCGATGTTTTTGCATAGCTATTACGCTGTCTTTGAAGTGAAATAAGGCTGTCTAACGGAGTTGGTTGATATGGTTCCTTATTATCTGTCTGTACTTTTTCTCGATGGCAGAGTTTGTTGGACAAGTGAAATGGTAGCCATCTGTTTATTTAGAATGTGGATGAAATTCATAAAAGTTTTAACATTTTAAGATCTGCTTTGAGGCGTTAGACTGCAAAGGAAGATTGTAAGTGTAATGCCATCGCGATTGGAGTGAGTGTAGAGGTGAAGCCGACGGTTCTATAAGGATAGTTTTTGGAGATGAGGAAGCCAGTGCGGAGGTGAAATCACTGGTGGTCAATACTTCTCCATTTTGACACGACCGAACACCATTGGAACGGACAATTATGTAAGTAAAAAATCAATTGCTAAATATGTAAGTTAAAACAAAGTTTTTGAAAAAGGTTTATTAAAGGATATGAGATTTAAGAGGAATTAATTGAATTTGAATACGAGAATCATGTTTTTGTGGTTCATTTAAAATCCGAAGAGTGAGAAAGGGAAAGTGTGAAAGTATTCTCAAAGTATTGTCTTAGTACATAAATTTTGGAAGTTTTTGGAAGTAAGGTATTTGATGCATATGTAGACTCATTTGTTTGTGGAAGTCAAGAAAAGAGTTTGTGAACCCCACTGTACACAGTTACAAGTGGACGAAGATGTTTGTGAACCCCACTGTACACAGTTACAAGTGGACGAAGATTTGTTGATACCAGCAACATGGATTGCTGACAAAGATTTGTTGATACCAGCAACATGGATTGCTGATGAAGATTTGTTGATACTAGCAACATGGATTGCTGATGAATATTTGGTGATTCCAGCAACAGAGCTTGCTGACGAAATTTTGATGAAACCAACAACATAGTTTGCTGATGATGACTTGTTGATTCCAGCAACAAAGCTTGCTGATGATGAGATGGTGAATCCAGCAATGCAACTTGCTGATGAAAATTTGATGGTTGATGTTAACTTTGATCATGAATTTTTGACTAACGATAACTGGTTGCAGATGATGCAACAAAAGTATGATATTGACATGATGTTATTTGGTGAGATAACCCCACTGAAGTTAGTGGAAGACAACCTGTTTGCAGCATTACAGGTTAGTGGAAAAGAGACAGAGGCAGAAGCAAAGAAAGAAGTCTGCAAAGAAAAAGCAGAAATAGAGAAGGATGTAGAAGCAGAGAAGGAAGCGCAACAGCAGAAAGTTGTCACTGAAGAGTAGAAGGAAACAGAGATAGAGGCAGAAATAGAGAAGGAAGTGCAACAACAGAAAGCTGTCACTGCAGAGCAGAAGGAAACAGAGATAGAGGCAGAAATAGAGAAAGAAGCACAACAGGAGAAAGCTCTCATTGCAGAGCAGAAAGACCAGAACCAATGTCATTCTGAAAATATTTTGGATTCTGATATTGATTTCCAATGTGCAGGTACACAAAATGATTATGAAGAAGACTTAAAGTTTATTGAAACATGGCTTGCAACACCATGTCTGGATGAGATCTACACAGAAGATGTAGAAATGAATGTTGAAGATGACATGCATGATGAACATGTCAATGAAATTTTCATGCATTGGAGTTTTGAAGAAATAAGACATTATTGTAATATTATGTTGCAACAGATTGATCATGAAAACCATAATATGGAAGACAGTATGTGGCAGCAGCCCACATTTCTTGAAGATGTCCAGGACATGCTTAGACAACCTGGAATAGTAAAAGACCTGCACCAGCAAATGAAAAGTCTGAAGTTTGAACAATACAATAAGACGAATATGAGGAAACAATTTAGAGGCTACAGAATTTGGAAGAAAAGAAGAAGAAAACCAAATCTAGTTGAAAGTCAAGAGACTTCTCTCTGACTTCAGAAATATAGAATGAATTTCAATGTCAAAAGTTAGGAATAAAATAATGTAACCCTCAAGATTAAGAGGGGGTGTTAAAGAATTAATCATTCGGTTAGTTTATGGGTAGTTCTAGATTAGTTAGCAATCAGTTTCCAGATTCAGTTTATGTATAACTGTTTCTGAGTTGTATAAATATACATTTCTCCTTTCAATAAAGATGTATGTAGTTCCGTTGTGCTCTGCCATTCTCTGCTGTCTCCCTTTGTTAATTTGACACATCTAGCCTGCACTTCCCAAACCCATCATCAAACCTTGGGAAGAGCTTGTACACAAAAGGCATAGAATAGGGTTTGGATATGACAAGGATTTGTCCTTTTATATTCCGAACTACACCAAGCTCATCAAATTTCGGAGTGCCAGATTTCTTCATTATAGCTCACTATACAACTATTATAGATTATGCTCCTCTTCCACAACAACAACAACAAATTGTAAAATGCCAACGTTGTGATTGAGCTGGCCATATGAAAGATAATTGTTTCAATCTTCACCCATGCAAGAACTATGGTCGACAAAACCATTCTTCACACTAATGCTTTAGAAAAAAGCCTCTTGCAGGAAAAAAGATTCATCTTGGATGGATTGCTTCTTGGAAATGGGTGTCAACAACCAATAAGATGTTTAAGTCATATGTTAGAACTTGTGCTATAATATTGAACAATCTTGCAATTGATTTTTCACCATCATCTCACCTTCTACCTGACAGGGGAGAAATTGGTGGTCATCTACAAGCTTCAAAGCCACTTCAAGCGAGCCTAAGCCACAGTATGTCATTCCAGTTTCAGAGTTGTAGTGAGAGACACAGTTGCCCATGAGCATGCTTTTTGTTGGTGGTAAAACTTAAAACATATATGCAAGGTTGATATTCTTCCCCTTAAAATACTTTGGAACACTTCCTCTAGCATAATACTTCATCTTCTTATTCTTTTTGGAAGAGTTCCAAGAAATGCATCAATCATTCCATATTTGGTGGTCATCCTTAAAAAATCGCAGGTTGTAGAACTCCCTTATTCTAGGCTGAAGGTCTCCCTCTTCAAAATATGAGGAGCACTTCTCGTAGCAGAAGACCTCGAATTCTTTCCATATTTGGAAGAGTTCCAAGAACTGCACTAAGAGTTCTAGTGTTGGTGGTCAACCCTAAATGACCTCTTTATGCCAACATTTCAGAGAGCTCATTCATCCTTAGTGATGTCATGCCATTTTGTATTACAACTCTCCTCTTTGACTCAGACATACCCCTTTGGATTAAGGGGGGGTATGTTGGACACCTCATCCACTATGGGTAGGTGTAGAAGGTGAATGGACAAAAGGAGTCCAAGATACCACTTGGAATGTGAAACCAAGGGCCACTCCATGTATTATATATCTGCATCTTTGTGAGTAATAATGAAACTCATGCATATATTTTCCATTGTTTTTTATTATTTCATATTTGTGTGTGTTTACCATAACCAAGTTCAACATAAAGCTTCTAAAATTTATCCCTAAGAAATCAAGCATTTCATTTGGAAGAGGATCTCATCATTGAGAGAGTCTTCATACTTCTTTGAAAGAGATTGAGGAAAGGAGCCTCCTAGTTGAGATTTTTTTAGCACCATTGCTCAAAAATTTTTGTCCAAGTGTCTTTAATTGATCTATTGTATTTTTTCTAAATTTATAAATCAATAAAGGGAACCATTTTCCATTACATTGTTGATATCTTTGCACTATGTCGAGGAAACATATTGATGATTTTTCTTGGGACTATAAGGAAATTAAATGTGTACATCCCTCAATTTGTACGCGTCATATATACATCAAGGAAGGATGCAAGCCTGTGCGTCGTCCCTAGAGGAGGATGAATCCCACCCTTAAGGAAATTGAAAAACAAGAATTGTAAAAGTTTTTGGATACATGGTTCGTATACCCCATTTTAGATAGTGAGTGGGTGTCCCCTCCTCTCATATTCCCCAATAAGAATTGGAAGTGGAGGATTTATGTTGATTTTAGAGAACATAACAAGGATGCAAAGAAGGAACATCTCCCTTTTCCTTTCATTGACCAAGTCCTATATGGCCTTATAGAGAAAATATAATTTTCCTTCCTAGATGGATTTAGTGGGTACAACCAAATATGGATTAGCCCTGATGACCAATACAGGACCACATTCACACTCCTTGGGGAACCTTTTTATATAGATTCCTTCAATTTAGTTTATGCAATGCCTCTGTTACCTTCAAGAGGGTAGTTCTGAGTATATTTTCCGACCTTTTTCATGACACTATTGTGATATACATGGATGAATTCACTCCTTATGGATGTGACTTCCAAGAAGCTGTTTATAATCTATGAAAAGTCTTAAAGAAATACGTTGAGATGAATATCTCATTAAGTGCTAAGAAATGTCAACAATATCACACAAATAAAATACACTTGGTATCATCCTAAGTAAATGGGTAAGTGGAGGTCACAAACAAACAATTGGGGAACATTTTGACCAAGGTTGTTAACAACAGTAGAAAATATTGGGTATATAGACTTGTAGAGTCCATTTGGGCCTATGATACCACCTAGAAAACCACTACCGGATTCACCCCATTCGAGCTGGTATATAGAAATGAAGCCTTGTTTTCCATTGAGTTCGAGTATAACACCTTGAGGATGTAAGCACAATCATATTTGGAAATCACTAAAACAAAAAAAGAAAAGTTGTTAAGCTCAACTACTTGGATGAGTTCAGATTGAAACCTATCCTACACAATGAGGTAGTCCATCTAGAGAGGAATATCTAACATGATAAACATATTTGGGAGATAACTTCTCAAGAGGGTGATTGGTCCCTGTTGTATGATTCAAGGTTCAAGGATTTGAAAGGGAAGTAAATGACAAGGTGGTTGGGCCCCTATCTAGTCGAAAATTATTATGAAAATGGATCTTTCCAATTGAGAACAATTGAGGAGGTATGAATTCCCTTGATGGTTAATGGTTAGTGATTAAATTTATCAAAAAGGCCTTTGTCAAAAGAGGAGTTTACTAGTTCAATAACAAAGTAGTTGAATGTAAATTGGGGCATTAAGTTCATCCAACCTCTCATCGGTAAAAGAAGAAATAAAAAATCATAAATAAAGGGCTTAGGTGAAAACCTCCTTGAGGCATATAAGGCCAACTCTAGCATTGAAAAACACCACAAGGAAGCCAACTCTAGGGTTTAAAACCACCATGAGGTAGCCCAAGAGAAAAAAAAAAAGAATAAAAAAAATAGATAATAGGAAACTATCTCAGGTGAAAATATACTCTAAGGTGCTTTGGGTAGAATTATATATTGAAAACCTCTTCAAAGGAAATTTTCATGTCTCAAAAACAAAAATGAAAAAAAAGAGTGAAAAATAGATAGAATGAAACAAAAGGAGGAAGCACAGAGAGGTAAGGGATCCCTTAAATAAGTTTTGGTAACAATTTTCTTTTCTAGGCCTCCATCCACATTAAAGGGGACAATGATCAAATGAAAGTGGTCAACATTCCATTTCTCCATCTCCAAAACTAGCCTCCCTTGTTTTTTCCATAATTCCACCCATCCCCCTACACCCCTCCATAATCAAACAAACAATCACACACAAACATGTCCTTAATCATATAGTTCTATAGGATTCTCCCGTACTACTACCACATTGGCAAAAATTTCTATAGGATTGAAATCAACCCAGGGAAGGCGGTAAGAACTCATGTTTTCCTTTGGGAAATGAGAAGATATGTTCACCACACCTCCTTCACCTCTCAGCCCACACCATTTAACCACGTTCCCTTCCATAAATCCATATTTTTTCATAAAAGACCATTTTTCAACCTGTCTTCACAATATTCCACCATTATCAGAGCTTCCAATCACTGAGCATAAGATCACCATGAATTATCCAAGTCATTGGATGGATTTCATGAAGGTATTTGTGGTTTTGGAAGGGGGTTTGTGAATCCTGCAAGGAAGAAACCAATCCTATAACATCTTACCGAAACCCTACAAAACGAGAAGAAAAGAACCTTTTCAGCTCCAAAATGAAGATTTGGTCATCCTTAAGCATCAATAGATCACCCTTGAGATCTGAGGAAGACACACCATCCTTAAGAGGTAGCTACAAGGTATCTAATACACTCAAGTGGTAGTAGATCAAGTATTGGAATAACCTGCATAACCAAAGTATATCGCATTAGTCAAACGACCATTATAAAATTTCACTAAAATATTTTTGTTTGAATGAGGACCAATTCATACAACAAGAACATGGAAGATAACACCTCGAGAGACCAACATATTTATCATTGGCTCAACTACATGCATGCATCTACAATATATCAACATCATAGGTAGTGTCAAGTATGATACTCCTTGCCTCTTCCTCTAAGTGCATATTGATTCAAAGAAACTATTTTAGTGAATGATGAATGAGTTTTTATGGGCTAGAGGTGGTTAGTAAACTTGGCCGCCCTCAAATAGTAAAAGTGTTACTCACTCATCCTCCCACACAACATGGAAAAGTGAGAGAAAAATGGTGATAGCTGCGAGGAGTTAGGAAAATGGTTTAAAAAGGAAATATGGGTAGGGGTCAACTCACCAAGCACATTGAGCCCACTACCACAAAAGGAAATAAAAGGACATGCTTGAATTTAGTTTACTCATTCCCAAAACCATTAGAAAGGCTCAATAAGACATCTAAGGTCAAGCTAGCTATGACAATTGGTTCCCTAGGGTGATACAGGGGAGCTACAAAACCAATTTTTAGGTGTTACATGATAGGGAGTAGGTGATATAGGGTTAGGCATATTTGCTACAAGATTACAGAAATTGGTACATGATTGCAGAGGAGGTGCAAAAGGAACGAGACGGGAAGTGAAAAAGGGTTTGAATCAACGAGAATCTTCCTCAAAATGCTTACAATATTAAAGAAATCATCCATGCAAGGGTAGGAGGCATATTTTCTCCTCACCCACCACACAATTATTAAGTTAAGTTTTCGTTGTACAGGCATCCTATAACAAACCCTTGCAAAATTGATTTCTTTTGAAAAATATCGATTTTACATGAGGAAAGTAAGGTGATAGAAGAGGTAACCCCTTTGGAATATTAGAACACAATTATTCCATATTTTAAAAGATCATAGGAACCAAAATCCTCACCCTACCTTGAGACCCTAAGCTACCCAATACATAATTCTTCACAAAACAACTCTTTGGAATAACTTAAGGAAGTAACAATAGGAGCCATGGGGAGATGTTTCAATTGAAGGGAACCGACAGACACCAACATAATCCAACAAACCCCCCTTATGAGGATATATTATTAAGCCATTATTGGATAGGTTCTTTGAAAAATTGAAAGGGTATGATGATGGGATAACCTAAGAATTTTTTATGGCCCTTCACTCTAATGAAGAAGATAGTGCCACCATTATTGTGAGGGGATTTTCCATCCATTTGAATCTATATCTCATTCGTAGAGTGAACACCATCCCTCTATGAGTCAAATGAGGCAATGAAGATAGAACAAAAGCCACATGAACTAAGATAAAATTCTTCCTCCGTGAAGAGAAACTCGTTAAAGATAAAAATGAAGTGAGAAGGGAAATGCTCCCTTGCCCTTGGGATGAAGTGTCCTAAAACATCCTCAAGTACATATCTTGTTAAGGAAGGTTGAATGTTGTATATTCCTATCAATTTATTTTTCTCTATGAGATAGTTCGAAACAAGATTACCCATTCCAATCAGACTTAGTGTTCAACATTTACTCCTTCAGTCAATGATCAAAATGAGCGAGAGGGTGAGGAAATCGAAGCATGAGTACATTTCCTAGAATGGAATCATAATTTTCACTGTTATGAATGCCTTAAAGCCACCTCACGAGTTGTGTGTTTTGGACAAAATATATGGATATGGATACAAAGGCCTTCATTGAGACATAAGAAAAATCATTGACACAACATGAAGAGACCACAAAATATAGTTTTGGAGGTAAGTAGGAGGAAGGAGAGGTCGACGAACAAGAGGAAGAGGTTGAATATACGGTAGATGAGGTTGAAGGAGAAGTTGAAGAAGAGAAGAAATAAGTAGGAGGGCAAAAAAAAGAAGAATAAAATACCATTGAAGACCCCTTTATCCCTAAGAGGAACTGAGAACATAGGTAGAAAATACGAAACTTAGAGGGGAATATAGAACAAGAGGGGGCTAGTACTCTGGAATCCCTTAACACACATATAAAACAAAAGATAAGGAATCCTAAGGAATTTCCTTTATACTTTAAAAGAATAAAGAGCACAATAATCAAAAAAGGGAAGCTTGAACCTCCCTTAACAGTCGCGATCACAATTAATGAATTCGTTAGCATCTGAGAAGAAGGATTGTGTTATGAAACTAGCTCCAAAAATAGAATAAAAGAGAGATCAACACCTTAGAAATAAGCCACTTCGAGGGGGAAACCTCATTTATATTACATAAAGGAACAATTCTTTGATGATACAAATGAAAAAACCTCCTTCTATATATAGGAGTCCATAGGGTCACAATATAATCCTAGGCGACCTAAAAATAATAATGTAAGGGCATAATAATAACAATATTGGGGTTACAAGGGCACAACAATAACATTAAGGGGGTTACACTAACAACAATAAGGGACTATAATAGTAATATGGGGACCTAACATGCCCCTCTTCTTAAAAAAAGTGTTGTTCTCAACACTTGAGTAGCTCTGAATGGTTCTATATAAAATTTTCATCCCGCCATGTTGAATCTGTAGTGGGTAAGTTTTTACACTTGATGAGATACTCTGAAATTGATCGATTTCATAGCTATCGAGTTCTTGTTTCCATGACTTCTTCAGGCTCCAATATGATTTTTCCTTCCTCATCAAGTTATGGAAATATTGTCTAAACTGGAACTTTGTCCCCTATAACCTTCTTTAGTAATGAAACATGTCAAACTGGATGCACTCAAGAAGAAGAAGGAAGCTCCAATTTGTATGCCATAGTACCAATATTTTGCAATACCTTGTAAGGACCGAAGTACTTTGGCGATAATTTATTATCCTTCTTAGCTTTCTTGAGAGACATTTGTTTGTATGGTTGTAGCCGTAAAAATGCCCAATCTCCTACATCAACACTTCTCTCACTGCGATGTTGATATCCCTATTCTTTCATTCTATTTTGTGCCAAATTTATGTTATCCTTTATGAGTTGGAGAACTTCTTGTTGATGCTCGATGTGATCTTCCACTGCTTGAACCTTAGAATTTTCTCTTAAAGAAGATGTGATGGATGGTGGATGGCATCCATAAAGTTCCATAAATGGGGTCATTTTTTCTGTAGTACGGAAGGAAGTTTTATACCACCTTTCAGCGAGAGGTAACCACTTGAGCCATTGTATTTACTTATCAAATACAAAACAACGAAGATATCCTTCCAAACATTTATTCACTATCTCTATTTGACCATCGGATTGAGGATGATAAGGTGAGCTATGAGCTAGTTGAGTACCCAAACAAGAAAACAATTACATCTAAAAATTACCAAAAAAAATGGGATATATGTCACTTACAATAAAATTTGGGTTTCCATGTAGCTTTTGAATTGTTTCCCTAAATGAAATAGCAAATGTAATTGCTTTAAATGGATGAGATAATGCACAAAAGTGTTCATACTTGGTAAGTCTATCAACTACCACCATGATGACACTCTTTCCTTTGGAATTAGGTAAACATGTGATAAAATCCATTTAAATCTCCTCCTAACATTGACTTGGAATGGATAACGGTTGTAGAAGACTCGAGGTCTTAATTGTCTCAAATTTAATTTTCTAGAAAACCAAACATTCCACCATAAAATTTTGAATATCAGATTTAAGGCCATCGCAAAAAATTTCTTTCGTAACCCTATGGTAGGTTTTTAAAAATCCTGAGTGTCATCCTAAAGGAGAAGTGTGAAGTTACAAAATAATATTTTTTTTTAGTTGGGAATTATTGCAAATATATAAGCGATATGTGTACCATAAGAAACCATTTTTCCAACTAAATGTATCAAATGTACTAGGATCTTGCTGCAACTTTTGAATGGGTGTCCACACTTCTTCATCGTTCTTCCATTCATACCTTTATTCAGTTATCAAATATGGTTGGATAATAGAAATGACACAAAGAAATGTTTCCACCTCTTCATTCTTTCTTCATAGCGCATCTGGAACAAAATTTAGCTTCCCATTTTTGTAGATGATTTCAAAGTCATAACCCAACATATTTGCAACCCATTATTGTTGCTCTTCTAAATCTAGTCTTTGTTCCAAAAAGTGTTTAAGACTATCATGATGAGTTTTTACCTTGAAGTGTCTTCCCATTAGGTAGGGTTGCCATTTATTTAGTGCATGTAGTATTGCCAAAATTCCCTTCTCAGAAATAACTTTATGTAAATACTTACCTTTCATTGAAAAACTTTCAAAATAAATGGGTCTTATTTCTTGCATTAAAATAGCACCAATTCCATTTCCTGAGGCATCTCATTCCAAAATAATGGGTTTTTTAAAGTCTGGTGTAGCTAATACCAGTGCTAGGCACATTGCCTGTTTAAGATGTTCAAAGGCCTTAATTGCTTCAAGAGTCCATGAAAATGCATCTTTCTTCAATAATGTTGTTAGATGTGCTTCTATTATCCCATAATTCTTAACAAAATTATGATAATACCTTGTTAACCCAAGAAATGCTCGAAAGTGCTTTATGGTTGTCGGGATTTTCCATTCCTTAATGGCTTTAATTTTGTTAGGGTCTACCTTAACACCCTCCTAAGATACAATATGACCTAGATATTCCACCTTTTGTACTGCAAAGAAACATTTTGATGTTTTTGCATATAATTGTTTCCCCTCCAATAGTTTGAGCACCCTATCAACATGTTGAACATGATACTTCTAAGACCTGTTGTAGATTATTATGTCATCAAAAAAAATCAGCACAAATTTTCTAAGGGTTTGAAAATGGAAGTCATCAACCCTTGAAATGTAGAAGGTGCATTGGTAAGGCCAAAAGGCATGACCAAAAATTCATAATGACCCTCATGAGTTCAAAATGTTGTTTTTGGAATATATCCAGTCTTCATTCTAATTTGATGATATCCTAAATGAAGATCCAACTTGGTAAAATAAATTTCCTCATGTAATTCATCCAATAATTCATCAATCATAGGAATGGGAAATTTATCTTAAATAGTGACCATATTGATCCCCCTATAATCCAGACACATGCACCATGATCCATACTTCTTGTGAACAAACACTACTAGAGCAGAGAAAGAACTTTGACTAGGTTGAATTATCTGAGCCTCTAACATTTCTCCAATCATATGTTCAATTTCGCTCTTTTGGAAATAAGGATATCTGTAAGGCCTTCTGTTCGTAGGAACACTTCCAGGAATCAAATGAATAGCATGATCATGATCACGAATAGGTGGGAGTCCTTTGGGAGTTTCAAACACCTTAGAATGATTTTCTAAGGCCTTTTGGAGATCTAGAGAAATAGATGATTTTGATGTTGCAACTTCTAGTGAGCATAATTTTGCAATTACGCCTCATTGTTCTTTCTTCAGAAGCTTTGTCATGACATTAGAGCTTATTATATTTCTCAGTTTCCTTGTGATGCCCCATAATTCGATATCCTTTCCTTCAAAAATAAATTTTACCATCACCAAATATTATAGCCATTGTAATCCTAGTACAACATTAGCACCTCCCATTGGAATGGAAAGCATTGGACTATTCAATACATATTACCCATTAGTTAACTTGATATTATGGAATTTTCTAGAGCAATTTATAGTTCCTCCATTTTCATCTATCACTTGACATTTTGGTGTTGAGTATAGGAAAAAGTTCAATTCCTTGGCTACCTTACAATGAATATAATTATGGGTACTACCCGAATCAATCAACACTATTACCTTTTTCTTCTTGATATGTCCTCCTATCTTGAGATTTTGAGGAGTGGTAATTCTTGCCAATACATTACATGATATTGTCTGACTCATTTATTACTCATCTAGGGTTAGTTCCTAGCATATATCCTCTTCTTTTGAGGTTTCTTGTTCATTTTCTTCCTCCTCT
Organism: Pinus albicaulis; assembly: GCA_034641835.2. NCBI lineage: Eukaryota > Viridiplantae > Streptophyta > Pinopsida > Pinales > Pinaceae > Pinus > Pinus albicaulis. The sequence continues at coordinate 165,228,287 of CM076572.1, read as the reverse complement.
TCACAATATATGTAAAATAATTTCTTCTCAGCACACTTATGACCTTTAGTGCATTTTCTATCACAACTCTAGAAAATCCATTTTGATATTTTTTTTTCCAATTGTTGTGGTGTCAACCTTGTAGGTTTTGGAAGTCTAGGAGTAGAAACACTTCCATATTTATAGATATGAGTGGTAGGCTTCCTTGCTCCCATAATTTTTTATTCAATTTTTGTTGCCAACCTGAATGCCTTCTCTAATGAATCAGGTTCCCAAACGCGAACTTCATGTTGGAAATTATCCTTTGAAATCCATATGAAGACATCAATCCTATGTTCCTTTGGAATATTAGTTACCCTTATATTCAATTTTTGGAAGTCCTCAATATGCTCCCCCACTGAACCATTTTGTTTGAGATTTATCAATTAGCTAAAGAAGGTGTTTCTCTTTGTATCCTCATAATATGCTATCATTTCCTCCTTAAAAATTGACCAACTGATAATTTTTTTACAGTAGCAAAGCCATTGATAACATACAAATGTATTTTTTTCTAAATATAAAATTGCAATGTGTACCTTTTGTATGTTTTTCACATTATTGAGATCAAAATATTTCTCCATCTGTAGTATCCATGTTACGAGATCCTTGCCATCAAACTTCCTCATATCCATCTTTGGAGTATGGTGGTTCTTCCATTCAACATTATAGATTATGAAATCACAATTAAAATTTATTTTATTCTCATCAATAGTTTCCTCTACTATCTTTTCACCATTAGGAAAAATTTCTTGTATCAAATTTGTCAAACCTTCAATATATGCTTTTAGATCATTCTTCATGTTTTCCATGTTGTCTTTCATTTTCTCTTCCATGCCATCCATCTTAGCTTCCATGTCAGCTTCCATGACATCCATCTTAGCTTCCATGCCTTTCTTCTAACAATCCATATTAGCTTCCATGCCCTTCCTCAAACTATCCATCTTAGCCTCCATGCCTTTCTTCAAAACATCCATTTCATTTTTTGTTTCTCTTTGCAAGAGCAAAATTTGGTGCACTTGCTCTTGTATTTTTGATATATCATGTTGCACTTCTTCATATTCATGATTCATAGTAGAGTATTATGCGGCCTTTATGGGTGTTGAATTCTTTTTAGGGGGAATTTTAGAACCCAATACTGATATGTATGCTTCAATATGATCTTGAAATTACTTCAAACTGATTTTTCAAATAGACTTATGCAATTTGAAAACAAATACACACCTTTTTCTTTCTTTTGAGGAGCTTGATATTGAAACCTAATTATCTCTGTCATTTCTGATCTTCAATATCTGAAATTTGGTCCTGTAGTAGCCCACTGAATCTTCTTTCCAATGCCACAAGTTTGACCTAATTTGGATTCTTCAAGGAACATTTATGCCTAATCTCCCACAATGACCTAATTTTGAACTCGTTTAGTAGAGCGAATTTGTACGACATGCCATGTGTCACGGTTTCCTCCTTCAACTATGAAATTGAGAGACAAGAAACTAAAGTCCATGCACTTGCAACCACTTCTTACATAATTCACATTTGATGCTTACAGAGAGAGAGTAATGACACTTTTCCCACGGTCACCATTTTAAGATAAAATTTGGGAGCGTGAAACAACCCTAACTTCCAGAGATCATATCTCTGCATATATTATGAACCAAGATCTGAAATTTTTACACGAAATTCCTCCATATTTTGGCTTCGCTTTGTTAAAATTTTAGCTTCTGAAACTTCGTAGAAAAAATGTTATAGAGAAAATTCCACAATGACCTCTTTAGGTCAAATTCGGGACCTTGAAAAAAACCCTATATTCCACAGATCATATCTCCGATCATATTGCGAACAAAGATAGGAAATGTTTAGACGACGTTCCTTGGGATTTCAGCTTCTCTATTTCAAAATTTCAGCTTTGTAACCTTCATAGAAGGAAAATTATAGTGAAAATTTTGTGATGACCTATTTGGAGTAGAAAAACCCTAGAATCCAAAGCTCTCATACCAAATGTTATGAAACCAACTCCAAAAATATAAGAAAAGAGAGATCAACGCCTTATAAATAAGCCAGTTTGAGGGGGAAACCTTCTTTACATTACATAAATGAATAATTCTTCATTGATACAAATGATAAAACCTCCTTCTATATATAGGAGTCCATACGGTCACAATATAATCCTAGCCAACCTAACAATAATAATGTAAGGGAACAATAATAACAATATTGGGGTTAAAGGGGTACAACAATAATAATAAGGGGGTTACAGTAACAACAATAAGAGACTATACTACTAATATAGGGACCTAACAAATTGAGATGAGGAAAAAGGAAATTTGAGGAAACGACCTCCCCTAAAGCCCAGGGAAACAACATTTGACACCCATGAGAAGAAAAATCAGTAGGGAAGTGACAACCAAGAAATTCAAGGCTCAAACAGAGATGTTATAGGAGAAAATAGATCTAATAGAAGAATCAATACAACTACTGCACAAAAGAACAAAGTTATTATAGGATGAACAAAAAGTGATATAGGAAGGGGCACCAAAAACTCAAGAGGGAGAAGGTACATAAGGAAGCCAAGAGGCCACTCCACAACCTGATCTTGGATCCTATTACAAATTTATTGGTGGGAGAATTATACACACAAAGTTTGTAATTCCCCTCATGTTTGAATTAGAAAAAGAGAGACGAAAATCTCATCGGTCGATGCAAATCACAAAATCCAAGAAATTAGATGATGTGAGCCTTATGTAGGCAGAGGTGCAAGAAATACGTAAAGAATTGGTTTACTTGAGGCTAAAGGAATAAATCATTAAGGACAAATTGCAGTTAGAAAAAAAGAGGCTTAGAGAGAAACTACAGAAAAAGAGGCACAACGTGCCACCATAAAAAGTTTGTCCATGGAGGCCATCTCATGTAGGAAGCCATCTGAAATGCAATTCCAAATCAAAAAATTGGCACAATATGGATCTCTAAAATTTCATTATTACATAGGTTCATTGACTTCTGCGATAAGGTGAGCATTGAGGATAGAGCCAAATTGGCTAAGTTTATATGCACCACATGATCCTCACAAACATGAAATTTTAGGACCCCAAATCAAGATTAAGGGATATACAACTGATGGCACTAACCTCTTGGATGATCCATGAATAAAAAAGGGCTGAGGAAGTAAAGAAGGTTATGGAAAAATAAGAAACTAAACAACTATACATCATAACACAGTAAATAAGCCCCAAGGTTTTCATCATTAACCACAACATCATCTCTTTTGATCCCCAATTGCCCCCTAAGTACATGGAAAGAAAAGAAAAATTCATCCTCCACTTTGAAGATACATTTAAGTTGTTCAAGATTGAGATATTTTAGGCTTGCCAAAGAAAATGGAATACTCTTCCCCACAATTTGCAAATTACGGAATATCACTCCCTTGAAAGGTTGAGGAATTCCTTCGAAAGGACCCCACTCTACAAAAGAATTATTGAAAGGTTGAAAATAAATTTCATAGAGTTAAAATTTAGTCCTCCCTTGTTATGGGGCCTACAAGAGAGAAAATATCAAGCAAAGGAACAAAGGAAGTGGGTAGCCATATTATATTCCCAAGAGGGAACAACATCTCAGATGCCTTGGGATGTGAGAGAGGCCACCCAAGCCATATATGAACTACATATTATTTATTAAGTTTCTCAAAGGATTAAAAACACTTTCATGAGGGGGTTGATGATGGGTACCATTAACAGGTATATTATAAGGTCATTTTTCCACCCTAAAATCCATAACTTCTTCTTTTGTCACATTAATTAACATCTTTTTGTCCATAATGTGTTTAATAGGAATATTAAAGGATGTTTTTCATGATTTGTGGCCTAATATGGTTAATTTGCAGAAAAAATAGAATTTTTTAGTACATTTATGATGCATAGGAATATTGGACACATATTGAATAAGTGTAGGAGGCTTGTCCCCTGCATTTGCTCTCCTTTGAATCAAATCGATGTACAAAATCACTCACCTACACTCATCTAAAACTTGAGTTCTACTCACAGCCAATGAATTCAAGTGAATGTGAGAATATAAGGGAGATAAATCCACTTTTTTTGAAGTTTTGGATAGATTAAATCCTCTTTTCAAGTAGTCTTCCCCTCAATCTTCTCCGTGTAAATAAAGAGGCCTTAGGGTACATTAGAATTCAAATTTTTGGAGTAGGGATGTACTATCAAGTTCTAGGGGTTTGAGTCTGCCATTTCATGATGTATATGATATCTATTTTATGTTAACAGAAATTTTATTGTTGCTTCACATATTAGTTTTTTGGAGAGGGTTGAGTCCCCTTGTGTTAAGGCCCAACCGAGAGGCCACCGTCCCTCTTTGTGTATCATCTTTTTGAATAGATTTAGTAGCAACATTCCCTTCCTTGTTTGATTTAAAGTTTATTTTATATAAAAGTGTTGTTTCATGCCTAATTACCACCTCCCTTGTTGGAAATTTGGTTAAAGAGTCTATAGTAGCAAGCCAGAAATGTGCGACTATTTCCATTTCAAATTTGCTAGGTTTTAGTTCATTATCTCTTGCATACTTTGCTTTTACAATCTAGGATTTAAAATCATATATTTCAATTTTTCATGTATGTAGGTTAGATGCATGTTGTCAGGTGAATTGGTTTTTAATGAAGTAAATTACTTCTTTGTTTAATTTTATTAAATTCAACTCATCCTTTTTTGCTTAGCTTATTTTGTTGCAAATTGATTATTATTTTGAGTATAGAAAGGTGATTTTTGTTGGAATGTGGATGTTATTGGTTACTTGCAGGGTTGAACACTCATCCTACCTTCTCCCTATCATCATCAAACCCTTATTTTCCATCCCACACTTGTCTCAAAATTATACCACCAAGACCATATTTCTAGGTTAATTTAAGGACATTGTGTGCATTTGTTTTTGTGACAAAAGGGGGGTGTGAGAGGCACTAGTCTTGAGAAATGCCTCAGACTACCTTCATATACCCTTACCTACCCTTTCCCATGAGATAAATCCTATTTTCTCCAAAATATTGGTTTCGTTCCTTAGGCTTGAATAATAATCGCTAGGTTGAATCCATGACTCAGGAAAACCCAAGATGACTTTGAACCAACGTCCTTCTCACCGCAAGCACAATTTTGTAATTAGGATTAAATGACATATTTTTAAATTGAATGATAAAAATTATTTTCTCGTGAAATTTATATGAGTTATATTACTCTAGGTAAGTCCCTTTGAACACAATGATTAAGAAGGTGATTTTCCCATGTAGAGTAGATTAGGCCTATTTCTTGAATTCATGCTCTTAGGATTTCAATTACAAAAATGTTGTTATTTCTTAGGTTTACTTTCAAATAAATGTTTCACATCGTGCAAATAGACAAATTATTCACATCATTACAAAAAGGTTTACATTTTGTAAATAGACAAATTATTCACATTGTTACAAAAAAGGTTTACATTTTGTAAATAGACAAACACTTTTCATTCTCAAAGCTAGCATAAGATGTACATTCTTTCAACTAAGTTTAGAGTTTACATTTGATTAATTTCATTTTCTATTTGTGCAAGTAGCACAACTCCCGCAGTTAGAGTAGACATTTATTTTTCATGAAATTTCCTTCCTCGAGCTAGCTAAAAGAGGTATTTTAATGCATTGATGTGGCCCATTGCATGAAGGTGGCATGAGTAGAACTTGAACTACTATGAATACAACACTGACACATCTTAAGCTTCTATAAACCCAAGTTAATAATTAAAATTAATAGCTTTGGGAGTCTCAAGAATCTTGCTGGGGTTCATCACACATTATATGGCATTTTATTAATTTAGTAGAAACTCTCTCTCTCTCTCTCTCTCTCTCTCTCTCTATATATATATATATATATATATATATATATATACTCCTACAAATTAATATATGTAAATTAGAAATTAACACATAAAATCAATCTAAAACTACTAAATTAGTAATTTATATTGATTAATAATAAAAACAAATAAAATGAATATACTAAATTGGTAGTTTATAATGATTATTAATGAAAATTGTTTATTCGTTATTAATAAAAATAAATAAAATGAATATAAACTATTAAATTAGTCATTTATATAATAAATATCAAACTCATATGATAAGTTTTTCATATATACTACTATTCAATTTACAATATATTATAACACTATCAAAATTTAGTCATATTTACTTGGTAATTATATGACTATTAATAAGTAATTTTCATTAAATGGTTTTCTTAATTTCTTGTATATTTAGTCATTAATTGTGGAAATTAATGAATGATTTAATAGCCAAATTTATAACTAAATACTATAAATTAACCACTATTGATTACCTAAAAAAAATTGGTTGTTTATATATAAAATTTAGTCTTTTTTAGCAACTAATTAACCATTTTGTACAAATAACCTTATTATTTAAAAATAAAATACAATATAACATTTATTTTAATATTTAAAATTATAGTGAAAATTTTATTTATAACCATAATGATATGGGAAAAGAAAGGTGAAAGAAGAGGGAAAATTAGCATGTGGGACTAAGAGGAGTAATAAGGAAGCTATAAGACAAAAAAAAAAAAATTCTATCATGTTATTTGTAGGGAAGAATTTAAAATTTAGGGTCAAATAAAATGAAAAAGACAAAAAAAAGAAAAAGAAAAAAGAAAAAGAAAAGAAAAACAAGAAAACAGAAAAAACAAATCTCGAAGTTATCCCTATTAAGAAGGATGTTTTTTTGCAAGAAATAATTTAAATAGTGTTGAAGGGATTTCAATTGGACAAGGGCATTTTGTGAGATATTTTATACAGTATTTGGAGAAAATAATTTACATGAGAAAAGAGTATGTGACATTGTTAATATGTTATATTTCCAATTTTCATAAAGTAAGAACAAAAATAGTACTTTTATGATTTAGATATAACTCTAAAATATTATAGATAAATATGGACTAAATAAACTACAAAAATGTTAATAAGGTTTGGGTTAAGCATAATTTTCATGGAATAAAATATGATTTTCTCTCTAAACCAAAATTTATAGGGATAAGGACTTTTAGGAGAGATTATAGCGATAAAGACTTGTAAATAAGAGAAGAGACTTGTAAATAAGAGGAGGGATTCATATGCTAAATGGATTGTTAGAAGTATGGTAATTCTATTTCAACTTGTGAAGATATTTTCAAAATAAGAATTTGAGGGCGAAACATTTGAGATTTTCTTTCTCAGTTTTTTCTTTCATGGATGGATGGCTAGGTTTTTTCATCATTGCTTAATTTTTTTTTCTTTATAATAATTTTTGAAGGAGGTTGATTTTGATTGAATAAGTCTGTGTTTGTTATAGTGAAACCCTCTAACATGTTAATGTAACTTTGGATATGTGAAAGATTCTAATTTGTGATATTATACTTTCTATAGTTGAAAGAGTTTTTTTTAATAAGGTTGTGTTTAATATTGTTCACTCATAGTTTTAGTTATTAGAAAAGAATATTGTTCAATCAATGAAAGGATTGTTTTAGTTATATTTCATTAATTTACTTATTAGAAAAGGGTAAAGATCCTTTGATATTATAATGAAATTAGATTTGAATATATGATCCCTAAGGTTCCTTAGGGTGGGGTGCATGTACCAAAATTTACCACACCTTGGACAAAGTGATTCATGGGAAAATCATTTCCCATGTCCATGACTCAGGGAGATATAAGGTTGGCCTGGGCTCGCCAGCTAGGTAAGGTAGATAAGGTTGATAAATAGGATTTCCTAGAGTGAGGTGCCTGCACCAAAATGGGAAAATACTTTCCTAAATTCTTATTATGGGAAAATCCTTTCCTAGGTTTCCATGACTCAAGGATATATAAGGGTTACAAGGAGGGTAAAGATGGGAGGGGGGCTCCACTAAGGAGTGGTTGTAGATCTTTCTCACATAGTTTTGTTAGAAAATAATAATTTATGAGTGGGAAAACTTAATATTCATTCAAGAGATCCTTACTAATGGTGATATTCAACTTACCTTACTAATGCTTTATAATTAATGGGGATGTTATTATTTGTAATTAATAATAATGTTATGCTTTGTAATCAATGGTAATGGTAATTAATGGTAATGCTATGCTTTGTAATTATTAGAAATGTTAAATTGTCTTATCTTTCTCATTCTTTTACTTTAATTTATTTTTCATTTTTCATTGGACTTCATATGGTGGAGAAACTACATTAGAATCAAAATAACCTAAACCTAAAAAAAAACAAAATTAACATTTAATCAAATTATCTTAAACCTCCAAACACCTAGGTTTTCAAACTAAGAGGATTTAATCAAATAAGTGGAAACACCAAGTTCATTCATCAACTAAAGTCATCAAACTAAGAAGATTTAAAGAAGTAAGAACATGTAGTTTCTCAAACTAGAAAGATTTAATAAGTAAATAGAAACACCAAGTTCATCCACTAAGATCCCTAAACTAAGAAGATAACTAAGAAGATTTAATGAAGTAGGTCCTCAAAATAAGATTTAATCAACAACACCTGATAACAATTAAAACAACTTCAAAAAATATTGAAACATAAACTAATTGTAATCCACTTCTTCTTCTTCTTTTTCGCGATGTACCCCTGCTCTCCATTGCCGAAAGGTTTATCTCCACTCTTTTCACCTGCTCGTTCAATCTTTGAAGACGGTCGACTGCATTCGATGAAGCAATCTTACCGAGTCTCAATCGACACAATGAGTGGCTCCATCAATCAATGAAAGGATTGTTTTAGTTATTAAGAAAGAGTAAAAATCCCTTGATATTGTAACGAAATTAAATATGAAAATAGGATCCTTAGGGTAGGATGCATGCACGAAAAATTGCTGAACACCTTGAACAAAGTGATTTATGGGAAAATAATTCCCTACGTGACCATGACTCGGAGATATAAGGCCACTGAGGGCTCGTGTTTCCATGGCACAAGGACATATAAGGATGGCTAGTCTTGAAGGACTGGCTTTTGCTTAAGGGTGGTTTTAGAGTTTTTTTTACATATTTTTGTTGAAAATAATAATTTGTGAGTGGGAAAGTTTAATATTCAATGAAGAGATTCTTATTCACTGTAATATTCAATCAATATTATTAATGTTTTATAATTAATGTGTTTTATAGTTAATGGTGATGTTATGCTTTGTAATTAATGGTATTGTTATGCTTTGTAATTAATTTTAATGTTAAATTGTATTATTTTTTTCATCATTTACTTTAATTTATTTTTTTATTGAATTTTATATGGAAAAACTAGATTTAACATTTAATCAAAATAACATAATGCTTTATAATTAATGGTGATGTTATGTTTTGTAATTAATGGTATTGTTATGCATTGTAATTAATAGTAATGCTATGTTTTGTAATTAATGGCAATGTTAAATTGCCTTATCTTTTTCATCTTTTTACTTTAATTTATTTTTCATTGAATTTCTTATGGAGAAACTAGATTAACATTTAATCAAAATAACCTAAGCCTCAAACACCTAGGTTCTCAAACTAGGAGGATTTAATGAAATAAGTCCTCAAACTAGGATTTTTTTAAACTAGGAGAATTTAATGAAGTAGGTCCTCAAACTAGGATTTAATCAAGAACACCTAATAAAAACTAAAAAAAAATATAAAAAATATTAAAACATAAACTAATTGTAATAGATGTTTTGCTTAGTACTCTTATAATGATTATTTGATTATTCTTTAGTATATATTATAATCTATTTTTCTCAGTAGTAATTAGATTCTATAAGGAACATAAATTTTAATGAATTTAAAATTGAGAAGGATGAATGATGAATTTAATTTTTAAATTAATAAAGATTCTGGAATGATGAATATGACCAATGTATTTTATTATTGGATATGATGGGCCGTAAAAGCATGATGTATGAATGATGAGCATGGGGTCATTGATGTATGATGTATGCATGATGATTATGGATTAGAATTAGTTAGGATTATGCTTACTTCAGTATATATTGGATTGGGTTTGTTGAGGAAGTTGAGAGATTCTCTCAACTTCTCTCTCTAAGATTAGAATTAGTTCAACTATATATTTGATGTATCTAATTATTGCAATATAGAAAATTAATTATTTGTGTGTGAATCCTGTGCGTTTCTGCTCTCTCACAATTTCTAACATGGTATCGGAGCGAGTTCTGGCTTGATTCCCTCACGGGATGGCCAGGAAGATGTGAGTTTGTAGACCATCGGTTCTCTGTACATAAGCGTTTGAGTGAAATGTTTTATGTGTTTTATATAGCTGTTATTTGATTTCGATTTCCAGTGGTATTTGTTTGTTTTTTCACCAGTTCAATTGCTCGAGTGCTTGGCTTGGAAATCACTTGCATTGTGCAGTGGAAGAACCTGCGCTCTCAGTGCGAACGGTGGAGGCCATTTGTGGGATTCTACGAAAAGAAAATCCCTGCGTTTTAGACTGTGTATGCTGAATGGCATCCATGTTTTTTTTAAATTAAACCCTCTGTTGGCGTCAATTGCAATCTATATGCTTTGCACGGGTATGTGCCTGTGGTGCACCAAGGAGATAATAGAACGAATTGAATAATCACAGAAGCTCGCGGAGGTGAGTGCTGATATTGTGAGACTGCTGAGGTGCTTAAAATACTGGCTGTCCACCAGGAGAATACTATGGTCCCCAAACAGATCGCGGAGTATGTTATTTAAGTAGTTGTTCTTCCCAAAGTGCTATTTTTCTATATAGGTGCAGATCGGGGATCTTTGAGGGCAATAATAGCGTAAATAGTTCTGAATTATCTACTTGAGCCTTTATACGGCCGATATAATTTCTGAACAACTGGGGTGCCCTTATACGGCCGATATAACAACTAGGGTCACTATACAGCCTATTTTTATTGCAAATATGATCTCACTAGAGAACATTTAAGTCGATGAGATGTTCATTCTACTATCTGCAGCGTCAGCTCAGCAGAGTGGACGCGTAAAGGAAGCAACCACAGGTGTGCTCTACACTACTACATATGAAGTTGCCATGGTGTATGCAACAAGGATTCCAGTTCGATGGAAGCTGCAAATTTATTTGCGAAAGACGGAGGCTGTAATTGCTAGAAATTTTTGGGAGAAAGGTGCTATACTGCCTATTGTCGGGCTTTGAAAGTGTGATGACAGAGGTGTAGTTTAAATCCATTAATTTGTTGTTGGACGAAGTTCACTGCCTGAGCAATGGGAAGACGAGTTCGTCTCGAGTTGGTTTATAGGCGAAGAAGAATTGTGTTGGTGGAGTGTGTAGCTTGTTAATATGTAGAATTATGAATTTTTTGTTATGATATTTGTGTAGTAGAGAACCAATTATTGAACAAATTAGCATTACTTAAATTAGTCGTTCTTGACGTTCTACAGGGACGAGAGAACAATTGGCTAATTTGATTGTGTGAATTTGTTATATGCTGATCTTGTTGTGCTACGGGCCAAGGAGCATCAGTTACAGGTTACAGTATGATGTGAAGCAGGTCAAGTTGTTAGATTAGCTCTTGAGCACATTCAGTATTCAGACCATTTTCCTAGCCACTGATGGATAGCCGAAAGCGAAATATCCGACAGATGGTGATTGGTCCATAGGATGGTTCATCACTTGTCAGCTCTTATCGTGGAAGCCTCGACGAGCGGAGTTGTCAATACTGTTGATCTTTCAAAGTTCATTATTGTTGGTCAGAAACAAATGTATTTTAAATGGGTTGAATGGTAGCTCGAAAATGGTGGAGAAAAGAGTGTTTTCTATGAGATATCAGAGTGGGTACAAATGTTAATGAAGACCAGATCAGACAAAGAGATGAAAGTTCAAAGTGTTGTAATTGTGATTAATTATTATATGTTTTGTAAAGTAAGCATTAAGGGAGGGTATTAGAATTAGTTAGGATTATGCTTACTTTAGTATATCTTGGATTGGGTTTGTTGAGGAAGTTGAGAGATTCTCTCAACTTCTCTCTCTAAGATTAGAATTAGTTCAACTTTATATTTTATGTATCTAATTATTGCAATATAGAAAATTAATTATTTGTGTGTGAATCCTGTGCGTTTCTGCTCTCTCACAATTTCTAACACCTTTTACTTTAATTTATTTTTCATTGAATTTCTTATGGAGAAACTAGATTAAAATTTAATCAAAATAACTTAAACCTCCATAAACAAGATTAACATTTAATCAAAATAACCTAAGCCTCAAACACCTAGGTTCTCAAACTAGGAGGATTTAATGAAATAAGTCCTGAAACTAGGATTTTCTTAAACTAGGAGAATTTAATGAAGTAGGTCCTCAAACTAGGATTTAATCAAGAACACCTAATAAAAACTAAAAAAAAAATATAAAAAATATTAAAACATAAACTAATTGTAATAAATGTTTTGCTTAGTACTCTTATACTGATTCTTTGATTATTCTTTAGTATATATTATAATCTATTTTTCTTAGTAGTAATTAGATTCTATAAGGAACATAAATTTTAATGAATTTAAAATTGAGAAGGATGAATGATGAATTTAATTTTTAAATTAATAAAGATTCTGGAATGATGAATATGACCAATGTATTTTATTATTGGATCTGATGGGCCATAAAAGCATGATGTATGAATGATGAGCATGGGGTAACTGATGTATGATGTATGCATGATGATTATGGATTAGTTTATTTCATTATTTAACTCAATTATATATGGATGAATATATATATACATATATATATATATATATATATATATATATATATATATATATATATATATATATATATATATATATATATATATATATATTATTGGTAAGAGTTTGTATTATTTTCTCTTTTTAAACTAATTCTAACACATAAATAATTAACTTAAGTATATATTTTCCATAATATTCCAATACTTGTAAAAGTAAGTTTGATTGAATTTAGTCTCCACTAAGTTTCAAGTTGAGACATCATGAGATAATTGAAGATAAACACCACTTTAGTGAAATTAAACTATCCTAAGAAAAACTCTGTTCCAAATAAAACTTAAAACTAACCCAATAATAACATATATGGTGAATAAAATATTCTCTAATAAATTATTTTTATATCTTCATTCCAATAAATAATACAAACACATAATAGAAACACACAAGCTAAACTTAGTTAGCTAAACAAACAAACAAAAACAAAAAAAAAAGAGTTGGAAAGAAAAAGGAGCAATCCTACTCATTTTGTTGTAGCTTACCCACTCATATAGCATTAGTTCAGGTAAAATCTAGTTTATATTAATGAGTTTCAGTCCTCTGAACCTTTTGGGTTGCCTGCCATTTTTCTCTCTCTTATCATGATCCACTCCTTTTTTTTTTAATTTTTGATGCACCCCTACGCCTTAACGTCCCATGTATTCAACCAATTTTTCAGAGAATTTTTATTTCCCTTTTTCACCTCCTCTCAAGTTCTAAAAGGTCTCCACTCTTTTAACCTGCTCATTGAATCGTTGAAGATGGTCGACTGCCTGCAGATTGGATCCATGATTGAGGAAGAACCAATTTTAACCAACCTTCTTCATCCATTATTGAGGAAGAACCAATTTGAACCAACATTGAACCACTTTGTAATTAGGAGTAAATGAAAAATTTCTAAATTGAAATAATTAGGACTAAATGACAAATTTCTAAATTGAACTATAATAATGATTTTTTTCATGAAATTCATATGAGTTACGTTTACTCTAGCCAAGTAGCCAAGTACCTTTGAACAAGGAATATGAGGGTGATTAACCTATGTAGAGTAGATTAGACATATTTTTTTGAGGGTGATTAATATGTGTAGAGTAGATTAGGCATTTTTTTATTTTTTGAATTTCTGCTCTTAGGATTTCAATTACAAAAATGTTCTTGTGTAGGTTAAACACCAGGATTAAGAGGGTGATTAACCCATGTAGATTAGATTAGGCCTATTTCTTGAATTCATGCTCTTAGCATTTCAATTACAAAAAATGTTGTTCTTGCGTAAGTTTAGTTTCTTTGGATCTCAATTAAAAAAATGTTGTTTTTGTGTAGTTTCTCTTAGGATTTCAACTACAAAAATGTTGTAATGTTGTTCTTGTGTAGGTTTAGTTTCTTTTCAAAACAAATTTTCACCTCTTGCAAATGAACTAATGATTGACATTGTTCCAAACAAGGTTTACATTTTGCAAATAGACAAATACTTTTCATTCTAGAAATTAGGTTAACATTTACATTTTGCAAATAGAAAAATAGTATACTTTTCATTCTCAAAATTAGAATAACCTATACATTCTTGCAAGTAGGGTTAGACTTTACATTTGATGAATGTTATTTTGTATTTGTGCAAGTAGAACATTTCTTTTCATTCCTGCTATTAGGGTAGTAGAAATTTAGATTTCATAGCCAAAAAGTGTGATATTTGCATGCCTTGATGTAGCCCATTACATAATAATTAGTCTCAAAAAGCTTGTTGCTGCTCTTCACACATTATATAATATTTTATTAAATTAGCAGCAAAATCCTACTAATTAATATATCTACATTAAAAAATTAGTTATTTATATGCAAATTTTATTCTTAGTAACTAATTAATTATTTGGTACACAATGTATTTATGATTTCAATTTATTTATATATATATATTATTGATTGTTCATTTAGCAAAAAATAAATAAAAATCCATTTAAATAACTTAAATATATATTTTTCTTAATATTCAAATACTTTCTATCTTTAATTTCTCTTAAAAAAATTAATAAACCTCTCCTCATATAATAAAGTAAAGTAAGTTTCATTGAATTTAGTGCCCACAACTTTTTCAAATTCAAAAATTAATAGACCTATCCTCATATAATAAAGTAAAAGTAAGTATGATTGAATTTATTGCCCACTACTTTTTCAAAAAATTGAAAATAGAAACCACCCTAGTGGAATCAAACAATCCCAAGAAAAGCTCTATTCCAAACACAAGTTAAAACTAACTGAATAATAACATATATTGTTGGTAGAATATGCTGTGAGTAATTCCAACGAACGAAAAAATAATGGAGGAAGGAAATAAAAAAAAAGCAAGCCTAATAAAACAAAGAAGTATGGTTCCATTTTTACTCTAGCTTATCTATTGATATAGCATTAGTTGAAGTAAAATCCGGTCTAATATTAATAAGCAAAGGCCTACAAGAATTGCATTTCATTTGAGTATAATATTAATAAAGAAAGGGGTAATAGAATTTGAAGTAAAATTAGTATAACTAAAGAATATTTTTCTTTAGAGTCTTTCGACCTTGGCAGTAAAGCATGCATCTGACCTTTACCGAATTAAAAAAATAAAATGAATAAATATCCCCAGACTACCGGCTTTAAACGCCATATAATATACAAACAAGAAATATTTGCGACAAAGCTTAAGAAATAACAAAACCTAGCAAATTTGACCTATGGGGCATCAACCGTATCGGTAAAATGTTGTGAAGGAATAGAAGGTGGTGACCATTTCTGTTGAACTTTGTGACAAACCAGCAGCAGGTGGATCATAAATAGTATTGGTAGGATCCTGTCAAAGAGGAGCAGCAGATGTTGCATAAACAGCATCAGGAAGACTATCTGGGGGAAGAACAAAGGGAACATCAACATTAATGGGAGGAGACGAGTTCAAATCCTCGGCAGGATCTGTGGCATCGAATTCCGCAGAGGGGCCACCGGTGAAAAGAGCGGCCAATGCATGCCCATCCAGCGACATCTCCAGAAGACGCGTTTCAGTCTGCACAGTGCCTTCAGCGCTATCCAATGCTCCCTGCAAAATCTCGTAAGAATCCTTGAAATGCTGAAGGCCATTAGCCTTTTTCAATTCCAAAAGGTTTTTAAGTTTTAGTGCTTTCAAGCTTTCGATTTGTCTGTCATTTCTCTCTACCCGAGCGTCTTCCACCTTTTTCTTTTGATTTTCGATGTCGGCTTGCGACGGCTGAACGTCCCGCGCATTCAACAAATTTTTAAGAATTTCGATTTCCCTTCTTAACCTCGTCTCCGCTGCTGAAAGGTTTATGTCCACTTTTTTGACCTGCTCGTTGAATCTTTGAAGACGGTCGACAGCCTGCAGATAATCAGTAATTGATTCAATGAACCGATCATACTGAGTCTCAATCGACACACTGAGCGGCTCCATTTAGTTCGCAGGTGCAATTCCTTGATTACTATAAATGAAACATTGTGGATGTAACGGCCAACTGTTTTATAACTTCCCACGAACGAAGATCTGTTAGGGTAAAACAACGAAAAATGTGGTTTAAAATCTCTACACCTGGCAAAGAAAAAGTTATATGGAATTTTCGCGTTATTTTCCGGTGCGAAAATGATCGACAAACTAAAATGTACAAATGGTTGTGATTGAATAAATAGATGGCCTTACAGCATATGTAGTGTACATCCTTACAAGGAACAGTTTCCATATTTAAAAGCCGACGAACACTTCATTTCTGGTCGGCTAGAAGTTCTATCTTGATGCTTTCACGGGCTCAAAATTTGATTGCAATGCCCTCTGTGAGAAAATGGTTTTGTTTAGGCGGGCGAATTTAGTTTCTGAAGTCTTAAAGGTTTATTTTCCATTTTCTTAATCTTACTATCATGAATTAACTTTTTTCCCACATTTTTGGTTTGTGGCAATAGAGTGAGCTTAAAACTTATCCTTTAGGAAATATATTGTGAAAAAAAGACTGATATTTATCTACATTATTTATTTATATTTATTTATTTTTAATGACAATTATTATCTAGGTTCAAATCTAATACAATAACATAATTTTTGTGTTATTATTATTTTGGATAACATAAAAAATTATGTTTTTTTTTTGGAAATTTGGTTTCATTTTTTGAATATGAAAAAAATATTGTTAGAGAAATGTTTTCCAATTATGAGTATCACAAATTTTTCCAAACATTTTGGCCTAGAATGTTTTCCAAAAATTTAGGTTTAAAACTATTGTATAAACTTAAGAACTCGCTTTTAGAAACCAAATTCTATTTTCTATATGAAAAACTGGTCCAATTCTAAATAGTCCTAATTTGTGTTTGAGGATATTTCTTAGATTAGAGTGAGAATTTTCTTTGGTAAGAAGATGAACAATATATTTCTAGTGTTGCAACCAAAACCTCCATACTAATTTTACAAATTCTCATTACTAAAATGAACAAAACATTGATACTTATTAAATTGGATGCATGCACTATGATAAAGCATCTATGAATGTAACAAATTTTTTAAAATTTATTAAATATAACACATTAACATAAAGAGAAGCATATAAAGCATTAAAAGTATAAAGTAAAGTTCATAGCGATTTAGACACTTATATTGTAGGAGCCCAAAACAAGATTCAAAGAGACCATATTCTATCACACAATATAATTCATGCTTCATTACATCAATTATAAGTGATCCCTTAGTTTACACTACTAATGCACAAGAAAATTTCACTTCTAAGGATGAATATTATTCCCCTATAGTAAGTTAATTCCTATAGTCATTCCAATCCACAAACCCAAACAATGGGATGCCCTTCTTTGGAAGGTAGTGGCTCAAGCTATATTAGTTCCCTCTAAAAATTCAACAAAATTAATTCCACTAATTTAGAACCACAATACTAAAATATCTCAACATTGACAAACATTTCTAAGAAAAATAGACCCTATGACTTTGTACTTACTTCTATGTAATTTTCAATGTTTTCTATTTTGTTATTATTTTTTTAAATGTACACCATTTATATATTGTACAACCATATCATTATTAGTGACAACTTGTGGATTAAAAACTCTCTGGCTATATGACAACAAAAAATAAATCTAGACTCATCTATCCCTTTTGCCATAGTTAATTGGCTTCACACTTTGTTGCTTCCTAAGAGAAAAGGGGAAATGTAGTATATCTATGGATGTATAGTTACTAACCACAATTGTAAAATATTATTAGGATGGTGGGGTAGTCTAAAATTCTTTCCACTAACTTATTATTTTCCTATGGTAAGACTTTTTTTAGCTATGCATATTAGATTAGGTTCCCTAATATGTTATTATTTTGTGCATTTCTATTAATAAATTAACATATTAAATATTAAAAATATGGCATATATCAATTATATCTCAATGCTTATTTTTTTTAATTTTTAGCATTTAAATACATAATATACACAACATTAAGCCAACATGGAAATAATAAATGGTCAAAATAATATTTAGTGAATGAATATACCGATTAGTTAGATATGTGCAAGTTTCCTCCAACATTCACTTAATATTTCTACAATAGGCCAGCTATGGGCAAGGGTAATGAGGGAATACTGCTGAATTTGATAGCCCAATTTCCCAACAAAATCATATTATTTTAACTTATGTATCAATCCAAACACACTCTTTTTCTTTTGAACTTTCACAAACCAATGATTGGGTGCACTTGGGTTATCCTAATTTCTTCAAGGGCTCTAGCATAGACTAGCCAAAAAACTTTATTAATGTAGGTCCCTATAGTTATCAACTATGGTCAGTTTTTTAATAGCAATAAATAATCAAGCACATGGGAAAATATTCTCACATGATTATCATAATAAACATAACCATCATTATGTTATAGTAGTACCTTATGTTCATCCTAAATGATCCTCATAGAGTGTTTAGAAAAGTACCACTAATGATATAATATAAACAAAAACATTGGAATATGCATGCATTCTCACAACTCACCACTTGACTCCCTAAAAATCCCACATAACATCTCAGGTAAGTTATCCAAAGGTCGATATGGCTTAGGATATCATTGAATAAAGAACCTATGATTATAATATAATACTATTATTATTTTTTAGACTCTTTGAGCCACCTAAAATCTATCTCATTCCTTTCTTATAGAACATTACCCCTTATTATTGTCCTTTTTTCTCTACAATTATAAATGTACTTATATTACTAGAACTAAATGAATAATTTTTACATATTATATGGATTGACTAGTTTTCATTCAACATGACCTATTTAAGAATCTATAATCCTAGAACAAAGTAGTCTACGGATTATGGAGAATTCAACAAACACACATGGAAATTGAAATTCCCCTTACCTCTCATGAACAACTTACAAGGCTCATTCATGAATAAGACTATTTTTTCTTGTTTGTGTGGAGCATTTTCCTATAAATACCTTATTTTTTTCCTTTGCAAGGATTCTAAAACTCTCCAAAGAGATCAAGTGAACATAGAATAAAAGGTTATTAAGAAAACTATATGATTATAAATCGATTATTTTAAACCTTCTGGAATTTTATTCCAGGAAGCCTAACAAATATTGAAAATTTTCAAACAAGGAGAGAATATATGGACCTATAAATGAGAAATGAAATATGAAACAAACACATAACTTAAGTTGTTGTCATGAGTCACCATATATCTTACACTCAAACTAAAATTCATAAAATACTTTCTTAGACCCCAAAAAAATAAATATATAAATACATTTTCTTCTTTATGCAATATGATAGAGGAAGAGATTTATAAAAGACAACAACAAACTAAAATCTTCTTTGTTAACCTTTCTATCCATGGATAATGAATTATATATTATATCAAAATCAATATTAAAATAGGAGAATCATATCATCCCTTCTATTACAAGGTCCTATTTAGTACATTCCCTTCCATAATCCTATTTATGCATGTTGCAAGGAACCATAGGAAAGTATATATATATATATATAGATATATATAATAAAATTTTATCTTCAATATTGTATATCAACCAAGTTTATTTATTGTAGGGTTGAACTATATGGTCACACACTAAGAAACCTTTAGTTTTAATTTATGAATTTAAAACTTTAGAGACTATGTCCTTTGATATTGAGTTTTTTTTTTCATACAATTGATTTATCCTGAAGTATTTAATAAACAAAACAATATTTGTGGAAGTATAAGTATAAATTCTTTCTTGTTGCAACAAATTGATCTAACAATACTTTAGAAGCATGGAAAATAGGTTGTATTCACATAATTTTACTAAGATATGCCAATAATGTAGACAATGAAGTAGTAAATGATTATTCTCATAAGGAGCATCTCTTTTGAAATATTAGTGGAACCACTCTAGGTTTTTGGCACGTCTAATGAGTTAATTATATTGAGGCTTGCTCAACATTTATCTTATACAAAATGCTGCAAAATTATTAGGAGGATGAAATACATGGCATCCTTTATCTATTTCTTGATATGCCTAGTGGAAGTCATTACGGTACAAAGATAATAGCCTGAAAAGTATTGTATGATGGATACCATTGGCCTACTATAGACGAAGATGATGAGAAATATATCTTTCATAATCATGAGTGCTAAATAATAGGAAAATACAAAAATGATGAAATTAAATTGAAACCCTTAGTTTTGTTGAAACTTTTTAACACATGGGGCATGGACATTTTAGGGCACATTGAAGTTACTATAAAATAAAAGAAACATATTCTAATATTCATGTATTTCCAAAATTTTTAGTTCTTAGTGAAGTAAATGTGTAATGGAATTGAAGATAATGTACGACAATTGCTACATGAAAATACACTTTTAAAGTTTTGAGTGCCAAGGGTAATATTCACACACTAATGCACGTAATTCACCTAAAGTCACATTAAATACCTAATGATATTCAATTAAATCAGTAGATAATTGGAAATAAAGACACTTAATGGGCACACAAAAGATTAGGAAACTATATTTATTGAAGTTATGTGGAAATGAAATACAACTTATAATACCATGAAAAGCTTCATGCCTTATGAGTTTCTCTATAATAATAATGTTATGTTAGCTATTGAATTTTAGAAAACCATTCCAAGATTATCCTCCATGATAAATATTTTCAACTAAATTAAATATATATTACGATATCTAAATTTACCTGATAAATACAAGAAACAAGCCTCATTCCACATAGAGTTAGTGAAATGTAAAAGAAAAAAGTATGGCTTGAAAAGGTCATTAGGCTTTGAGTTTTAAAAAAAGGGGAATATGTCATCCCTAATATTTTAGTATTTAATTATTTCATAGATATGTTTAATATTGGATGGTTGTGGCCTTACGTAATGAATACATCTAGCTAAAATGTACCACTACAAATTAGAAAGAAAGAATTAAGAAAAAAATATCTTGCATTGTTAATAAACATAACCTCACATATAAAAAATATCATTGTCAATTTAAAAATTTATAACCACAATCATAAATATCAAATTTAATGTGATTAAAAATACCAATTTCCTCAACCCATTTCAGTTCATGTGAAAAAAGAAAATAGAATACAATTATAATAAAAGTTACCTTGCAATAACCTCATAAAGACGCCAAGGATAAGGTAGAGTGTAAACACTGCTAGGAGGTATCATTAGACATATAATAAAGTAATACCCATCATGAAAACCCTATCAAGAATAATGGGGTAGAGTAATAGTGAAATTTATCAATTTTGATAGCATCTCACAACAATTAAAAGAAATTAAAAAATAGAAAATCGAAAAAATCCTAAATTTAGGAAAATACAGTATATAATCAAGAGCTAGACTTACTCACAATCTACAAGCTAAAATTCAAGAATTGGAAATATCCTACTACAAATATACCTTAAATTAGGAAAGAGGCACAAATTAATATACACTCATGATACTTTAAGTTTGAAATCATACAATATCATCGTTAGAATAAGTATAATCATCATCTTGAACCATTTCAACAAACTCACATAAGAAACCTTCACTTTGACATCTATACACAAGATACTTTAGAGATTCCATAAACCATTTCTAACTTACATAAATTATGTCCTTAATAAAAGTACAATTTAGAACCTAATAGTATTGTACAATAATATCATAATGATGTATTAAAATACCTAATAGTAATCCTTTTGTTAAATTTTGGCCTTTAACTTGACCATCAATCTAAAAACACTTATCATATCACTCTATAAATTATATATTAGTACCATGGATTACTTAATCAAATAACTCCACTTTTAACATCTTACAAGCCTAGAAAGCATATGAAAATGATAGGAGAGGAAGCATCAATACAGGTGTAAATTCAGCCATATAAACAAAAAAAAAAACAAAAGTTAGCATCAACATAAACATTACTACAATTGAGAACATATAGTAGCATTATGGTATTCTTAGTTTTCAAAGGATAACAAAAGATTTTTTTTAAAGAAAAAATTTATCTTGTCCATTACTCCAATAAACCAATTCTATGATCATTTCTACCCCCATAATACCTCCAAATGAATAAAAAGATAAACTACATTCAACAAGAATTTCACCTTTTTTATCCAACTCCATTCATTTTCACTTATTAAGTCTTCCAAGTATTTATTTTATAGGCCAACCCCAATATAAGTCCACCATTTTCCATTTCCATACTAATGGAGATAAAAAAAAAACCCAATATTTGCAATATAAATGATATCCACATGTATTTATATGAAGATGTAAGAAAGAATTATTATGAAGTTGTAAGAGAGAAGTAATTTTTAACTTATATAATAAGGCACAAGAAAAGTTGGGTGCGTTTACTATCATAAATAGGAAATAAGAAAGCTACATTAAGTCATCTTATGACAAAAAAATTTCAATTATTTAAGGAAAAATTATATCTAAGAATAAAAAAACTTTTATACACATGAATCAAACATCCTTATCCTTTGCAATATGTTATACACAAACAAATCAATTGCTATAATATTATGAGTTTCCCTATAGAAAAATTCAATATCATATGAAATTCCATGTTTTCACCTCAAAACATCAAACTTTACATGAAAACTTCTACAATTAAACAACACTTGAAAAAAATCAATTCACAAACTATAAGAATTCACACCAATCCAACAAAGTCAAAGGTATCATTAAATCAATGTTTAGTTAATTTTATTTAACTAGCCAATCAGAATCTTATTAAATATCTTAATTACAATATAACCATCACATTATCTAGTGAAGTGGTCCTTATATCTTCATGTAGGGGCTAGAAATGCCTAAGGTTTCTAAATTTATGATTGATGTATGGAATGGATAATTGAAGATGTGTTATCATTTTGAAATAATAAAAAGAATATTCTCAATGACAATAGGCTTACCATAATGAGGAAAGGAATTCACAATAAAACATCGAAAACACCCTTAAAGTTACAAAATTCAAAACACCCGTGAAATTACAAAATGCAACTATATGAGTGAAAATTTCATTGATCGCTAAAAGGTTTGAAAAAAGACATAGTTTACTACATAGTTCATTATGGCTTGTAAAATCGTGTTTGGTAGAAGGGACGTAGACCATAATACTACTTCATGGTTTCCCAAGGGTGATACTTCTTATATGAGTATGATTTTAAAGGTAGGTCTCAATTAAGTACTATAACAAAAAAAAATCATTACTTCTATAGAATTACTCTTGAATATACTTAACTACCTTCATCCTACATTAAATATGAATTTCATTGTTTTCATTCAACTCCATTAATTTTCACTTCATATGTATTTGAAGTACTCATTTTATACGCCAAACACCATATAAGTTCACCAATTGTATTTCCAAGCTCTGCACTATAAAATATATTCACATGTAGTTATATGAATATATAAGAAATTAGAATGTTTTCTCTTCTATACAAAGGTACAATAAAATATGTGTGCATTAACTATAAGAAATAACGAAAGTATTTTTATAACACATAGTTTTTAATTCTGTGAGGAAAACTGATATCTGAGACTCAAAAAAGATATTATACACATTAATATAATATATTTAGCTAATGATATCCATTGTATATAAACAAATAAATTTACTTAATGTGCTTCACTATTAAAAAAAAAAAAACTACAATATGCTATGAAATTCCATGTTTTCACCTCAAAAGATAAAACACTTCGACATGTCAACTTCAACACTTAAAAAACACTTCCACAAATGATTTAAAACCTATATGAATCAATATTGATTGAGAAAAATGGAAGGTATAAGTAGATCAATATTTGATTAATTTAATTCAGTAAACAACCAATCAAAATCCTAAGAAATTTATGCACACTAAAACATCCAAAACACCCTTCATGTTTTGAAATGCAATTATATGAAACTATGAAAATTTATTTATAAAAAAAGGTCCGAAAGAATCGATAGTGTATTACATAGTTGATTATGCTATGTGTTTTGTAGGGAAGACATAAACCTTAAGAATAGTTCATGGTTTAGTGAGGGTGATGTTATATGAGCATGGTTTGAAAGGTCAATCATAGGGACATATCCTAACAAAAAAAAAGTTATTTTTCTTTCTCACTCCTCTTGAAGGTGCCTATTGTATATGATTTAAAATTACAAACTTTAGTCCCTTCCAAAGTATATCCCCTCCATAAATAATTGTCCCTCTAGTATATGATATGAGAAAGCATTCTTAATTCCCCTCCCAAATAAAATCCCTTCCCAAATGATGGTACTTCTAGTATATGATTTAGTAAGTAATGGTTAGGTCACTCCATCCACCATTCAACATTAATTTCACCTTTTTCATCTAATACCATTATTTTTCCCTTCATACGTCTTCCAAGTATTCATTTTATAGGCCAACCACCATATATGTACACCATCTTCCATTTCCGTACTAATGAAGATAAAGAAGACCCAATCTTTGCATTATAAAATATATCCACAAGTAGTTATATGTAGATATAAGAAACCATACTTTTATTCAGTTGTATACTAAAATTTCTGAGCATTTACTATATGAATAAACAATAAGTAAGCTTAAAGAAGCCATCCTATAACACAATGTGTTGAATTCTTTGAGGAAAAATTATATCTATGAATATAACAACATCTTAGACATAGGAGTCAACCATCCTTATCCATAGCAATAATTTCTACATGAAAAAATTATTTTCTATAAGATTTTGTATTTTCTTACAGGAACTACAATATCATATGAAATTTCATCCTTTCACCTCAAAAAATCAAACTTTAAGATACAGAAATGGCTACAATTCAACAACTCTTCATCAAAACTAGTCCAAGCCTATATGAATGCATATAAATCCAACAAAATGAAAGCCGTCACTCATCAATATCTAGTTAATGTTATTAAAATAGTCAATCAAAAAGCTAATAATTGATTCATATTTATTACAATATAACTATTACATTAGCTAGTGAGGCAAGACTACACGAGGGGATACAAATACCTATTGTTTACGAATATATGATTGAAGTAATGACTAGCTAGCAAAGGGAAAAAAATTCTACTCAATTGGTAAACTAAATAGTGGTTGCTGAAGTTATGTGAAAAGTCACACAAAAATTATGGAATGGATAATTCAAGATGTGTTATCCTTTTGAAATTATGAGAAGAATATGCCTAAAGACACTAGGTTCGTCAATAGGATAAAATGAATGCATCCTAAAACATCTGAAAGGCCCTTCATGTTACCAAATGCAACCAAATGATATGGTAAAAAAAATAGTGATCACAAAAGGTTTAAAATAATAAATAGTGTGCTACAAATTTAATTATGCCCCATAAAATAATGTTTGGGAAAGAAGAAATAGAGCATAAAACTAGTTCATCATTTCCCAATAGTGATATTTTCCATATGAGCATGGTTTCAAAAGTAAATATCGAAGGCATACCTATTGAATCTCCCTCTAGTATATGTTTTAGGGAAACATCCATAAGTCCCTTCCCAATTATATCCTACATTAAGAAACAGAGACATGAGGGATTGAATCCATACAATATCATCATCATCTTCAATCATTTTGTTGGCCTCATATGAAAAGATTTCACTTTGGCATTTGTTATCATATGGAAACTGCACACTCATCTCTATGCATTAAGAGACACTTAAAGTTAGTGGTAAACACATATAGGGGTGACATTTCCATATCTAAAAACCATGGGAACAAAAAATAAAAATATTTCCTAAGGTAAGTTAAAAAATTGAACCACGTGGGTGCACCATTACTTGAAAATAGTAGTAGCATGATTGTTTCTTAGATAGCCATGTAGTCATGAAAACATTGAGCCAACACCTCAAGCCACCAACTTTTTTGAACAACACTCTAAATATTGACATGGTGGGATGAATAATTCGAGCCTTGATCCCCAAGAATCCTTAAAGGCAAGGAATTAGTATCTTTCATCTCACTTGTTAGGTGAACCAATAGATTGATGTGCCAAGGGGAGGAGGAGTTTCCAGGAAACTCTATAAATACAAGGTCTACAAGATCCAACAATAATAAGAGGAAAATTATGCTTATGCTTCCAAAATTTATCCTTAAGAAATCAATCATTTCATTGGGAAGAGGATTTCATCATTGAGAGAGTCTTCATACTTCTTACAAAGAGAGAGGAAGATTGTAAACAGATTGAGGAAAGGAGCCTCCTTGTTGAGAATTTGTTACCATGGTTTCTTAAACAATTGTGACCAAGTGTCCTTAATTGATCTATTGTATTTCTTCTACATTTATAAATCAATAGAGAGAACCCTTTTCCATTACTTTGTTGATATGTTTCCACTATGACGAGGCAACATCTTGATGCTTTTTATTGGGACTATAAGGAAATTAAATGTGTTCATCCCTCAATTTGCACTTTTCATAATTTGTACTCAATTTGTACTCATCCCTCTGTTGAGCATCCTTCACGTGTTTATTTTGTATTTTTTGGTTGGAAGTTGCTAAATGCATTTATTTTGTTACTTATAGTGCTTTGATTACCCATTTTTGTCAACTAACAACAAACAATTGGTTGTGATGTCCTTTTAGAGAACAAGACCTCCAAGAAACATGTATTTGGTACTCCATAGGAACAAAAGAACTACCACAAGATGGCGACTAAACTAGTTTCCCTTCTTTGATCCAAGGGTTTATTTTGCAGGAAATTTTCTCTTCATTTTCATTCCATTATGATTATATAACCTCTCTGAAATTTTTACCCCCGAAACCAAAATCCAACATGAGATATTACCCCAGTCAACTTGAGCCCATGAAAAAACTCACTATGCAAGTTAACCAATACCCTCCCATGGAGGGTAACAAGTATCCACCCATACGGGGTAGCTAATAGCCTCCCATGAAGGGTACTCAGTACCCTCCCACAAAAATATTTTAGTACCCTTCTAGATCTTAGGAAGAATTTTCCACATCCCATAACATGTATGCCAACAAAGGACAAGGGAATTCCTATTTTACCTTTTCAACACCCCAACATAATAAACATCCCACCGAGCCTAATACTAGAGTGAATTTTTCCAACCATATTTATAGAAACAAAAAAAACAGTTTGAACACCTGAACATGACAAACCCACCTAATAACACTAAGAATAAAGGAAATAACAAAGAAAAACATAAACTTGGATAAGGGGGAAACAACTAGCAACAACCTTCGTGGGCACGGGATGGGGGAAATCCCACGTGGAATCAAAGATAGGGTCAGACAAATAATAATCCCTAATAGTATAAAACGAATACTATACTGTGGAATAAGCATGCTTGTGCTCTTTGCGGAGAGTATGACTGTTACACGCATAATTTCCCTCAACTTCATGAGTTGAAGAGGATGAAAGATGCCAGAGTGCAAGGGGGTCAAAACTTAACTGGAATTATGCAGGAACAAAATATAATACAGATATAAACATAAACATCGAGATGAAGTAGAAATAAAAATTCATTTCATCAATATCAAATAATTATAATATGGTCACATACAAAATGGAAATAAACTAGTGGGGTGATGGTAGCTTATCTATGAGATGAGATCTGACTTCTACATGCCTCTGAAATGTGTTAAAATGAGGCCGAGTGGACTTTTCTATAATTGAACAATATGGGAAAACCCTAAAATACCAAAACCCTCACTCTAAGATATGGAACACAAAAAGTTTGTGTGCCCCATTGCGGTTAGTTTGGCAGCCAACTTACGAGGGTCATAACATGGTCATATTATCTCTTTTTGGCACATATGATACCTCGTTGGAAATATATCTCTGAGTAATACACGATTTTCTACAAGCACTTACCTATGGTTATGGGTATACTTTCCTATAGCGACGGGCCTCCTATGAACCTAAAAAATCATCGTTTAGGGGGTCAAAACTGCTCCGGAAGTTCAGGACCTGAAAAAATTACTATAAATAGTAAATTATGCTCTAAATAAAGAGACTGATGAAACTAAATATAGGTCTAGGTGGAATAGTCAAGTGGCCACCAATATCCACCTATATCAGTCCTCCCTCCTTAGCAAGAAATGGTCCCCATTGAGTACAAACCCTCCACGAGTTAAGGAAATTTCTATTAAACATGGTCCCGCGTGAACCACTTGCCATGGTGAAGGATTTGGCCTTCTTTAAAAACTTGATATAGTTGGATCCTCTATTGGTGGGTGATATTGTTTAACATGTTCATGATCCGATCATTTCTAGACTATTCCTTTCAATGCCAGTGTAACTCTATTGGTGTGAGTTGTTTTTCAATGTCGAATGTGTCCAGTAGTGGTGGAAACTATGGCAGGAGGAAGTCCACATTGAAAACTTGGTGCATAACAAGGAATGATGGAACCTTGAGCTAGAAGGTATTGTCCCCTATATCCTTGGAAATGGTATAAGACCCATATCATTGCAGGCGAAGTTTGTGGTGGGGCTAAGCAAGGCGCTCCTTCCGTAAATGTAGCTAAACTTTTTCTCCGACCTAAAACTTGTGACACACCTGATGTTGTTCATGTCTATGATTATACATAGAATTGGCTTTGTTCAATATGTCATGGACCTGCTTCCAGATGTTTTGAAGGTGCTCAATGAAATTATTATCCCTCTCAGCTTCATATTGGACATAAGTCGAATATTCACGCGTAGTTCCAAATGGTATGGCCACATCAATGGGACATAGTGGATGGAAACACAACCCCACTAGAAATGGGTTATGGTGAGTTAAGTTATGGAGAGATATATTGTAATTGTGATGGAAATAGGGGAGGATTTAATCCCATGTGCATGGATGCTTCGATTTGTACATGCGTAGAATGTGTACTATCATCTTGTCGATGACCCTTATTTGAACATCAAATTGGGGGTTGAAATTCGATGACATAGTGAGCTTGGTATCCGACATCGACCAGATATTTGAAAAAAATTACTTAGTAATGAGATGTACCGATCAGAGATAATGGATTGTGGGATCCCAAAGTGTACCCACACACATTGAAATAAGGTCTTAGTTCTTCTATGATACTCTTCTTGCAGGGCACCATAATTTCCATATTATAGAATTTGGTGATGACCAAAAAAATGCAGTCGTTTCCATGTTTGGTAGAAGGAAGGCCCAATATGCAATTCATGGTGATGGATTCCCAAGCTCGACTAGGAGTATGAAGCATAGTATTTATGCCTTGCTTCTCGATGGTGAGTTGGGAAATGGCATAGGAAGTGAAGGATATGATGTACCTCCCAACATCCCATCAATGTTTTTTCCAATAGAAATACTTCTACATAAATGCCTCTATTTTCTATACACAGAAATGTCCAATTACCCAACTTTAGTATGCTTCCAAAATATCCTTGGAATGCTCACTTGAAGGAACACATAGGTGTCCTTGGTGGAATAACAGTGTAACCTCAACGTGAAAATTTAGAACTTGGTTGCCTTTCATGGGCTTCTGGTATGTGTTGTCAAATTCTGTTTTTCTCTTGTAAATATGTGGCCAACCCAAAGTCTCCTGCCCACAACACTTGAGCATGGTGTTCAGTGCCATAATAGGTCATAGCCTGAGGCAGTTTGCAACATTTTTGGTGTTACCCTTCTTGTACTTAATGTTCAAATGGAACTGTTGTAGATATGTGTACCATTTCTGATGACAATCGTTCTTGCAACTTCCCTTGTGTTTGTATGAACTAAAGGTTTCAGTGATATGTGTGGATGATTGTTTCCTTCCCTGGAATGTAATGATTCCATTTTTGGAAAACCTACACAATGGAATACTTCTCTTATTCATAAGTGGGATACTTTCAGAGTGTGCTTGAAGGTGTGTCACTGTGATATGCCATTGTATCCCCCTGCTAAGTAAGAATTGCACCAACAACATAGTCAAAGGAATATGTCTCAATCTCAAATGGTTTATGTTGTGCATAGGATCCTTGTGTGGAGGTTGTGGCCACAATATTCTTCTTGACACGAGGGTGAGTCATAAGGAAAAAAAATTTCTCAGTTTGGAAATGATCTTACTACTTTGCTTCACAGTGATCAAAGTGTTGACGATAGGAGATGCTACCTCTGGTATCTTGTAAAACATATTTCCCAAAGTAATAGTAATAGTGTGAGGTGTAGACTCATAAGCAACATGTTTCTTCCACAATTTTGGTTTGCCTAATAATACATCACAAACTTCAAGATGATAAGTGTCACACATTACCTCATCTATGAAGGGCTTGATGAAGTAGGGGTGGCGACACTCTTGGATGACATAGAGATCTCGTCCTTGGAGAAGCCACTCGGTGGTGTATGACTGCGGGTTCTATGTGGCTGATAGGCCCAGCCACTTCATGACCTCTTCTAAAATGAGGTTCTTTTGGCTCGCGTTGTCGACAATGAACTCTAGTATAGAACCCTTCACCCACATATATGAGTGGAAGAGATGCTCCACCTTCTCTAAATATTTGGCCTCATCCTTTTGGATCTTGGTGCTAGTAATGGTTTCACTAGGCTCCACATCGAAATTATTTTTCCATTTTTCCTTGCCTTTATTAAGTTTTGAATAAAATTCGGAACATGCATCTGATTCAGAAGCCTTCAGTTCATCCATCAGTCACTACTTGGA
Source organism: Pinus albicaulis (assembly GCA_034641835.2). Lineage (NCBI taxonomy): Eukaryota > Viridiplantae > Streptophyta > Pinopsida > Pinales > Pinaceae > Pinus > Pinus albicaulis. The sequence continues at coordinate 165,197,370 of CM076572.1, read as the reverse complement.
TTGACACTCAAACGTGTCGTGAGTGCAGCTTTTATGGAACTCAGACCACTTTCCCATGTTATTATTTTTCTTCGTGGTGTTGTTATTTTCTTGTAGCTTCGAAGGGTGAACTCAAGCTCCAATATAATCATAGAAATATAATTGAACTCAAGCATGAAAACCATTTTTGAACTCAGGCACATCTTGGTCCCTTCCTTGCCACAGCGGAGTCCACATTCTATATTTATCTTCATATCTCCCAACACGGTAATATTGTTCCTTGATGACGTCTTGAAAATAATTCCAAGTGGGTATGACTCAAAACAATGAGGATTCACTCTCATCCTTTTTCTCACAACATTTTTCCCAACAATCCTTGACATGGGGGGCAGATTTGAGGAGAGCAAAACTACTATTTTCCTGATTGGAAAAGTCATGAACCCAAAGATATCCTTCCAATATATTTAATCATTTATCTATGACATCTGCATATATGTTCCCTACAAAAATGGGAATGTCCAAATTAACTTGTACCTTAAAAGGAATGGCACCTCCAGATTGGGTGATGGAGGAAAATGTGTCATTTTTGGGTAGTCTTCGAAGGATCCAAGAAAAGTAATCCATTGTCGCGTACCTTTGTTTCTTGAGGGCCTACTTGAGAAATATTTTAAAAGGATCTCTTGCTCCCTCGTCCTTCTTTTCTTCATCCATGGGAGGCCATCAGGGTTTGTGAGGATGATCTTGCAAAGGTTCAACTAGTTCAAGCCCTAACTCCTTAAACTGTAACCTCGTTGGGGACATGCAAAGAAAAACAGAGAAAGAGAAGACCGCTATGGTACCACTCATCTAGACTTATGCAAGAATGCAATAGAATTCATATATAGCATGAATACAGAGATGCAGAAGAAATAAAACTTCAATTCATTAATATGAAAGAACTGAAATATGCTCACATAGAGAATGGAAATAAACTAGCTCAAGCAATGGTAGCTCATATCTGAGAGGAGATGTGGAAAGTACAGATCTATGAACTGTGTTAAAATGAGGCTCAAGCTCCCTTTTATTATTGAACAAAAAAGGAAATCCCTAAACAACCAAAACCCTAACCCTAGGATATGGACACTCAAGATTTTGTGGCCCCTGTTAGGGTTTGTTGTTCATCCAAGTTCCTCGGGTCACAATCCCTTCTTATGGCTATAGGCTTGTAGCGGAGCTCAAAATAATGTCTACCCTACCTTTACTCTCCTTTTCTAGAAGTGATGAGTAGCATCAATCACCTACATTCTTCTACAGCTGGAAGTCTACTTGCAACCAATGAATTAAAGTTAATTCAACCAATGAATTAATGTTAATTCAACCAATGAATTAAAGTTAATTCAACCAATGAATTAAAGTTAACTCAACCAATGAATTAAAGTTAACTCAACCAATGAATTAAATTTAATTCAACCAATGAATTAAAGTTAATTCAACCAATGAATTAAAGTTAATTCGAAAATTTAAGGGAGATAGATACAATTTTATGATGTTTTGGAGGGAGTTCATAAGGATTAAAAAATTTTAAGTATGGAATTATTATCAAGAGCTAGGAGCTTGAGCCTATCATTTCAAAATGTATATGAAATCAAATTTATGTTAATTGAAAAATTTATATGAAATCCAATTGGTTGTTCATTTAGTAAAATGGTTTTCATATTTTTTCAGTTTAAACTAATTCTAACACATCATTAAATAACTTAAATATATGTTTTCCATAATATTCATATACTTTCTATATTTAAGCTTTTCATCTATTAAAAAAAAAATCTACCCTATATGGTTTTTACTATCATCTCTTAGGAAGAAACACATTCTCAAAACAGAATGTCTATTGGAGCCTGAAGCAGTCACAAAAACAAGAACTCGATAGCTATGAAATCGATCAATTTTAGAGTATCTCATTAAGTGTAAAAAATTACCCACTGTAGATTCTACATGGAAGGATGAGAATTTTATATAAAACCATTCAGAGCTACTCAAGTGTTGAGGACAACACTTTTTTGAAGGAGAGGGGCATGTTAGGTCTCTCTATTACTAGTATAGTCCCTTATTGTTGTTAGTGTAACCCCCTTATTGTTATTGTTGTACCCCTATAACCCCAATATTGTTATTAGTAAGCCTTTACATTATTATTTTTAGGTCACCTAGGATTATATTGTGACCCTATGGACTCCTATATATAGAAGGAGGTTTTTTCATTTTAATCATCAAAGAATTGTTCCTTTATGTTATGTAAAGGAGGTTGCCCCCTCGAAGTGGCTTATTTCTAAGGTGTTGATCTCTCTTTTCTTCTATTTCTGGAGCTGGTTTCATAACACAATCCTTCTTCTCAGATGCTAACTAATTCATTAATTGTGATTGCGATTATTATGGGAGGTTCAGGATTCCCTTGTTTGATTTTTGTGCTCTTTATTCTTTTAAAGTATAAAGGACGTTCCTTGGGATTCCTTATCTTTTGTCTTATATGTGTGCTAAGGGATTCCAGAGTATTAGCCTCCTCTTGTTCTATATTCCCCTCTAAGTTTCGTATTTTCTACCTCTGTTCTCAGTTCCTCTTAGGGATAAAGGGGTCTTTGATGGTATTTTATTCTTCTTTTCATTCCCCTCATACATATTTCTCCTCTTATTCAACTTCTCCTTCAACCTCCTCTACCTTACATTCAACCTCTTCCTCTTGTTCGTCGACCTCTCCTTCCTCCTTCTTACCTCCAAAACTAGATTTTTTGGTCTCTTCATGTTGTGTCAGTGTTTTGTCTTATGTCTCAATGAAGGCCTTTGCGTCCATATCCATATATTTTGTCCAAAACACATAGCTCGTGAGGTGGATTTAAGTCATTCATAATAGTGAAACTTATGAGTCCATGCTAGGAAATGTACTCTCACTCATTTCGATCATTAACTGAAGGAGGAAATGTTGAACATTGAGTCTAATTGGAATGGGTAATCTTGTTTGGAACTATCTCATAGAGAAAAATAAATTGATAAGAATATACAACATTCAACCTTCCTTAACAAGATATGTACTTGAGGATGTTATAGGACACTTCATCCCAAGGGCAAGGGAGGCTTCCCCTTCTCACTCCATTTTTGTCTTCAACAAGTTTCTCTTCAGGGAGGAAAAAATTTCTCTTAGTTCCTATGGCTTTTGTTCTATCTTCATTGCCCCATTTTACACGTAGAGGGATGGTGTTCACTCTATTAATGATATCTAGATTCAAATGGATGGAAAATCCCCTCAACATATTGGTGGCACTATCTTCTTCATTAGAGTGAAGGGCCATAAAAAATTCTTGGGTTATCCCATCATCCTACTCTTTCAATTTTTCAAAGAACCTATCCAATAATGGCTTAAGAATATATCCTGATAAGGGGGGTTTGCTAGATTGTGTTGGTGTCTATGGGTTCCCTTTTATTGAAACATCTCCCCATGGCTCCTATTGTTACTTCCTTAAGTTATTCCAAAGAGTTGTTTTGTGAAGAATTATGTATTGGGTAGCATAGGGTCTCAAGGTAGGGTGAGGATTTTGGTTCCTATGTTCTATTAAAATATGAAATAATTGTGTTCCAATATTCCAAAGGGGTTACCTCTTCTATCACCTTATTTTCCTCATGTGAAATCAATATTTTTCAAAAGAAATCAATTTTGCAAGGGTTTGTTACGGGATGCCTATAAAACGAGAACTTAACTTAATAATTGTATGGTGGGTGAGGAGAAAAGAAGCCTCCTACCCCTGCATGGATGATTTCCTTAATATTGTAAGTATTTTGAGGAAGATTCTCGGTGATTTAGACCCTTTTTCACTTCCCGTCCTGTTCCTTTCACACCTCCTCTGCAATCGTGTATCAATTTTTGTAATCTTGTAGCAAATATTCCTAACCCTATATCACCTACTCCCTATCCTGTAACACCCGAAAATTGGTTCTGTAGCTCCCATGTATCACTCTAGGGAACCGATTGTCATAGCTAGCTTGACCTTAGATGTCTTATTGAGCCTTTCTAATGGTTTTGGGAATGAGTAAACTGAATTAAAACATGTCCTTTTATTTCCTTTTGTGGTAGTGGGCCCAACACGCTTGGTGAGTTGACCCCTACCCATATTTCCTTTTTAAACCATTTTCCTGACTCCTCGTAGATATCACCATTTTTCTCTCACTTTTCCATGTTATGTTAGAGGATGAGTGAATAACACTTTTAATATTTGAGGGCGTCCAAGTTTACTAACCAGCTCTAGCCCATAAAAACTCATTCCTCATTCACTAAAATATTTTCTTTGAATCAATATGCGCTTAGAGGAAGAGGCAAAAAGTATCATACTTGACACTACCTGTGATGTTGAGATATTGTATATGCATGCATGTAGTTGAGCCAATGATCAATATGTTGGTCTCTCAAGGTGTTATCTTTCATGTTCTTGTTGTATGAATTGGTACTCATTCAAACAAAAACATTTTAGTGAAATTTTATAATGGCCGTTTGACTAATGAGATATACTTTTTTTATGCAGGCTATTCTAGTGCTTGATCTACTACCACTAGAGTGAATTAGATGCCTTGCAGCTACCTCTTAAGGATGGTGTGTCTTCCACAGATCTCGAGGGTGATCTATTGATGCTTAAGGATTACCAAATCTTCATTTTGGAGCTAAAAAGGTTCTTTTCTTCTCGTTTTGTAGGGTTTATGTAGGATGGTATAGGATTGGTTTCCTCCTTGCAGGATTCACAAAACCCCTTCCAAGACCACAACTACCTTCATGAAATGCATCTAATGACTTTGATAATTCATGGTGATATTATGGTTGGTGATTGGAAGCTCTGATGATGGTGGAATATTGTGAAGATGGGTTGAAAAAATGGTCTTTTATGAAAAAATATGGATTTATGGAAGGGAATGTGATTAAATGGTGTGGGGTGAGAGGTGAAGGAGGTGTGGTGAACATCTCTTGTCATTTCCCAAAGGAAAACAGGAATTCTTACTTCCTTCCCTGGGATGATTTCAATCCTATAGAAATTCTGGCCAATGTGGTAGAAGTATTGGAGAATCCTATAGAACTATATGATTAAGGACATATTTCTGTGTGATTGTTTGTTTGATGATGGAGGGGTGTAGGGGGATGGATGGAATGATGGATGAAACACGAGAGGCTATTTTCGGAGATGGAGAAACGGAATGTTGACCACTTTCCTTTTATCATTGTCCCTTTGAATGTGGATGGAGGCCTGAAAAATAAAATTGTTAGCAAAACTTATTTAAGGGATCCCAAACCTCTCTGTGCTTCCTCCTTTCGTTTCATTCTATCTATTTTTTCTCTCTTTTTTTCATTTTTATTTTTGAGACATGCATATTTCCTTTGAAGAGGTTTTCAATATTAAAGTCTACCCAAAGCACCTTAGAGGATATTTTCACCTAAGATATTTTCCTGTTAACTATTTTTTTTATTCTTTTTTTTTCTCTTGGGCTACCTCATGGTGGTTTTAAACCCTAGGGTTAGCTTCCTTGTGGTGTTTTTCAATGCTACTGTTGGCCTTATATGCCTCAAGGAGGTTTTCACCTAAGCCCTTTATTTATGATTTTTTAATTCTTCTTTTACTGATGAGAGGTTGGATGAACTTAAGGCCCCAATTTACATTCAACTACTTTCTTATTGAACTAGTAAAATCCTCTTTTGACGAAGGCCTTTCTTATAACTTTAATCACTAACCATTAACCATCAAGGGAATTCCTGCCTCATCAATTTTTCTGAATTGGAAAGATCCATTTTCATAATAATTTTCCACTAGATAAGGGACCAACCACCTTGTCATTAACTTCCCTTTGAAATCCTTGAACCTTGAATCATACAGCAGGGACCAATCACCCTCTTGAGAAGCTATCTCCCAAATATGTTTATCATGTTAGATATAACTCTTTAGATGGACTAACTCAATGTGTAGGAGAGCTTGCAATCTAAAATCATCCAAGTAGTTGAGCTTAACAAACTTTCTTTTTGTGTTTTAGTGAGTTCCAAATATGATTGTTCTTACATCCTCAAGGTTTTATACTCAAACTCAATGGAAAACAAGGCTTTATTTCCATATACCAACTCGAATGGGGTGAATCCGACAGTGGTTTTATAGGTGGTATTATAAGCCCAAATGGTCTCGACAAGTCTATATACCCAATCCATTCTACTGTTGTTAAAAACCTTGGTAAAAATGTTCCCCAATGCTTTGTTTATGACCTCCACTTACCCATTTACTTAGGATGATACGAGGTGTATTTTATTTGCTTGATATGGTTGACATTTCTTAGCACTTAATGAGATATTCATATCAACGTATTTCTTTAATACTTTTCATAAATTAGAAAGAGCTTCCTGTAAATCACATCCATCAGGAGTGAATTCATCCATGTATATCACAATAGTGTCAAGAAAATCGTCAGAAAAGATACTCATAACTACCCTCTTAAAGGTAGCAGAGGCATTTCATAAACCAAATTGAAGGAATCTGTATGAAAAGGTTCCCCAAGGAGTGTGAATGTGGTCATGTATTGGTCATCAGGGATAATCCATAGTTGGTTGTACCCAGTAAATCCATCTAGGAAGGAAAAATATATTTTCTCTGCAAGGCCATATAGGACTTGGTCAATGAAAGGAAAAGGGAGATGTTCCTTCTTTGTATCCTTGTTATGTTCTCTAAAATCAACATAAATCCTCCACTTCCAATTCTTATTGGGAACTATGAGAAGAGGGGACACCCACTCACTATCTAAAATGGGGTATATGAACCATGTATCCAACAACTTTTACAATTCTTGTTTTTCAATATCCTTAATGGTGGGATTCATCCTCTTCTAGGGTTGGCACACATGCTTGCATCCTTCCTTGATGTATATATGATGAGTACAAATTGAGGGATGCACACATTTAATTTCCTTATAGTCCCAAGAAAAATCATCAATATGTTGCATTGACATAGTGCAAATATATCAACAAAGTAATGGAAAAGGGTTCCCTTTATTGATTTATAAATTTAGAAAAAATACAATAGATCAATTAAAGACACTTGGAATTTTTTTTTTGAGCAATGGTGCTAAAAAATTCTCAACTAGGAGGCTCCTTTCCTCAATCTCTTTGAAAGATTCCTCTCTCTTTGAAATAAGTATGAATACTCTCTCAATGATGAGATCCTCTTGCAAATGAAATGCTTGATTTCTTGGGGATAAATTTTGGAAGCTTTATGTTGAACTCGGTTATGGTAAGCACACAAAAATATGAAAGAATAAACAACAATGGAAAATATATGCATGAGTTGCATTATTACTCACAAAGATGCACATATATAATACATGGAGTGACCCTTGGTTTCACATTCCAAGTGGTATCTTGGACTCCTTTTGTCCATTCACCTTCTACACCTAGCCATAGAGGATGAGGTGTCCAACATACCCCCACTTATTCCAAAAGGGTATGTCAGAGTCAAAGAGGAGATATGTAATACAAAATGGCATGACAACACTAAGGGTGAATGAACTCTCTGAAATGTTGGCATAAATAGGTCATTTAAGGTTGACCACCAACACTGGAACTCTTAGTGCAGTTCCTAGAACTCTTCCAAATATGGAAATAGGTTGAGGTCTTCTGCTATAGGAAGTGCTCATCATATTTTGAAGAGGGAGACCTTCAACCTAGAATAAGAGAGGTCCACAACCTGTGATTGTTTAAGGATGACCACCAACTCTGGAATGATTGATGCATTTCCTGGAACTCTTCCAAAATGAATAAGAAGCTGAAGTCTTCTACTAGAGGAAGTGTTCCAAATTATTTGAAGGGGAATAATATCAACCTCACATAGATGGTTTAAGTTTTAACACCAACAAAAATCATGCTCATGGGCATATGTCTCTCTGGCTACAACTCTGAATCTGGAATGACATATTGTGGCTTAGGATCGCTTGAACTGTTGTGTCTATGGCTACAACTTTGAATCTGGAATGAGACGTTGTGGCTCAGGCTCGCTTGAAGTGGATTTGAAGCTTGTAGATGACCATCATTTTCTCCCCTGTCAGGTAGAAGGTGAGATGATGGTGAAAAATCAATTGCAAGATTGTTCAATATTCTAGCACAAGTTCTGACATGTGACTTAAACATATTCTTGGTTGTTGATGCCCATTTCCAAGAAGCAATCCATACAAGATGAATCTTTGTTCTTGCAGGAGGCTTTCTTTTAAAGCATCAGTGTGAAGAATGGTTGTGCCGACCATAGTTCTTTCATGGGTGAAGATTGAAAAAGTGATATTTCATATTGCCAGCTCGATCAAAAAGTTGGCATTTTACAATTTGTTGTTGCTATTGTGGAAGAGGAGCATAATCTAGAATAGTTGTATAGTGAGCTATAATGAAGAAATATGGCACTCTGAAATTTTATGACCTTGGAGTAGTCTGGAATATCAAAGGAAAACTCCTTTTCATATCCAAGCCCTATTCTGTGATTTTTATGGACAAGCTCTTCCCAAGGTTTGATGATGGGTTTGGGAAGTGTAGGCTGGATGTTTTATTTTGCATGCAAAACTTCTCTTGTAATGAGATTAATGGTGTGATCAAAGACAACTTCAAAATGATTAATACACTTATGTAACTCCTCTTTTTCTAGCTGAGATTCAAGTTGCATAAAATCAATTTTTTCTTCTGCGTTATGGAAAGAGGTCTGAATGTAAGAGAGAGTTTCCTTGCTGTATTTTATCATCCCACCAATAGTGGAACATATTAGTTTATTCAATAACTTCAATGCATCATCAATTTGATCCATTTGATAACATTTATTTACCTACAAATGAACAAATATCTCACAGAAATAGCTGCAATTTTTTTTTTAATACAAACAATCCGTGATACTTATGAAAAATTAATTATAATCAAGACATTGTCTTGAATAGTTAAGGTCTTGAATCCTGACAAAGACTTCTCAACCAGTTCTTTTTTTTTAATAGCATAAATCGAAATATGGAGTGCAACCTCCTCTATTGAAATATCAGTTCACAATGATAGAATTAGTTTAATATTCAACACTATATAACATAACCACACTTAAAAAAGTTAATATACAGTGTAACCTGGATAGTCAACTAAATAGTGTATAATTTTTTGCACCAGTCATCAAATTTGCATTTCCAAACCCACACGTCTTGGAGATTTATGACCAGTGGACTGATACCACTCTCGAATTCAGCTCCTTTGTGTGGTATTTTCACCTTGGTAATGTGTGAAATGAATGCGACCCACCTACAATGAGGGACTCGGCCTCTTAAGGCATGCACTCGACTAGTAGAGAAGTAAGGACTCATACATCTATTTCTACATTCATCCCTCTTAGAAGGATGTTTAAACACATCTTCTCTCTGTCAATGAACTCGAACAATGTTACTAAGCAACTTGACCAAATTTCAGAGAGGGAACTTGGTCATTCTCATGAGTAGGAAGTTGAACCCATTCATTGTTAAAACCCACCAGTACATAGACTATGAAACTTTACCTGTGATAAAAATGGGCTCTTGGCACTTAAGAAATTGACAATGAAATCGACCTGGTATGTAATCCTGAAAGGGAAATGACTCCTCGGCTTCTCTAAATTCATCCTTTTTCAATAATGAAACATGATGAAAAAGGCTCGAACTTTGTCTTAGATCTATGGTCTAGATGATGATCTGATTTGAAATAGGGAAGAGAATTTGTCCTCTCAAGCTGATAAAAAAATACATCCCCTCAGTGTTTAAAGATCAAAAATGACACTCGATCTCGTAAGAGAATGGCTAAGTCTTCGAGTCTTGGGACAAGGATATTCCACCTAGTTTTATTTTTGTCAATAATTTGGCCTAAGTTTTATCCAGTACAAATTGACAGAAATTTAATCTCCTCAATATTGGTAGTCAACCTCGCCCTGTAAAAATATTGTGAGGGAGGGTTGAGGGAGGGGGGCTATGTGGAGGTAAGCGGAGGTGAGTGGGAGCACGAGGAGGAAACATGGAATGGAGGTGGCATGGGCAAGAGTGGAGGGAGCAGAGGAAGTTGTTGGGAGTGGAAGAGGGAGGAGGGTAGGGGAGAGGAGAGTGTGGAGGTGAGGGATCGAGGGGTGCGGGAGTGAGGGGGAGGATATACGGGGCTACAGGATATGGATCAGGTGGGGAGATGAAGTAGTAGGGGAGGTAGGATGGAGTAGAGAGCGGAGTGATGCTGAAAGGGTGTGGGGAGGAGGTGAGCCAACGAGAGGGCATAGGGAGGGGGGGAACGGTGGACGGGAAGTGGAACGGACAAGAGAGTGATTTGTGAGTTGATGAGGGAGAGGTTGCTGGAAGGTCATAGGTGGAGGAGGAAACATGATCACAAAGGGGAGGAGAGGCACTGTGGCTAAGAGGGAGGCTTAATGCAGTGGTGAACATGGAGAGAGGAATGTACTACGGGAGTGGGAGGTGGAGGACTGTGGAAGCTGGTACTGGTGTAAGAATATGGGAGCTACCACAGGTGTTGTGGGAGTAGTGAAAATTTTTTTTCTACGCCAAGGAGTGTTGTGGGAGCTGAAAGGAGGAGTGAATTACTGTGCATAGAGTGAACAAGCTGACAACTGAGTTGTACACACCACGTGGACATGGGTATCTCTAGTGGTATCTTCGAGGTAGATTGGAGATATTATGCTTTAACTGCGGTCACCTCTGGCTATAATAAACCTCTGTTCAACTATTCTCACAACACCACATCTCCTCTAGGTAGAAAACCTCTCGCATCCTCATACATTCATCTCTAGCAAGAAAACTCTAAATGGGAGCAGGGAATTTGAGTTCTCTATTCTAACAAATTCTCAAAATGGCATAAAATTCAAAAGGAGGAGACCATTGGTTTCCAAAGTGCACACAACATGGCTCAAATAGCATTTTGAACTTTGTTGTGGTAAACACAAACAAATATGAAAGAATAAACAGAAATGGAAAAGATATGCATGAGTTGTATTATTATTCACAAAGATGCATATATATAATACATGGAGTGAAACTTGGTTTGACATTCCAAGTGGTCTATTGGAATACTTTTTTCCATTCTCCTTCTACACCTACCCATAAAGGATTAGGTTTCCAACATATTAGCATACTTTTCTTCTTGTTGTTGGCTCTTGTAGACCTTGTATTTATAGAGTTTCTTGGACACTCCTCGTCCCCTTGGATCATCAATTTGTTGGTTCACCTCATAAGTGAGATGAGAACTACTAATTCCTTTCCTTTAAGGCTTCTTAGGGATCAAGGCTCGAATTTTTCATTCCATCATGTCAAGATTTGGAGTTTCGTTTAAGAGGTGGCGTGAGGTGTTGACTCAATTTTTCCATGACCACGTGGCTATCGAAGAAATAATCGTGCTAGTGCTAATTTCAAGTAATGGTGCACCCACGCGGTTCAATTTTTTAACTTACCTTACGAAATATTTTTATTTTTGGTGCCCATGGTTTTTTGAGATGGAAATGTCACCCCTATATGTGCTCACCACTAACTTTGAGTGTCTCTTAATGCATAGAGATGAATGTGCAATTTCCATATGATAATAAAAGCCAAAGTGAAATATTTTCATATGAGGCTAACAAATTTATTGAAGATGATGATGATAGTAATGCTAATGATGATATTGTATGGATTCAATCCGTGATGTGTTTGTTTCCTAATGTAGGATATAGTTTGGAAGGGACATAAGGATGTTTCCCTAAATCGTTTAATAGAGGGAGCTTCAAGAGGTATGCCCTTGAGATTTACCTTTGAAATTATGCTCATATAGAAAATATTACCATTGGGCAACGATGAACTAGTCTTAAGCTCTTATTATTATTTTAGATACATGGTTTTATGGGGAATAATCAAATTTATAGCACACTATGTATTATTTTAAGAATTTTGTGGTCATTAATTTTTTTACCATATCATATGGTTGTGTTTGGTAACATGAAAGGCCTTTCAGATGTTTTAGTATGCATTCATTTGATCCTATTGATGAACCTAGTGTCTTTAAGCATATTCTTCTCATAATTTCAAAAGGATAACAGATCTTGAATTATCTATTCCATAATTTTTGTGTGACTTTTGAGATAACTTCATCAACCACTATTTAGTTTACCAGTTGAGTAGAAAAAAGTTTTCCCTTTGATAGCTAGTCATTACTTCAATCATAAATCCATATGCAATAGAAAGTTGTAGCCCTTGGTGCAGTAGATGTGAGTCCCACCTCACTAGATAATGTGATAGTTATATTGTAATAAACATGAATGAGTTATTAGCTTTTTGATTGACTATTTTAAGAAAATTAACTAAATATTGATTAGTGATAACGTTCATTTTGGTGGATTTATATTCATTCATATAGGTTGTGGACTAGTTTTGATGAAGAGTTGTTGAATTGTAGCAATTTTTGTGTCTTAAAGTTTGACGTTTTGATGTGAAAACATGGAATTTCATAGGGTATTGCGGTTTGTATAGGGAAGAAAAAAATCTTTTAGACTTTGATTTTTTCATTTACAAATTAATGTTATGGATAAGGATGGTTTACTCTTGTGTCTAAGATCTTTTTATCTTCTTAGATATAATGTATCCTCAAAGAATTCAACACAATGTGTTATGGGATGGCTTCTTTCAGCTTCCTTATTGTTTATTCATATAGTAAATGCACACAAATTTTAGTGTAGAACTGAATAAAATTATGCTTGTTATAACTATATATAAATACTTGTGGATATAGTCTATAACGAAAAGCTTAGGTATTTTTTATCTTTATTAGTATGGAAATGGAAGATGGTGTACATATATGGTGGTTGGCCTATAAAATGAATAATTAGAAGACATACGAAGGGAAAATTAATGGAGTTATATGAAAAAGGTGAAATTAATGTTCAATGATGGATGAAGTAACCAAACCATAACTTACTAAATCATATACTAAAGGGACCATAATTTGGGAAGGGAGTTTATTTGGGAGGGGAACTCAGGATGCTTTCTCATATCATATACTAGAAGGACAACTATTTAGGGAGAGAATTTACTTGGGAAGGGACTTAAGTTTTTCATTTTAAATCATATACAATAGGAACCTTCAAGAATAAGGTGAAATAAAAATAAATATTTTTTTGGTTAGGGTATGTCCCTAAGATTGACCTTTCAAACCATGCTCATATAACATCACCCTTAGGAAACCATGAACTAGCCTTAACGTCTATGTCTTCCCTATGAAACACAATTTTATAGCATAATAAAATATGTAACACACTATATTCTTTCAAACCTTTTTTTCTCACAATTTTTCATAGTTTCATATAGTTTCATTTCGAAACATGAAGGGTTTTTTTGATGTTTTTAGTGTGCATCAATTTCTTAGGATTTTGATTTGTTGTTTATTGAATTAAATTAATCAAACATTGATTTACATATACGTTCCATTTTTATCAATCAATATTAATTCATATATGTTTTAAAATAATTTTTGGAATTTTTTTTCAAGTGTTGAAGTTGATATGTCTAAGTCTTTGATCTTATTTAATGAAGCACATCTTATGGAAATTTATTTATTTATGTACAATGGATTTCATTAGCTAAGGATATTAGATTGTTGTGTATAATATCTTGTTTGAGTCTTAGATATGAGTTTTCCTAACCGAATTGAAAATAATGTGTTATAATAGGACTTCAGTTATATTTATTATTGTTTATTTCTTATAGTAAATGCACACAACTTTTCTTATACCTTTGTATAGAAGAGAGAACATTCTAATTCCTTATATCTTCATATAACTATATGTGAACATATTTTATAGTGCAAACCCTAGCTCTTTATTTTTATTCATTGTTATGAAAATACAAGAGGTGAACTTATATGGTGTTTGGCCCATAAAATGAATACTTCAAAGACCTATGAAGTGAAAATTAATGGAATTGAATGAAAACAATGAAATTCATAATTAATGTAGGATGAAGGTAGTTAAGGAACTTCAAAAGAAATTCTATAGAAGTAATGTTTTTTTTGTGTTCTAGTATGTAATTGAGACCTACATTTGAAATCATACTCATATAACAAGTATCACCCTTTGGAAACCATGAAGTAGTATTATGGTCTATGTTCCTTCTACCAAACACGATTTTACAAGACATAACAAACTTAGTAAAATATCTATTTTTTCAAACCTTTTGTGATCAATGAAATTTTCACTCATATAATTGAATTTTGTAACTTCAAGGGTCTTTTTTCATTTTTTAACATCAAGGGTGTTTTGGATGTTTTCTTGTGCATTCCTTTCCTGATGATGGTAAGCCTATTGTCATTCAGAATATTCTCGTTATTATTTTAAAAGGATAACACATCTCCAATTATTCATTCCATACTTCAAACATAAATTTAGAAACCTTAGGCATTTCTAGCCCCTACAAGAAGATATAAGGGCCACTTCACTAGATAATGTGGTGGTTATATTGTAATTAAGTCATTTAATAATATTCTCATTGGCTATTTAAAGAAAATTAATCAAACATTGATTTAATTATACCTTTGATTTTGTTGGATTGATATGAATTCCTATATTTTGTGAGTTTACTTTGATGAAGTTTTGTTTAATTGAAGAATTTTTTGTCTCAAAGTTTAATGTTTTGAGGTGAAAACATGGAATTTCATATGATATTAAATCTTCGTATAGGGAAACTCAAAATATTATAGGAATTGATTTTTTGATGTATAAAATATTGAAATGTAAAAGTATGGTTGATTCATGTGTATAAGAGTTTTTTTTATTCTTAGATATCATTTTTCCTTAAGGAATTGAAAAAAAATTGTTCTGGGATGGCTTAATGTATCTTCCTTATTGTTTACTTATGATAGTAAATGCACACAAATTTTCTTGTACCTTACTATAGAACTTAAAAATTACTTATTTCTTACAACTTCATAATACTTCTTTCTTACAACTGCATATAACTACACATTGATATCATTTATATTGTAAATATTGGGTTTTTTCATCTCCATTAGTATGGAAATGGAAAAAGGTGAACTTATATTGGGGTTGGCCTATATACTAAATACTTGGAAGACTTAAGAAGTGAAAATGAAGGGAGTTGGATGAGAAAGGTGAATTCTTTTTTAATGTAGTTTATCATTTTATTCATTTGGAGGTATCATGGTGGTAGAAATGATCATAGAATTAGTTTAATGGACTAATGAAGAAGCTCAATTTGTGCTTAAAAAAAAAAATGTTATCCTTGGAAAAATAAGAATACCATAATGCTACTATATGTTCTCAATTGTAGTAATGTTTATGTTGATGCTAATTTTTTTTTTCTTTTCCTTTTTTTATGGTTAAATTTACAGTTGTATTGATGCTTCCTCTCCTATCATTTTCATAAGCTTTCTAGGCTTGTAATATGTTAAAAGTCTAGTGCATTGCGTAAGTAACCCATGGTACTAATCTAGATTTTGCAGAGTGACATGATAAGTGTTTGTAGATTGATGTTCAAGTTAAATGCCAAAATTTAACAAAAGGATTATTGTTAGGTATTTGAATACATCATTATGATATTATTCTACAATACTATTAGGTTATAAATTGTACTTCTTATTAAGGATATAGTTGGTGCAAGTTAGAAATGGTTTATGGAATCTATAACCTATCTTGTTTATAGATGTCAAAGTAAAGGTTTCTTATGTGAGTTTGATGAAATGGTTGAAGATTATGTTGATGATAGTTATTCTAATGATGATATTGTATGGATTCAAACCTAAAATATCATGAGTGTATATTAATTATGTGCCCCTTTCCTAATGTAGGGTATATTTGTAGTGGCATATTTTCAATTCTTGAATTTTTTCTTGTAGATTTTGAGGAAGTCTAGCTCTTTCTTATGTACTTTACTTTCCTAAATTTATTATTTTTTTCATTTTGTATTTTTTAATTTTCTTTTAATTGTTGTGGGATGCTATCACAATTGATGAATTTCTCTATTTATATACCCCGTGACTATTTATAGGGTTTTCATGATGGGTATAACTTTATTATATGTCCAACTATACCTCCTAGCAGTGTTTCTACTGTGCATTATCCTTGGTGCCTTTATGAGGTTGTTACAAGGTAACTTTTATTATAATTGTCTTCTCTTTTATTTTTTCACTTTTCACATGAACTGAAAGGGGTTGAGGAAATTGGTATTATTAATCACATTAAATTTCTTCTTTCTGATTGTCGTTATCAAGTTTTAGATTGAGAATGATATTTTTTAGATATGAAGCTATGTCTATTAACAAGGAAAGTTATTTTTTCTACATATGTGGCTCTCTAATTTTTAGTGATACATTTTAGCCACATGTATCTATTATGTAAGGCCGTACCATCTAATATTCAACATATATATGAAATCCTTAAATAATAAAATGTTAGGGATGACATATTGGCCTAATGATCATTTCATGCCATACTTTTTTCTTTTATATTTCACTAACTCTCTCGAATGAGGCTTGTTTCTTGTATTTCTCAAATATATTTAGCTATTGTAATATATATTTTATTAGTTGATGATATTTATCATGGAGGATACTCTTAACATGGTTTTATAAAAATCAATAGCTAACATAACATTATTATTATAGAGAAACTCATAAGGGATGAAGCTTTTCATGGTATTATAAGTTGTATTTCGTTTCCCCATAACTTCAATAAATATAATTTCTTAATCTTTAGTGTGCTTGTTAATTTCCTTTATTTCCAATTATCTATTAATCTAATAAAATAGTGTTAAAACACACACATGGCTTATGAGAACATAAAACACACAAATAGAAAGATAAGAATTCGTTGCATTTTACAATTGATATGATGTACATTTATAATACAATGAGGTGACTCTTTGATTCATCTTCAAAGGTCACTTGGACTCCATTTGTGACTTTTCTCCTTCCACACCTACCCATAGAGGAATAGGTGTCCAATATTTCCCCCCTTAATCTGAAGGGATATGTGTGAGTTCAAGAAGAGAGTTTTAATACAAATCTACAAAATATGCATGGCAGCACTTAGGCTGAATCAGCTCTCTAAAATATTGGTGTAAATAGGTGGTTTAAGGATGACCACCAACATTGGAACACAACGCTTATTGCAGTTCCCAAAACTCTTCCAAATCCAGCAAGAAGCTGAGGCCTTCTGCTAGAGGAAGTGTCCCTCATATTTGAAGAGGGAGACCTTCAACCTAGAAGAAGGGAGGTATACAACCTCCGATGGTTTAAGGATGACCACCAACACTAGAATGCTTGATGCATTTCTTGGAACTCAACCAAAACTGCCAAGAAGTTCAAGTCTTCTGCTAGAGGAAGTGTTCTGAAAGAGGAAGAATATCAACCTCACATAGATGGTTTAAGGTTGTCCATCAACGAAAGGCATGCTCATGGGCATCCGTGTCTCTGGCTACAACTTTGAATCTGGAATGAAGAATTGTGGCTAAGGCTTGCTTGAATTGCTATGTCTCTAGATATAACTCTAAATATGGAATGAGATATTATGGCTTAGGTTCACTTGATGTGGCGTTGAAGCTTGTAGATGACCACCATTTTCCCCCCTGTCAAGTACAAGGTGAGATGATGGTGAAAAATCAACTGCAAGATTGTTCAATATTCTAGAACAAGTTCTGACATGCGACTTAAACATATTATTGGTTGTTGATGCCCATTGCCAAGAAGTGATCCATCCAAGATGAATCTTTATTCTTGCAGGAGGCTTGCTTCTGAAGCGTCTGTGTGAAGAATGGTTGTGCCGACCATAGTCCTTGCATGGGTGAAGATCAAAATAGTGATCTTTCGTATGGCCAACATAGTCACAGTGTTGGAATTTTACAATCTGTTGTCGTTTTTGTGGAAGTGGAGTGGGATCTGGAACAAATGAATGTGAAATTTCATAAAGGAATCCTGCACTCTGAAATTTGATGGGCTTGGAGTAGTCCAAAATATGAAAGGAAAAATCCTTGTCATATCCAAGACCAGTTATGTGCTTGTTATGGACAAGCTCTTCCCAAGGTCTAACGAAGGGATTGTGAAGTGCAGACTGAGTTTTTGCATCTGTGTGTAAATATGATCTTATATAAGGAAATGAATGTGAATCGATTACAAATTTATATTCTTGATGTTGATGGGAGTCCCTCTCAATTTTCTAAACAGAAATAGGTTCATAATGATGACTCTTTTGTTGAAGTTCATCTTGCTGGAGCTGAGACTCCAACTGAAAAAACTCAATCTTGTCTTGTGCATCTTGCAAGAAATTGTGAATATTAAAAAGAGCATTCTTGCTTATTTTTACCATATCATGAATAGTGGAATGAATGATGTTATGCAACAACTCTAATGCATCATTGATTTTAGCCATTTTTCTCAACAACTCAAATTCAACGAAAATATATTCACAATCTTGGATGCTTCACTATCGATGAGAAGATGGTCTTCAGCTTGCTATATTGAATCACAATAAAGATGAAGGAAAATTCCAAAAAAATCTTTGTGGCAAAACTATGAGTGAATTTATGATGCCACTACTATTTTGAAAATGATGACCCATTTTCAACATTTTCCTTCACATTGCCAATATCTTTCAGAGAGTCACCCTTCTATACATGCCGCAAATGTTGGTCAGGTTTTTATAATAGAGAAACATAAATAAAAAAATTCACTCTTCACTATATAGAAAATCCATATATCCTTTTATTCATATACCATCTCCCCTCTATTCTTCTTCTTCTTCTTCTTTTATTTTAAGAATGGAACTAATTGAATTTCAGAACAAAAGGTCTAACAACAAAGTGGCCTGAACGGTCTAACAACATATTGTTCAATTCCTCATATGTTACTCAAGGCATGCCTCCAAGTTCATGGCCATGAAACCTTAAATTGCTAGGTTTAAAAACATGACATTCACGCTTGCTCACGACTCTCCTTTTAGAAAAATGGATTTTTTCCGCCGCTCGTTTTCCGCATCGAAAGATGTGAGGATAGAGTGGGGGGAGGGGTGAAAGGGTGGGAGGTTGGGTTGATGCATTGCGCAGAGGGTCGAGGGAAGCATGGGTTTTGAGGAGGCAGCGGGAGTGGGGAGAGCGGAGGGAAGAGGTAGACAGGACGAGGGAGGGGAGCGAGGTTGGGAGCGATGTGAGGGGGTGGAGGCCCTAAGGTGGAGAAGCCCGCGTGGGGAGATGAGGAGTCGGCGGAGTGGAAGGGCTGGTACAGAGTGGATGGATAAGGTTGGCCATGATGGGAGGGGAGGGGAGTAGAGGACTGCGAGAGGGAAGTGTTGTGCGGGATTGCTGGGGTGAGGGGGATGGGGCGAGTACGGGAGTGAGCAGGGAGTGCTGTGAGGGGCGAGGGGGGACGTGGGAAGGCCGAGGGGAGGGATTACAGTGAGGGGGAGAGATTGCAGTGAGTAGGGAGTGTTGTGAAGTGGGATGGGTGAGAGCATGTGAGGGGGTGCGTAGGAAGGCCAAGGGCCGATGGGTGAGAGTGATTGTGACGATGGGTTGGGAGGTGGGCAGCGTTGGTGGGAATGGGAATTTGCATAGCGACTGGGAATGGGAATGAGTGAACAGTAAAAAATTGTACAGTAAATTTAACTATGCTTAGAATTTGAGTAGAAATTGCACATTAGCAGAAATTTCACAGTGGTGTGCAAAAAAAATAGGTAGAATCTGCAGAAAAAATTGCTGAATATGCAGTAAAAAAAACCCCAGAAATTATTCCAGAATTGCAGAATGGCAAGAGCAGTAAAACGAAATGCCAGGAGCAGTAAAAAAATTGAATGGAGTAGGGAGCAATGAGAAAACCTGTAGACTTTAAAATGCACAAAATTTCAAATTCACAAATATGGCAGTACACAACACTGATCTTCGCAAAAATAATTTCTTCACGTGCAAAAAATGTTTCTAAATGCTGCAAAAATGCACAGGATTTTTTGCAGGTTTACACAAGCCACAAAAACAAGCGGCTCACACAAGATTGACCTGGTTATGAACATATCATCTCTGATACCATGTTAAAACACACACATGGTGTATGAGAAGATAAAACACACAAATAGAAAGATAAGCATTCATTGCATTTCACCATTGATATGATGTACATTTATAATACAATGAGGTGACTCTTGGATTCATATTCAAAGGTCACTTGGACTCCATTTGTGACTGTTCGCCTTCAACACCTACACATAGAGTATTAGGTGTCCAAAAAATAGCATGAGGTATTTAATGAGACTTTAGGTGAATTAGGTGCATTAGTGTGTGACTATCACTCTTGCCACTCAAAACTTGAAAAATGTATTTTCATGTAGAAATTGCCATATGTTCTCTTCAATTCCATTACACATTTACTTCACTAAGAACTACAAATTTCAGCAATCCATGAATATTAGAAAATGTTTCTTTTGTTTTATAGGAACTTCAATGTTCCCTACATAGTCCACGCCCCATGTGTTAAAAAGCTTCAACAAAACTAAGGGTTTCAATTGAATTTCATCGTTTTGGTATTTTCTTATTATTTAGCACTCATGACTATGAAAGATATATTTCTCATCATCTTCTTCTATAGTAGGCCAATTGTGTCCATCATACAATATTTTGCAAGCTATCATATTTTTATCATAATGACTTCCACTAGGCTTATCCTGAAATGGATAAAGGCTGCCATGTATTTCATCCTCCTAATAATTTTGTAGCATTATGTATAAGATAAATGTTGAAGAAGCCTCAATATAATTAAGTCATTAGATGTGCCAAAAAACTAGAGTGGTTCTACTAAAAACATATGCTCCTTAAGAAAATGATCATTTACTACCTCATTATCTACATTATTGGCATATCTTTGTAAAATTATGTGAATACAACATATTTTCCATGCTTCTCAAGTATTGTTAGATCAATTTGTTGGAACAAGAAAACGTTTCTACTTATCCAGCCACAAATTTTATTTTTGTTTATTAAATACCTCATGGATAAATCAATTGTATGCAAAAAAAAATCAATATCAAATGAAATGACATAGTCTCTAAAGTTTTAAATGCATAAATTAAAACCAAATGTTTCTTACTTGTGACCATATAGTTCAACCCTACAGTAAATAAACTTTGTTGATATCTATTATTGAAAATAAAATTATATATATATCTCTGTGTGTGTGTGTGTGTGTGTGTGTGTGTGTGTGTGTATGTATGTATGTATATTAAATTTCCTATGGTTCCTTGTCACATGCATCTATATGAATATGGAAGGGAATGTACTAAATAGGCCCTTGTAATACGGGGGACGATATGATTCTCCTCTTTGAATATCAATTCTAATATCATATAGAATTCATTATCCATGGATAGAAAGGAGAAGAAAGGGGATGTTATTTTGTTGTTGTTTTTTATAAATCTCCTCCTCTATCATATTGCAGAAAGAAGAAAATGTATTTACATATTTATTTGTTTTGGATCTAGGAAAGTATTTGATGAGTTTTATTTTGAGTGGAATATATATGGTGACTCATGATAAAGCCTTAAGTTATGTGTTTGTTTCATATTTCATTTCTAATTTATAGGTCCATATATTCTCTCCTTGTTCTAAAATTTTCATTATTTGTTAAGCTCCTTGGAATAAAATTCCATAAGGTTTAAAATAATCAATATAGAATCATATAGTTTTCTTAATAAGGTTTGATTCTATGTTCACTTTAGCTCTTTGGATAGTTTTAGAAGCCATGCAAAGGAAAAAGAAGTCTTTATAGGAAAATTCTCCTGGTGGACTAGAATACATAGTTTTATTCATGAATGGGCCCTATAAGTTGTTCACTAGAGATAAGGGGAATTTGTATTTCCTTGAGTGTTTTTTGAATTCCCCATAATCCCTCGAATATTCAGTTCTAGGATTATAAATTCATAAATAGGTCATGCTGAATGAAATCTATTTAATCCATATAATATCTCAAAATTGTGAATTGAGTTTTAGTAATAAAAGTACATTTATAATTGCAAAGAAACACGAAAAATAACATGGGGTTAATGTTATATAAGAAAGGAATGAAGCAAATTTTAGCTGGCTCAAAGAGCCTAAGAAAAAATAATAGAATTTTATTATAATCCTAGGTTTTATATTCAAAGATATCCTAAGCCATATCAACCTTTGGATTAGTTACCTGAGATGTTATATGGGATTATTAGGGTGTCAAGTGGTTATTTGTGAAAATGCATGCATATTCCAATGTTTTTGGTTATATTATATGATTACTGGTACTTTTCCAAGCAATCTATGGGGATATTTTAGGATGAAAATAAGGTACCAATATAACATAATTATGATTATGTTTATTAGGAAAATCATGTGAGAAAATTTTCTCATGTGCATTTGTATTTATTTCTATTAAAAAACTGACCATAGTTGATAATTAGGACCTACATTAAAGAGGTTATTTGGCTAGTCTATCTTAGAACCCTAGAGTAAATTAGGATAACCAAAGGGCACCCAATCATTGGTTTTTGCAAGCTAAAAAGGAAAAGAGTGTGTTTGGATTGGTACATAAGTGAAAATATAATATAATTTTGATGGTAACTTGGGCTAGTATGCCCTCACTACTCTTGCCCATGGGTGGCATATTGTAGAAATATTAAGTGAATGTTGGGAGGAAATTTTCACATATATAAATATTTTCCCCTCCGCGGAATTCGATGCCACAGATCCTGCTGAGGATTTCAACTCGTCTCCTCCCATTAATGTTGATGTTCCCTTTGCTGTTGCCCCAGATAGTCTTCCTGATGCTGTTTATGCACCACCTAAAACTTTGTTGCAAATATTCCTTGTTTGAATATTGTATGGCGTTGAAGGACGGTAGTCTCCGAATATTTATTTATTTATTTCTTTTTAAATATGTAAAGGTTAGATGCAGGCTTTACTGCGAAGGTTGAAAGACTCCAAGGAAAAATATTCTTTAGTTATGCTAGTCAGACTTGGAATTCTAGTACCTCTTTCTTTATTAATATTAACAATTCTAGTAAGCCTTTGTTTATAGTATTAGACCCGATTTTACTTCAACTAGTGCTATATGAATGCATAAGCTAGAGAAGAAATTTTATTAGTGTTAGACTCGGTTTTACTTGAACTAGTGCTATATGAATGGATAAGCTAGAGCAAAAATGGAACCGTACTTCCTTGTTGTATTAGGCTTGCTCCTTTTTCTTTCCTTCTCCTTGTTTTTTTTTTTTCCTTACAACAAATTACTCACAACATATTATACCAACAATATATATTACTACTCGGTTATTTTTTAAGTTGTATTTGGAATAGAGCCTTTCTTGGGATTTTTTAATTCCACTCAAGTGGTTTCTATTTTCAATTTTCCCATTAACTTTGAATTTGAAAAGCACTCGGCACTAAATTCAATGAAAGTTACTTTTACTTTATTATATGAGGAGAGGTTTATTAATTTTTTTAATAGATGAAAGTTTAAAGATAGAAAGTATTTGGATACTAAGAAAAATATATATTGAAGTTATTTATTGATAAGTTTGAATTTGAAAAGCATTGGGCACTAAATTCAATGAAAGTTACTTTTACTTTATTATATGAGGAGAGGTCTATTAATTTTTTTTAATAGATGAAAGCTTAAAGATAGAAAGTATTTGAATACTAGAAAAATATATATTGAAGTTATTATTCAATGAAAGTTACTTTTACTTTATTATATGAGGAGAGATTTATTAATTTTTTTTAATATATGAAAGCTTAAAGATAGAAAGTATTTGAATACTAAGAAAAATGTATATTGAAGTTATTTATTGATGTGTTAGAATTAGTTTAAAGAGAAAAAATTAGAAAACTGATATACATAAATAAAATGAAAGCATCATACATTGATTCATACATAATTAAATTAAATAATGAAATACATTAATACAATTTGAGTGGGCCCAATGGTTAAGAGAATGTGTTTCTTCCTAAGAGATGACAGGCAAAACCATATAGGGTAGTTTTTTTTTTAATAGATGAAAGCTTAAATATAGAAAGTATATGAATATTATGGAAAACATATATTTAAGTTATTTAATGATGTGTTAGAATTAGTTTAAACTGAAAAAATATGAAAACCATTTTACTAAGTGAACAACCAATTGGATTTCATATACATTTTGAAATTAACATAAATTGGATTTCATATACATTTTGAAATGATAGGCTCAAGCTCCTAGCTCTTGATAATAATTTCATACTTCAAAAATTTTAATCCTAATGAACTCCCTCCAAAACATCATAAAAGTGGATCTATCTCCCTTAAATTTTCGAATTAACTTTAATTCATTGGTTGACTTAACTTTAATTCATTGGTTGACTTAACTTTAATTCATTGGTTGACTTAACTTTAATTCATTGGTTGAGTTAACTTTAATTCATTGTTTGAGTTAAAATTAATTCATTGGTTGAATTAACATCAATTCATTGGTTGCGAGTAGACTTCTAGTTGTAGAAGAATGTAGGTGATTCATGCTGTTAGTTCCAAAATCCACCTCAGGCTGAAATAAGGCAGAAAAATGACAACACCAAACCACGCCCAGCCTCGTAGCTAGCACTACGAGGACAAGAGAGGGCTCTCTCCAGGTCAATCTCAATGAAAATATTCTAAGGGGTTTGAGATGACTAAAACAACAACTGATAGTAGGCTAGATAAACAAATAGAAGGGTTTGATTTTGATTTTTAGGGGTTTTTTGTTGGAAAAAGGGAAAAACAATTTTTGGGCTTGCGGATGAGGCCAAATTCTTGCAGAGGTCAAGTTGGGGAAGGGTAGGCAATGATTTTAATGTCTTAGATTCAATGAATGGATAGAAAAGACTATTGAGGAGCTGAAGAGTGCTACTCATCACTTCTAGAAAAGGAGACTAAACGTAGGGTAGACATTCTTTTGAGCTCCACTACAATCCTATAGCCATAGGAAGGGATTGTGACAAATCTTGTAGTACTTAGAGAGACATTTCCATCATGGTATCGTATGCACCAAACAAAGATAATATGACCAAGTTATGACCCGAGGAAGTTGGATGCCCAACAAACCCTAACAGGGCCCACAAACTCTTGGGGGTCCATATCCTAGGGTTAGGGTTTTGGTTGTTTATGGATTTCCCTTGTTGTTCAATAATAAAATGGAGCTTGAGCCTCATTGTAACACAGTTTAGAGACTTGTACTTGCCACATCTCCTCTCGGATATGAGCTACCATTGCTCGAGCTAGTTTATTTCCATTCTCTATGTGAGCATATTTAAATTCTTTAATATTAATGAAATGAAGTTTTATTTCTTCTTCATCTCTGTATTTATGCTATGTATGAATTCTATAGCATTCTTGCATAAGTCTAGATCAGTTGTATCATAGCGGTCTTGTCTTTCTCTATTTTTCTTTGCATGTCCCCAATGAGGTTACAGTGTAAGGATTTAGGGCTCGAACTAGTTGAACCTTTGCAAGATCATCCTCGCAAACCCTGATGGCCTCCCATGGATGAAGAAAAGAAGGAGGAGGCAGCAAGATGTCCTTTTAAAATATTTCTTGAGGAGGCCCTCAAGAAACAATGGTATGCAACGATGGATAACTTTTATTGGATCCTTCGAGGACTAGCCAAAAATGACACATTTTCCTCCATCAGCCAATCTAGAGGTGCCATTCCTTTTAAGGTACAAGTTAATTTGGACATTCCCATTTTTCAAGGGAAGATATATGCAGATGTCATAGATAAATGATTAAATATATTGGAAGGATATTTTTGGGTTCATGACTTTTCCAATCAAGGAAATAGTATTTTTTCACTCCTCAAATCCACCCCCCATGTCAAGGATTGTTGGGAAAACTATTGTGAGAAAAAGGATGTGAGTGAATCCTCATTGTTTTGAGTCACACCCACTTGGAATTATTTTCAAGACGTCATAAAGGAACAATATTACTGTGTTGGGAGATATGAAGATAAATATAGAATGAGGACTCCGTTGTGGCAGGGAAGGGACCAAGATGTGCCTGAGTTCAAAATTTGTGATTAACTCTAGGGAAGATCCTATGAAAGGTAACACACCATCAGATCTCTTTTTTGCATAGTACATGAGTGGGTCACTTATAATTATCTTCCCACCATGGGGGAACATCATAATATAAACATTGACGATGCAACTGTATTCATTGCGTACATGTGGTTGCAGCCAAGAAGGATATTTTAATCCAACTCAGCATCCAGGACTGCTATGTCTATGAGTGCATTTTTACCAGTGAGTTATACTAGGACATCCTTGAATATGCCAAAGGGAGTAGAGGGGAATTCATCCTATGCTGTAAGAGTTATGTTTGATGGTTTGAGATCTAGAGATTTTAGTTTCTCCCAAACTGATTTCGACATAATACATGTGGATTCTCCCTTATCAACTATGGAGAGATGTATTTTAATGTTCTAAATTTTGATTGGAATTTGAAAGGCGACTATCAATGGAAGATGTGGGGAGGATTTATCTGAGTCGAAATCCATTAGACGAGAATTGAACTATTTAATTAGGCCTAACATGGAAAGAATGGTATTTCATTGAGTTGGGCACATCTGTAAAACTTCCACTACTCACATAGCAGATGGAGAATGAGCTAAATCATCGACTATGTTGTAGCTTTGACCCTCCTTTGAGTTATGGCTTGCTCGATGTAGAGGCCATTTAGCCATATGGGTGATGGTTTCTATAAGGGGTAGAGAGATCGTCAATGTTACTCTAGGTGTTGTAATGGTCATGGTGGATGTGATGGTTTCTAATGGAGTTCCATAACATTTGTTGCGCATTTTTAGGAGAAATTATTTCCCTTCCATGTAAATTTGGTGACTTGAGCTGTTTTGGGAATTTTCACGAGGAGGGTTATGATACTATTGTTGGGAGGGTTCATGTTGGGTATTTACCACTCCTTGATGGGGGCAAGTGTTCTCTATTACTGAATTTTGTTTTTTTTCGATCCAGGTGGATATTGGTGGCCACCTGCCTATTCCACCTAGACCTCCACTCAGTTTCATTAGTTTCTTTTTTTATACCAACATTTATTGTTTTTAGCATGTTTTCAGGTTCTGAACTTCTGCAGCAGTTTTTACCCCCTAAATGACATTTTTTTGAGGTCTGCATAAATCACATATGGAAAATACTATAGTACTTATACATATGTTTCCAATTAGGTATCGTATGCATAAAACAGTGATAATATTACCAACTTATGACCCTTGGAAGTTGGTGTCCCAACTAAATTGAACGGGGCCTACAAAATCTTAGTGTTCCATCTCTTAGGGTTAGGGTTATGGTTTTTTAGGTTTTTCACTTGTTGTTCAATAATAAAAAGGCCCATGAACCTCATTATAACATAGTTCAGAGGCATGTATCCTCCACATCTCTTCTCAACGATAAGCTATTGTTGCCCAAGCTAGTTTAATTCCATTTTGTATGTGAGCATATTTAAATTATTTGATATTAATGAGATGAAGTTTTATTTATGTTGTATCTATGATTTTGTGTTTATATATGTATTCTATTGCATTCCTAAATAAGTATGGATTAGTGGTATTAAGGTGGTCTGATCTTTCACTATTTTTGTTTGCATGTTCCTAACGAGGTCAAGGTATAAGAAGTTAGGGCTCGCATTGGTTGAACCTTTGCAAGGCCATCCTCATAAAACCTAAAGACCTCTTGTGTTGGAGGAAAATAAAGATGAAGGAGAAGGATATCCTTTCAAATTATTTCTCGAGTCGAACACTTCTCGAGGTGGCCCTTGAGAAATAGAGGAACGTGAAGATGGATAACTTTACCTAGAACTTTTGATGGCTACCCACATGTGATACATCTTCCTCCAGCAACCACTTCGGAGGAGTCACTCCTTTTAAGGTACAATTTCATTTTGACATTCCCATATTTGAAGGCCACATAGATGAACACATCATAAATAGATGGTTAAATCTATTAGAATGATATTTTTCGGTTCATGACTTTTCCAATATGGAAAATATTACTTTTTCACACCTAAAATTTGTCCCCCATGTCAAGGACTGGTGGGAATGCAACTATGAGAAAAAGGACAAGAAGGAAGTAGCATGATATGTATGATTCTACGCCTCAAACTGCTATTATTATTTTGGGAAATAATTTTTACAAGGTAGCTGAGGTAGCACCGCCTACCGCCATCTCTTTGATCACTGCTAAGAAATGAAGTAAAATCATTTCCTATACTGGGAATTTTCTTTTCGTTATGTTTTTCTCTCAAGGAAATAATATAATTATGGCCATGAACTCTAAACCAGGCTCCTCTACATGAAAAAAAATGTTTCATATTGAGACATATACCTCTGACAATGCTATTGGTGCAGTTCTTACTTAGCAAGGTCATCCAGTGGCATATCATAGTGAGACACTTTCAGACATAGTATGTGTTGGGCCTCCATTTTGTCTTATTTATTTGAAGTTTATTTCATGATGTCGATGGATAAATGATTATTTTCAAAGAGTATTTATTGCTTCTTTGCTTTAACAGGATTAAAATATTATTAATAAAAGTTTAATAAAGGATTTTCTATTGCAGAATTAAAATTCGTTCGATTATGCTTTGGACCTGCCTGCACCAGAGTAGAAATGGATTCTTGTATCAGAACACAAATGTCGACATTGCCATCCTGGAAAAGCTAGCAGACACACTCCAACTTCAAATATGAAGATGAACTTGTAGCCTACAGTTTCATGTGGAGAGACACCTTGGTTATAACAACCGTCCTCGTGGTGTCCATGATATGCGAAATAACAAGTTATCTGTGACTGTGTAACATTATATGTATTGTAGCATGTATCCAACTTCATAGCAGTAGAGCAACCACAATATAGAAGGCCACACATTAGCAGTGAAAAGATGAAACCTGACAGACACTAGCTGCCCAACGTCTGTGTTGTCTCTCCTCCATTTCTTCACCTTTGGTCACAACCCATCGAACCCAAGCTTGTCACGGATACTCCCAACGAAGATGTCAGGCTATAGTTATGTGGAAACCTGACAATGAGACACTTCTGATAATTGTCATTGCGACACATGATAATTTTTTTAGCAAGAAGTAATATGTAATTCAAAAAATTCAGGCACGTAGAAGGTGCTTGATAGTGATGTGCTTGAAGGGAGCGGCATCCTTGGTCTTCCCAAATGGCAGTTGTCATGTTATTTAAGTTCCTCAAGTAAAAGATTGCCTTCAGCCTATCATTAACATTGTAACATTGCAGCTCCTAGCTTATCATTTTACTGCTCTTTGTGGTTGTGATGACGATAAACCTCATAATCAGTGGAAGCTTTTGTATAAGAGTTGTTATGTTAACCGAGCTCTGGATTTGAGCCTCCATTATGTGATATATGTGAATACCATGCTCTGCATATTAATCCTCTTACCTTAAGTAAATTCTAGCTCTATGAAAAGTGCAGCCACATGATGACAAACGAATCAATGTTGGAGTTAGTGTGGTGCCATAACTCAAACATCCCTCTAATAATTATTCCTCTATGTCCATGAAAAGGGAAATGAAATTGAATGCAACGCAACATCCAGTTGTGGCTATCCATAAATTCTGCAATGGATTGCATTCTTTACATAGAGATAGGTATATAAAGAATATATCCTTAGCGTTCTTGCATTGTATTAGAAGAAGGCACGAGTTTAATTTACCATAAGATATAAATTCGGCCATCACTCAGCCAGGAATTGGATAGCAGTTTCGGGAAGAAATCGATTAGTCAAATCACACCTTCCATTGACAACATCATTCCAGGAAAAGAGGAATGATTCACCTGAATCATTCCCTCTTTGGAAATTTATTTGCAAACTAATTTTATTCCTGGCGAATTGTTAAAATGAATAATTTCTTTATTGTATTTTAGTTGAGTAAATTAAAGGCCCCAAATTGTAAATCTGATGTATATATAAGTTTCCATGATCAAAAAAGAACTTAATCAGTTAATTAATTAGACAAACATTGGAGGAGGAAATCGATTAACGGAGCCAAAGATAGTGTGCATGAAATGAATGCACCAAATGGAAGAGGAGTTTTCCCAATGTAGCCTCACGCAATTCATAAGAAGCAGATCACTCCTCTCGTCTTGTTGGAGTTGAATGTTTACTTCATGATGTAAAGACTGTATTTTCAGGAATTAATGAAAGTGTTTCTATCCACACTATGTCTATTTATTTATTTCATCTCATGATCTTGACTACTGTGTGAACCAGGTTAAACCAGGTTACGCATAGAGGGTGTGAGCTGGCTGGGGTGGCTGCCAGACCAGCTCGACACTGCTCTGAAGTTCCTAAATTAAATAGCATTTAGGTTTTTTATTTATTGTGTGAATTTATCTATATTCTCTTTCCTTCTTTAATTTTCATTTGAAATGTTGCAGTGTTTTCTTGGCAGCTTTAAAACTAGTTTGATTCACTGAATTAAGAAATTGTTCCTATATTTCGAAATATTCATTTATATGGAATAAGAATTGCATCCCTATGGAGCTGTAATTGGCATCGATTCAAACCCATATAATTAATGTTCCAAAGCCCAAGATCGACTTGAGTACTTATGGTCTTGAGAGTCGACATTATAAAATGGAATTACTCTATGCTTGATAATGTTTATTTTTCATTGTAATTACCCTTAAGATTCTGGACAATTTTACAAGATTAATCTATGGGTAAAAGGAAGGCAAGAGATTCATATTAAGTCAATTTATTTATAAGTTATTTACACATTAAATCTACTTGTTATATTGCTGATGCTTTCAGGTTAATTTCACACAGAATTAGCGCAAGCAGAATTAGTGAAAGCAGAAGTAGTGCACGTAGAATGGTTTTGAATTTCTTTTGAATTTATTCCAACATTTACAGTCTTTTGATATTTTTTCGACACTGCTTGATTTCCAGTTATGATTTCCTTTCTGTTTGCTCGTACTTAGAATTTCCTTTCGCATTGGTTTTCCTTTATTCTTGCATGATTTTAATTGTTTGTATTGGTGTTTCTCTAATTCTCTTTTAGTGCAGGATTTCATTTATTGTCGAGATTAATGTGCAAGATAGATTAGATTTTCATTTGCAAGTTGTTGGGGGCTTTCTCTAGCATTTTTAGTGCTACGTCTCAAATTTCATGAATTTTCTGGATTGAAAAATTAAATGTTGGTACATTTATAGACCCTATACTACAACCAACATTTTGGCGATGTTTCCAGGGAGGCGCTTAAGGGATTGACCTTGGTACCTTGTTGCAATTTTTTTTTTCCTTCACCTGGTTTCTATTGTAAATTTATTTCTTTCCTATATTTTTTCCTTAAGGTTTCTCATTTTATTCAATGTTTTAAGAACCCCCCACCATACCCACATATATACACACTACTCATGTGCTAACAAATGTACTAGTGGGATTGTTAAAAACAAGAAAATGGTATTTTGAGGAATCATTCAATGAAGAGTTTTTATGCTGCTACAGAGACATACAACTCATCCAAGGAGGAATTAACAAGTGTGGAATTTAACGTTTCCATTGAACATAAAAATGATCTTATAAAATATTTGATGTCGAAATTGGATGATTTGCAGGAAGAGTGGAAGCAGGATGAAAACCCACAACCTATATTTTGCACCAATTGTATGAAGAAACTCTTTCTTGGAAAGTGTCCACTTAGTAGCTTGAAAGTTTACAAAATTTTTGAAGAGGATCATCCAACAGAACATTGCCCATCGCTACCAAGATTACGACACACACTAAAGAAATCAAGTATGGAATCAAATCGACTACCAGGTATAACTCAAAACCCATTATCATTTTATGCTCGGAATGATGCCTATTTTCTTGAGCAGGTTCCTCAACATGTTTATAATCCTGCAGTTTCATGGAAAAATTTTAATCCTCCTCCAATTGAGCACTTAATTCATGGCCACAGTGGCTCCCTCCTTGGCAGTCTTATTTGAGTCAGATATCCCCTTGTCCTAAAGAATCGTTTGGATCCTGATATCTAGGGAAATCTCCCATGAAAATTCAATCATATGAGCACTAACAAAAACCACACTTTCCTTCTAATGCACCATTAATTTATCCTCCTCCATGGTCCCACTCACATGTGCAACCTTACCCTAGCCTTAATCCATACCCTAGCCCCTATAATAATCCTTACCCTAATTCTTATCCTTATCCATACCCTATGTCTCATGCGAACCCTAATCCATACCCTAGTCCTAGCCCAAACCGTAATCCATACCTTAACCCTAGTCCATACCCTAGACCTAACCCTAGTTCTAATTTAAAACCTAGACCTAATCCTATTTCAAAGCCTAACCCCAAACAAAATCCAAGTCATAGTCCAAGCCTTAACCAAAACCCTATCCCGAACCATCTTCTAAACCCCAATCTAAACCATGAGGTTGCACAATAGTTTCAAATACGTATTCTTCCCATTGATTCCCATGTTGAACATAATGCTACATATTCCATGTTTGGATAGGGAATGAATTTGGAAACTCCCCCCATTACCGTAGAACATTCACCACGAGAGGAGCAATCTTTTATTGGAACTCGTTCTAAAATTTTTGTTGAAACTTGAAACCCTATAACCCCTCTCAACCATTCTTGTTAATCTTAAAATCAAATATTTGAGCTCGCAATTGAGGGATCTAAAAATTTTCTTTCACCAAATTATTTCTCTCCAAGAAAGTGACTATAAAATTGTGGAAGACTTGCGTCAGTTGGAGAATCATAAATATGTGGATTCCATTGAATCTTGGTTTCAAAAAACCATAAGCACACATTATTTCTTCATCATTCAGAAAATATTGGCACCATATAAATTCAAAAAACTGGTTTCTCATGCTTTGGGATGACTTGAAGTCTCTTCTTTAAAAATAAGTGTGAGTATAATCAACATTTTGTTATGCACATCGCTTCATTGGAAGTACGCCTACACTTAACGGTGATATTTATTTCTTTAAAAATAGGGTAGGATAATATGAGAATAATGAATAAATATGTATAACAACACTCTTGAACTTGTGATTCCTTAAAAGCACAACTTTTGAAATTTCTATTATCTTGCACTATCGTGGTAAGACTTGTCAGAAGAATTTTACACTTAATACCTCATAT
This sequence comes from Pinus albicaulis, assembly GCA_034641835.2. Classification (NCBI taxonomy): domain Eukaryota; kingdom Viridiplantae; phylum Streptophyta; class Pinopsida; order Pinales; family Pinaceae; genus Pinus; species Pinus albicaulis. The sequence goes on along the minus strand of CM076572.1, from coordinate 165,164,181 downwards.
TTTAAAGTGACTTTGATTATGGATTAAAAGGTTAGTAAAGGATATTGTTATAAGTTACCTGTAATACTTTTTTTTCTATCCTAATAGACTATCATCGAGAAAACTTGTTTAGTCCTCTTTGAAGGGATCAATGAAAAACATCCTATGATGGACCAAACCTACAAAACTCTAATAAAATTTCATAAAGAACCCTGGAATGATCAACTCAAGGAATATTTTTGTTCATTATCTCAAATGTCTTTGAATAAGTTCTTAAGGTAGCATGACAAACCCGTAAAGTATAGTAATTAAAACCTTTTCACGCTATCATGCACTCTTAAGGAGTAAATTTTCTTCCCCACCTACCAAGTAACCCATTTTAGGTTAATTATAATCAGAGTTTTTCTTAAAGTAAAAAAAAAAAAACATAAATAAATTAATTGAGTGATAGGAGGTCTCATTGTGAGTTGACCTACTATGATCATGGGTCCTAAGGAGAATGACATTACTGCACTAGTCACCAAGCTAGCATAAACACATTGAGTTGAAAATATGGAATACAAGGGGTGTCATCACGAACTAGATTGTTCATTCTTGTTAGTTCTCGTGAATGGCACTATCGATAGCTAGTTACCAAGCCAAGTCAGCGGCCTTCAATTGACTTATAAAAAGAGAAAAAGTAAATGTTCTTAAATGATTCTGAATCTATATCTAATAGGTGCGAAAAAATAATTTCATAAGTTTAAAAGGTATCCCTATCAAGGATATAGATGGGTGTTGGTAGCAGGGCCATTCCTATGGTATTAAAGTTAATTTTACACTATGATTTATTTGGTTGTTTTTTCCTTTCCCTGAACTCACTATCAATCTCTTTGAGAATGGATTTAAAATCCTTTTGTTGTTATGCCTTGGAGTTCTATATTTTTGGAATGATTCTTATGAGAGTGGGACCCTTAGTGCAGGTAGCACATTGTGCCCAGAAAATAGAAGCTTCAATTATACATGGATAAGGATAAAATGATCATTATGGGAAGGTATTACTATGTCTACTTTTGACACCTTTTTTAAAATCATGTTACTCATATTTGCAACGAGGATATTAAAGTAAAACTTTTGATCAAGGATGAATTCAAGATATTCTTTTATAAATTCTAAAATGATGAATATTTTATTCAAATAATAACACCATTCTTGAAATTTAGTTTTTCATGACAGATTTTGCTTTATATTTTCTTGAAATCAATTTAAGAATATAAAGAGTCCAACAGACACCCTGTTTGAAGAGTAAGCTTTAACTAGCGCAGGAAGTGTGATCACGTAAAATTGCAGGAACATCATTTTCAATGCCTATAAATGTTTCTAATTTTATTTTTGTGAGGAAGTAATAGTACCAAATTTTCGTGCATGAGGACATGCAAGATAGTCAGCATGGGGGGATGTTGGGCCTCCATTTTGTCTTATTTATTTGAATTTTCTCTCATGATGCCGATGGATAAATTATTATTTTTGAAGAGTATTTGTTACCTTTTTTCTTAATGGGATTAAAATATTATTAATAAAATTTTAATAAAGGATTTTCTATTGTAGGGTTAAAACTGATTTGATTATTCTTGGACCTGCCTGCACCAGAGTAGAAATATATTCTTTCACTAGAATAGGAATGTCGACATTTCCATCTTGGAAAGGCTAGAGGACATGCTCCAACTTCAAATATGGAGTTGAAATCGTAGCCTACAGATTCATGCGGAAAGACACCTTTGTTGTAATAACCATTCTCTTGGTGGCCATGATATGCGAAATACAAATTTATTTGTGACTGTATAACATTATATATATTGCAGCGGGCATCCACCTTCATAGCAGAAGAGCAACCACAATAGAGAAGGGCACAGATTCCCAGTGCAAATATGAAACCTGACAGATTCCAGTTGCCCAACATCTCTGCTACCTCTCCTCCATTTCTACACCTTCGCTCACAACCCATCAAACCCAATCATGTCACGGATACTCCAAACGAAGCTATCTGGTTATTTTTATGTGGAAATTTGCCGATGAGACACTTCTGATAATTTTCATTATGACACATGATAATTGTTTCAGCAAATATTAATATGTAATACAACAACTTAAGGCACGTAGAAGGCACTTGATAGTGATGTGCTCGAAGGGAGAGGTATCCTTGGTATGCCCAAATGGTGGTTTTCGTGTTATTGAAGTTCCTTAAGTACATGATTGCCTTCAACTTGTCATTAACATTGTAACATTGTAGCTCCTAGCATATCATTCTATTGTTCTTCATGGTTATGATGATGATCAACCTCCTAATCAGTGGAAGCATTAGTATAACAGTTGTTATGTTAATCGAGATCTAGAGTTGAGCCTTCATTATGTGGTATATGTGAAGATCGTGCCCTGCATCTTAATCCTCTTACCTTAAGTAAATTCTGTCTCCCAGAAAATCACAGCCATGTGATGAAAAAGGAATCAATGTTGGAGTTTGTGCGGTGCCATAATTCAAACATCTCTTTAGTAATTATTCCTCTACGACCATGAAAAGGGAGATGAAATTGAATGTAACACAACATTCCATTGTGAATATCTAGAAATTGTGAAATGGATTTTGTGCTTTACATACAGATAGGTATATAAAGAAGATATATGTATCCTTATTGGATTTTATTAGAGGAAGGCATGAGTTTGATTTACCGTAAGATCTAAATTCGGCCATCACTCACCCAACAATTGGATAGCAGTTTGGGGAAGAAATCAATTTTCCAAATCGCACCTTCTAGTGACAACATCATTCCAGGTAAAGAGGAACGATTCACTAGAATCGTTCCATATTTATACATTTAGTTTCAAACTAATTCTATTCTCGGTGAATTGTCAAAACCGATAATTTCCCTCTTGAATTTTAGCTAGCTAAATTAAAAGCCCCAATTTGTAAAACCTATGTATATATAAGTTGTCGTGATCAAACAAGAAGATAATTAGGTAATTAATTAGACATACATCAGAGGAGGAAATCGACCAAGGGAGCCAGAGATAGTGCGTAGGAAAGGAATGCGTAGAAGGGAAGAGGAGTTGTCCCAATGTAGCCTCACGTAGTTCATAACCAGCGGATTGCTCCTCTCATCTTGCTGGAGTTGATTGTTTACCTCATGATGTAAAGACCGTGTTTTTAGGAATTAATGAAAGTATTTCTATCCACGCTCTATCTATTTATTTATTGCATCTCATGATCTTAACTACAGTGTGAACCAGGTTACACATAGAGGGTGTGAGCTGGCAGGGTTGGCCACCAGACCAACTCAACACCGCTCTGTAGTTCTTAAATTAATTATAATTTAGGTTATTTATTTATTGTGTGAATTTATCTATAGTCTCTTTCCTTTAATTTTCATTATATATGTTGTTGTGTTCTCTTGCCAGCTTTAAAACTAGTTTCATTTTCTTCATTAAGAAATTGTTCCTACCCTTCGAAATATTCATTTATATGGAATAAGAATTGCATCCCTCCGGAGCTGTAATGTGCATAGATTCAGACCTATCTAATTAATTTTCCAGAACCCGAGATTGACTTGAGTACTTATGGTCTTGAGAGCCATCATTATAAAAGGGAATTACTCTATGCTTGATAATGTTTATTTTTCGTTGTAATTACCCTTAAGCTTCTAGATGGTTTTACAAGACTAATCTATGAGGACAAGGATGGGAAGAGATTCATATTAATTCAATTTATTTATAATTTATTTACACAGTAAATCTACTTGTTATATTGTTGATTTTTTCACGTTAATTTCGCACATAATTAGCGCAAGCAGAAGACTTATTGTAGGCATAATAATTTTGAATTACTTTCGAATTTATTCTAGCATTTACAATATTTTTATATTGTGTTGACACTTCTTGATTTCCAATTATGATTTCCTTTTTGTTTTCTCATACTTAGAATTTCCTTTCGCATTGGTTTTCCTTTATTTCTCGCATGATTTTAATTATTTGGATTGGTGTTTCTCAAATTCTCTTTTAGTGTAGGATTTCATTTATTTTTGAGATTAATGTGCAAGATAGATGAGACTTTCATTTGGAGGTTGTCGAGGGATTTCTTTGGAATTTCCAGTGCTGCGTCTTGAAGTTCACGAATTTTCCAGAATTGAAAAATTAAATTTTGGTACATTTATACACTGATCAATGGTTTTCATTGATGCCAACCCAAGCAGTACCAAGGGATACCCTGATCTTGCATGGGAATTCTGACCTACCAAATTACTATATTCCGAGTCAAGGATATTTTTTATGGTTTCTTCTTGCTGAGATGTTTCCTTTGATATATGGCACGTCACGTAATTCTTCATGGTTTGAGAGATATTCATGTTTGAAGTTAGTAACCCCAGTTAGTGGGATAAAAAACCATGGGGTTGTGACATGGATCATTGAAAAGTCAATAATTAATAATTTTTAAGCTCCTAAAATCCCTCCCACATTAACTTGCTCAAGTCCCTCTAAACCTAAGCATTTATATAAATTGTGATCCTCATATCCTCCTCATGTGGGGTTCACTACTTGGAACAGGTCATCATCAAATTTTAAATATAAATTTTGTTATGCAAAGGTTCATAAGATGAAATTTTTATGAAGCGAAGCTTAAATCATGAGGAATCTCCTGTAAAATTTTAGATCATGATGCATTGTTATAGCATCATTTTTCACCCTCGTGTGATTCATGATTGTTTTTTTGGCCTTGGGCACCCTTTCCCACAGACTTGAATAAAATTTCATAAAAAACAGTGTTTCAAAACCCATACGTGGATATGCCCAGACTTTTCCGCGTGTATACGCGAGTCCAGAGATACTTTTCCGCGTATTCCATTAAAATCATTAAAAAATATATCAAAACCCTATTTTCGAGGCTGGGTTGATGGTTATTCTTGTAATTGAAACACCCCAGCCTCGAAAATAGGGTTTATATATATATTTTTAATGATTTTAATGGAATACGCGGAAAAGTATCTCTGGACTTGCGTATACACGCGGAAAAGTCTGGGCATATTCGCGTATGGGTTTTGAAACACTGTTTTTTATGAAATTTTATTAAAGTCTGTGGGAAAGGGTGCCCAAGGCCAAAAAGACAATCATGAATCACATGAGGGTGAAAAATGATGCTATAACATGCACAATATTTTCAAATATATGATCTGTGTAAGTTAGGGTTTTTACAGGCTCCTGAACTTCATCTCAAAGAGGTGACCTTGGAAAAATCATCATAAATCTCTCTCTAAGTATCAGATTTGAATTCTGTAAAAGTAGTGGATAGTGCACAGACTATGATTTTCTCTATATCAATTTCATAGCCGAATGAAGAAACAAGGACACGTGTCATGCCGTACAAGTTTTCTCTATTGAACTAGTCCATAATTAGGTCATTGTGAGATATTGGGCATAAATTGTTCTTGAAGAATCCAAATTGGGTTAGACCTATGGAATTGGAAATAATACTGAGAGTACTACTACAGGACTGAAAATCACATATTTTGGATCTGAAATAACAAATATAAACCGATTCAATATCGAGCTACTAGAAGGAAAGAAAAATCTAGATCATGTATTGTCAAGGGCTGCAAAGGACCATAATTTCTAGTGTAGAAAAACAAAGTAAGGTGCAACAGAGGTAAGATCCAGGTAAGTAAATTCTTTATATGCATGTTCATCTCTCAATTTCATTAGGTTCTTTGTATTATAATTTGTTCTTTTTTTAGCACCGACATATGCTCTCCAGGATGAGGTAAGTTTTTCTATTATCATGTCATGGGTATTTCCTTGAAGGATTTTTTTAGGTATTATATATTAATCAAGATAAGACTCAATGCATGATCTAATGTTCTGAAAAGTAAGAAAGGGTAGCATGACAAGAGCAATAATCAACGTGCAGAATAACAACAATAAGTTTACCACTTGAAGTCCTCACATGGGAAGCAATGCATAGATTCATTTTAAAGGTATCATTGTACTGAGTCCTTGTAAAAGCATCATTGTAATTTTCTTACAAGTGTCTATCCTCCAAGAAGTGAAGAGGCAGTTGCGGGAGGTCCAGGATCATCATTATCTATTTGTGTCATAGTTGGGCTTATGCTCTAGTGTGTCTTCTTATTCTACATCATTCTAGATCATTGTAAAGTGGACCATTTTCCCTAGTACGTGAGTCCATTATTATTTTATTCTTCTATAGCGTGGTAGGGTGGTGCTAGGTTGTTGCATGAATTCACTAATAGGTTCAATCTTCTGAAAAATTTAGGGTGCTAGGGTGGTGCTAGGGTGAGTTGTATCTCATTGGGTGTTGGGGCATCGGTTTAGTTGACTACTGAAGAATCTCGGGTGTTTGAGCGTCCATCCAATGGGAGGTGGAGAAGAATGATTTTCTAGATTCTAGGAATTTGGAGCTTTATTTTCAATTGGAGTTGAATATTAAAGAATTATTAGAAAATTATTAATGTGGTTTTCATCCGAGAGGGGGTTTCCACATTAAAAACTATGCGCATTTATGTTCCTTTTTTTACTGTTATCAATGTACAAACACTGATAATAATTGAAGATTAACTAATTCTCTGAAAAGATTAATAATAATACTAATTGAAAGGAATAGGGGTTCACCCCTCCCTTAGTATCTCCAACAATTGGAATTAGAGCTGGGTTTCTTCAATAACAGTTTAACAACGAGAAGGAGGTCATGGAGAATACCAAGAATGGTGTACCTCTGTTCAATGAAAATATTTATGCACTCTAGAAAGGAAGAATGGAGGTCTATCTCTTGGCGCAAGGTTACAAAGTATGGGATATTGTTCAAAATGTATTTACACCAAACACGGACGAACAACGTAAGAAGAATTTGGTAAATGATGCAAGGGAAAATAAAATTATTATCGGTGGAATTATTGAATCTGCTTATCATAAGGTTTTGGGTTATAGAACCACCAAAAATGTATGGGACAAGCTTAAGAATATATATGCAGGTGGCTCAAATGTCAAAGAAGAAAATCTTAAAATCTATAGAGAATAAATTGAGCAACTCAGAAGGAAAGAAGATGGAAACATTCTTTCATACTTCCAACACGTTAATGAAATAACCAAAACTCTAGAAGGATTGGGAGAGCCAGTTGACGAGAAAACTATTATACGAAAGATTATTAGAACGTTACCAGGGAGATTCAACCCAAAGGTATCAGTCTTAGAATACAATGCAAATCTAGAAAAACTCAGCAATGAGGAATTACATGGAGTTCTAATAGCATATGAAATGAGACTTAATGAAGAAGAGGGTACTTCACATCTAGAAATTGCGTTCATTGCATCTAAGGAAACCAATAAGGAAAAACAACTTTTAAAGGAAAGGACCTGCACCTGCAAGTGTGAAGAAAAGGGAGACGATGAAGAAGGTCTTTTAGATGAAGAATATGCTTACTTTACGAGAAAATTAAAATTTGGTAAGGGAAAATTTAAAGGTAAACTTCCATTGATATGTTTCAGCTGTGGTGAGGTTGGGAATTTCACAGCAAAATGTTCGAACGAAGGTGATGGAAACTCAAAAGGAAATAAATGCTTTAAGAAATTCAATAAGAAAGGAATAAATAAAGGATTTGAAAGGAACTTTCTCTCTAAAGAAGATAGCTCATCATCCAATGAAGACAGTGACAATGAAGAAGAAGCCAATGAGAGAGTATCGTTTATGGCCAAACATAATAAACAAGACATATTAAACAATAAATAAGACGGGTTAACCATAGAATAATTTTCTAAGGAGACAATCAGGCTTATAAAAGAGATCAAGTCTGAGAAGATCAAGTTGAATACTCTTGAAGAACAAGTTCAAAGTCTCAAAATTGAAGTTGAAGAATACAAATGTATTGAAGAGTCACTTCAAAAGAAGTTGAAAGAAAGAAACCAGGAAAGGGAAGCATTATAAGCCGAAGTAGTCTCACTGCTTAAGGAAGTGAAGAAGAGAAAAATTGTCGAAAACTATGCCAACATCTTAAGGGGATTGGAAAAACTCATAAAAAATCAACTATCTTACAACGACAGAACTAGCCTCGGTTACAAAGAAGAAGAAGCATGACCTTCTACAACAAAATACAATGAACCTATGGGATCTGACATGCATGTAGAATTCATTGGACAAAGATTCACAAGAACAGCCTTGAAGACAATTCCTCGGCGAACATTTCCATCCAGGTACCAACAAGTTTTCATGGCTATTGTTATTCATGTCGAAAATTTGGTCATAAAGTTGTAGAATGTTGCATATAACCTAGGAGCCAATACAATACAAGGAGATACTTCAAATATGATCCTCCAAAGGCTCAAAAAAACATTAATAGATATGAAAATTTAAGAAATAATATGGAATGTTACAAATGTCAGAACTTTGGACACATATCCAGAGATTGCAGACTTGAAAATCCTCCAGAAGAATCTTCGAAGCCACAGAACGAAAGAACATGGAAGAAGAAGAAGAAGATTGGTAATTGTGACCACGCTCTCAAGGCTCAAAACAACAAATATGTGTGGTATTTTGATAGTGGTTTCTAAACACATATGACTGGAGACAGAAAGAAATTTGTATCTCTGAAAGAGAAGAAGGATGGAACTATAGCCTTTGGAAATGATGAATCTTCAAATGTTATAGGCTTAGGTACCGTAACTCTCGAAAGAAAATATGTTCTAGCCAATAATTTTCTATTGGTTGAAAACATGAATCACAATCTGTTCAGTGTTTGACAAATGCTCGATCAAGGACACACAATGGTATTCAAATCCACAAAATGTGAAATCAAGAAAGAGAGGTATGGTAAAATTGTGGCTACAATAAGACGAGCTCCAAACGACATATATGTTCTGGATGAAGTAACTAAAGCATGTCTACTAGATAAAAAATATGAAATTTGGTTATGACACAGAAGAATGGGTCACATAAACTTTAACAATCTTGTCAGAATAAGCAAAAAGGAAGTAGTACGAGAAATGCAAAAAATCTCAAAACCTTCCAACACACTATGTGAGGCCTGTCGGCACGGCAAGTAGACAAAATTCCAATTTAAAACAAAAGAACACTTTGCATCACATCCATTGGAATTGATACATATTGGTCTATGTGGTCATATGAGAAAAAAAGGCTTATATGGAGAATTATATTTCATGTTAATGATATATGACTATAACAGGATGACAACCGTTAGTTTCCTAAAGAAAAAATCTGAAGCATTTGAGTGCTTTAACATCTACAAGGAGTTCGTAGAAAATGAAACTGATTTGAAAATAAAGTGTCTAAGATCAAAAATTGTCGAAGAATTCACTTCCAAATTATTTCAACAATAATATGACGAAAATGTAATAAAAAGATAATTTTCAACAACACGAACACCTCAACAAAATGGAGTTGCAAAAATAAAAAATATAACTATACAAGAAATGGGTAGAACAATTTTGAAGGACTCAAAATTGGATGAAAATTTATGGGTTCAAGAAATTGATATGAAAGTCTTCATTATCAACCAAAGTCTTCTCAGAAATAATTGCAACAAGACCCCATACCCGAATAATGTAAAATATTTTAGAATCTTCGGAAGAAAATATTATATCAAAAGAGAAGATAAAAAGTTGGGTAAGTTTGAATCACGTGTTGATGAAGGTGTTAGCCACCTATAAAATTTGTTATATCAAAAGGTGGCTAAGAATTTTTTGAGCCTTCAAGGAACAAATTTCGTTGCTATAAATTGTTGTCTCTTGAAGACTCTTGAAGGCCTCATGCCTATCCTCTCTCCGAACTTCACTGTTGTTCCCATTTTTTACACTTAGAAATCCTGCTGATTTCCAAGCCAGAATACTGCTGCAAGCACCTTTTTCCCCCTTCCCTTCTTCCAAAACTAACCTCATTTTAGCCCTTTCATCTCCCATGAAAAATCCCTCATTTTCATAATTTTTCCCTTTCCCCTTCATCAAAACCCCTTGACAAGGTTGAAAACTCCTTTTTTTCCTTACGTGAACCTCTCTAGCCCTTTGAAAATCATTGAAAAACTATAAAAACCCACATTTTGGGCATATATGGGTCCTAGCCATTTTTCCCATTGACCCTCGGTCACATCATTTCCCATGCGCCCATGGCCCCGCAATCAGGCACCTATCCGCTTCAAATAAAATAATTCTCGACCAAAGTTAAAACCTTGGTTATATATTGAAAATCGTCGGTTTTATTATTTTATTATTTTTCCTTCGGTTCAAATTTTAAACCATTCTACACCATCGATCTGATATGAATATTGGACGGTGTGGAGTCTGTCTCTCCAGTGGTCCCCGCCATCCACTAACTCATTCCAAAAACCGCGCGGTATTCATCGCACCGCCTTTGGGCGACGGTGGTTTTTTCCCGATCGCCAGCGATTCCACTCATTGATTGATGCGTGGCCTGGGTACTGTTCACAAAAATATCGTCCATCGCACGTTAATGTTTGGACGTGGACCTCACGCAATATCGATGTCCACCGTCTGAACTGGGACGGGCCATCCAACGACTATCGCTCACCGAAGTTGCCCGACAATTAACCGGGCTACGACGCAGCATTTAATGAATATCCACCATCGATTTGATCTGCAGATCGACAGTCCATATTCCATCGCCCTGATTCATCGCCCGGTCAACATTTCCCATTTTGAATTTCCATTTTCCGCTCCCGACCGTCGATCTCTGCGCGTTCGACGGCCCTGATTCAAAATTTCCTTCCGCCTTCGCTACGCCTTCTCTCGATCAATTCCGACCGTTGGATGATTCCATCCTATGGCCATGCTTCCTCCACATGTCCTCCACAGCAGTAAACCTATATAAGCATGATTTTTTAATATTTGTTTGTATTTTGAAGGGTTTAAATGGTTTTCTCACCATTTTTGAAGAAAATGCGAAGGCAGAGGATGACGATCTTCCTGCCTTCGATTCACGAAATAAAATCATCACAGGGTGTTAAAAACACATTTCATCATTGTTTCTTTAGGAATTGATGCCACATAACCCTGCACAACCCTGCATACCAACAAAAAACCATGAATCAGGCACAGTTAGAGAGTATCAGTGCAGAAAACTAGAAATAAGCCAGAATAGAAGATTGAAGACAACTATTGCGGGGATTACGTCTAAGATGTTTATCAAAAGCCTAATCCCAGATTTAAAACATAGTTTAAAGAAGATCTTAAGGGTTTTATCAGCAACAATGCATCCACCGCCACATCTGAGGCAAATTGATCCCTCTAGCTACCACAATGCCACCTGTGCCTCAAAGTATTCAATCAGAGGCCGAATTTATTGATCAGGATCAGATATTCGTCTCAAAACACAGCCAAAGAGGAAACCCTGCCAAGGAAATTAATGACAAACATCTGCAGAGTTACTTCAACGCCACACAGAGCCTCAAAAGTCAACAAAAGCTCCCACTGAGCTTAATCTTTATGTAAACACATTTAATACAGAGTGCACCCGTGTAAGTTTCTTCATTGAGCCCTTCAAAGGCCAGAAGCCATTAAATCTGTATTAATTGTAATTGGAGATCTTTTATCAAATCTCACCTCCTCATTCTTCTATATATACTTCTTCAGAAGATGAGTGAGGGGTTGGTTGCAGAATTTTGAAATACATTTGAGCTTAAACTTCTGATTGTAGATAGTGTTCACTGGCCCTTGGAGCTCTGCTTGTGATAGATTAGTTAGGTTGAATAGTGAAGATGATTGCTGAACTGAAACATTGGACCTGAGTACTGTAACTAGTTTGACATCAATAACAAGCTGTTTCTTGGGATCCTGGTCTATATCGCTGGTGAAGTGCTCCTTTCTTTGTTATTTTTTTCTTTCTATGTATGTCATATTGTTCACTATTCTCTAATAAAGAACAACATTTATAGAGTTAGGACCTGCTGTATATCAGTAACCTTCTCTGACTAAAAAGCTTTATCTCAATGTTTTCCTCCAATTTTTTTATTTAATAATGATTTAATACAGTTTAAGCAGTTAGGAATGCTGGAGTTCCCTCATCCTACTGTTTGCTTTAAAAATTGTTCTTGAAAGTTATTTTCCTTGTTTGCTTATTAATGTTAGACTAGAAAAGTGATGGTTTTCCCTGTTTCTAGCTTCTATTCTCCAAAAGCAGATTCTGAAAGTTTCCCTTGGTGTTGATTGAAAGCAGACTAGGTTTAAAATTACTTTATCTGATCTTAAGTTTATATTATGTCTTCTCTTATATGTTTTCATACTTTCTGAAGGTAATTATGTGGATTACTGGATTGTTTGTCAATTAAGCTGCTTTAATACAAACTTGCCCAAGAAGTCAATGGTTAGCCCTACACTTGGTTGGTTTCAAACAGTTACTTAAGAGGCTTTTCTTATCTAGACTGACTATAAATCCTTTGTGAAATTATTGTCAGTTTCCACCTCTCCAACACTTTATTGTTTCCATTCCATCATTATAATCTCAATAATCCTGTGATATAGATGACTTGCCCCTTGGATCACTCTTGATGTTGTTGTTCAATAAAAGCCCTGTTATGACTCCATAGCCCAATGGACTAAAAACCAACGTTATATCTATCTTTTTAGCCTAATTATCCCATTTACTTGAAACTTCTCACCTTTGAAACTTTTTGCATTTAAGACTTTCCACCTCAAACAGTAATCATGCTCAACCATCCAAAAAACAAAACAAAACCCTTGGCCTTCATAACTAGCGTAATATTATAACCCCAAACTTCAAAGACAAATCCATCTTTGCACTTATTGGAGAGATCCCTCTCCGGATTCAAGAGGGCTAGATCCTAGAATCCCAAATTTGGTTGAAATAATGTTGATTCTGCAGTTTTAGTCTCACCAATCTGCTAAAATTACAGATTCCTAATAGAAGGTATATTTGTTGGTTACTCATGCAAAAGAAAGGCCTATAAATTCTATAATATAATATGAAAACATAGAGTGGAGAGCATAAATTTTACATTTGACGAACATGGTGTTCTAACGAATAATGATGAGGGTCTAGAATCTTTGAAACTTGAGACAGAGATTGAAAAAGACATAGAGAAAATTCTAGAACAAGAAGTAACTATCAACCAAGAAGAAGTAAATAATGATCATCAAGATATACGAGAACAACAACAATAAGCTCCTCCAAAGAGAACAAAAGAATGGATTCAAAAGAACCATTCATCAAATCAAATCATTGGTGGCATAAATAAAGATTGACAACTTCATTCATCACAAGAAGCTCACATTTTTTTTCTAGCAACCTTTGAGCCTAGTAGTTTTGAGGAAACTAGACAGAATGAGCATTGGGTAGTAGCTATGACTAAAGAATTGGATAAAATCGAGAAGAATAACATCTGGGAATAAGTTCCACAACCAAAAGATAAAAATTTCATTGGGACTAAATGGGTGTTCAAGAAAAAAATGAATGAATATGGACAGGTTACCAAAAACACAAAAAGATTTCTTTGCAAAGGCTATGCACAAGTGGAAGGAATTGATTTAGATGAAACATTTGCACTAGTTGCGAAAATGGAAGTCATATGAATTTTTCTCGCCTATGCATGTTCAAGAAAAATCAAAGTCTACCAAATGGATGTTAAGTTAGCATTTCAGAATGGTGAATTATAAGAAGAAGTTTACATCGAACAACTTGAAGGTTTTCTACTATCAAAAAAATAAGACTATGTTTGCAGGTTAAAGAAGATTCTATATGGTCTCAAGCAGGCTCCCAGAGCATGGTATGCTTGGATTTATGGATATCTACATCAACAAGGGTTCAGGAAAGGTAATGTTGATAAAAATATTTATTTACAAATAGATAAAGGTAATTTAACAATCGTTGAGGTATATGTGGATGATATAATATTGGGTAGCAATGATGATCGACTAAGTAAGAAATTTTCTACAAATATGCAAAGTGAGTTTGAGATTTCTTTATGCCGGGCTGAAATAATTTTTAGGGCTTCAAATATCTCAGCAAGAGAAAGGAATATTTATATGTCAATCCAATTACATCAAGGAAATGCTTAGTAAATTCAAAATGGAAGATTGAAAACCCGTCCTTCCTACAATGGTAACATGTTGTGAATTGAGCATAGATGACTCATATAAGGATGTGGATTAGAGGTCATACAGATCTATGATTGGTAGTCTTCTATCCATAACACACTCTCGGCTAGATGTTATGCAAGCAGTTAGACAAGTAGCAATATTCGAAGCAGCACCAAAAGAATCACATATTATTGCCGTCAAAATTATTGTTCGATATCTAAAGGCCGCAACAGAATATGGCTTGTGGTATCCCAAGGGTAAAAATATCATTATTCAAGCCTTTACAAATGTAGATTCGGCAAGAAGCGTTGATGACCACAAGAGTACTAGTAGAGCAGCATTCTACCTAGGTGATTGTCTCGTATCATGGTTGAGCAAAAAACAAACCTTAATCTCGTTATCTACAACAGAAGTAGAATACATTGCAGCAGTAGCTTGTTGTACTCAAGTCCTTTGGTTGAAACAAAATTTGCAAGATCTTCAAGTACAATTCAGTGAGCATATTCCCATATTTTGTGATAACACCAGTACTATCAACTTCTCGAAGAATCCTGTCATGAATTAAAAAAAAAAACATATTCCGATCAAATATAATTTTGTTAAAGAAAAATTCACTAAAAAGAATATCAAACTTGAATATGCTAGTACAAAAGAACAAATCACTGATATCTTCACTAAACGTTTATGTCGTGAAGCATTTGAATATCTTCACCAGAAGCTTGGGATTCTCCCAAGTTCTCATTATATTTTCCTTATTCAGAATATAAAGGGGGAGTGGAAGTGTGTACAGGTCCATAGGATGGTTGTGTGTTAGTGGGAGTTACCCTTTTCCATTGATGTCAAAGAGGGAGATGATGTTTTAGGAAGAGGTGTCATGATTACAGGGGGAGTGCTTGTGTTACCATCAATTCCAAAGGAGGATATTGTTGAGCAGTGGTTGCCATTGATGTCAACCCAAACAGAAGTAGGGGCTACCCTGATATTTCATTGGAATTTTGACCTAACAAATTATGAAATTCTGATTCAAGGATATTTTTTATGGTTTCTTCTTATTGAGATGTTTCCTTTGATATATGGCACGTCACATAATTATTCACGGTTTGAGAGATATTCATGTTTTAAAATAGTAACCCCAGTTAGTAGGCTAAAACCCCTTAGGGTTGTGGAATTTGTGATTGAAAAGTTAATATTTAATAATTTCTAATCTACTAAAATCCCTCACACATTCACATGTTGAAGTCCCTCCCAACCTAAGCATTTATATAAATTGTGATCCTCATATCCTCCTCATGTGGGGATTTCGCGACTTGGAACAGGTCATCGTGGAATTTACACTATAAATCTTGTTTTTTGAAGGTTCATAAGTGGAAATTTCTATGAATAAAATCCAAAATCCTAAGGAAGCTCCTATAAAAATTTCAGATCATGGTGCACAATAGTTTCGGAGATATGATCTATGTAAGTTGGGGTTTTTGTAGGCTCTTGAACTTCATCTCAAAGAGGTGGCCTTGGGAAAATTGTCATAACTTGCTCTATGAGGATCGGATTGGAATTTTGTAAAAAGTGGTGGATAGTGCACGGACTTTATTTCTCTCTGTATCAATTTTAGATATGAATGAAGAAACAGGGACATGTGGCACGTCATACAAGTTTTATCTACTGAACCATTCCATAATTAGGTCATTATGAGTGATTGGGCATAACTTTGACTTGAAGAATCTAAATTGGGTAAGACCTGTGACATTGGAAAGAAGACTCAGATGATTACTACAGGACTAGAAATCACATATTTTGGATCTAAAATAACATAGATACACTAGATCAGATATCGAGCTCCTAGAAGGCAAGAAAAGGCTAGATCATGTGTTGTCAAGGGCTACAAAGGACCAGACTTTCTAGGGCAGAAAATAAAATCAAGGTGTAGAAAAGGTAAGCTCCAGGTAAGTACATTATTTATATTCATGTTCATCTCTCAATTACATTAGGTTCTTTGTATTATAATTTGTTCTTTTTTTTACCACTAACATATGCTTTGAAGATTCAGGTAAGTTTTGCTATTATCATGTCATGGGTATTTCCTTGAACGATTTTTGCAGGTATGATATATTCATAAAGATAAGACTCATTGCATGATCTAACGTTCTGAAGAGTGAGAAAGGGTAGCATGATAAGAGCAGCAATCAAGGTGCAGAAAAGTAGCAAGAAGTTTACCACATGAAGTCCTCACATGGGCAACACTGCATACAGTCATTGTAAAGGTATCATTGTACTCAGTCATTGTAAAAGCATAATTGTAAAATTTGTACGTGTCTATCTACCAAGTAGTGAAGAGGCAGTTTCGGGACGTCTAGGATCATCATTAGGTATTTGTGTCATAGTTAGGGTTATGGTCTAGTGTGTCTTATTATTCTACATCATTCTATATCATTGTAAAGTGGATCATTTTTCCTGGTACAAGATTCCATTATTCTTTTATTCTTCTATAGGGTGGTAAGGTGGTGATAGTCTGATGAATGAAGTCACTAGCAGGTTCAATCATGTGAAAAATTTAGGGTGGTAGGGTGGTACTAGCGTGATTTGTAGCTCATTAGGTATTTGGGCATCCGTTTAGTTGACTACTGAAGAATCTCAGACATTGGAGCGTCCATCCAGTGGGAGCTGGAGAAGAATGCTTTTCTAGATTCTAGGAAGTTGGAGATTTATTTTCAATTGGAGTTGAATATTAAAGAATTATTAGAAAAGAATTCAGGTGGTTTTTGTCTCGGAGGGGGTTTCCACCTTAAAAACTGTGCATTTGTGATCCTCTTTTTTACTGCAACCATTGTACAAACACTGATAATAATTGAATATTTACTAATGATCTAAAACATTAATAATAATATTGATTCACCCCCACTCTCAGTGTTTCCAACATTATAGACCCTATAATGCACCCAACAGTATGGAATTATCCCACTTATGAAAAACTGATTTATTCCATTATATAGGTTTTCCAACAATGGAAGCATGACATTCTGGAGTTGGAAATGGCCATCCACACATAGCACTAACCCCTGAAGTTCATGGAGACACAAGGGAAGTTGCAGAACAATCACCATAAAAAATGGCTCACATACCTGCAAGAGTTCCATTTGAACATTAAGTAGAAGAAGGGAAACACGAAAAATGTTGGAAATCTCCTCAACTAATTATCTATCATGGCACTGAAAACTATGCTTGACTTTTGTGGGAACGAGACTTCAGGGTGGCCACTTATTTACAAGAGCAATCCAGAATTTGGAAACACATACCAAACACTCTTGGAAGGAAATAAAGTTCCAAATTTTCAGCTCAAAGATGCATTGTTAAGCCACCTAGGACGCCTATATGTTCCTTGAAGTGAGCATGCTAAGATTATTTGGGAAGTGCACTACATTTGGTCCGTTAAATTTTTTAGGGTAGAGAAAACAGTGGCAGTGTTGCAGAATTATTTCTATTGGACGAACCTTTGATAGGATGTTGGGAAGTACATCAAATCCTCCAGTGTCTGTGTAATTTCCAAACTAATCATCAAGAACCAAGGCCTATATAATACATTTCCTACTCCTATTTGAGCTTGGGAATCCATCTCCAATGATGTTGGGCCTTCCTTCTACCAAGCATGGAAAAAAATGCATTTTTTTAGTCATCGACAGATTCTCTAAGATGCCCATTTTGGAGGCCTGCAAGAAGAGTATCACAGCAAAATCCACTGCCAAGTTCTTCTTTGATTGTGTGTGGGTACACTTTAGGATTTGACAATCCATTATCTCATATCGAGACAGCAGGTTCCTAGGTAAAATTTTTTGAAGTCTCTGGTTGATGTTGCATACCAATGTCACTAACACCTCAAATTTCCACCCTAAACTGATGGCCAAACAGTGGTCATCAACAAGATTATCTTGCATATTCTGTGCATGTACAATTCAAAGCATCCACACACATGGGATTAAATCCTCTGATATGTCCAACACAACTACAATAGAACTCTCCATAGCTCAATTGGAGAGAGACCCTTTATGGTGGGGTTGGGATTCAAACCACTATGTACAATTTATATGGCCATACCATTTGCCGATACTCACACAAATTCGACTAATTTCCAGCCTAAACCTAACAGTGTGAACAAATTAATTGATCCCATTCAACACACTCACTAACAGTTCCATGACATATTGGATAGAGCCAATGCTAAGAACAAGTAGCAACATGATCAATATTGGGTGCCACACAAGTTCTAGATGACATACAAAGTTTGGATACATTTACAGAAGGAGCACCTCTTTGGGCATGCACCACCAAAAAATTTTCCCACTCGGATATGGGTTTTACACCATCAACAAGGTTGTAGGGGACTATGCCTTTGAGCTTATAATTCCATCATTCGTTGGTGTGCACCTAATGTTCAATGTGGACCGCCTTCGACCATACTTTCCACCACTACTTGACACATCTCAAATTGTAGAACAACTCTCACCAACAAAGTTAAATTGATATTGCATGGAACATGCCAAAAGTTATTTAATCATGGAAACGTAGATAAAGAACACCCACCAATAGAGGATCCATCTATATCATGTTGGAAAATTAGGCTAATTCCTTCACTAGGGAAACCAATTCACTAGGGAAGGGGTTCAATAGAAATTTCCTCACCTCATGGAGGCTCTGCATTAAATGGGTACCACTGCCCCCTAAGGAGGGAGTACTAATATAGGTGGATATTAGTGGAAACCATCCTATTCTACCTATACCACTAGTTTGTTTCATCAATTTCCTTGTTTATAACAACATTTACTATTTTTAGCCAATTTTCGGGTCCCCAACATCCACAATAGTTTTGACCCCCTAAACAATGTTTTTTTAAGGTCTGTAGTAGGCCCATAGCCATAAAAAAGGACATACAACATAAATTGTATTAATTAAAGAAATATTTCCAATGAGTTATCATATGCACCCAATAGAGAAAATATGACCAAGTTACAACCCGAGAATTTGGTTGCCCAACTAATCCAATGAAGCCCACAAACTATTGCCATTCCATCTCCTGCGGTTAGGGTTTTGGCTATTTAGTTTTTTTCCCTTTTTTTTAATCAATAAAATGTCCCTTGAGCCTCATTGTAACATAGTTTAGAGGCATGTAGCAACCACATCTCTTCTATGGGATAAGCTACCATCGCGAAAGCTATTCTATTTCCATTATGTATCTAAGAATATTTCATTTCTTTGATATTAATGAAATGAAGTTTTATTTCAGTTGCATCTCGGTGGTTATTTTTATATCTATATTATATTGTGTTCCTTCATAAGTCTCAATAAGTTCTATCAGAGCGGTCTAATCTTTCTTTCTTTTTCTTTTCATGTCCCCAATGATGTAAGGGTATAAGGACTTAGGGCTCGAACTAGTTGAACCTTTGCAAGATTAGCCACGCAAACCTCGACGGCCTCCCATAGTGGAAGAAAAGAAAGATGAGGGAGAAGGAGATCCTTTCAAAATATTCCTCCATGAGGTCCTCGAGAAACAGAGGAATGTGATGATATGTAAAATTTCCCATATCCTTCAATGACTACCTACAGGCAACACATCTTCCTCCAACTTCCACTTTGAGGTGCCACTCCTTTTAAGGTGCAAGCTAATTTTGACATTTGAATATTTGCGGGCTTCAGAGACGCAAACATCATAAATGTATGGTTAAATCTGTTGGAAGGATATTTTTAGGGTCATGAATTTTCCAATCAGGAAAATATTACTATTACACTCCTCAAAGTCGCTGCCCATGTCAAGGAGTGGTGGGAAATAGACTATGAGAAAAAGGACGAGAAGGAATCATCATTGTTTTCAACCACACTGCCTTGGAATTATTTTTAAGATGCCATCAAGGAATAATAATACACTATCGGGAGCTATGAAGATAAATACATAAAGTGGACCACATTGCAGCAGAGAAGGGACCATGATGTGCCTAAATTCACAAATGGTTTTCATTCCCTTTGCATGAAATTGGGTATCAAGTAATATGAGCAAAATTTGGAACTCAATTACCGCGATTGTTTACATAATTGCATCTAGGATGAAATGGAGTTCCTAGACATCTCCTCACTTGGCGCTACCTATTGATATGTTGTAAAGATTGAGTAGAAGTTTATGTTAGCTCCCCGTAATTTGCTAGATTTATTGAGATGCAAATGGACAGGGGTAACATCAAACCAGACTTTGGAATCCAAGGACCTAGGCTTCCTGGATTCAGAGAGGGCTCTCTCTAATTTTTGCAAGAGATGTGAACTTGTTTTCTTTTTAAGGTTAATTTTAGGCTAGTTATGAAGTATTAGGGTTTGTTGTTTGTTTTGCTTAGGTAAGATGATTATATAGAACATATAAAACAAGGGAATCATCAAGTTATTGGGAAATGGAGTCTAATAAAGCCATGATAGCTTCATTAATGGATTAGGGAGTATTGTAGGAAAAATATAGCTTGGTTGGTGGATCTTCGGGGTTTAAAGGATCATGAGATGGACATCAAATTTAAAAACAAAAAGTTGAAAAAAGGGCAAGCAAGAATCCTTTATCATATACTTTAAACAAAGGGACTTAGAAGAATAATAAGCATAGAGAGGAAATCAAAGGTAGAGAAAACCCTAAGCCCTTTGATTCAAATAAAGCAAATAATTATTCAAGGCAAACATTCCAATGAAATATAGAAGGCAAGAAACTTATTTAACTTCCAGTGATTTCATCATCAAGGATAGCAAATGTTAGGTCCCTATATTATTAGTATAGTCCCTGATTGTTGTTAGTGTAACCCCCTTATTGTTATTATTGTACCCTTGCAACCCCCATATTGTTATTATTGTGCCCTTAAATTATTATTGTTAGGTCGGCTAGGATTACATTGTGGCCCCACTAGGATTACATTGTGACCCCATGGAATCCTATATATAGAAACGAGGTTTTGTAATTTGAATCATCCGAGAATTGTTCATTCATGTAATGTATTGGAGGTTCCCCCCTTGAAGTGACTTATTTCTAAGGCGTTGATATCTCTTTTATTCTCTTTTTGGAGCTGGTTTCACAACATTTGGTATCAGAGGTTTGAGATTCTAGGGTTTCGCTGCTCCTCAAAGGTCATCGTGGCATTTTCGCTATAATTTTTTTTCTATAAAGTTTCAGAATCTGAAATTTTTAGAGTCTGAAGCCAAAATCCTGAGGCACTTCATCGCAAAATTTCAGATCTTGGTGCGCAACATTTTCGGAGATATGATCTGTGCAAGTTAGGTCATTTTGTAGGCTCCTGAATTTAACTTATACAGGTCATCGTGGTATTTTCTTAATAACTTGTTTTCTATGAAGGTTCAAAAGCTGAAATGTTTAGAGTTCTAAGCCACAATCTTGAGGAACATCTTCGTAAAATTTTAGATATTGGTTCGCAATATTTTCATAGATATGATCTGCGGAAGTTAGGGCTTTTTGAGGCTTTTTAATTTCATCTCAAAGAGGTGATCATGGGAAAATATTCATAGCTCTCTCTCTGAGCATCATATTGGAATGTTGTAAAAATTGGACACAAGTACACGGATTTTAGTTTTGGTTCTATCAATTTTAGAGCCAACGAAGGAAACAGTGACACGTGGCAAGTCGTACAAGTTTTCTCTACTAAACTAGTCCAAAATTGGGTCATTGTGGGAGATTGGACATAAATTTGTCTTGAAGAATCCAAATCAGATCAGACCCATGGCATTTAAAAGAAGCTTCAAAGGGCTACTAAGAGATGACAAGAAATACTCATCACTTCTAGAAAAGGAGAGTAAAGGCAGGGTAGACATTCTTTTGAGCTCCGCTACAAGCCTATAGCCATAGGAAGGGATTGTGACAAATCTTGTAGTACTAAAAATCTTGTAGTAAATGGTATCGTATGTGCCAAACGAAGATAATATTACCAAGTTACGATCCGTGAAATTTGGATTCCCAACAAACCCTAACAGGGCCCACAAACTCTTGGGGGTCCATATCCTAGGGTTAAGGTTTTGGTTGTTTAGAGATTTCCCTTATTGTTCAATAATAAAAGGGAGCTTGAGCCTCATTGTAACATAGCTCAGAGACCTGTACTTGCCACATATCCTCTTAGATATGAGCTACCATTACTCAAGCTAGTTTATTTCCATTCTCTATGTGAGCATATTTCAGTTCTTTCATATTAATGAAATGAAGTTTTATTTATTCTGCATCTTTGTATTTATGCTATATATGAATTCTATTGCATTCTTGGATAAGTCTAGATCAGTGGTATTATAGCGGTCTTCTCTTTCTCTGTTTTTCTTTAGATGTCCCCAAAGAGGTTACAGTATAAGGAGTTAGGGCTCAAACTAGTTGAACCTTTGCAAGATCATCCTCGCAAACCCTGATGGCCTCCCATGGATGAAGAAAAGAAGGACGAGGGAGAAAGAGATCCTTTTAAAATATTTCTCAAGGAGGCCCTCAAGAAACAAAGATACATGAAGATGGATAACTTTTCTTGGATCCTTCGAGGACTACCCAAAAATGACACATTTTCCTCCATCAGACAATCTGGAGGTGCCATTCCTTTTAAGGTACAAGTTAATTTGGACATTCCCATTTTTCAAGGGAAGATATATGCAGATGTCATAGATAAATGATTCAATATATTGGAACGATATTTTTGGGTTCATGACTTTTCCAATCAGGAAAATAGTAGTTTTTCACTCCTCAAATCTGCCCCCCATGTCAAGGATTGTTGGGAAAACTACTGTGAGAAAAAGGATGAGAGTGAATCCTCACTGTTTTGAGTCACACCCACCTGGAATTATTTTCAAGACATCATCAAGGAAAAATATTACCGTGTTGGGAGATATGAAGATAAATATAGAACGTGGACTCCGTTGTGGCAAGGAAGGGACCAAGATGTGCCTGAGTTCAAAAATGGTTTTCATGCCTGAGTTCAATTATATTTCTATGATTGTTATTTTTCTTCTTGTTGTTATATTTCTATGATTATACATAGAATTGGCTTTGTTCAATATGTCATGGACCTGCTTCTAGATGTGTTGAAGGTGCTCAATGAAATTATTATCCCTCTCAGCTTCATATTGGACATAAGCTGAATATTCATGCATAGTTCCAAATGGTATGGCCACATCAATGGGACATAGTGGATGGAAGCACAACCCCACTAGAAAGGGGCTACGGTGAGTTAAGTTATGGAGAGATATATTTTAATTGTGATGGAAATAGGGGAGGCTTTCATCCCATGTACATGGATGCTTCAATTTTTACATGCATAGAATGTGTACCATCATCTTGTAGATGACCTTTGTTTGAACATAAAATTGGGAGTTGAAATTCGATGACATAGTGAGCTTGGTATCCAGCATCAACCATATATTTGAAAAAAAAATAATTAGTAACGAGATGTTCTGATCTGAGATAATGGACTGTGGGATCTCAAAGTGTACCCAAACATGTTGAAATAAGGTATTATTTCTTCTGTGATACTCTTCTTACAGGGCACCATAATTTCCATCTTATAGAATCTGGTGACGACCAAAAAAATGCAGTCGTTTCCATGTTTGGTAGAAGGAAGGCCCAATATGCAATTCATGGTGATGGATTCCCAAGCTCGACTAGGAGTATGAGGCATAGTATTTATGCCTTTCTTCTTGACGGTGAGTTTGGAAAGTGCATAGGAAGTGAAGGATATGATGTACTTCCCAACATCCCATCAATGATTTTTTCAATAGAAATACTTCTACATAACTGCCTCTATTTTCTATACACTGAAATGTGCAATGAGCCAACTTTAGTATGATTCCAAAATATCCTTGGAATGCTTGCTTGAAGGAACACATAAGTGTCCTTGGTGGAATAACAGTGCAACGTCAACGTGAAAATTTAGAACTTGGTTCCCTTTCATGGGCTTTTGGTATGTGTTGTCGAATTCTGGTTTTCTCTTGTAAAGATGTGGCCAACGCAAACTCTCCTTCCAAAAACACTTGAGCATGGTGGTCAATGTCATAATAGGTTGTCAAATGAGGTAGTTTGCAACATTGTTGGTGTTACCCTTCTTGTACTTAATGTTCAAATGGATCTGTTGCATCTATGTGTACCATTTATGATGACAATCATTCTTGCAACTTCCCTTGTGTTTGTATGAACTAAAGGTTTCAGTGATTCGTGTGGATGATTGTTTCCTTCCCTGGAATTTAATGATTCCATTGTTGGCAGAGCTACATAATGGAATACATCTCTTTTTCATAAGTGGGATGCTTTCAGAGTATGTTTGAAGGTGTGTCACTGTGATATGCCACTAGATCCCCCTGCTGAGTAAGAATTGCACCAACAACATAGTCAAAGGCAGATGTCTCAATCTCAAATGGTTTATGTTGTGCATAGGATCCTTGTGTGGAGGTTGTGGCCACAATATTCTTCTTGACACAAGGGTGAATCATAAGGAAACAAAATTTCTCGGTTTTGGAAATGATCTTACTACTTTTCTTCACAGTGATTAAAGAGTTGATGATATGTGGTGCTACCTCTGGTATCCTGTAAAACATATTTCCCAAAGTAATAATAATAGTGTGAGGTCTAGACTCATAGACAACATGTTTCTTCCAAAATTTTGGTTTGCCTAATAATACATCACAAACTTCAATATGAAAAATGTCACACATTACCTCATCTATGAAGGGCTTGATGAAGTAGGGGTGGTGACACTCTTCGATGATATAGAGATCTCGTCCATGGAGAAGCCACTCGGTGGTGTATGACTGCAGGTGTGATTTGGCTGATAGGCCCAGCTTCTTCATGACCTCTTCTAAAATTAGGTTCTTTTGGCTCGCATTATCGACAATGAACTCTAGTAGAGAACCCTTCACCCACATATATGAGTGGAAGAGATGCTCCACCTCCTCTACATATTTGGCCTCATCCTTCTAGATCTTGGTGCTAGCAATGGCTTCATTAGGATTTGCATCGAAATTATTTTTCCATTTTTCATTGCCTTTATTCAGTTTTGACTAAAATTCAGAACATGCATCTGATTCAGAAGCCTTCAGTTGCCATTAGTCACTACTTCGATTGACAGTCAAACACATCATGAGTGCAGATCTTATGGAACTCAGACCAATTTCCCATGTTATTATTTTTCTTTGTGGTGTTGTTATTTTCTTGTAGCTTCGACGGGTTGTCCTAGGTCACTTCGCCTTGGATTTCTCCTTTTTCTATGGTTTGGGGTGCCTTTACCTTGCTTTGGATTCTCAAATTCAAAGTCTTGCTCCTTCTATTTAAACTTCTCCTTGTTCCTAATAGCATATTGATAAGTGCCATCGAGCAAGGAGATGTTTAGGAAATCCATTTGATCTTGGATGTACTTATGTAAACAATCGCAGTACTTGCATACCAAATATCACTCAAAATCCTTCATACCCAACTTCGTGTAAGTGGCATGAAAACCATTTTTGAACTCGGGCACATCTTGGTCCCTTCCATACCACAACAGAGTCCACGTTCTATATTTATCTTCATATCTCCCAACACAGTAATATTTTTCCTTGATTACGTCTTGAAAATAATTCCAAGTGGGTGCGACTCAAAATAGTGAGGATTCACTCTCATCCTTTTTCTCACAATATTTTTCCCAACAATCCTTGACATGGGGGGTGGATTTGAGGAGTGCAAAACTGCTATTTTCCTAATTGGAAAAGTCATGAACCCAAAAATATCCTTCCAATATATTTAATCATTTATCTATGACATCTACATATATCTTCCCTTGAAAAATGGGAATGTCCAAATTCACTTATACCTTAAAATGAATGGCACCTCCAGATTGGCTGATGGAAGAAAATGTGTCATTTGTGGGTAGCCCTCGAAGGATCCAAGAAACATTATCCATCATCGCGTTCCTTTGTTTCTTGAGGGCCTCCTCGAGAAATATTTTAAAAGGATCTCTTGCTCCCTCGTCCTTCTTTTCTTCATCCATGGGAGGCCATCAAGGTTTGCGAGGATGATCTTGCAAAGGTTCAACTAGTTCAAGCACTAACTCCTTATACTGTAATCTCATTGGGGACATGGAAAGAAAAACCGAGAAAGAGAAGACCGCTATGATACTGTTGATATAGACTTACGAAGGAATGCAATAGAATTCATATATAGCATAAATATAGAGATGCAGAAGAAATAAAACTTCATTTCATTAATATGAAAGAACTGAAATATTCTCACATAGAGAATGGAAATAAACTAGCTCGGGCAATGGTAGCTCATATCTAAGAGGAGATGCTGCAAGTACAGGTCTCTGAAATGTGTTACAATGAGGCTCAAGCTCCCTTATATTATTGAACAACAAGGGAAATCCCTAAACAACCAAAACCCTAACCCTAGGATATGGACCCCAAAAATTTTGTGTGCCCTGTTAGGGTTTGTTGGGCATCCAACTTCCTCGGGTCGTAACTTGGTCATATTATCTTCATTTGGCGCATATGATACCATGCTGGAAATGTCTCTCTAAGAACTACAAGATTTGTCACAATTCCTTCCTATGGATATAGGCTTGTAGTGGAGCTCAAAAGAATTTCGTTTAGCGAGTCAAATTTTCTCAGGAATTTCATCACCCGAAAGACTTCCAAAAATAGTAAATGTTGCGATAAACATGGAAACTAATTAAATTGACTATATTTATAAGTGGAATATGCGGGTGGCCACCAATATCCACCTAGATCATTTCTATTTCCTTAGGAATAAATGGTCCCTATTGTGTGTAGAGCATGCATGAGGTGAGGAAATTTGTGTTGAACCTGGTCCTTGGTGAACAACTTTCCCTAGTGAAGGAACTGGCTTGATTTGACAACTCTGTTGGCGTTATGATAAAGGTGTTTTCCTTGATGGAAACCCACTTGTGAAAAATTTCATAGATTAGTTCAGATGTGACAATGTGATGGAAGAGAATGACAAAATGATGGGACATAGGTTTGCAGGTCAAAATTAGAAGCTTACAAATGGTAAATATATGAAGATATATATGCGCGTTCATCAAGGAAAAATGGCATATACACATGGTTATGAAGAAACAAAGTCGCATATGTGTTGGAACACTAATTTAATAATACTAGGGGTCTTTACCATAGTATTATCCCATTATATTGACCGCAGTAACGATTATTTGATCTCGTCCAAAAATACCATCGACGCTTGTGTGCTTTTCACTCGTGGTATTAGCTGAGGCTCAAACTATTAAAGGAAGTGAAGATAAAAGTGCTAAGGGTGCATGAGTAAGGGTCAATGAATGAATACTAATATCTGAAGTATATTTACATGGTATAGGCTATAGTTTATTGGTTGATCTGACATAATGATGCACTCATTAATACAACAACGGATCAGGTTCATTAGACTTGAAATGACTATGTATTTTGATGATCTGTTTATGAGTTGTTTAGATTCGTAGTCTAGCGCATGTTTTCTGCAGTGAAGGGTATGCTATGTGTAAGTTTGAAGTCCTAAAGTATCATGAAGTCTTGAATTATTTACAGATCTATATGTGGGTTTTACATGATGAATGCATGTATACAGACGATTTTGGTAATGTAAAGTAGCATATATGTTCAGTAATATTTTAAGATCTATACACGAGTTAGTTTCAGGATAAGCATGTACATATGCAAATAATTCTACTGAAAGTTATGTATGGAAGCCAACATTTTGCTGAATAATGTTGAAGAAAATGTATCATAAATTTTGTTGTGTTTTTTATGTCTGTCAATCATGTCTTCATATAGATCTAGCTTGTTTGAGTACTAGATTGCTACCAGGCTATGGTGATCCATGATTGGATGGTAAATTGATGATTCAGTGAATTATTTAGTATAGTTATATGTTTTAGTTTAATATATGGTATTGTGTTTAAATGAGTGTAGTGGGTCCAGTCTGAAAATTTGATGAAAAGAGGCCTACAAGTTGTGATATATTGAAGCTGGTGGATCTAGTGTGAAAATTTATGAAACATGATCCGCGGTGGTGTTGAAGGTTGGAGCCTTCAGTGAGGAAGTTGAAGCTTCTTACTAGTAGGAGATGGTAATGAAATTAGTGTGTTGTATATCCCTTCCAGTAGTCACTGGTAAACAAGAGCAGGGGGTCAAAGCTCCCTTGTAGTGGCAGATGGTAAATGAGATCAATGGGTTGGAGCTCCCTTCCAGTAACAGTTGGAGAATGAGTGAAAGTAGCATCATTTTGCAAGAGGATTCCTGCGTGATGGTATGAGTCTACACTAGTACAAGATTGTAAGAAGTTTTCTATATAATAAATATTGAAGACAAAGACGACAACATTGGTGGTTTTCTCCCACGTTGGGTTTCCACCTTAAATCCTGGTGTTCATCTTACGTGTGATGATTTATTCTATTCTTAAAACACATTTTTAATTCTTAATAAATAACTGATGAATCATTAATGCACATGTCTAATTAATTTTATTGAGGATTTATCTGAATAATAAGTTCAGTGGGCATACACTAGTTTCCTGAATGAAATTCACGTACATACGCTAGGTGGATTAAGTACATTTGCATATAAATTTCAGCAAGAAAAGTAAAATTATATGTGAGTTCAAAATACTAACCCCCCCCCCCCCCTCAATATTTCTCCTAACAATTGGTATTAGAACAAGTCATTCAGAAGAAGCTTGATCGCTTGAAGGAATATCTACCAAGATGAGCAATCACCACGAAAAAACAACTATCCAACCACCATTATTCAACGGAAATAATTTAGTCTTCTGGAAGAAAGGAACAAGATCCTATCTTCAGTCTCCTGGAACATAGTTTGGAAAATTGTTGAAGGAGGTTACCAATATCAAGCCGCAGTTCCCATAGATGTAGGAGTAAAGAAGACATATGAAACAAATGTGAAAGATGTCAATGAATTATTTGGAATCATGACCGAATCAAAATTTGTCAAATTTATGAATTTAAATACAACAAAGGAAATATGGGAAAAAATAATCATAAGCTATGAAGGCGATGAAAAGGTAAAAAGTGTTAAACTCCAAACTCTTATAATTCAGTATGAAAATATTAGAATGCATAATGATCAAAGTATTTCTAGTTTCTTTCTATGTCTAGATAAGATTGTAAATCATATGAGAAATATGGGTGAAGACATAAAATACACAACTTTAGTATATAACATAATAATATATCTAACTCCTAAATTTGAGTCAAAAGTGTCTTTCATTGAAGAAAAGCACGATCTTGAGACTCTTATTGTTGTTAAACATCATGGGATCCTGACTGCTTTTGAAATGAGAAAAGGAGGTCCATTAGAAGTCAGAGAAGCCACATTTAAAGAAATTTCAAAAGGAAAGGAAAATCAATATCACAAGGAATCAAGGTATGTATCATAAGAAGATGAGGTAATATTTTTAAAGAAACTCCAACATGGCATCGGAAGGCTTAGAGGTAAGCTTCCCTTCAAATGGTTTGTTTGTGGTAGAGTGGATCATTATGCTGCTAAATTTCCTCATAAAGAAAATCATGACAAGGGGATGGATATTGAAAAAAGTAATAGGAAACGATTTGAGAATAAGAAAAGTTATTATACTCATGAAGATAGTAATGGCTTGTCAAATAGTGAAGAAGGACAATATGATCAAGATCTTAAATTACTCATGGCATTTGAGAAAAAAAATAATGATTCTAATGATAACTTTATGGATGCTTTAGAAGTAAAGATTTTTTTGAAGAAATTACTCAACTCAAAATATTCTTGGAAGAAAACAAAGTAGCCATAGATACTCTAAAGGATCAACTCATAGAAAAGGAGAAGCATAATGAGAAGTTAGAATGTGAAATAGTAAATCTAAGAAACGAACTTGAGAAAATAATAACTCTAAATATTAGATTTACTAAAGGATATGAAACCTTAGATGAAATTATCAAGGTTCGATGCTCTCCTCTTATGAAGATAGGTCTAGGATACATTGGTGAATCATAACTGGCAGAAAAATCCTTAGCCACAACTAGAATCTATATAAATGCAAAAAAAGCTAGTTATCGAAGTTTCAACCTTCAGTAGAAGAACAAAGAGACTTCGCAGGTAAATCATGTTCACTCTAATTCAAGGATGAAAAATAACAGAAGCATTAGTCAAAAGGTAAACAACACTAGAAGTTTCTATGATCGCAGAAATTTCTTCTTTAATGAACAATGTTTCTCATGTCATAATTTTGGTCACAAAGTTGCTCGATGTGCTGCATAAAAAACCATCGTGACTAGAGAATCAAGAAAACAAAGAAATGATACAAGAATCAAGAAGAATACTTATAACAATTTCTCTCCTCTTAAACATGAAATTTAATGCTCATTTTGCAATAAATTTGGACATGAGAAATATTAATGCAGGAGAAAATTATAGCAAAAGGAGAAAATATCAACACGTTATAAGGTATGGAAAAATAAGGACTTACAATATGAAAGTTGTGCCATAGATTTAGTTGCAGAAGGATGAGAAAATCAATGGTACATGGATATTAGATGTTCAAAACACATGAGAGGTGATAAAGATAAACTCATTTCATACAATGCATTAGAGAAAGAAAATAATGTCACTTTTGGAAATGACTCCCATGTTGTCATTAAGGGTAAATGATATGTTTTTGTAAAATAAAAGGTTAAAGATGGTAATGTTATGTATGTTTATGGATTAAATAATAACATGTTGAGTTTTATCCAAATTTTGACCAAGGAAATGAGGTGGTCTTTCGATCAAAAGAATGTGTGGTTCGTGAACTTGACACATGAAATACCATAATAAAAGAACAAGAACATCAAGTAATCTATATATATTGAAAGGTATCCAAGAAAAATATTACCTCAGAAAAGCAGAGGAAAACTTATTATTTCACAAAAGGTTGGGACATCTATGTTTTTCTCAAAAAATAAAATCAAGTAGGCTCCAAGCTATTCATGATATAGCCAACATCACCCTACCAAAAAGTATCATATGGAAGTCATGTCAATTAGGTAACAAAACCAAAGTTCAATTCAATGCAAAATAAGGATAACAAGTAAGCATATTGAACTTATACCTACTACTTTATGTGGACCTGCAAGGAAAATTTCACCTGGTGGAGAACAATACTATATCTTATTCATTGGTGATTTTTCTAGAATGTGCTAGATTGGTGTATTGAAACACAAAGATGAAGAATTTGATAAATTTATGGTCTTCAAATAATTAGTTGAAAATGAATTAGATCTCAAAATTGAATGTATTAGATCTGACTGAGGAGGAGAATACATATCGGATGAATTCTTTGTTTTTTATGAACAACATGGCATAAAAAGATAATTTTTGGTAGTCAAAAATCCTCAACAAAATGGCATGATAGAAAGAATGAATAGAACAATTCAACAAATGCCTTGTGCTATGCTTGATGAGTTTGGAACTCCTCACACCTTCTGGGGTGAAGCTTCACATACCATATTAAATATTCTCAACAAGGTTGATGTTCATGTGAATAGTGATAAAACTCTTTATGAACTATGGTATGGTAAGACTCCCGTGGTAAAGCATTTTAGAGTTTTTGGAAGAAATTTTTTTTTCAAAAATAATAGTGAAAAACTTGGTAACTTTGAAGCTATAGAAGATGAAGGAATACTTTTCGGTTACTCTTCTAGAAGCAATGTATAAAAATGCTACAATAAGACAATTCAAAAAATTGTTGAATGTATTGATGTTGTGATTGATGAAACATGAACAACTCCCAGAAGGGTAACAACAACAAAAGATGATGATGGTGATGAATTCTTTCCCACATAAAATCTGAATGATATAGAAGAAGAAAATAATGAAGCATCACAAGAAGGCACATCAGATAAAGAAAAGGCTCCATCTAGGTATGTTCAAAAGGATCACCCACAAACTCAAATTCTAGGACAAAAGGAATGTGGGGCACAAACAAGAAGAACTCTTATAAGATATTCTAGTTATCTAGCTTTATTATCCACCATTAAACAACAAAATGTAAATAAATCTAGTAAAGATGAATGTTGGGTTAAATCCATGGATGACGTAGTTGATCAAATTGAAAGAATAATACTTGGGAATTGGTTCCAAGGCCTCTTGATAAAAATGTTATTATGACAAAATGGATATTCAAAAATAAGTTGAATGAAAATGGAGAGGCCATTAGAATTAAGGCTTGAATTGTTTTCAAATGTTATGATCAACAAGAAGGTATATAATTTGAAGAAACATTTTCACCAATAGCCATACTTAAATTCCTAAGAATTTTTCTTGCATTTTCAAGTTTTCAACATTTCAAAGTTTATCAACTAGATGTAAAATCTGCTTTCCTTACTAGAGATTTAGAAGAAGAATTATATATTGAACCACGAGAAGGATTCATTTTAGAGAGTGATGAAAAACTTGTAATAAAACTCAAAATTATTTATATGGGCTAAAACAAGATCCACTGGCATGGTATTATCATCTTGACAAGTATCTTCAACAACAAGGCTTCACAAAAGGATGTGCAAACAACAACTTGTACACAAACATTGACGATGATAAACTGCTAATTATTATTGTTTATTTTGATGACATCATCTTTGGTAGTAATGAAGAATATGAGTAAAAAAAATTATTTTGTTATGCAGCAAGAATTTGAAATGTCTTTACATGGGGAACTAACATATTTTCTTGGTTTACACATGCAAGCAAAAGATGGCATATTTCTCTCACAAAAAAAATATATCAAGAAGATTCTGAAGAAGTATGGGATGGAAGACTGCAAACCTGTATGTACTCCAATGATGAGAGGATGTAACCTCAGTTCTCATGATTATTATGTTGCCGTAAATGAACCAGAATATAGGTATATGATTGGAAGTCTTCTTTATCGAACAAGTACTAAACTAGATATCATGCATGTAGTTGGGATTTTTGAACGTTTGCAAGACAATCCAAAGGAATCACATATTGAGGCAATAAAGAGAATATTCAAATATCTCCAAGGAACTCAAAAATCTAGTCTATTGTATCCTAAAATTTCGATAGTACTCTTCATGCCTACACAAATGTGGACTGGGCTGGAAATATTTATGACTGGAAAAGCACTAGTGGACGTGCATTTTATATGGGGCTTCGATTAGCATCTTTGTTTAGCAATAAAAAAAGTTCCATTTAGTTATCTACAACGGAAGTAGAATATGTCGATGTTGCATCTTGTTGCAGACAACTTCTCTGGATGATGCATACATGATAATATATTCAAATTAAATCACCCATCTCCATCCTATGTGATAATACAAGTGCTATTAGTATTTCAAAAAATCTTATTATGTAGTCCAAAGCCAAGAAAATTCCTATTAAGTATCGCTTTCTACAAGAAAAATTACTTGAGGGAAAGGTTAAAGTGGATTATGGTCCCTCCAAAGAACAAGTTGTTGATATATT
This sequence comes from Pinus albicaulis, assembly GCA_034641835.2. NCBI lineage: Eukaryota > Viridiplantae > Streptophyta > Pinopsida > Pinales > Pinaceae > Pinus > Pinus albicaulis. The sequence continues at coordinate 165,130,626 of CM076572.1, read as the reverse complement.
TACTAAACCTCTCCCCACAAAAGCATTTGAATATCTCAGACAAAAACTAGGAGTTATCTCTACCTCAATTTGTTGTTAATCCAGTTTGGTAAGTGTACAGGTGAAAATTCAGAGGTTTTCTTGTTGTACGTAGGTTTCATTAAGTATAGCCACATATATACATGAGTTTATCTGGAGACAGATGCGTATGTTTTTTCTCTAACAGAAAACAGTGGGACAGACTTAAGAGAAGACTATGACATGTTTTTGACAATTATGATTTGATTGGTCTATAGACTTTTCATATGGTATTGTGTTATGATTTTTCATTGATATTTATATTATTTAGGAAGATGCTTCGATGATTTTTTAATAATGAATAGGTAACGCGGGTTCAGGCGGAGCATTAGCCTTTAAGAGTATAATTTATTGTTGGCATTATGTTTATAACAATTGCTGAATTATGTTCGTTCATCTCTCTCTATTGAGGTCCTTTCATCTTGGTTATACAAATCATATATGTAAAGGTCATGTTGATGCCTATGATGTAAATATTATCATATTCAGTAATATATGGACTTGGTTGGGTGATTGATGTATGTATGAGTATTTGGTGATAGGAAATATCATATTCTAATGATTTTTTAGAGTCATGTAATTCATTGAAAATCCTTTAAAGATTTGGCATGTGCTTAGAGGGATCATGGACCGTATAGTGTAGATCATATCTATAGAGCTCTTGTTTCAGCATTGGTCTACCCTTTTTTCTTGATTTAAAAGGGGGAGAGTAACTTGGTGTTTGAACAATTCTTATATTGATGTGTCTAACAAGTATATTCAGGTTATGGTGATCAGACACCAATATGGTTGCCATCAATTCCAAAGGGGGTGATTTTTGGCATTATGATAAAGGTGTTGTCCTTCATGGAAACCCACTTGTAATAAAGTTTACAGATCAGTTCAAATGTGATAGTGGGATGTAACAGAATGAAAGAATTATGGGATAGAGGTTTGCATCTCAGAATCAAAATATTATTAAAGGTAAATATTGAAGATCTATACATGGGTTCGTCAAGAAAAAGTCGCGTATACATGCGAGTACGAAGAAAAAAAGTAGCATATATGTTGGCGCACTAATTTAATAATATCAGGGGCCTTTACCATGGTATTAGCCAACAATATTTAGTGCAATAATTTTTATTTGATGCCATCCAAGAATACCATCGGCACTTGTGTGGTTTGGCTCATGGTATTAGCTAAGGCTCAAACTATATAAGGAGGTGAAGGTGAAGGTGATAAGAGTGCATGAGTAAGGGTCAATCAATGAAAACTTATATTTGAATTATATTTTCATGGTATCATCTATAGTTGATTAGTTGATCTGAAATAATGATGCACTCATGAGTATAATAATGGATCAGGATCATTAGACCTGAAATGAGTATGTATTTGCGTGATTTGTTTCAGAGATGTTTAGATCTATGGTATTGTGCATGTTTGTTGTAGTGAAGGATATGATCTGAGTAAGTTTGAAGTTCTGAAGTATTGTGTGGCACTGAATTATTTATGTATCTATACGCGGGTTTGACATGAGGAAGGCATGTATACACGTGAATTTGGTTCTATAGAGTAGTGTATATGTTCATTGATATGTTTATATATATACACAATTTTTTTTTGGGATAAGCACATACATACACAAATAGGTCTACTGAAAGGAATGTATGCAAGCTAGGGTTTTGCTAAAGAATGCTGAAAAAAATGTATAATCAGTTTTGTTGTGTTTCTATTGTTTTTCAATGATGTCTTCATATAGATCTAGGTTTTTTGCGTACCGATGAAGCTGCTAGTCGATTTTGATACGTGATTGGTTGGTAGATTGATGATTCATTGAAAGATTTAGGATAGTTATATGTTTCAATTTGATATATGGTATTGGGTTTAAATGAGTGTAGTGGGTCCAGTTTGAAAATTTAATGAAAAGAGACCTACAAGTTGTGATGTATTGAAGCTAGTGGATCCAATGTGAAATTTTATGAAACATTTTCTACGGTGGTGCCAAGGGTTCGAGTCTTTGGTGAGTAAGTTGAAGCTCCCTGCCACTAGGAGCTAGTGATCAGATCATGGGGATTGTAGCTCCCTTATAGTAGTGGATGGTAAATGAGAGCAGGGGGTGGAGGCTGCCTTCTAGTGGTGGCTCGTAAATGAGATCAAGGGGTCGTAGCTCCCTCCCACTAGCAGCTAGAGAATGAGTGAAGGTAGCATCCTTTTGCAAGCAGGTGCTTGTGTGCTGGTATGGCTTTGTGCCAGTACAAGGCTGTAAGAATTTTTTATATAATAAATATTGAAGAAAAAGATGACAACAATGGTTTTTTCTCCCACATTAGGTTTTAACCTTAAATCTTGGTGTTCATGTGTGTTTCTTATGTGTGATGATATATTATGTTCTTACAACACATGATTAATGCTAACTAAATGAATGATGAATAATTAATGCATTTGTTTAAGTAAAGTCACTAAATATTTATCTGAATTGTAAATTCACTGGGCATATGCTAGTTTCCTGAATAAAAGTATCGTACATATACTAATCGGCTTAATTACTCTCCTGTGTAGATTTCAATAAAGAAAAGTAAAAGTCTGTGTGAGTTTTAAATATTGATTCAGCCCCCCTCCCCCCTCTTAGTATTTTTCCCAACATAATTGATAAACATGGATGCTCTATTAGTGGGTGTAATCGATATATGTGTCCATGATCTCATTCGTTGTGGCTTGTTCCATGCAATCTTGGCTTATCTCTATTGGAGTGGGTTTTTCTGCAATGTCGGATGTGTCCAATAGTGGTGGAAAGTATGGTTGAAGGCGGTCCACATTGAACACTATGTGTAGAGCAAGGAATGATGGAATTATTAGCTTGATGGCATTGTCCCCTACAACCTTGGTGATGGTGTATGACAAATATTGGAGCGGGAAAAGTTTGCAGTGGGGCCTAGTGAGGTGTTCCATATGTAAATGCATCCAAAAATTTTCTCCAACCTGAAAATTTTGTGGCACCTGAGGTTAATCATGTCACTGCTTGTAATTAGCATTGGCTTTGTCCAATACATCATAGACCTGTTGGTGGATGTGTTGAATGTGTTCAATGAAGCTTTTCACCCTGTGAGCTTGAGACTAGACATGAGATGTATCTTTTTTAGTAGCTGCAAATGTTATGGCCACATCAGTGGGACATAATGGCTGGAATCCCAATCCCACCTAAGATGGGTTGTGGAAAGTGAAGGTATGATGAGATCTGTTTTAGTTGTGTTGGACTTAGGGGAGGCTTTCATCCAATATGCATGGATTCTTCAAGTTGTACATGCACATAATTTGTATTGTCATCCTATTGATGAGCTTTGTTTTTCCATTTGTTTGGGGGTGGAAATTCAAGAACTTAGTGAGCTTGGTATCTGTTATAGACTAGAGAGATGACAAAAATGTACTTAGGAACCTGTTATCCTGATCTTAGATAATGGACTATGCGATTAAAAAGTGTACCCCCGCACATTGGAAGAAGATCTTAACAGTGTATTCTATTGTGATACTCTTCTTGCATGCCACTAGTATGGCCCTCTTAGAGAATTTGTCGATGACGAAAAAAATGAAGTTCTTTCCATGCATGGTATAAGGAAGGCCTCACATGTAATTCATGGAGATAGATTCCCAAGGTTGAATAGGATTACGAAAAAAAGTATATAGGCCTTACTTCTTGATGGATATTTTGGAAATGGTGCAGGCAGTGCAAGATCTAATGTACTTCCAAACATCATGTCAAAGGTTTGTCAAATAGAAATACTTCTTCAACAATGTCATTGTTTTCTCTACCCCAAAATTTCTAGTGGCCCGACTATAGTGTGCTTCCAAAATTATCTTAGCACGCTCGCTTGAAGGAACACAAAGGTTTCCCACGTGGAATAACATTGCATCCTAGAGGTGAAAATTTGGAGCTTGCTTGTCTTCCAAGACGGTCTGGTGTGTATTGTCGAATTATGGATTTAGTTTGTAAATATGTGGCCACCCTGAAGTCTTATGCCTAGAAGAGTCAAGAAAAGTGGTGAGTGCCATGATAGGTGATTGGCTAAGGTTGTCTACAACATTTTGGGTGTCACCCTTATTGTACTTAATGTTCAAATGGAATTTTTGTAGGTGTGTGGACCATTTCCGATGGTGATCACTTTGAAAATTCCCTTTTATCTGTATGAAATGCAGGGTCTGTTGGTATGTATGAATGATCATTTCCTTCTCTAGAATGTAATTCTTACATTGTCAGAAAGTATTCATAATTGAATACATCTAATTTTCATAAGTGTGATACTTTGAGACTCTGTCTAAAAGTTTCTCACTGTGATATGCCACTTGCTTCATCTACTAAGTACGAACTGTAACAATAGTATTTTCAGAGGCATCTATCTCAATCTAAAATGGATGTTGTCATGAAAAGGAGCCTATAATGGAGGTTGTTGAAAAAATATTCTTCCTTCCCTAAGGGTGAATCATAAGGAAAACAAATTTCCGAATATGGAAAAAGATCTTAATCCATTGCTTCACAGTGATGAAAGAGATGGCGGTAGGCGATGCTACCTCCGGTACCTTCTACAACTTATTTCTAAAAGTAATAATAATAGTGTGATGCATAAAATCATACACAACATGTCACTTCTACAACTATGGTTGGCCGAATAATACATCACAAAATTCAATAGAATAAACATCACACATCACCTCATATGTGAAATGCTTGATGTTGTAGGGGAGGAGGGACTGTTGTCTAACGTAAATATCTCATCCTTGGTGAAGCAATCCAATGGTGTAAGGTTATGGGTGTGTTGTGGTTGGTAGGCCTAGTCAACTCAAAAAATTTGTGGAAATGAGGTTTGTTTGGATCCTTCTGTAGGCAATGAACTGCAACGAAGAACCCTTCACCTACATCTATGAGTGGAAGAGATGCTCTCCCTTATTTGGATATTCAGACTCATCCTTCTGGACCTTGGTGATGGAAATTGTGGCACTGGGATCCGCATCGATAATATTATTCCCTTTCTCATTCCTCATGTCAAGGTTTGACTCAGAGTAGAAAAATGCATCTGATTCAGAAGCCTTTAGCTCGACCACCACAGAGTGCTTGGATAGAAACTAACTCATGTTGTGAGTGGGGATCCTCTTGAACTCACACCACTTTCGCATTTCCTTCTTTGTATTCGTGATTTTTTTCTTTCCTTGCGGCTTCAACGGGTTTTCTAGGGTCGCCTCACCTTGGATTTTTTTTTTTTTTTTGGTGGGTTGGGGGTACATTTCCCTTGCTTCATATTTGCAAATACAAACTCTCACTTCTTCTATTTAAAATTATGTTTGATCTTGAGAGCATATTGATAGGCGGAACCAAGCAAGTATATGTCCAAGAACTCCATTTCCTCCTGGATGAACTTACGTAAACAGTCATGGTACTTGAGTACCAAAAGACACATAAAATACTTGATACCCAGCTTCATGAGAAGGGCATGAAAACCATTTGTGAGCTCCGACACATATTTTTTCCTTCCTTGATGCAATATGGTCCATTTTATGTACTTGTATTTATAGCTCCTAACAAGGTAATATTGTTCCTTGATGGCGTCTTCGAAATAATTCCAAGTGGTTGCAACTGAAAACATTGAGGATTCCCTCTTTTCCTTTTTCTCATAGTCAATTTCCGACCAGTCTTTGACATGGGGGGTAGCTCTCAAGAATGCAAAAGTAATCTTTTCCCGATTTGAAAAGTAATGAGCCAAAAAATATTCTCCCACTAGATTTAACCATTTATCTACGTCTTCTGCATTATCTAGCCTTAAAATACAAGAATTTAAAAAATAACTTGTACCTTAAAAGGATCGGCACCTAAAAATTGGCTCCTAGAGTAAGATGTGTCGCCTATGGGTATTCGTTGAAGGATCTAGGAAAAGTTATCCTTCATCGCAATCCTCTATTTCTTGAGGGCCTCGTTGAGCAATACTTTGAAAGGATCTCCTACTCCCTCATCTTTATTTTCTTCTACCATCGGAGGCCATCAGGGTTTATGAGGTTGATCTTGCAAAGCTTCAACCTGTTTGAGCCCTAACTCCTTATACCATCACCCTTAGTGGGGACATGGAAAGAAAAATAAAGAAAGAGGAGATTGCTCTAATACCAGTGATCTAGACTTATGCAAAAACATAATAGAATACATATATAAACATAAACACATAGATAAAACATAAATATAACTTCATTTCATTAATAGCAAAGAGCTAAAATATGCTCACATACAAAATGGTAACAAACTAGCTCGAGTGATGGTAGATTATATCTTAGAAGAGATGTGGGAGATACATGCCTTTGAACTATGTTACAATGAGGCTCAAGGGAATTTTTATTATTGAACAAGGTAAAACCTTAGAAAACCAAAACTATAACCTTAGGAGATGGAACAACAAGATTTTTTCAGCCCCGTTAGCGTTAGTTGGGCAGCCAACTTCCGGGGGTTGTAACTTCGTCATATTATCTCGATTTGGTGCATACAATATCTCATTAGAAATATATCCCTAAATACTATAGGATTAGACGTAGGAATATACCCATGGTTATGGGCCTATTATGGATCTCAAAAAAAAATTGTTTAGGGGGTAAAAATGACTCTCGAAGTTCATGACCTGAAAAAATACAAAAAATAGTAAATGGTGTTATAAAAAAGGAAATTGATGAAAATGAATAGAGTTATAGGTGAAATAGGTGGGTGAAGACCAATATCCACCTGAAACAGTCCTCCCTCCATAGGAAGCCATGGTCCCCATATGTGTAGAGCCTCCCTCAGAAGAGGAAATTTCTATTGGACCTAGTCCCTGGTGAACCACTCACCTTGGTGAAGCAGTTGGCCTCCTTTTATAACTTGATATAGTTGGATCCTTAGTTGGTGGGTTTTCTTGATCTTTGTGTCCATGATATAATCAATTTTGGCATGTTTCATGTAGTATGGGTTTAAATATATTGGCGTGAGTTGTTATGCAATGTATAATGTCTCTGGTAGTGGTGGAAACTATGGTCGAAGCCAATACACATTGAACACTGAGTGCAGACCAAGGAATTATGGAATTTTGATCTCAAGTCAGTTTTCCCCTACATCCTTGGTGATGGTGTAAAACCCATAGTAGAGTGGGTGAAGTTTGTGGTGGGACCTATCAATGCACTCTTTCAATAAATGTAGCCAAACTTTGTCTCCCATATGCAAGTTGTGTGGCACCTGATGTTGATCGTGTCGCTACCTGCACTTAGAATTAGCTCTATCCAATGTGTCATGGACCTACTCACGAATGTGTTGAATTTTTTTCATTGAATTTTTTCGCCCTATCAGCTTAGGACTAGAATCCCAACATCAATTGGACATAGTGTTTGGAATCCCAACCTCACCTGAAAGGGGCTATGCCCAGTTGAGCTATGGAGAGATATATTTTATATGTTTTAGACATAGGGGAGGCTTTCATTCCATGTGTGTAGATTCTTCAAGTTGTATATTGGAAGAATGTGTACGATCATCCTATTGACAACCTTTTTTTGGCCATCGGTTTTGGGGTTAGAAGTCGAGGATTTAGTGAGCTTGGTATGTAACATCGACCAGAGACTTGACCAAAATGTACTTAGGAACATGTTATCCCTATTTGAGATAATAGAATGTGGGATATGAAAGTGTACCCACACACGTTCAAAGGAGAGATTAGTGGTGGCTTCTTCTATGATATTCTTCTTGAACACCACCAAAATGGACATCTTAGAGAATTTGTCAATGACAAAAAAAAGCGCAGTCGTAGCCATGGTTGGTATAAGGAAGGCCCCACATGTAATCCATGGAGATGGATTCCCAAGGTCTACTAGGATTAGGCAGTGGATTATATAGTCCTTTATTCTTAATGGTTGATTGGAAATAGTTGATGTATTGCAAGATCTGATGTACCTCCCAACATAATGTCAAAGGTTCAACCATTAGAAATACTTCTGCAACACTTGCACTATTTTCTATACCCTCAGTTTCCACAGACCCGACTATAGTGTGCTTCCAAAATAATCTTGGCACACTTGCTTGAAGGAAAATAGAGTTGTCCCACGTGGCATAAAATTGAATCCTTGAGGTGAAAATTTGAACCGTTCTTGTGCCTTTTAGGAGCATCTAGTATGTGTTACTGACTCCTAGATTTCTCTTGTAAGTATGTGGCCACCCCGAATCTCATTGCCACAAGAGTCGAGCAAAATGGTCAGCACCATGATAGGTGGTTTTTAATACCCTCATCACACATCTACCCAATTAACAAGTGAACTAAGGTAAACATGTGATGAATATTTACATCATCTCACTCAATCACTGAGGTCACCTTAAGGTAGTGGAACTGATATCTCATGACAACACAAACCTTCTATGCATGCTACAAGAAAACTAGGATCCATCCCAACTGTCCAAAAGTATAGCCCCTACATAAAACTTACCATTTCAAGCATCAATCCACCGGTATCATGGCTTACATGGGAAATAGTACGTCTGGGACCCTCTAGTCACATGCAGAAGATGGCATGCATGCGACTAGGGACTTTTCCCAATAGTTCTGAGCTTGCAAACCCGATTTTTGTGCCAATTTTTCAGGCCCAGAGCCCAGGTCACTACCTATAACACCATCATACTTTCATAAATGAAATATAAAAAAATAAAATAATGATTTAAATGCAAGCACTTGAACAAGGACTTCATTGTACCCCTATTATCCATGAAAAGCAGTTTGTCAAAAATGTCACATATATGTAATCTACAAGATTAAATAACATATTTGAGCATAAGCGTATCATACTTATCTCAGAATCACTAAGAATAATTTTTTCCTCATCATATTAACTACATTATCATCTCTTTAGACATATATACATTTTTTTTCATTTAGAAATCAAAACATGATGAGAGACATACATCATCACCATCATAAACACATTCATAACTAGAATATAAAATACAAACATTATAAGCACATAATAGCCATATGAGCCACACAAAAACAAGAATATTTACCCATAAATACAAGAGGAAATGAGCTCTTATTTCCATAAGAAAAATGTAACCAAGTCTTGGACTTCCATGTTCCACTAGACCATAGACATGGTTAAGCCAAATCTCTCTTTGGCTAATCACCCTTGTGCAATATTCCAAGCATGATTGTGGGATCTCCTAAAATAAATCCATTAAAACTAATACTTATCCTTTAATCAATCCTCATCTTCAATCGTTATCCTTTTTCCTTTTCATATGCATAACGGATCAATCTCCACACCCAAAAAACACACTGCGCCTTCTTTTCAACCACATACACACAGTGTACTTCACAACACATACATCCACACATGATATACCACACCAAACAATACATACACCCACACCCAAAACACAAAATAACACATACACCTACACCTGGTGTAAAACATAACACATACACCTATACTATGTGTATGACACAACACAATACTTATACGTACAAAAAACAACAACACAAAGAATACACATGTCTAGATACCATGAATACACTATGAAAATTAAAAATACCACACGTACACAAAACAAAATGTACCACATGCACATTATACCGCGTATGCACAACATAGCATGTATGACATGCACACAAAACCACATATACAACAATACCACATGCACAACATCACATGTATGTCGAACCACTTGCAAAATGTCTAAAAAAATCCACACATACACCGCACCACCTGTACACCATGTAGACAATACCACATGTACAGGAAATCATATGCACGACATGTGCACGACACATGTACGCAATGCCTCATGAATGACATGTACAAAAAACCATATACACGTAGCACCATATGTACAACATGTATAGAACACCACATTCACAAAGCACTACATGTACAATCATGCACACAACACCATATGTGCAACATGAACCACATATATAAAATGTGAACAACACCATATGTACAACATGAACCACATACATAGAATGTGAACAACACCATATGCATACAACATTGCATATCCATCATGTACATAACACCATATATACCTAGCACTGCATATGCCATATACACACAACACCATAAATACAACAAGCATACAACATCATATGTACACAATACTAAATATGTTACATGTACACATCACCATAGGTATAATCACTGAATATAAAACATGCACAACACATACACAACAATAATATTTCACATCCATAGAGAACACACTGAATCCATAAACCAACCTCTCTTCTAGTGTCCTTCCATTATCCATGCTTATCCTAGTAAGCAACAGATCACACTACTTTCACTTCATTGATGTACCCTTCAAAATTACTTCTCCATAACATAAAAATAAGCGTAGTACAAGGATATACTATCAATTCATGTCCACGTGATATTGACCTCATAGATATGTCATGGTTACTCTTCCCACTTGATTCCTCAAAAGATCGAGAACCTCTTCATGGAATTCACCTGCATAAGCAATCATTCCACCACAAGAATGATCTGTGACAACCCTGTGATGCACGAATATACATACATACACAGATGCCTATATATACATCAAAATAACCATGAACACAACATAATTACCAAATAGCATAAGGTGAATGTTAAGATAACCTCCTTTATCTACACACACGATGCACAACATTGATAAAAGCCATTCCCAACATAGCCATGGCATCTAACACCTCTTATCAATTTAAATTACCTTTTATGTTTCCTCTCTCATGTATGTACTACCATCATCCATTTATCACAATGCACCCTACCAATAAAATTGCCTGTCATACTCTTGCATTAAACTGCCCTCGCTCATGCACTAAGCTTCATTTGAGTCTTACATTACCTATTGGGTACCACAAAACTCTCCTTGAGCTCCATAAAATTTCCTCTTTCCAAACCAATTCCCAAGAGTCTCAAAACAAAAAATGAAAGAAAAAGAACAAAAAATAATAAAATCATGAAAACCAATAGCAATACTACACTGCAAACAAAGTGGCATGATCATGCACTAGACATACAAGGGTGAAAATGTGAAGTTGGGAAACACTTTTTGCCCTTTTTTGACGTTGAAAATTGTAATTTTCTATGTTTTTCAACTTCAACTCCACTAAACTCATATTTTTATTGCAAATTATGCTTTGACATAAAAACAAGAATTGTAGAGAATTGTCTTACCTCCATATCCATATTTTTTTTTTAAAAAAATATTGACATATAGAGGGGTAAATTTCTTGTTTACTAACTGCATATACTTGAAATTTTCAGGCAAGTGTTTCCCAACTTCGCGATTTCAGCCACAAAAACTACAAATCATGCATAAACATATCATAAAATACCAAAAGCACAATACTAGCAACGAACACCATGACTTGATCCCCCATAGGTTCCTAAATCTTCCAAGGGAATGCACAACCTGAACCTTTTCACATATTTCATGGCAGTCTCTTTTTCCATGCAAACCCCTGGATCAAACTTCCATAGACACATAAATGTCAGTGCATAAAAAAATATAAAAATATACTAGTTATCTTACCTTTTTGTTCCAATCACACTGCCTTGTAAGACAACATACATATTTATTTAAAGTCACATTGAACAATTATAATAACCATGTCATAATCAACAATCAACTCACAGTCATCAGTCATAATACATACTTCTACAACTATCACCTACTTACACTCTAGTACATATCAGTTGTCTCAGTGTATATGTGTTATTACAACCATCTAAGAGTAATCTCATTACCTCATGCAATCTTATAGACACATTCATATAATTCAATTAATCAAACATTAAAACAAACTATAAACATGCCATGTTAGATAAATCAACTAGATGACATAATAGACACTAAACATTCAAACACAAAATACATGACATAATCAAATAATCAAGTACCAAGTAGATGACATAAGCAAACTGATACCTTAATGTCTCTCAGGAAAGGCTACCTTGTCTTGCACAATCAGTCTAGATTAGCATGATATAACTCCACAATGTATCAACTCAAATATAGATAAGGCCATGATATCCATAACAGTAACTAGCTAACATGTTCAACTCATAAGTTCATAAACAATTGTCATTTATGCATAAAAATCACATCTGCATAGTCATTCGAAATTAGTACGACACACTATCACAAACATGTCATCCCATACTTGAATTTTGTAACCCTAAACATATACACAAACCAATCGAAATCAACATGATACATATAACATTAGTATATCAATTCAATAACCCTAATCATCAAGTTAACTAACATAAAACAATAAAAATTTAATATATAACATACTCATCAACAACATATAACATAATCGCCAAGTTAACGATCATATAACAATCAATAATATACTATCATTCATGACTACTCGACACATGTGAATATGACCACATTGATTCACTAGCATCTACCATGTATGTAACCATAACATCAATAAAAGGAAAGGCATAAACATAACCATAGTGCATATAACAACCCTTAACCTACATACATGGATGCTCAACCTACAAATCTATATGAAAATATGCTCGTACCCCGAGGTCCAATGTTGTAACTTCATTTTTATGATCTGCATCTCATGCTGTATCTCAACCAACACATCAACATCATAACAACTAACAACATCATAATGACCTAAAATTCATACAATGACTTCAAGGAAAACAACCTTATCCATGGAATTGCATGCATAACAACATATAGACACTTGCATGCATAACAAATTCATAACTCACATACACTCATGACGACCAAATCTAATTAGCAACACCATCAACTTCCACATGGATACACAACTGCAACAATGACCACCACCATGCATACACAACAAGAAAATAGTACACAAACATAAAGAACACATATGGAACCGACATGTATGCATGAGAAACATATTCCTCCCATTTATTCCAAGTGTTGAACCATGCTCTGATACCACTCCGTGTTATCACATACCACACAAGAGATCAAAAACCAAAAAACACCCAAATAGAATGAAACCCAGTTTGATACCATTATATAATGCCCTCCTCCTACATCTACCCAAGTAACTAGTCAACCAAGGTAAACATATGACGATGAGTTACTTTGATCTGATTCAAACTTCCAATTCACCTTAAGGAAGTGGAACCAACACCACATAACAGCATAAACCTTCTATACATGCTAGAAGACACCGAGGAGCCATCCCAACCTTCCAGAAGGCTAGCCCCTACAAAAAACTAAAAATTTCAAGCATCAACCCCCCAGTCTCACACTTGAAATGGGAAAGAGTATGACCGGGACCCTCCAGTCAGACACACAACATGACATGAATGGGAGTGGGGACTTTTCTCAGTAGTTATGAGCCTACGACCCTGATTTCTTTGTGACTTTTTTAGGCCCAGAGTCGAGTTCACTACCGAGAAAAACATGATACTTTCATAAATGAATTATAATAATAGAATAACGATGTAAATGAAAACAATTGAACAAGGACATGACTAGATCCCTACTAGACATGATAGGTATTTCGTCAAACATTTCACAAATATGTAATCTATAGGTTCAAATAACATATCTCAACATAGTGATCTCATACTTATCTCAGAATCGCTAAGAAGCATTTTTTCCTCATAATATTAACTACATTACTATCTATATGAGAGTCATACATCTTCACTATCATAAAACACATTCATAAGTAGAATGTAAACAACATAAATGACAATAACATAACAACAATATAAGCCACATAAATATGCTTGTTATTATGCCATATTCCAAGCATTTATATTGGATCTCATAAGAAAAGCCTCAACACCAAACTAGGGATTCGATAGTGAAAACCACCTCAACCCTATACCAGTGATTCCATCTCATGGTGAGATATCACAACTATCTCCAAATTTGTCTCCATACAAGCTATCAATGGCTCCAAAGAATTTGTTCAAACTAGGGCTTCCAATACTAGTATCTCAACGCATAGCTGTCATCGAGATTCCAAAGCTTTTGTCCAACCAAAGCTTCTAGGACTAGTAACTCAAGCCATGAAGGGAAACCTGAGAATTTTTCCAACCAAGGATTCCAGGATTAGTAACTCAACCCAAGTTTTTATAAGGCTTCCAGAGCATTTGTCCAATGAATGCTTCAAGGAACTAATAACTCAACCTACAACCCAAAGCACATGAGAACCAACCAACAAACAAGAAATGAAATGAACCCATAACACCATGGTCATCTGGGAAATGGAAAGTCTAGTAAAATCCACCTTCAATCTAAGAAATCTAGCATGCTAATGATAAATCATAACCAAGAAATCACATGCATATTCCATGCATGTCGAAACTAGCAAGGAATCCATACATGCAACTCAATACCTTAAAAAAATCTAGATGTAGTTGTTGATCCCATTGTCACATTGTGCTTTCCTTATTTTCCTTTTCCTTCTTGCTCCAAATTCGAAGTATGCCACCCTCTCCCAAGAGCAATCCAAGAAACTCTAAGTATCCAAGAGTATGGGAGAGAGAGATAGTAAAATAAAGTTGCACCAAAACCTATCAAAATCTCCTGAACGGATCCTCATAATCCTTTTTATTAATGAGGCCTCTATTTTCTTTATTTTCCATTATTTTCCTTCATTTTCCTCTTCACATGTAACCTGTGAACTTTCACCTTCCTTTTCTCATAATCTCCACTATTTTCATAAATAAATTCCAATAATACCTCATGCCTTTCCAAAGCCTTTTCCATTTCCTTTTCCAATTTACTTTAGCCATAATAAACGGAAGTGACACCCACTAGGATATGTTTCCTACCATTCAAATTGGAATAAATGTCCCTTGAAATTGGTCTTATATTTTATTAAATGGATTTTCAACAAGGGCTGTTACACGGTCGACTGAGGCTATATACAACATTATTGGTGTTTCCCTTCTTGTACTTAATGTTCAAATGGAACTGTTTTAGGTATCTAAACCTTTTTGGATGGTGATCGATCTACAAATTATTTTTTGTCTATATGAACTAAAGGGGGCGGTAGTCTATGTGGATGAATATTCCTTCCCAAGAGTGTAATTCTTCCATTTTCAGTAGGCTTGCCCAATGGAATATATATCTTTGTCACAAGTGGGATACTTTCGGACTATGTATCAAAGTGTCTCACTATGATATGCCATTGGATGTCCTTGCTAAGTAAGGGGTGCACCAATATCATAGTCGAAGGTATATATCTCAATCTCAAATTTTTGTTGTCATGCGGAGGAGTGTGGTCTGGAGGTTGTGGCCACAATATTCTTCTTTCCGTGAGGGTTAATCATAAGAAAAAAAATTTGGGTCTCGACAATGATATTAATGCAATGTTTCGTAGTGATAAGAGATATCGCGGTAGGATATGATACCTTTGGTGTCTTGTACAACTTCTTTCCCAATAATAACAGTGCAAGGTCTAGAATCATACACAGCATGTCGCTTCCACAAGTATGGTTGACCTAATAATACATGAAAAATTACAAGAGGATCAAAATCACACAATACCTCATATGTGAAGGGCTTGATGCTGTAGAAGAGGTAACACTACTGGAAAACATGAATATTTAGTCCTTGGTGAAGCCACCTAATCATGTATGACTTTGGGTGTGATGTGGTCGATAGGCCCAACCACTTCACAACCTCTACTGAAATGATGTTATTTTGTCTCCCGTTGTTAATAATGAACTGCAACTAAGAACCCTTTACCCACATATGTGAGTGGAAGAGAGGATCCCCCTCTAGATATTGGTGGTGGAAATAGTGGCACTAGGCTCCACATCGACAATATTCCTCCCTTTCTCATCCCCCTTGTCAGGATCTGACTTATATTCGAAACATGATTCTAATTTTGAAGCCTTCAGTGAAGCCACGAGCGATTTCTTGGATCAACACTCACTCGTGTTGTGATTGTCGATGTTAGGGAACTCAGACCACATTTTTGTTTACTTCATTCTATTCATGATGGTGTTATTTACTTTCATCTTCGATGGGTTGTCTTAGGTCCCCTTGCCTTGGCTTTATCCTTTGTTCTGTGGTTTACAAGTACCTTTCTCTTGCTGTAGATTTGTAGATCCAAAGTCCCACTTCTTCTGTTTAAAATTATACTCGAGCTTGATAGCATATCGATAGGTGAAATTGAGTGAGGATATGTCCATGAATTCCATTTCATCTTGGATGTACTTATGTAAACAATTACGGTACTTTAGTAACAAATGTCGCTCATATTCCTTGATACAAAACTTTGTGCGAAGGGAACGAAAATCATTTATGAATTTTGTCATATCTTTGTACCTTCCCTATTGTAGCATGGTGAAATTTATGTATTTTTCTCCATAGCTCCCTACAGGGTAATATTATTCCTCTATGGCATCTCGAAAATAATTCAAAATGGGTGCGGTTAAAAACATTGAGGATTCCCTCTCATCCTTTTTCTCATCGTCGGTTTCCCTCCAATCCTAGACATAGGGGGTGGCTTTGAAGAGTGAAAAGGTAATATTTTCCCAATCAGAAAAGTCATGAAACAAAAAATATCCTTTCAACATATTTAACAATATATCTACAACGTTTTCATCTATATGGCCTTGAAATATGGGAATGTCAAAATTAACTTGTACCTTAAAAGGAGTGGCACCTCCAAAGTTGCTGCTGGAGGAAGATGGGTCACCTTTGGGTAGTCGTCGAAGGATCTGGGAAAAGTTATGCATCATCGCATTGATCTATTTCTTGAGGGCCTCCTAGATAAATAGTTTGAAAATATTTTTTTCTCCCTCTTCTTTCTTTTCTTCCGCCATGGGAAGTCTTCGAGGTTTGCAAGGATGATCTTGAAAAGGTTCAACCAGTTCGAGCCCTAAATCCTTATACCCTGAGCTTTTTGGGGACATGAAAATAAAAACAAAGAAAGAACAGACCTTTCTGATACAACATATCAAAACTTATGCGGGAACAAAATAGAATAAAGATATCAAAATAAACATAGATATGTAGCAAAAATAAAACATCATTTCATTAATATGAAAGAACTTAAATATGCTAATATATAGAATGGAAATAAACTAGCTCAATCGATGGTAGCTTATCTCTAAGAAGAGATGTAGTAGCTACATGCCTCTAAACGGTGTTACAATGAGGCTCAAGGGAGTTTTTATTATTGAACAATAAGGGAAACATCTAAGTAACCAAAACCCTAACCCAAGGAGATGGAACGCTAAGAATTTATGGGCCTTGTTGGGGTTACTTGCGCAAGAAACTCCCTAGGTTCATAACTTGGTCATATTATCTATATTTGGAACATACAATACCCCATTTAAGGACATCTCCAAGTACAATTTTTTTTTATATATGCCCTTTCCTACGGCTATGCACCAATTACAGACCTCAAACAAATGTTGTTTAGGGGGTGAAAACTGACATGGAAGTGAGGGACCCAAAAAATGATAAAAATAGTAAATGATGCTATAAACAAGGAAACAGATGAAACTGACTAGAGGTGTAGGTGGAATATGAGGGTAGCCACCAATATCCACCTGGATTATTCTTCCCTCCATAGGAAGAAATGATCCCCATTTCATGTAGAGCCTTAATGGGGTGAGGAAATTTATGTTGAACCTTGCCCCTAGTGACCCACTTTCCCTAGTGAAGGACTTGGTCGGCTTTGACAACTCGATATAGTTGGATCCTCTTTTGGTAGTTTTTATTGATCTATGTGTCCATGATTCAGTCAATTGTGGCATGTTCCAGGCAATCTAGGTTTAATTTTTTTTGTGTGAGTTGCTATGAAATGTTAAATGTGTCTAGTAGTGGTGGAAAGAATGGTCGAAGGGAATCCACATTGAACACTGGTTGCACACCAAGGAATGATGGAATGTTGAGATCTAAAGCATTATCTCCTACATCCTTGGTGATGGTGTACGACCCATATCAGAGTGGGAAAAGTTTGTGGTGGGACCTAACGAGGTGCTACTTTTGTATATATAGCGAAACTTTTTCTTCGACCTCAAACTTGTGTGGCATATGATGTTGATCATGTTGTTGCTTTTACATAGCATTGGTTCTATCCAATATGTCATTAAACTGTTGGAGAATGTGTTGAATGGGCTCAATGAGGTTGTTCACTATGTTTTCTTCGGACTCGACATGATTCGAATCTCCCTGAGTAGTTGCAAATTGTATGGTCACATCAATAGGACATAGTGGTTGGAATCCAAACCCCACCAGAAAGGGGTTATGGCCATTTGAGCTATGGAGATATTTTTTGTAGATGCGTTGGACATTGTGAGGATTTCATCCCATGTTTTTGGATTCTTCAAGTTGTACATGCATAGAATGTGTATGATCATCCTATTGACAACCTCTATTTGGCCATCATTTTGGGGGTGGAAAGTTGAGGAATTAGTGAGGTTGGTATCCAGAATAGACGAGAGACTTGAGAAAAATGTACTAAGAAACCTACTATCTCAATCTGAGATAATGGACTCTGGGACTTGAAAGTGTACCCACACACATAAAAAGAAGAGCTTCATCTTGGATTGTGTTGTGATACTCTTCTTGTAGACCTCCAGAATAGATATCTTAGATAATTTTTCCACAACCATAAAAAAAATTTCGTTTCCATGCTTGGTAGAAGTAAGGCCCAATGTTTAATCCTTGGAGATGGATTCCCAAACTCGACTAGCGGTAGGCAATGAAGTATATAGGCCTTGATCCTTGATGGTAGGTGTTACACAGCAATTTGTCACCATCCCTGCCATTCCCCATCCCGCACATTGGAGGGCTCATTCCGTGACCTGTGAGTAGAGACAAGACTTGAAAATACTTTCATTGCATCCCTCTAAAGATGAGCTTTCATTGCCCTGAAGACATCTCCCTGCAAAAAACCCTAAAAATAGCTCTTTTTCCATTGGTGCGGTTCCACAGTTCAGCCCTTGTGCCAAGGGGGCAAATCCTCCAAAGAGGGCACGCCAATTGGCGCTCTGTCATAGAGCCGCACCAGCGGCAACCATATTAAGAGGTGTTTTTTAAAAATAAATGGTGGAAGTTTCATCCTAACAAATTCCTGGACTGATATCTATCTTGAGTTGGGAGGTTTGGCTACGGATTTTCATAGGGAGGAAGTGGTTTTCCACCTCTCATGGAAGCTTCCTTGATGATAGGGCCAATCCCATAATTATAGGGATCCCAACTCCCATTCCTCCATCTATAAAATCTTGCTCATCTCCTTTGCAAGCTAGTTCCCAAGAGCTTTCACATCCTTATGCTGGAAGAGCCTTCTTGATTCCCTTAAGGCCAAATCCAAGCAAGGAGACTATTGTCAAGTATCCGGAGAGAGAGGCTTGTCCCATCCTTGACAGGCTTTATCGAGACATGTTTTGCTGACAACCCGCCAAAGGAGAGTGCTGCGTCGAAGCTTTGGTTTTATTCTTCTTTTGACTCATTAATGATAAGCGACTATTGGTTATGGTTCCACTCTTGTTCTTGATTATGTTCATGAGTTATGTCCTCTTCGACTGACATATAGTTGTATATAATGGGTTTTATGCTTGCGTTTGTGTTGTTTCTTGCATGTGCAGGTGCCCGATCAGGGAGATCATGAGGATTGTGATCTGCCAGGGAAAAGGAACGGGAGCACCACCTCTTCTACAAATGACAGCTTTGGATTTTAGGTAAGCCTTCCTCGCAAGTTGGTTTATTTGCAATTAGGAACCTGCACTGTAGCGTGTTTGATTGTTGCTAGACCCGATCTGGGCTAGTAGGGATCGCCTCTATCCGCAAAGGGGATTAACCTCTTCAACAATTTGGCGACTCCACTGGGGATTAGCTTGTTTTTTGATTTGTAAGATATAGACGGAGCCTGAAGTGCATCCAGATAGCCTTCGAAACACTTTTTCTCTACATTAGCGGAGTAGATAAACGCTGCTTCAGTCAATCTCCGGTTTAGTTTACGGACTGAACAACTTGGAGTATTGTCTTCTCTTTTTAGTCAATTTCTTGGCCTTGCTTGCTTGGTCAGCTTTTTGGACTGGTTTTTATATTTGTTTGGCTTTGTTTTAGCCTTGTCATCACTTGTCTGTGTCTGAGATTGCTTGTTTTTCATTTTCCCATAGTAAACTCGGCTGGCGCGCTTTTCAGTGTGACAGTCGTGCCCATTGGCACAGGTTGCTTGTGTATCACCCGCGCCATTGCATTTCTGGCGCTAATTTCAAGCTCACAGTCGCGCCAATCCTGTGAGCTATTAGGGTTTGCTGTGTTTTATGCTTTCTGGGACTGACTTGTGATTTTGATCTTGTTTTTTCGGCTGTTTGAGTGCACTGGAGCCTAGTTTGACTGATTGTAACCTCCATCCTTTGGTTGTTTGCCTATTTATTTCAATTTTTCATTTGAACCCTAGGGCATATAGGTGCTTTTGTGAGTCGAGCCTCCCTTTGGAGTTTTTAGTTTTCGTTCGTTCAGTCGACTTTGGGATTGCTTCCTTGCATTCGTTTGACAGTTTTCTATCATCTTATCACACTTTTTGAGTGACTGATTTCGTTTTCATTCAAATTTCACTTTGCTTCATCTTGGGCCTAGATTACACGGCTCATTAGTGTCTTTGGGACTTTTCTTGGTTTTGAGAGACTTTTGGTCGATTTGAGATCTGATTGTTTGTGCCATTGAGTGAAGTCTGCTTGTTTTGCTCTCTTATTATCATTTCTCAAATTGCTTCTCATTTTTTTTTGGTTTGTTTAGTGCATCTAGCTCTCAAACATTGAAAATAAAAAAAAATCTCTTTTGCTTTTGATTTATTAGTGCAAATTAAAATATTTTCGGTGTTATTAGTAATTAGTGACTTTGAATGAAAAGTTTTTAGTTTCATTAGCCGCATTAGAGATATCACTGGTTGTCTTCCGATCATTTTGTTTGTGTAAAAAGTTCTTAACTCTTCTGTAGCGTGTTTGATTGTTGCTAGATCTGATCTGGGCTAGTAGGGATCGCCTCTGTCCGTAGAGGGGATTAACCTCTTCAACAGTAAGTCTATAAATGGCATAGGAAGTGAAGGACCTGATGTAATTCCTAGGGATTTGAATGAACACATAGGTGTCCAGGTGGGATAACAGTGTATCTTGGAGGTTAAAATTTGGAACTTCCTTACCATCCAAGAGCATTTGTTACATGTTGCCAAATTCTAGATCACTCTTGTAAATATGTGGTCACCCCAAAGTCTCGTGCCCACAAGAGTCGACCATAGTGGCTAGCGCCATGATAGGGCATCGGTTGAGCCACTGTGAAACATTGTTAGTGGTGCCCTTCTTGTAATTAATTTTAAAATGAAATTGTTTCAGGTATGTGGAATATTTCATATAGAGATCATTCATAAAATTCCCTTGTGTCTATATGAACTACATGGGTCAGTGTTCGGTGTGGATTAAAAATTCCTTCCCCAAAATTCCATGCTTCCATTTTCAGAAGGCCTACATAATGGAATACATCTCCTTTTCATAAGTGGGAGACTTTGATACTATGTCTGAAAGTGTCTGACTGTGATATTCCACTGGATGCCCCTACTGAGTAAGAGTTGCACCAATAACATAGTCAATGGAATATGTCTCAATATCAAATAGTTTCTACCTTGAGGAGGAGCCTTGTCTAGAGGCCATGGCCATAATTTTCTTCTTTCAGTGAGGAAACCTCATAAGGAAAAACAAAAAATCTGGTATGGGAAATGATCTTACTACATTGCTTCATAGTCATGAAAGAAATGGTGACAAGTAGTATTACCTCGGGTATTTTGTACAACTTATTTCCCAAATTAATAATAACAATGCAAGGCCTAGAATCATATATAGCATATCTTTTTCTTCTCTTCCTTTCACTCATATTTGGTTTCCCACCAGTCCTTGACATGGGGGGTGACTTTGAGGAGTGCAAAAGTAATCATTTCACGATTGTAAAATTCATGGACCAAAAAATATCCTTCCAATAGATTTAATTGCATCTATGTGAAATTGAAATATGGGAATGTCAAAGTTAATTTGTACCTTAAAAGGAGTGGGTCCTACATAGTGGCTACTATAGGAAGATGTTTCGCCTGTGGGTAGTTGTCAAATGATTTAGGCAAAGCTATCCATCATTGCATTCCTCTATTTCTCAAGGGAATCCTCAAGAAATATTTTGAAAATATATCCTACTCCCTCATCTTTATTTTCTTCCACCATAGGTGGTCGTCAGGGTTTGTGAGGATGATCTTGCAAAGGTTCAACCAATTCGAGCCCTAAATCTTTATACCCTGACCTTCTTGGGGAAATGGAAAGAAAAATAGAGAAAGAGTAAGCCAATTTGATACCACTGCTACATAATTATGCCCGAACGCAATAGAATACATATATAAACATAAAAAAAAATATGCAAAAAAGAAAACTTCATTTCATTATTATAAAATAATTGAAATATGCTAACATACATAATGGAAATAAACTAGCTCAAGCGATGGTAGATTGTCTCTAAGAAATGATGTGGTGGATATATGCATCTAAATTTTGTTACAATGAGGCTCAAGGGCCTTTTTGTAATTGAAAAACAAGGGAAATCTATAAACAGCAAAAACCCTAACCCCAGGAGATGGAACGCCAAGAGTTTGTGGGTCCCCTTGGGTTTAGTTGGGAAACCAAATTCTCAAGGTCGTAAATTCGTCATATTATCTTTTTTTTATGCTTACAATACCTCATTGGAAATATTTGTCTAATTAGTACAATATTTTCCATATGAGGTTGCTACGCACCTCAAAAAGAGGTTATTTAGGAGGTCAAAATTGCTCCAGATGTTCAAGACTCAAGAAACTGCTTAAAATAGTAAATGTTACTATAAATAATGAAACTAATGAAACTAAGTGGAGGTATCAGTGGAATAGGTGGGTGGCCACCAATATCCACCTAGATTAAAAACAAAAAAACTACAGTAATATAGAATCCTTTACCCCATTAAGGAGTGGTAAATACCCAACATGATCCCTCCAAACAAGAGTATCATAATCCTCGTGGAGGAAAATCCAAAAACACCTCAAGTACTCACATTTACATGAAAGGGGAAGAATTTCTCCTAAAACCCCAAAATAAAGATTACGAAACTCCACCATATACCAACCCGTCCATCATGACCACTACAACACCTACAACACCTTTGACGATCTCTCGACCCCTTATAGAAACCATTTGATGCATGGCTAAATGGCATCTACATCAAACAAGCCATAACTCAAAGCTTGGGCAAAGCTACAATATACTCGATGACTTAGCTCAGTCTCCATCTACTATGTCGACATTGGATGTTTTACACACATGCCCAATCGAATGGAAAACCCTTCTTTCCACGTTAGGCACAATCAACCTTGTTGATTCTCGTCTAATGGATTTTGACTTTGAAAAATCTGGCCCATGTCTTCCATGGATAGTCACCTTTGAAATTATGGTCACAATTCACAACATTAAAATCCATCTCTGCATAGTTAATGATCAAGAAAACATATGTATTATGTATAAATAAGTTTCAAATAAAGTAGAATATCCAGAGCTCGAACCATCAGACATAACTCTTCTAGAATACGATGAACACCCTTCTGCTCCTATTGGCCTATTCCAGGATGACCCTGTACAACTTGTTGGTAAAATTGTTCTCATAAAACTAGAAGTCCTCGATGATGAGTTGGATTATAATATCCTTCTTGGCCACAACTACATGTATGCAATAGCTGCAGTTTCATCTTTGATATTTAGGATTATAATGTTCCCTCATGATGGGAAGATCATTACAATTAACCAACTCACGTACTATAAGAAAATTTGATGCAGGAGCATCCTACTCAAATGTCATTGGTTATTTGGGAGACTTAGGGGGTCTTATGTTTTAAAGGGAGTTGGTTCTCTAAGTGTATTTTTAAATGTTTTGAGTGATTTATGTGAGAACTTTAAAATAGGATTAATTCAATATTGTGAAGCATAATTTTAAATGTTCTCAAAATTTGGATATCATGAGAGAATTAGGACAATTGAGAGCTCATAGGGATTGATAGATTTGGAAATTAATTGTAGACCTTAAAATAGGAAATTGGTTGAGTCTAAAGTGGAGCAAGAGATTTTAGGGATTTGTTGAGTAAACTATGTATCTGAATGAGAATTGGTTACATAACCTTTGTATATGATTATAAAGCCTTAAAGACATGAAAAGATAGACAAGAGTTAGCGAGGAAGAGGGGGTGATAGTGTTTAAGAATTAGAGGAAACATAGGCGAGGAAAATTGATGTAATCAGGCCGAGAGGGTCAATCCTCTGTAAATTCCATTTTATTAGTAATTGCTTTAAGTTGGTGTGCAAATCATGTTCTGGTATTGAACTTTGTTGGGAACCTTATGAAAAAATTGATCCTGAAGATACTAGCATTGCTTTACTCTTTTTGAGTTATAATTGGACCATATTCTATGTTATGTTTTAATTGGAAACATTAGCTAAATTGATGGTTTGGGGTTTCGATTAACCCTGAAGGAATTATGCATTTAACCATTTGATTGTAGATCTGAGTGTTAATTAGTTTTCGGAACCTTGGAACCGTGAAGCGGGGAACCCATATTCTTATGTAATGGTAAACGAGCGAAGACATATGGAACCTCAAAATTTGTTAGAACCATGTTCTAGTTAGAACCGTGATCAGAGTGGCGGCACAATGAAACCATGGATGGGTTTTCTAAAACAGCACATGGTTTCTGCACCCCACCCCCCGAGGGTAGTAAGTTGGATTGTGGGGGGGGGCAGTGAGAAATGTAATGGTGGCGACACGTAGTGATGGAAAATAGCCCATATTGGACGTTATAGTGTGGTAGAGTATCATACTCGTCTGCATACAATTTCCATCGGATTAACAGGCGCGTATGATCATCGATGCAAAGGTGCGTTGGGTGATAAGTGTGGGGCCCGAATATAATGTTGTCGGCATAATGGTTTTAACCCAAAGTCGCAACCATGTGAAATTTTCTTCGGGGGTATATTATATGGTTTTATAATTATGGTTTGTAAAACGGAAATATAATCACTTAAGGGTTATCACCATGAGGTGTGTTATCTTGGGAAAAATGAATATGATATGCAGTTGATATGCATACTATGGATCTAGAGCGGCTTAGGCTGCATCAATTTGGTATCAGAGCATACCTCTCTTTGTAATTGAGTAACACAAACATAAATTATTTCCCTCATTTAGACAAAGATTGATGGTTCCAACATTGAGTTGCAGAAAGGGTGATCATAGAAAAACAAGTTTTATTCCGTACAAAGGAAAGCACATCGTGGGTGATTCTGGTGAAAAGGAAAAAAATCCAGAAGTGAGTTAGTCCTTAAAGAAGAGTGGAGTTTTTTCTTACAAGAGGAGTAAAGCATAAAGGGTTTCTGTGTACAATTAAGCAAGGTATGTTTCAGATTTGATATTTTGTGAACATATTGAGATTTTCTTCAAGATAGTGAGTTATTGTAGCCAGAAAACATTTACAGAAGAACAAACATGATGAAGATTTATCACAGATGGTAGACTGTGATAACAAAGGAATATTGTTTTCTACTTGGAAGGGAACTTTTGAGGAGTTTTTATATTGTATTTACGTAGATTTCATGAGAAAGAGATGACTTGTTATGTTTGCAGGATATTTTATTATTGAAATTAAAACCATTAACACAAAATTATGAACTGTGTTATGATTGGATATTACTGGTGAGATAGATACTTAGAAATAAAGTAAAGTTCTATGTAAATTCTAATTTGTTGAGGTTCAAATTTAAAATTATTATTCAAAGACAAGAACACAGTTTGATCATTCTAGGAATGAGATCCAAATTGATGTGGACTAAAGTTTTCTTCGAGCTATGGAGAAGCTCCGTCCAGGATTGATTTTTGTGGCAGTAGTTGTATGTTGAAATAATGCACAGTGGAATTATAGACATGGGAGACAGAATTGCAGAACCGGATTTACAGGAATGGTAAAAACCAGCAAATAAGAAGATCCTAAAGACAGGTGATGTTGGAAAGATGGTATGCATAAGGTTTTATTAATTGATGATATTTTACAGATTGAAACAAATAAAGGGAGTGTAAAAGTTTCATGTTTGCAGGAGACAACTAGCCGAGACATAAATTGATTACAAAGGTATGAAATTTTGCAGCAGTTGAATGAATGGAAACTTTTGGCACAAAACTACAAAAGAAAAACTGTAGGAAGAAATTTTGGAAGTTCTTAGAGATTGTAGCAAAACCTTATTCCAGATGAGGCTTACAATATATAGGGACAAAGGATTCCTTAAGAGAATTGGGTGTAGCAACCAGTGAGAGAACAATATTTCTCAATGCAAGTTCTAAGGAAAAGAGGACTTGGAAACTAAACATAGGGGAAGTTTGGTGATAAGATCAACTCAGGAGGAACTTGATTGGTTGCAGGTGTAGAAGCTCACATAGAAGTAAAGATGGCTATGTGAAGTCATAGAGAAGGTTCAGAAGAAGGATACAAGATGAAGGAAAGGGGTGCTAAAACAATCCACAAGAACTGGATGAGTCAAGAGGAGCTTGACAAGGAGTTGGCTGAGATAACCAAAGAACTCGATGTATTAACAATGCTGCTACGGGAAAATCAAAGACAAGGTTGGGTCTTGAAGAAAAATATAGTGAAGTGGTCTAAGTTACAGAGAAGGCTATGACAGAACAAGTGAAGTGGTTGGTTGAAAAAATCAGAGAAGCATAGTCAGAAATGGAAGTTTCCATTTGTGGACCAGAACAGGGTGAAATTATAGGTGAAGAGGACAATGAGAAAGATTCCATGGACTATTGGAATAGTCCAGAACAATTCGGAGAAATGCTAACAAGGGGAGAAAATGAGGCTATGGGGCCTTGTGTTTTTAAAAATCATAGTTTTTGTGTTTGCAACATGTGCAGAAGTTGATGGACAATCTAGTGAAACAGTCACAAAATTAAATAAATATCTTGAGGTGAAGTATGATGGAGAATGGATTTTAGAGGAGGAAGGTATTGATTTATTGCAACAGAAGGAATTCATATATGAATATTTGTTTGGTGTAAGACAACCATTTAAAGCTGTTATGGAGAAGAAGCATAATGAAAATGTCGTAGTGATATTCCAAGGATGTACAAAAGACAACATTAATAAATATGATGCTGAAATCAGAGGAATTGGGCAGAAATGATTTGAATATGAGATGAAAAATCAGGAAAATCAAGAAATTTATGTCCTTAGAGACATTAATGAAACAAAAGTATTAATCCAGCAAGATAAAGATGGAAGAATCCAGAAATTTAAAAGAGATGATCAGCAACAGGAAAGTAAATCTGAAGAATGCAAATGTGATTACGAAAGAATGAAGAAAGATGCCAAAGCAGATGGCATGGATGAAGAATATGAGAAAGAGAAGACTGAGATAAGAATTAAAATTAATTTGTTGATGAAGTTGTTCCAGAGGAGTAAAGAAAACCAGAGGAACGTTTATGCAATGAGAAAGAAGGTGAAATGGTATAAGCTACAAGAGAAGTGAGAGCACCAAGTGAATATGCAGTTAATATAGGAGCTGAGAAAGCTTGACAAAATTATAGATGTTCAATTGAGGACAAGGAAATTGAAAGGGGTGCAGCTATATCAAGACAAAGCTGCTGAAGAAGAACAAGTTTCTTTTGAACTTGAAGATGGAGCAATGATGTTTGAATCATCAGTTGAGGGAACTAAGCCTTATGATTTTGAAATTGAAAATTTGTCTATGTTTGTAGATAATGTCAAGGCATAAAAACAGAATTTGAGTTTTGAGACTATTAGATCTCATGAGGAAGCTCATACACAGTTGGAGTAACATATTATTTTCCAGCATAATGCTAAAGTTTAAAACAGAGGAATTTTGGCTCACAATGATGACCAAAAGCAAGAAGAAGAAGAAAAGGATGCCAAGTACTCAAATTTTATGCTTGAGGAAGTTGAGATGAAGACCACTGAAGATTTTCTGAGTCATATAGAAGACTTGGAACAGAAAAGATATTTGATGACAGAATCATAAAATAAGACTATTGAGTCTTGTGATTTTAAAATTGAAAATTTGGGTGTCATTGCAGGTTTTGAAGATTTTGCATGTGATAGATAGTCACTGGAAGCTGTCATAAATATTAAGGGAGAAAGAGAAATGTACACAAAAATTTCAAAGAAGCAAGATCAGAATTATATTCTGATGAAGGATAAGACTATGTTATCTGATGAATATAGTCAAGGAAAAGCACATGTACAATTGGTTAGTGAATGGGAGAAAGAATTGGAGTTACTATAAAATTGGTTGAAAGCACCAGTAGAGAAGAAAGAACCTGATGAAGATTGCAAAGGATATGCATCAGTGGAAGAAAATGTTACTACTGTCAAGGAATTGAAGAGAAATTTATTTTTGGAAAGTAAATCTACAGAACAACAATTGGATATTGCAGAGGGTAATACCTTTAAAGATATTCAGGAAGTTTCGAAGGCAACAATATCTGCAATGGTATTTGGTGCAAAAATGATAGCAGAAGGTGAAGAAAAAAAATGCAGCAAGAGTTTTGAAACTCATACACAAAGGAAAGGACAACAAAAACAAAGTAATTTGAATAGAGAAATAGATAATTCCATGAAGCTTATAGGAAATGAACATAAGGAAAGAAACTACAAACAGAAAATCATGTGGATACAAAGCTGGACTGTAACAAACATTGAAGACAAAGCCAATGGATTGTTGCAAATGAAGATGTGGCAACCAGGAGAAGAAAGGAAAGACAACATAATACTTAAACGGTAATTGAAAGAAGAAAGGAAATCACTGAGGAACAGAGTTTGGAATCATGGAGGTATAAAGTCATTAAGACTTGTGGTTGGTGCATTATTACAGAAAAACAATAGACCTCATAGAAAGGAGTCTATGGAAACTTATCTACATGGGGAACCTGATGCAGGAGCATCCTGCTCAAATGTCATTGGTTATTTGGGAGACTTAGGGGGTCTTATGTTTTAAAGAGAGTTGGTTCTCTATGTGTATTTTTAAATGTTTTGAGTGATTTATGTAAGAAATTTAAAATAGGATTAATTCAATATTGTGAAACATAATTGTAAATGTTCTCTAATGTTGGAGAACATGAGAGAATTAGGATAGTTGAGAGCTCATATGGATTGAGAGATTTGGAAATTAATTGTAGACCTTAAAATAGGAAATTGGTTAAGCCTAAATTGGAGCAAGATATTTTAGGGATTTTTTGAGTAAACTATGCATCTAAAACAGAATTGGTTACAAAACCTTTTGTATATGATTTTAAAGCCTCAAATACATGCAAAGAGAGACGAGAGTTAGCGAGGAAGAGGGAGTGATAGTGTTTAAGAATTAGAGGAAACAAAGGGGAGGAAAATTGATGTAATCAGGCCAAGAGGGTCAACCCTCTGTAAATTCCATTTTATGAGTAATTGATTTGAGTTGGTGTGCAAATCATGTTCTGGTATTGAACGTCGTTGGGAACCATGTGAAAAAATTGATCCCGAAGATACTGGCACCGCTCTACTCTTTCTGAGTTATAATTGGACCATATTCTCTATTATGTGTTAAATGGAATCATTATCTAAATTGATGGTGTGGGGTTTCAATTAACCATGAAGGAATTATGCATTTAACCATTTGATTGCAAATTTGAGTGTTAATTAGTTTTGGGAACCTTGGAACCATGAAGTGAGGAACCCATATTGTTATGGAACTGTAAGCAGCTGAAGACAGATGGAACCTCGCACTTTGTTAGAACCATGTTCTGGTTCAAACTGTGACCAGAGTGGTGGGACAACAGAACCATGGACGGGTTTTGTAAAACTGCATGTGGTTTCTGCACCCCTTGAGGGTGGTAAGTGGTATTAAGGGGGGGGGAGGGAGGAGTGCAAAATGGTATGGTGGTGACACATAGCGATGGAAAACAACCCATATCACATGTTATAGTGTGGTAGAGTATTTTACTCATCCGCATGCGATTGTCATCAGATTGATAGGCGCATATGATCATCAGTTCAAATGTGAGTTGTGTGATAAGTGTGGGGCCCAAATATAATGTTGTCAGCATAATGGTTTTAACCCAAAGTCGCAACCATGTGAATATTTCCTTCGCATGTATATTATATGGTTTTATAATTATGGTTTGTAAAAGGGAAATAGAACCACATAACGGTTAGCACCATGAGGTGTGTTATCTTGGGAAAAATTAATATGATATGCATTTTATATGCACACTTTGGATCTAGAGTGGCTTAGGTTGAGTCAAAAATACATCCAACACCCTTGATGGCATGTTGCCTTTCATAGGATCCTCTCCATATTTGATCACAATATTTACTAAACATGGACCATGCATCTTCAAGCCATCAACTCTCCTGGGTACTTACCATGGGGACCCACCTTTACTCGAGGCTCCCCTATAGCCACAACAACCCCGGTGTGCATCATGATTTCATCAAACACCCCTCAAAATAAGGAACTAGTTCTAGACACCCCTAGTGTTGCAACTACTAATTCTATATTCCTACCTTATGCCATTATGAAAACACCTTTCTTATACCCCCCACTTGGTTTTTTCTTAAATAAAGTCATGGAAACACTTACATTACTAAACATGTATTATTAAATACATGTCTGGTATCTAGCCCTTGAGGCCATGTCCAAAAAATCAGGTATCACCTCAACGAGAATTATTCTTGTAACACCACCTTAGGAAATTACCCTGAAATGAGCTACACGTGTAGAGACACCAACACGTTCCAAGAGGAGGTATAAGAAAAAGGTAAATAAAGGGGAATCCTCAAACTCTTCCTCATCTAGGGCAATACCACCATGTTCTTTGTGTGAAGTAGTCGGGCACCCTACCAACATGTACCCTAAGTTATAGTGATTAAAAGCCCTTTGGCATGCCCCAATAATGTCTATGGCCCCACCTCCACCTCGAAGGGATAAGGCCACACTAGCACACTATGAGGCACTATGAACTTAGCATGCTTTCGCTATCTATGCAAAGTACAAAAATTATTCTCATCACTACCCCGAAATCCCTTGGTATCAAGATATATTGGGTGCACACGCTCAAGCTGATACCATGGTTCCATCACTTCCAACCATGTTAGTGATAGATGATGGATCAAAAACCATATTTTGTGTGTTTGAGGAAACAACACCTCATATGTTTCATCCATGTCCCTGTAGCCATTATACCTCCCATCCTCGGTCAGTTCCTAGAAGAATGGAAAAAAAACCTCACAAAATGTTTCCAAAACCTCCCCACACATGTGCCCTATGCAACAAACTTGACCATGTGATCAATCAATGTTGGGAATTAAGGAATATTAGAGATGTATTTCTCCTATTGGTTGAAATTTTGAGAAAAAATCACTTAAATCAAGCTAGACACTCATGCAATATTTTTCGGATTAAATACCAAGCACATCATATGTGGAATTTCCAATACCTTCCATGTTTTCAAGAAATAAGAGTGATATTTCGATTAACTAACATTATGCACACAAATCCTTCTACTAATGTTGATACTATGATCAAGAGATGGCCAACACCCATACATGATCCATGTGATGACACCAACTAGGTGTCCTCATCTTGCTTTATGGGATCTCCTGATACCCACACCATTCATTATGTCATCATTCGTCGTGTATGCAATATTTTTACCAGTAACTCTCATATTTATGAGACATTTCCTATGTTACAAACATTTGGACATCTTAGAATACGACATCCTCTAGTTCATTGAATCTCTGAACACTTTCCTCTTATGGATGAATATGCATTAGCTCCTAGGATGCCAATGTTATCCCACTCACCATCACTCTTCCATTACATATATTCTCCCATCAATTGGTGCGAACAACATGCACTATGACATGAGATTCATTTCCTCTTCCATAGGAACCATGATTCGCGTTATCTACTCATTTTTTTTTAGTTTCGAAATAATTAAACCCACCACAATGGTGACACCACCATCAACTATACAAAACCATAAAATCTGCATATTTTCGACTTCACTAGGCTCTACAACATCAACAACCAAACCTTTTTCTTGTTTTTTCTACTAGCATAGCTAGGTCCCAACCTTCTCCTCATGACCTTGCACAAACCACTTCAGAATTGGATAATATTTTTCACACAAATGAAGATATCATAGAGTCCATGACGAAACCTAAATTTCCATGGGATGGAATTCATCATCGGTCATTATTTCTACCTGAAACAAAATATATGTCTATTGATGCACCAAGTCATCACATGTTCACATGAAAACAAATGATTTCCTGCTACCAGGATAGGTATACTAGTTTAAAAATCCCATCCCAGTGCCAGACACATTTGAGGAAGGGAACATGTCATTATCTCACCTACCATCAAGGTAGATATTTTAACCAAACCTGGCAAGTTGAGGAAATATCGTTAAAGGAAGCATGCTCTTGATAGGAGGTGGAATCATACACAATCCTTTTTCAAGAATATAGGGATATATTTTCGTGGGCCTACTCTGAAATTTCAGGCATCAGTCCTAACATCGTGGAGTACCATATTGACACATGTCCTGATGCCTACCCCATTAGACAAAAGAAATGCGATCTCCACCCTTTAAAGAAAAATAAATCAAGCATGAGATTGAAAAATTAACTTAGTTGGGTTAGTTTTTCCTATCAATTACACCTATTGGGTTTTTAAAACTGTACTCATCGTGAAAAACAGGGAATCATTCACGTATGTACTAATTTTGGTGATCTAAACAAAGCATGTCCCAAGGACAGTGACCCTACACCTTTCATTAACCAAGTTATTTATGCATGTGCAGGTCACAAAGCCCTCTCCTTCATGAATGGCTTCTGAAGGAATAATTATATTCACATACGCCATATCGATGAGTATAAAACTACCTTCACAAACCTATGGGCACATTAACATACCGAGTGATGCCCTTTGGTCTTGAAAACTTTGGGGAAAATTTCAAGTGGACCATGAATTATATATTCCATGACCTTGCTAATCTCATTGTAGCCTATTTGGATGAACTCACAATACGATTTGAAAATTGATTAGATCATTTTTAGGATCTTCTCCTAGTGTTTCAAAGATGTCGAAGATATAACCTATGTTTGAACCCCCTAAAGTGTTCCTTTTGTGTCAATGCAGGAAGACTAATAGGATTCATTTTTTCTTGGAAAGGTATTAGAGTCGACCCTATAAAGGTCCAGGCCATTTAGGAGATAGCACCTACAAAAACTTTAAAGTAGTTACAAAGATTGCAGGGTAAGGAAAATTGTTATCGCTTTTTTCTCAACTACACCACACATGAGTATGTATTTTTGTGCCTTGTTTTTCATGACATCCCCTTCCAATGGGATGAATAAGCACAAATATAGACCTAAAAGATTGATTATCTCAAGCTCCATTGATTATCCCACACGACCAAACTAAAGACTATACCCTTTAGCCATCAACATTTGAAGTAAACATCGCTAGGGTATTAGTCCAAGAAGGACGAGATAATAGAGAAAACATTATCTATTAGATCAACAAGAACTTCTCTGCATCTTCCTTGAAGTATGAGCTACAAAAAAAGATATATCTATCTCGAATACAATTTGTGGAGAAGCTTAAAAATTATATTATCTTATGGACCACCACAGTAATTGAAAACACTAACCCTCATAACAATGCTCGATGGGTAGTTATCCTGCAAGAATTCAACCTATAGTTTTCTTCTGTGAAAAGCAATAAGGCAGTGATCCTTGCAAATCTCAACACAGATCTCCCTACCGAGAACCAAGGGTCCCACATTAATGATTCTTTCAATGATGAAAAATTTTCTTCATATCTACAAATGAACCCTGGTACAACGACATTCTTCTCTTTATTAGAACTCAAAATTTTAACCCTAATCTTACTCATGAAGACCGATGATGCATTAGCCATCAAGCCCTTCAATACGTTCTTATGGGAAATGTACTATATCGTGGAGGCATAAATGCTCTAGAGAAAGGTAAACCACTTCCCAAAAGATCCTTGATGGCCACTACCCAAAATATATTTGATTCAAATTGTTCACTACCTTTTATCCTATGTATGTTTTCATAAATATTTTTTACTCGGGGTATTGGTTGTTGAAGTTGCATATACCATAATTTTCCCATTAGAACCAGCCTCCTAGTGGTCATTAATAGTTGGGGTATCATTTTTAAACTATCATGATAGGCTTCTTACAAATCTTTGCATATCCTAACATCATTTCTCTGAAATTCAGCATAGGGCCCATCATCTTAACCATGTTTACTACCACCTTCCCTTGCACCTTGTAAGCATCCATATCATTTGATATTGAATCCCCTTATATGTATCACCCCATTTTATATATCACCATACACAATCGAGATCCATGACCCTTCACTCAGGATTGAGAGAGATCTCATTCACATGTCTTGAAGGTTAGCCTCATTCTCCTCTTCTTTACTTATTTCTTACCAATCCCGCTCCTGGGCCACCCCATTTATTTTTTATCGGATCAATATGAATGCATCCCAAAATTCTACATTTTGCCTAAAATCCCTCCATAAGGCATACCCCATTTGTGTCACTTCATCTGCCTCATAAAACTAACATTGAGTCCAACCAATGGGGCCCCAAACCTCAGCTAAAGACCATATCTAGATCATCATAGAGGTCGTAATTTTTTTTGGTGCACCCATCTCCATTTATGTAAATCCAAAACAACATTTTACATTCTTTTCGCAAGCATACAATTTTTTTTTTGGAAAAGGTTTCCCACCCATAATTTCATGTATTTTACACCATGATATTCCCTAGTTTCCCTTGTTTGGAGATTTCTTAATACCAAGCTATGTTCCATGTTCAGTAGTCATTCATTATGATAGTGAGAACATTCTTATACCGATAGTGGATTTCCTACTGACCTCATCAAAATTCCCCTATAAAAAGTGTTTTGACTAACACCACTCTCACTATACCTCCAACCTCGGGAAAATTTTCTATATCATCATATATTGTGAATTCTCATTATCATGCCCTTTTGACCCACTATGTTACAATAATATTCATCCTTCACCATGGTTCCCCGAATCATCATTTCCTCCGGTTAGCACTTCTTTCCGACACTCGTCTTCCCGGATCAAAGTTGTACCATGGGTGCTCCCCCCTTACGGGACATCCTCAAGTGGAAAATTGGGAAAAATAATTGCCCATTGATTTCATTTGTCTCCTTGATATTCGACACAGTCGCAAATGTTTCATGTCACGGTAGTAGCATATGTTGTTACTATTCAAGTTATATAATTTAGTCGAAGACCCATGCATCCTTTACCACCTCAGTTAGTAATGCTTACATTTAGATCAGTGGTGAGTACCAAGAGTGCATCCATTAGCACCTCAATTAGCAGTGCCTCACGTATGATCCACGGGGAAATCTATTTCAATATATTTGTCATAATCACCCTTGACAGCGTAATAAATTGTCATTATCAACCATGAACATGTGAGCCACATCATTGTTGACTTGACACAGTTATTTCTTCTATGATTGTAATAGTTAGTCACTAGTAACCATAAAGGGCATGGGACATTCCCGTCTCATATAGAAATTTTTTAGCGTTGAATTCATTAGAGCATGGTTATCTTTTATTTTAAGTCAAGGAATATCCCTACTCATCTCCACCTAAAGTTACTTTATCGCTCAAGAAGTTAGTAAGACTCTTAGTAAGATCATCAAAACGTGATGTATTTTAAATATACACTTATTACCAACCACATACATGCGGGGGAAATTGTTATCATATGGAAATTTCACACTCATATGTATGCATTAAGAGACATTGAAAGTGAGCTATCAACACATGGATGGGTGATATTTCAAGCTGGAAACACCCTAGACACCAAAAATCAAAATATTTCTAACATGTTTCTTCGAAGG
This sequence comes from Pinus albicaulis, assembly GCA_034641835.2. Lineage (NCBI taxonomy): Eukaryota > Viridiplantae > Streptophyta > Pinopsida > Pinales > Pinaceae > Pinus > Pinus albicaulis. The sequence continues at coordinate 165,094,544 of CM076572.1, read as the reverse complement.
TTGTGCAAACTTTGAGTGATCACCTCAGGTCATGAACTTGCTTGAGAAACACTCCAAATCTTGACATGATGGGCTAAAAAATTTGAGCCCCAAGCCTAAGAAGCCTTAAACTCAAGGGATTCATATCTTTCATCTCATTTATGAGGTGAAACACCACATTGATGAGGCAAGGGGAGGAGGAGTGCCCAATAAAATCTATAAATGAATGTTCTAGGATAACCAAAAATAATAAGAAACAACGTACTACCACAATTACTCCCTAAGAAATCGAGAATTTCATTGAGAAGAGGATTTCGTGATTGAGAGAGTCTTCATACTTCTTTGAGAGGGAGAGGAAGCTTGCAAAGAGATTGAGGAAAGGAATCTCCTTCTTGAGGATTTTTTAGCACCATTGGTCAAATTATTCTCTCCAAGTGTCTTTAATTGAGCTATTGTATTTCTTCTATATGGGAACACTTTTCCATTAATGTGTTGATATGTTTGTTCCATTGAGCATTGTTCATGTGTTGATTTCTTAGTTTTTAGTTTGAAGTTTACATATGCATTATTTTCATTACTTACACTGCTTTATTTACCCATGTTTGTCCACTAACAACAATTGTGATCTCCTTGTAGGGAACAACCAGCTCTATTGAAGGTTTATTTGGTACTCCATAGAATTTGGTACTCCATAGCAACAAAAATACTACCACAACATTAATAAAGATGCTATGTCACAATTTTCATCAATTATTTCCTACCTACATTAATTAAGTAATTAACAACTAGTACAATTTAACACCTAATATATTGTACAATAATATCATAATGATCTATTAAAATAACTAAAAATAATTTTTTATTTTATTTTTTTCTTGTACTAAAATTCATCCATGATCTTCATAAGCATTTTACATGTTGAACATCAACCTATAAATTATCATCATCTCATTATACAAAATCTAGATTAGTACCCTAGATTACCTAAAACAATGACTCCACTTTTAACATCTTAGACTCTTAGAATACTCAATGACAACTCTAGAAGAGGAAGCATACAAAAATGTGAAAATTAAGCCCGATAAACATAAAAGTGTTAGCTTAAACATAAAGATGAAAACCCTATATAAAGATTATGGTATTTCTAGTTTTCAAAGGACAAAGACATAATTTTTTTTTTTTTAAATCATATAATGGGTGTCTTCTTTACTCTAATAAACCAATTCTATCAATAATTTCCCCACCATCATATCTCTAAAACCATAAAATGGTAAACTACACTCAACATGAATTTCACCTTTTTGATGCATCACCTTTAATGTTAACTTCATATGTAATCCAAGTCTTCATTTTATAGTCTAACCACAATATAAGTACACCACATCTTACTTTCATACTAAGGAAGAAAAAATAGAGCCGTTATTTAGGCTACAAAATATATCCACGTGTAATTATGTGAATTTATAAGAAAGCATTATTTTTTCACCTCTATAGGAAGGTACAAGAAAGGTTTTCCATTTAGTATAGGAAATAGACAATAAGGAAGTTACATGAAGCCATCCTATAACACATTGTTTTTAATTCTTTAAGGAAAATTTATATCTATGAATAAAACAAGCTCTTGTAGGCATGAATACACCATCCTTAGCCATTGTAGTACCTTCAACACAAATAAATCAATTTATATAGGATTTTGTGCTTCCTTATAGGAGCTACAATATCCTATGAGATTACATGTTTCCACCTCAAAACATCAACTATAATAGATAGAAACTTCTACAATTCAACGAAGCTTCATAAAAATTAGTTAGCAACCTATATGGATACATATAAATCCAACAAAAAGAATGGTATCCCAAAATCAATGTTTTGGTAATAATTTAATAATATTAATTATAATATACCCACCACATGATCTACTGATATAGACCTTACATCCACATGTAGGGGAAATGAAAGTGCCTAAATTTTCTAAATTTATGATTGGAGTAAAGGAAAAATGGTTGTTGTATTCTATATTGAATGGATAATACAATATGTGTTATCTTTTTGAAATTATGAGAATAATATGCTCAATGACACTAGGTTTATCATAATACAATATGTGTTATTTTTTTGAAGTTAAGAGAATAATATTCTCAATGACACTAAGTTCATCATCATGAGGATGTGAATGCACACTAAAACACCCAAAGCACCCTTCAATTTACTAAATGCAAACCCTAAAAAAATGGTTTATTAAAAAATGTTTGTAAGAATAGATAGTGTGCTAAATAATTGATTATTCCCTATAAAATGTTGATTTATAGAAGTGACATACACCTTAAAACTCCTTCATGGTTTTCAAAGGGTGATACTTCCTATATGATAATGGTTTGGTAGGTAAATATCAAGGACATACTCCAACACAAAAAAAAATCATTATTTCATTATTTCCCTTTCTCATTCTTCTTGAGGATCCATTTAATATATGATTTAGGTTATCCTGCTAAACTTCCTTCCAAAATATACTCTACCCTAGGAAGAAAATGATTAATTTATATACTCATGCTAAAATTAGAACATAACATCAATAAAAACCTATTTCAAGAGGTGATTGTGGATGAGGGGTTGTCCTTTTCCTACCAGAACACCATTCTTACAAGATTAAGATTGGCTTTGGAAAAGCCTCAAATAATTGTGGAGCTATTAGTTTTAAAAAACCATGTTTTATTGTTTTTCGTTAGAAAAAAAGGATGTTGGTCTTTACTAATTTTTGTGGATTCCATGGTTGTAGAAAATTCATTCAAGGAGGTTCACACATGTCACAACAATAACTGATTTCCTGTCACTAAAAAAATGCTCCATATCAAACTTGTTTTTATCATGTGTCATGTTGCCACATCTAAAGAAAGATGAAAAAAATATCATTCTCAATTTCTACAGTTGGTTCTTTGTATACTAATGGTTTTTATAAAATCATTGAACACATAGACTAGAAAATTTATACATATTTTCCATAGGCCCTTGGTAGAACAAGCACAAAAATTAAGATAATATGAGAATATATTTATGCATATTTTTTATTATGATGACTAAGGAGGTATCATGCATATTTTCTATAGCTATTTACAAGATGATAATGTAATGTATTATTTTTTTGTATATTGTTATGGATTATACATATATTATTATAGGAAAATAAATAAGTGTTTTTCCACATAAGTCAATGACAAAAATAGGAAACTAAGCATCAACAATGGTGTAAATGTAGCTACATAAATAAAAAAATAGTTGAGATCAACATAAATATGATTATAGTGTAAAACCTATAGTAGAATTATGGTATTTTTATTTTAAAAAAAAAAGAATAATATATATATTTTTTAAAGTAAAGAACAATTTAAGGGTATTCATTACTCCAAAGTACTAATTCTATCAATAGTTTCCACCGACATCCTGCCTCCAAATGCATAAAATGATAAAATACAGTCAACAAGTATTTCACCATTTTTTCATAAAATTCCATTCATTTTCACCTCATATGTCTTCTCAGTATTCATGTTATAGATCAAACACCATAAATTTCCATCTTCCATTTCCATAATAATTAAGATAACAAAGGCCAAGTTTTGCACTATAAAAGATATCCAATGTAGTTATGTGAAGTTATAAGAAAGAAAAAAAAATCACTTGTACAAGATAGTGTAAGAAATAGTGTAAGAAACATTGTGTTAGTGTACTATAGGAAATAGACAATAAGGAAGCTAAAGGAGTCATCCTATAACACATGTTTTTCATTTCTTTGACGAAAAATAATATCTAAGAATAAAACAATTCTTATACACATGAATCAACCATCCTTAACCATTGAAATCCATTGTACAACAACAAATCCATTTCTATAAGATTTTGTGCTTCTCTATAGGAAGCCATATCCTATGAAATTCCCTGTTTTCAAATCAAAACATCAAATCAAACTGTAAGACATAAAACTTCAGATATTCAAAAACTCCATGAAAATGAGTCAACAACCAATATAATTTCATTTCAATCCAAAAAAATGAAATGTATCACTAAATCAATGTTTGGTTAATTTTCATTAAATAGCCAACCAAAATCCTAGTAATTTAGTTATCTTAATTACAATTAAATCAAATCTTAATATGTGTAGGTTTGATTGACTTTAGTGTCCACCAAGTCTTATGCTTAAATCTCCTGAAAGTGGTTGAAGATTGAAACCATTTTAGGAAAATTCAACTACCTGAAAAAGCTTTGCACTTAAAAAAATCCTAACAAAATCTTGTGATAACAAATATTGTGAGTAGCTTTTTCTTTAATCTTCCATATAATATATAATTCAATAAATAAATCTACCCTAACCTACACTCGAATTATTTATAAAATAAATAAATATATAAATTTAACCCACAGCCTTTTTCAAATAATCATATTTTTGATTTTAAATTAATCGACTCAAAATATGGTTTTTAAATAAATCTACTCAAAAGAAACAAAGAAAGAAAAAGAAACGATCCTATTCCTACAACAAAGAATTACGTTCCCATTTTTTCTTAGGCCGATCCTATTCCTACAACAAAGAATTACGTTCCCATTTTTTCTTAGGCTTACCAATTCATATGACATTACTTCCAATGCGATACAGTGTAATATTAATTAGGAAAAATGTGCAAGAATTAGAATTCCATGGCAAAGTAATATAAATCGAGAATATTTTTTCCGAGATGAATGAATACCAATCCAAAAAATTGACAGTTATGATAAATCAACGTTTGGTTATTTTTTATTAAATAGGCAATAATCTTAATTACAATATAACCACAACATCTTTTAGCGAGGTGGGAATTCCATGCCAAAGTAATATAAATCGAGAATAAATTTTCCGAGATGAATGAATAACAATCCAAAAAATTGACAGATATGATAAATCAACGTTTGGTTATTTTTTATTAATAGTCAATAATCTTAATTACAATATTACCACAGAATTTTTTTTACTGCGGTGGGATTGACATATACATATATCTTGGGCTGGAAGTGCCTAAATTACAATGTAACCACCACATCAGCTAGTGAGGTGGGATTCACATATACAAATATGGTGGAATGGAAGTGCCCACATTTTTTAATTGGTTGGAAAAGGAAAAAAAATGTTATATGCAATTGGTGAACTAAGGGGCAGTTGATGAAGTTATGTTAAAATTCACACAAATTGTATTGTACTTGATGAATAATTAGAGATGTTATTTTTTTTAAATTATGGGGATAGGTTGCTCAATGACACTATGCCCATTATCATGACTAAATTAATACACACTAAAATATTAAGAATATTTTTGATGTTTAGAAATGCAATTATATAAAACTATGAAAATTTTAGTAATCATAAAAGATTTGCAAGAATAGATAGTGGGTTACATAAAATATTATGTTGTAAAACTATGTTTCATAGAGGATACATAAAACTAAAGGCTAATTCATGGTTTTGTGATGTTATATGAACAATGTTTGAAAGATTAATCTGAGGGACATACTCAACTCAAAACATTAACTATTTTTCTTTTCCATTTTTATTAAAGGTTTCTCTAGTATATAATTTACTAAAGCATCCTTAAGCCCCATCCAAAATCAAGTCCCTTTCTAAATAAGGGTCTCTCTACTGTGTGATTTAAGAAACAATCCTTAGTCCTCTCCCAAACAAAATCTCTTCTCAAATTATGGTCCCTCTAGTATATGATTTAAGAAAACTTGGTAAATTCCCTTCATCCTATATTCAACATTACTTCAGCTTTTTCATCTAACTGGACATTCCTTTTCTCTTAATATGTCTTCCTAGAATTCATTTTATAGGCCAACCACCATATATGTCCACCATCTTCCATTTCTATAGGAATAAATATAAAAAATACCAAAACATTGGATTATAAAATATATTCACACTTAGTTATATGAAGTTATAAGAAATCATACTCTTTTTTCATTTCCATACTAAATTACAATAAAATTTCTTTGCATTTACTTTAAGAAATCAACAATAGGGAAGGTACACCAACCATCATATAATAGATTGTGTTCAATTCTTTGAGGAAAAATCAAATCTAAGAATCACCCAAGATCTTATACTCATGAATCAACCATCCCTATCCTTTGTAATACCTTGTACATGAACAATACCATATTTATAGTATTGTGTTCTTCCTTAGAGGAAGCTATAATATGAATGAAATTACATGTTTTCACCTCGAAACATAAAACTCTAACACACAAAAACTTCTACAATTCAACAACACTTCATCAAAATTAGTCAACAACATATATGAATGCATATCAATGCAACAAAACGTAACAAAATGAAAGGTACCACTAATCAATCTTAGATTAAGTTTCATTAAATTTCTAATAAAAAACATAATAGTTTAGTCATCTTTATTACAATATAATCACCACATTAGCTAGTTAGGTGGGCCTAGCATATGCGTGCATGAGGGACTAGAAGTTCTTAAAGTTTATCATTTTTTTATTGAAGTAATGAGTGATCGGAAAGGGGAAAACACTATTGTAAGCAATTGGCATGTTAAAGAGTGGTACATGAAGTTATGTAAAATGTCACACTGATCTGAATTTATGCAGGAACACAATAGAATACACATATAACCATAGATACAGAGATGCAGCAGAAATAATGCTTCATTTTATTAATAAAACAAATGAATGAAATAAACAGCTACGGTGTTGGTAGCGTATCTCTGCGAAGAGATATGGCGTACGTAGGCCTCTAAACTATGTTGCATTGATACATAATGGAAATGAGTGAGTGAGGGCACTAGTAGCATATCTCTGAGAAGAGATGTGACGGCTACAGGCCTCCCCACTGTGTTACAATGTAGAGATAATGGAGATGTGGCGAGCTAGGGCATTAGTAGCGCTTATCTCTGAGAAGAGATGTGTCAGCTACCAGCCCCTCAATAGTGTTACAATGAAGCTCGAAGGCTTATTATTGTTGAGAAACAATGTAAAACCCGAAACGTCCAAAAACCTAACCCTAGGAGATGAAGTGCCAAAACTATGGGCCCCGTTTGGGTAAGTTGGTGTTTCAACTTCATGGGGACGTAACTTTGACATTTGATCTTCATTTGACACACTCAATAGCTCATTAGAAAGATCTATCCGAGGAATAAAAATTTTGAGGACTCGAAAAGCGTCATTTAGGGCCTCAAAACAGCTCTGGAAGTTTAGGACCCAAAACACTACTATAAATAGTAAGTTGTGTTCAAACTCACAAACTAAAATAGCTAATGCTAGGGGTTCAAATGGACTCGGTGGGTGGCCACCAATATCCACCTGGATCATTAAGTCTCCAAAATAGCTCTCGGAGTGCAGGACCCAAAAACCTACTAAAAATAGTAAGTTGTGCTGAAGCTGAAAAAATGAAAGATTGATGTTGCGGGTCCACATGGAATAGGCGGGTGGCCATCGATATCCACCTAGATCATTCCTCCCTCCTTAGGAAGCAATGGTATCCATTGCGTTAAGTTCCTCCCTAAGGTGGGAAATTCTGCTAATCTTGGTATTTGATTTGTCCAAGATGTCGCGGACTTGTTGGTGGATGTGATGGATGTAGACATGTCATCGGTGGGCAGCCGTTGAAGGATCTGGATAAATTTATCCATCATCACGTTCCTCTGTTTCTCGAAGGCCTCTTTGAGAAAGATTTTGATAGCATCTCCTACTCCCTTTTATTTCTTTTCTTCTGCCATGGGGAGTCGTCGGGGTTGCGAGGTTGAACTCCTTATACCCTGGCCGCATTGGGGACATGAAAAGAAAAAAAAGAGAAAGATCAGACCGCTCTGAAACCATTGATCTGGATTTATGTAGGAACGCAATAGAATACACATATAACCATAGATACAAAGATGCAGTGGAAATAATGCTTCATTTTATCAATAAAACAAATGACTGAAATAAACAACTAGGGCACTGGTATCGCTTATCTATAAGAAGATATGTGTCGGCTACTAGCTCGTCAACAGTGTTACAATAAGTCTTGAAGGCCTAGTTATTGTTGAGAAACAATGTAAAACCTGAAACATACAAAAACCTAACCCTAGGAGATGAAGCGCCAAACCTATGGGCCCCGTTTGGGTAAGTTGGTGTTTCAACTTCCCAGGGACGTAACTTTGGCATCTAATCTGCGTGTGACATGCTCAATAGCCTGTTAGAAGGATCTTTCCCAAAAAATGTTGTTTAGGGCCTCAAAACAACTCCGGAAGTTTAGGACCTGAAAAATTGCTATAAATAGTAAGTTTTGTTGAAAATTACAAAATGAAATAACTAATGGGGGGGGTTCAAATGGACTCGGTGGGTGGCCACCAATATCCACATCGATCATTAAGTCCCCAAAATATCTCCCGGAGTGCAGGACCCGAAAACCTGCTAAAAATAGTATGTTTTGATGAAGCTGAAAAACTGAAAGAATTGATATTGCGGGTCCAAATGGAATAGGTGGGTGGCCACCGATATCCACCTAGATCACACACTAAAATTATGGAATGGATAATTCAATGTGTGTTACCTTTTTGGATTATGAGAATAATATTCTCAATGACACTAGCCTCATCATCTTGAGGAAATGTAAGCACACTAAACCATAGAAAACACCCTTCATGTTACAGAATGCAACCATATGAAATGGTAAAAATTTTAGTGATCATAAAAGGTTTAAAATAATAAATAATGTGCTATATAGTTGATCATAAACTATAAAATGAGGTTTCATAGAGAAGACATAGACCTTAAGACTAGTTCATGGTTACCCAAGGGTGATATTTTCTATATGAGCATTGTTGGAAAGGTCAATCTCAAAGGCATGCCCAAACCCAGAAAACTCATCATTTCTCTTTCTCATTCCTCTTGAAGGCCCCTCTACTATATGATTTAATGAATATTCCTGAAGTCCTTAGCCAAACATACACATCAAGGTTTGAATTCATACAAGATCATCATTAGAATCACTATAATCTTCATCATCATCATATTCAACCATTTTATTAGTCTGGTATGAAAATCCTTCATTTTTACATCTATAAAAACCATTTTATCACAACTTTCATCAAACGTGTTCCACCTACATTAATTATGTCCTTCACCACAAGTAAAATTTAATATCTAATATATTTTACAATAATATCATAATGCTATGTTTCAAATTGATAAAATAATATTTTTGTCATTTTTTTCATTCATCCATGATCAATACAAGCATTTTACAAATTTAAAATCCACCTATAAGCTCTCATCATATCACCTTACAAAATATAGATTAGTATCATGGATCACCTATGAAAAGGAATCCACCTTTAACATATTAGAAGCCTAGAATAGTTAATGGAAGCTCTAGGAAAGTAAGCATCAACAAAGGTGTAAATTTAACTCCATAGACAGAAAATTTTTTGCATCAACATAAAGATGACCATCCTATAACACATTATTTTTAATTCTTTAAATAAAAATTATATATGAGAACCAAAAAAGCTAATGTACACTTGAATCAGCCATCCTTAGCCATTGTAACCCATTCCACACAAACAAATAATTTTTTATAATATTTTGTGCTTTTTTAGGCTGCAATATCTTATGAAATTCAATGTTTTCACCACAAAAATCAAATTCTAAGACACATAAACTTTTACCATTCAAAAATACTTCATAAAAATAAACACTTAATAAAAATCAGTAACATCCTATATGAACGCATATAAATCCAAAATAATTAAAGATGTCACCAAATCAAAGTTTGGTTAATAATTTAATCATCTTAATTACAATGTAACAACCACATACACTGGTGTGTGGCCCTCACATCTACATATAGTAGAGGGTGAGAGTGCCTAAAGTTTTGAAATTAATGATTGAAGTATTCATTGGTTTGGAATGAAAGAACATTATTTTACGAAGTTGTTTAAATAAGTATGAAGTTATGTCAAGGTAGAGATAATGGCCCTACGGGGTCTGCTATGGTTCACCAACTATCTACATGTAAAGAATCTACATATTTTTGGTGACTCAAAGAATCTCATATATTATATTAATGGTTTTGGTTCATTGGGACCACCATTACTAGAAGCTCATAAAACAACTCCTCGTGAATATGCAAAACACCATATTAGAACAAGTCTACAAGGAGGATAATATAGTAGTTGATACTCTCTCAAAAACCTTAAATGATCAATAGGGGTACATTGAGTACAAATATTTTGAAAAAAATCACCATGTTGTGGATTCATTAAAACTTTAATGAAAACCCACTTTTAGCTATATGGTACTATCATATATGTTTTCTTAGGTCTTGATTTTTCAATATTTTTTCGTGAACCTTTTTTTCTAAACTTTTTTGGCTTCTACAAATATTTCCTCCATATATACTAAAGAGGAAATAATTTTTGTAAAGTACTATTGAAGGATTGTTGTTCAAAAATTTGATCATCACATTTCTATATGTTTTTACATGCCTCCAATGTATTTGTGCCTTGTTGTCTAGCAATTCAGTGATGTTGGTATATATATCTTTTGTGAAATTTTTATGTGTTGAATACCTTGGCTTGAGACAGTGACATGCAAAATATATGGCCTATGATGTAATATGTACTATTTTTGATTAATTTTTCCTCTGAAATAAAAGAAGTTACCTCAAAAGTCACACCAAAAGTATCTAATGGATAATTCAATGTGTAATCCTTTCCAAATTATGAGAAGAATATGCTCTATGACACTATGCTAATCATCATGAGGATATGAATGCACACTAAAACATCCAAATCATCCTTCAAGTCACCAAATGTAAAATTTTAGTGATTACAAAAGGTTGGTAAGAATATATATTGTGCTACATAGTTCATTATTCCTTATAAAATCATGTTTCATAGAGGTGACATAGACCTTAAAGGTTAAGAGTAGTTCCCAGTTTCTTAAGGATGATACTTGCTATATGAGGATGGTTTGAAAGGTTAATATCAAGGACACACCCAAACCCAACAAAATAATTATTTCTCATTCACATTCTTCTTGAAGGTCCCTCTCGTATATGATTTAGGGAATCACCCTTAGGTCATTTCCCTAATATAACGTACATTAGGATACATTAGGAAACAAAAAAAAAATTGTTATTTCTCTTTCCCATTATTATTGGTCCCTCTAGAATATGATCTAGGAAATCACCGTTAAGTCCCTTCCCTAATATACCCTACATTAGGCTACATTAGGAAGATAAAATTAATATAAACATGCTAAATCGTAATAAAGCATCAATATAAACCTATTGGAGGAGGTAATTGTGGAGGAGGGGTTGTCCTTTTCTTAAATAAACATAATTCTTACAAGCTTCAAATTTACTTGGGAAAAGGGTCAAATAATTTTGTGAAGTTGTTAATTTTAAAACATCTTTTATTATTTTCCTTCGAAAAAAAATGCTAATCCTGATGCTAATCCTTACTTATTTTTGGGGATTCCATGATTTGCAGTAAATTTTTTGGGGATTCCATGCTTGTATTAAATTGGTTCAACTGGGTTAGAAGATGTTAGATGAATATCTTATTGCATAAAGTTGAATAAATACTGCATCTCAAACTTTTTTTTGATTAAGCGTCATGATCCTGATTTATGCAATAATTCAACAAAATACACATGTAATCATAAATACAAAGATGCAGCTGAAATAACACTTCATTTCATTAATATCAAAGAACTAAAATTTTCTTATAGACATAATGGAAATAAACTAGTTAGGGCATTGGTAGCTTATCTATGAGAAGAGATGTGGTGGCTACAAGTCTCTGAACTGAGTTAAAATGAGGCTTGAGGGCCTATTTATTATTTAGAAACAATGTAAAACCCTAAACATCCAAAACCCTAACCCTAGGAGATGCAGCACCAAAACTATGGGCCTCGTTTCGGTAAATTGGTGTTTCAACTTCTTGGGGACGTAACTTTGGCATGCAATCTCCGTTTAACGCAAACCATACCTCGTTAGAAAGATCTATCTGAGGAATACATGATTTTATGCGAGAAAAATTGGTCCATGGACCCATGTTTCTCCTAGTGTTTTCAAAAACTGTCGTTTAGGATCTCAAAATAGCTCCGGAAGTTCACGACCCAAAAAACTACTAAAAATAGTAAGATGTGCCGAAACTGAAAAACTAAAAGAGACGATGGTGGAGCCCTAAGTTGAATAGGTGGGTGGCCACCAATATCCACCTGAATCATTCCTCCCCTCTTAGGAGGCAATGGTCCCCATTGTGTTGAGTTCCTCCATGAGATGAGGAAATTTGTATTGAACTTGGTCCCTGGTGAACCACTTGCCTTGGTGCAAGAGCTGGCCAGTTTTGACAACTTGATATAGTTGGATATTCTGTTGGCGAGTGTTCTTGATTGTATGTCCACGAAACAATTTGTGGTAGCTCATTCCATGCAAACTAGGTTTAAATCTTTTGGTGTGAGTTCTTCTATAGTGTCAGAGGTGTCCAGTAGAGGTGGGAAGTAGGGATGAAGGAGGTCTACATTGAATACTAGATGTAGACCAATGAATGGTGGAATATTGAGCTCAAAGGCATTGCTCCCTACCTCCTTTTTAATGGTGTATGGCCTATATCGGAGCGGATGAAGATTGCGGTGGGGTCCAGTGAGGCGCTCCTTCTACAAATGTAGCCACACTTTGTCCCCACCTTGAACTTATGTGGCACCTGATGTTGATCATGTCATTGCTTGTACTTAGCATTGGCTTTTTCCAATATTTCATGAACCTATTGGTGGATGTGCTGAATGCGCTCGATGAAGTTGTTCGCTTTTTCAGCTTTAAACTGGACATGAGCCGAATTGGCTTGAGTAGCCGCAAATGCAATGGCTACGTCAATGGGACATAGTGCCCGGTTATAACTGTGTTGTACATAGGGGAGGCTCTCATCCCATGTGTGTGGATGCTTTGAATTTTACATGCGCAGAATGTGTACAATCATCCTGTTGACAAACTCTGTTTGGCCATCAGTTTGGCGATGGAAAGATGTGGACTTGGTGAGCTTGATGTCCAACATTTACCAGAGGTTGGACCAAAATGTGCTGAGGAACCTACTATCGTGATCTGATATGATAGAATATGGGATCCCAAAGTGCACCCACACTCATTCAAAGAAGAGTTTAGCAGTGGATTCTGCTGTGATATTCTTCTTACAGGCTGCCATAATGGCCATCTTCGAGAATATGTCGAAGACCATGAAAACATAGTAATTTCCATGCTTAGTAGAAGGAAGGCCTGACATGTAATCCATGGAGATGGATTCCCAAGGTCGACTAGGGGTAGGTCGTGGAGTATAGAGGCCTTGCTTCTTAATGGTCGGTTTGGCAATGACGCGAGCAATGCAGGATTTGATGTACTTCCCGACATCCCGTGAAAGGTTCAGCCAATAGAAATACTTCTGCAGTATTGCGACTGTTTTCTTGACCCCAAAATTCCTAGCAACTCAACTGTAGTGCACTTCCCATATCATCTTGGCACACTCACTTGAAGGAACACGAAGGTGTCCTAGGTGACATAACAGTGCATCTTGGAGGTGAAAATTTGGAACTTGCGTACCCCCCAAGAGTGCTTTGTATGTGTGGCTGAAATCTGGATCGCTCTTGTAGAGAAGTGGCCAATTAGAAGTCTCATGCCCACAAGAGTTGAGAACAGTGGTTATGGCCATGATCGGTGGTCGAATGAGGCAGTTTGCAAAATTATTGGTGCTACCCTTCTTGTACTTGATGTTCAAATGAAATTGTTGCAGATATGTGGACCACTTCTGATGGTGATCGTTCTGCAACTTCCCTTGCGTCTATATGAACTATAGGGGTCGGTGGTCTATGTGGATGATTTTTTCCTTCCCCAAAATGTAATGCTTCCATTGTCGACAAACCTGCACAATGGAATACATTTCTTTGTCATAAGTGGGATACTTGCAAACTATGTCGGATAATGCCTCACTGTGATATGCCACTGGATGCCCCTGTTGAGTATGAACTGCCCCAATAGCATAGTCAGAGGCATCTATCTCGATCTCAAATGGTTGTTGCAAGTCTGGTAATGTGAGCACTCGGGCATAACAAAGGTCATGTTTCAATTCTATGAATGCCTTCTATTGAGATTCTGACCAAAATAATTTTTCTTTCGCTCCTCCCTTGGTGACCTGACTCAAGGGCCAAGTGATATGAGATAATCCCAACATGAACCTGCGGTAGAAATTAGCAAGACCCAGAAAGCTGCGAAGCTCTGTTAGAGTGGTTGGGGATGGCCAATCCCGAATGAATTAGATCTTGGATGGATCCACATGCACCCCCATTTCATCAATAATGTATCCTAGATATTGAACCTCGGTCATACCAAAAGTGCACTTCTCCAAAATTGGCACACAACTTGTGTTGTCGTAGTGTTTGGAGGACTTCTCAGTTGTGGTGGAGGTGCTCTTCTCAAGTCTGGTTGAAGATCAGAATGTCATCCAAGTACACCACTACAAATGAGTTGGTGAATGGACACAAGATATCATCCATCAACCTCATGAAGGTTTCGAGAGAATTCATCAACCCGAAAGACATGAAGAGCCATTCAAAAAGGCCCTCCTTGGCTTTGAAGGCAGTCTTCCACACATCAGAGGGCTCGATTGGTACCTAGTGATACCTAGACTTCAAGTCGATCTTGCTGAAATATTTTAACCCTTTGAGTTGGTCCAAAAGGTCATCAATCTGTGGGATCGGGTACCTATTCCAGAAAGTGATCTTGTTTAGTGCCCGATAGTCAATACAGAGTCTCCAAGTCCCATCCTTCTTCTGTAACAACATGATCGGACTCCCACGTGGCAATGTACTTGGCTGAATGTGACCTTTCTACAACAACTCCTGAATCTGCCTCTTGATTTCATCATTCTCTAGAATAGAGTGCCTATAAATCAGTCGATTGTGTAGCAGTGCACCTGGGGTTAGGTCAATGGGGTTCTTGACCTGACAGTGCAAAGGCACCCCTGTGGGTGAGGTGAAGATGTCTCCATACTCCTCCACAACCTTGTCCATTTTTTGTTTTTGTGTAGAGGAGCCATGTCTGAAGGTTGTGGCCAGAGTCTTCTTCTTGCCCTGGGGGCGAATCATCAGGAAAAAATATTTCCTGGTTTGGGAAATGAGCTTACTAAATTATTTTGCAGTAACTAAAGAGATAGTGGGAGGTGGTGGTACCTCTGGTATCCTGTACAACTCATTTCCCGAAGTAACAATAATGGCGTGAGGCCAGGAATCATACACAGTATGTTACTTCCACAAGTATGGTTGGCCTAATAATACATCAAAAGCATCAATAGGAGCAATGTCACACAATACCTCATCTGTGAAGGGCTTGATGCTATAAGGAAGGCATCACTACTAGCTGATGCAGAGATCTTGTCCTTGATGAAGCCACCCAATGGTGTATGGTTGTGGGTGTGCTGTGGTCGGAAAGCCCAACCGCTTCACGAAATTTGTTGAAATGAGGTTCTTTTGGCTCCCATTGTCGACAATGAACTGTAGCGGGGAACCCTTTACCCACATCTGGGAGTGGAAGAGACGCTCTGCCTCCTCTGGATCTTTCGGTTCCTCGTTCTGGATCTTCATAGTGGCAACAGTGGAATTAGGATCTGCATCAATAATTTTCTTCCCTTTGTCATTCCCCTTGTCATGTTCTGATTTAGAGTTGAAGCTTGCATCTGATTCAGAAGCCCTCATCTTGGCCACCAACGACTACTTGGCCTGACACTCACTTGTGTTGTGAGTGGAGCTCTTATGGAATTCACACCACTTTCCCATGTCCTTATTTGGGTTTGCGGTGTTGGTCTTTGATTGTGGCTTTGGCAGGTTGTCTTGAGCTTCCATGCCTTGGATTTGTCTTTTGTTCTGCGGTTTTGGGGCACCTTTCCCTTTGTTTTGATTCGCAGGTCCAAAGTCTCGCTTCTTCTCTTTGAATTTCTGCTCAATCTTGGAAGCATACCGGTATGTCGTACCAAGTGAGCAGATGTCGAGGAATGCCATTTCCTCCTGAATGTATCTATGTAGACAACTACGATACTTTAGCACCAAATGTTTCTCCAAATCTTTGATACCCAACTTTGTGCGCACGGTATGGAATAGATTCATCAACTCATGCACATCTTGATCCCTTTGTTGATGCAGTGTGGTCTATTGTATGTACATGTCCTCATATCTCCCCATAGGATAGTATTTTTCCTTGATAGCATCTTGAAAATAATTCCAAGTGGGTATGGCTAAGAACAGAGAGGGTTTTTCCTGGTACTTTTTCTCACGGTAGGTTTCCCACCAGTCCTTAACATGGGGGGTAGCTTTGAGGAGTGCAAAAATAATATTCTCCCGGTCAAAAAATTCATGAACTGAGAAATATCCTTATAATAGATTCAACCATATATCTACAACATATGCATCTATTTTACCCTCTAATACGTGAATGTCAAAGTTTTCTTGTACCTTAAAGGGAGTCATGCCTCCAGAGTGGCTGTTGGATGTAGATGCACTGCCGGTGGGCAGTCGTTGAAGGATCTGGGAAAAGTTATCCATCATCGCATTCCTTTTTTTTTCGAGGGCCTCCTCGAGCAATATTTTGATAGGATCTCCTGCTCCCTCATCTTTATTTTTTTCCCCAATGGGCGGCTGTCAGGGTTTGCGAGGCTGATCTTGCAAAGGTTCAACCAGATTGAGCCCTAAATCCTTATACCCCGACCTCATTGGGGACATGAAAAGAATGATCGAGAAAAAGTAGACCACTCTGATACCACTGATCTAGATTTATGGATGAATGAAAAAAAAATACACTTGTAACCATAAATAAAAAGATGCAGCGTAAATAGCACTTCATTTCATTAATATCAAACAACTGAAATTTGCTTACAGACATAGTGGAAATAAACTAGCTAGGGCGTTGGTAGCTTATCTATGAGAAGATATGTGGGAGCCACAAGCCTTTAAACTAAGTTACAATGAGGCTTTAGGGCCTATTTATTATTTAGAAACAATGGAAAACCCTAAACATTCAAAACCCTAACCCTAGGAAATGAAGCGCCAAAACTATGGGCCCCGTTTCGCTAAATTGGTGTTTCAACTTCTCGGGGATGTAACTTTGGCATACGATCTCCGTTTGACACGAACCATAGCTTGTTAGAAATATCTATCTAAGGACTACAACTTTTGGTGTGAGAAACATCAGTCCATACACATATGTTGCTCCCAGTTTTCCCAAAAAACATCGTTTAGGGCCTCAAAACGGCTCTAGAAGTTCAGGACCTGAAAAAATGCTACAAATAGTAAGATGTATCGAAACTGAAAAACTGAAAGAGACAATGGTGGGGCCCCAAGTGGAATAGGTGGGTGGCCACCAATATCCACCTAGATCATGTCATGCTAACACATCTAGAGGGAGGAATACATCATCATACTCACTTTCTAAAGTAGGCTTTTTGCAAAATAATGGAGTTTAGAATGTAGGACATTCATACATAATATAGCTTGAGTGGGCCAAATGGTTAAGAGCTTGTGTTTCCTCCTAAGAGCTCACACGTTCAAAAACCAGAGGGGGGTAGAGTATGTATGTTGGGAGGTGGTTTTTTGTCCCACAAAGAAGAGGTTCTCATAAACCAATTTGGTATCTAGCTTGGCCCTCACCTTAAAATTGGATAATAATAATAAATACCATAGTGGGTTCATAGTAGGCCCACAATAGGCACAACAATTCAAATAATATAACAATATATTTATGCCTATTTTTTTTATCATGATCAAGGAGGTCCTACTTTCTATAGCTACATAAATTTTGATGATGTAATGTCCTATTTTTTTAATAATTTTGGTACTATACATATATGACCATTGGCAAAACAATTGGATTTTTTCCATAGATAGAACTATCCCAATGAACAGAGTAATGTAATATTTTCATTTTACTAACAAAAAATAGTACTTTACCCTATTTTAGGTTTGAACCCATCCATCATCATCATCACCATCACTATCATCCTCATTTTGAACAATTTAATCATCTTCGTGTGAAAAAAACTTTACTTTAATAAATACATTGATTTAATCTCTCCTTTAATTATATGAATTTATGGAACTATATTGTGAAGATATTTTCAAAGGATATAGTTGAGGGAAAACCCCAATGTGAGGGTTTCAATCTCTATCTTTTTCTTTCATGGATTTCTAGGTTTTCATCAACTATTAGAATTTCTTTGTTTCTATGATGATGGGATAAAACACCTAAGAAAATTCTATGTAGGTGTGTCTTAGATAAGGATACTTTTAGTGGAATGAGGTGTGGCTAAAATTTAATTTTTGGTAATTCCGTTGCAACCTATGAAGATATTTTCAAAAGAGAAAGTTTGTTAATTTTGGACTCCTCCATGTTATGATGTTGAGATGAAGATACCAATATTTTTATTGGACTCCTCCTTTGGAGAGGTGCAAGATCGATCTAAAAATCATCTTAATCCGACGAGAAGAACATTTATTTTGAATTTATTCAAAATATGTGCAGGTCGGCCTTAAGGTTTTGTGCCCCAGCAGTTGTGCCATGCACCCTCACTGATGAAAATAAATTGGTCAACGTTGGAGGATATTTTCACTCATCTCATCCTCACACATCTCTCTCCTCATCTGATTGATTGGTTCGTTAACCTTTGAAGCTCTTCTCTTCCCACGTGGGAATTTTAGCAGCAGCTCTTTGTTGTTTTCAGCCTAGGTTTTCTACAGCATCTTTGACTAGCATTGACTTTGGTCAACACAAGGTCAAATGGACCTGAAAATCTCCCAAAATTTAGATCTTTCAAATACGCATTTTTTTGCATTCCTTAGGCTAGTCGTTAACTTTGAATTAGCTACGTTGACCTAGTTGTTGCTGCTGTTTGTGTTGACCATTGACTGATGGTGTTGAATTTTGGTTGACTTTTGAGTTGACCATTTTGACTGTCCTAGAGGGTTGTGTGACATTGCTAGTTGGCTGACCATATTGAGACTTTGTTGGTTGAATCACCCTAATGTTCGTCGTAACACACCAACACACTTATATATTTTTTGCTTCTCTTCTGTCGATCTACTGGTATGTTCTATCAACATTTTACTTTGTTGTTTATGTGATTGCTGGCTGATATTGGGATAAAAATTAAAGTTGCATCAAGCATAAAACATCTACAAAAATTTACATGGAATCAGAGCTGAGGTCAAGAAAAAGCCCTAGCTTGTAGCAAACACCAAAGAAGAGGATGGGTTCCTCAAACTACAATGGCTTTAAGGCTGATGACAAATTGACTCGGAAGGATGAATTCCATGCTTGGAAGATGACATTGGATCTTAATTTGGAAGACCAAGATGTCATGGACTACGTGCAGGGTAAAATTCAAGAGCCTCCATCCACTGCAACTGTTGCTGCCAAAACAAAGTACAAGAAGGGATAAATCAAAGACAATATGATGATCAGGGACTCAATTCATAAGAGTCTGGCTGCCTACATCTCTGAGCTAGGCACATCCGGGGATATGTATGATAAGTTGGTCAACATGTTCAAGGCCAACAATGCGAATCAAGTCCTATTCTTCAAGAATCAATTGAAGAATCTGAAGAAAGGCAGGGATGAGTCTGTTCAATCATACTTTCTGAAGCTAACCGAGATTAGGAATAATATGTTGGCTATTGGGGAGACAATAGCTGATCGAGAGATGGTTCTCACTGCACTTGGAGGTATCTCATCCTAATGACATTTGTTCAACATTACCATTCTCAATAAAAATTTGATACATGACTTTGACGAAGAACTATCGAGATGCGTACAAGAAGAGACAAGGATGAAGGAATATGAAAATGAAGGAAATGTTGCCTTCGTTGCTAATTCTAGAAAGAAGAAATTTGGTGGTCCAAGGAAAAAAGGAAGAGTAGGGGCCCAAGGAAAGAAGGGCATGTGTTATACTTTTCATAAGAGAGGTCACTATGCTATAGATTTCCCTTTCAAGAAGGATTCTCCCAATGATGATGACAACAACAAAAACGGGAGGAATGGAAATCAAGGGAACAATAGGTTGAAGGGGAAGAGGAATGCTCCCTCCAGGGAAATGTGCAACCTTTCAAAAGGTCGAGAAATTCTAGGTATGAGGAATCAAATGTTGTTTATAAAAGAAATTAATTCATTCATGTATCTTCCCTCTCTGCTGCATCACCACCCAACACTATGGATGTATGGTTGATAGATAGTGGTACCTCAAGGCACATCACTGGGTTCAAGGAAGCACTTTCTAATATGCTTGAGAAGGGATACTAATCTGGAAATTTTCCTTGGAGATAATGCCACATATCTCATGAAAGGGATAGGGACTGTGACCCTCCACTTGTCTCAATGTCAAGTCCTCTGCTTGCAGGATGTACTCTATGTACCTGATTTGAAGAAGAACCTTGTGTCTATGTCAGCCATGGAAGAAAAAGGATTCAATGTGGCATTCATTGATGAGAAGGTGCATATATGGAAGAATAGTTTCAAGGAAGCTATCACGATTGGGTTTAGATTTGATACACTCTACCAAGTTGGAGGAAGTCCACTAGGAGCAATGACATGTGATACTATCCTACAGATGAAACTATGGCACTGAAGGTTTGGAAACCTTCACTACAAAGCCCTTACCGAAGCAAGAAAGGTGGTGACGGGGATGCTTGTGTTCTCAAATAATAATGAAGGTGTATGTCAGGGTTTTGTTAAAGGAAAGAATACAATGGGACCTTTCCCCTCAAGTCATCTGATGTCTTGTAATTGATACATTTTGATCTATCTAGGATGCTGCCCGTGACATCCTTGGGAGTATGTTCATATTATATGACATTCATAGATGACTTCTCTCACAAAACCTAGATATACTTCTTGAAGAAGAAGGATGAGGCTTTCATGTGGTTTTGTACCTTCAAAGCCTTGGTGGAAAATCTGACACGGAAGAAGATCAAGATATTAAGGACCAATAATGGCGCTAAATCTGAGACGAATGAGTTCAATAAATTTTGCAGAGAAGATGGCATCAAGAGGGAGACCACAACTTTCTATAATCCTGAGTAGAATGGCATTGCTAACCGAAATAGTAGGACCATTCTGGAAGCTATCTATGCCATGCTATGTGGCCAGGGTCTACCAAAGTTTCCGTGGGGAGAATCTTTGGACCCTCCTCTATACCTACAAAAATGATGCCTACATTCTGCTTATGACTCCAAAACTCCCAAAGAGGTTTTCACTAGTAAGAAACCTGACATCTCACATTTTAGAGATTTTGGATGTCTTGTTTATTTTCATGTGCCGAAGGAGAAGAGGAGCAAGCTGGATGCTTTTGGGAAGAAGGGACTGTTTGTGGGCTACAAAAAAACTTCGAAGGCCTATAAAGTATATGTTTCTGGTCAAAGGGAATTAGAGATATGCTACGATGTTACCTTTGACGAAGATGCTTCCCTAAGGAAAGTAGTCAATATTCCGAGATATGAGGAAAATCATGAAGCAAGGCCTGGAAATCAAGAAGAACCGAATGATGAGATGATGCCCTATGTTAAAGGATCGATGGACCCAATTGATCCACCCCCTTAGATGAGGAAGAGACCATCATGGCTGAGGGACACTCTCGACGATGCCGGGGGACATATGGGACCAAGGGGGACATTCCGTGAAAGAAAGAAGCTAAATAGATACCAAGGGTATGTAGCAGCCATGAGTACTATTGTACAATCTGAGCCTGGATCTTTTGAGGAAGCTATAAAGAATCAAGTCTGGAAGGATGCTATACATGAAGATTTTGAGTCCATAATGAAGAATGATGTCTGGTATGTGGTTCCAAGACCGGAGGACAAAGAGTTGTCACTTGGAAATGTCTCTACAAGATCAAGCATGGATATCATGGAAGTGCTGAAAAGTTCAAGGCAAGATTCACTGCCCGTGGCTTCTCTCAAAAGGAAGGTGTAGACTGTGATGATATATTTTCACTTGTGGCCCAATATACCACCATCTAATCTATCATAGCCATTTCTGCTACGCAAGGATGGAGTCTTCATCAGATGGATATGAAGACTTCATTTCTGCATGGTGCGATAAAGGAAGAGGTCTATGTGGAGCAAACTCTGGGGTTCGAAGTCCAGGATTGGGACACCCATGTCTACAAGTTGAATGAAAGCCCTCTATGGGTTGAAGCAAGCACCGAGAGCTTGGTACGAGATGATAGATAGCTACCTGATGAAGCTGGGCTTGACTCATAGTAATGTTGATCCAAACCTTTACTTCATGGTTGATAGAGAAAAGCCTCTCATTTTGGTGTTGTATGTGGACGATCTCTTCCTCACATGTGCTGACCCTCTCATTCACTAGTGCAAGAGGGAGCTCGTTGTTGAGTTTGAGATGATAGACCTAGTACTGATGCAATACTTCCTAAGCCTGGAGGTCTGGCAGAGACCTGGCGAGGTTTTCCTTTCTCAAGGTAAAAATATTGTGAAGCTTCTCAAAAGATTTGGTATGGTGGAATGTAAGTCCATGTCGACATCGATGGAGCTCAACTTTATGAAGTTGAGTGGCAGCGTTGTTGGGCCTATGCTAAAAAATCCTACTGAGTGTCGTCAACTTGTAGGGGCCCTGATGTTCTCAGTAAACACCTGTCCGGAAGTATGTTTTGTAGTGAACACTTTGAGTCAACATATGGTTGAGCCTCATCACATTGACTAGGTTGGTGGCAAGAATCTTTTGAGATATCTACAGGGCACGATAAACCATGGGCTGAGATACACTATCGGGAGTGTGACACTCCATGGATATACTGATGTCGATTGGGCTAGCAGTGTGGTGGATCGTAAGAGCACATCAAGATGTTGCTTCACACTTGGTTCTACTTCGATATCATGAATGAGCGAGAAGCAGAAGTCGGTGGCTTTGAGCACCGCGGAGGCCAAATACATGGCAGTGAGTACGGCTTGCTGTGAAGCAGTTTGGTTGCGAAAGCTCTTCAGTGAGTTTTTCAGGCATGTGTTTGATACCACCATGATACTCTATGATAACCAGAGTGGGATTCGGTTGTCCAAGAATCCCATGTTCCACGATCGATCCAAGAATATTGATATCAGGTACCACTTTATCTGGGATATGGTACAACAAGTTGTTGTAAGGCTCGATCATATAGGAGCTGATGAGAAGGTCATGGATATTCTCACAAAGCCACTAGGGAAGGTCAAGTTCCTAACCTTTTTTGAGAATGTTGGTATCATGGAATCACCCTATGTTAAGGGTCCTATTGGACGATGAGCTCTGGGAGATATAAGCAACCACAGGGCTAGGCATACCATACCTTAATGGTGTGCTTTCGCCCCACTATTATAACGATTGAGTTGGTTCACCTCTCATTATCTGTGCCCCGTATGCATCCTACCCATTGAGTTTGTGGCTCATGGGAAGTACCTCTCATTTGGTGAGTGAGGTGGGTAAAGCTAGAGACTAGTAGAAAATACTAATGGGTGTATCAGAGATTGCCATACTCTCTATCTAGGATGCCACGATCCAACCACTTGATCTGGGATCAAGTATAGTGAGGTTTCGGACCTCCAACTGACTTTGGGTCACGTAAACCAACTTTGGGTTGGTATGAGACTCTTTGTGAGTCCTATAGAGGTTTCGGACCTCTGGGCTAAATCTCTCAGCCAGGAATGATGTCTTTGTGACTGACCCACTTTTGTTTTGAAATAAAGAAGCCAACAAAGCAAGTTGCGGCGAGATGACACCTGATGTTTGGATTGCAGATTTGGATGGAGTTCTCTCTAGTTGAGAGGGAGTGTTAATTTTGGACAAATATGTCCAAACTCCATGTTGTGATGCTTGTATGAAGATGCAATTATTTTTATTGGACTCCTCTTTTGGAGAGGTGCAATATTGATCTAAAGATCATCTTATTCCGATGAGAAGAACATTTATTTTGAATTTATTCAAAATATGTGTAGGTCGGCCTCAAGGTTTTGTGCCTGAGGAGTTTTGTCACACACCCTCACAGATGGATATAAATTGGTCAACGTTGGAGGACATTTTCACTCATCTCATCCTCACACATTTCTCTCTCCTCATCTAATTGGTTCAATGACCTTGGAAGCTCTTCTCTCCACATGTGGGAAATTGCAGCAACAACTCTTTTCTATTTTCAACCTAGGGTTTCTGTAGTAGCTTTGGCCAGCATTGAATTTGCTCGACACAAGGTCAAACGGACCTGAAACTTTCAAATCCACATTTTTTTGCACTATTCCTGAGGCTAGACGTTGCCTTTGACTTGGTTGCATTGACCTAGCTGCTGTTGTTTGTGTTGACCGTTGACTGACAACATTGACTTTTGGTTGACTTTTGAGTTGACCGTTTTGGTTGTCCTAGACAGTTGTGTGACATTTCTGCTTGGGTTACCATATTTAGACATTGCTGGTTGAAGCATCCCGCTGATGGTCGTAACCCACCAACTCACTTATATATTTTTGGCTTGTCTTTTGTGGATCTACTCGTATGTTCTATCATCATTTTACTTTCTTGTTTATGTGATTGCTGACTTATATTGGGATAAAAAGTAAAGTTGCATCAAGCATAGGACATCTACAAAAATTTATAAAGTTGAGGGAAGTACATCTAAGTTTTTCCAGCTCTATCTTTTGCTTTCATGGATGGCTAGGTTTTCATCAATAATTGAGATTTCTTTTCTTCTCTACAATTTTTGAAGGGGGTGATCTTGATGTAATAATAGGATGTTAGTATGAAGGTCAAACCCTCCAAAACGTTAATGTAACCTTCCATAGTTTAAAGAGATTTTAATTGTAATCTTATACCTTGGATAATTGAAGCAAATTTTTTTTGTAAGATTGTGTTTGAGATTGTACAATCAACGTAAAAGATTTTTAGTTATTAAAATAAACCAAAACTACCTTGATCTTATAATGAAATTAGATTTGAACATATGATGTATATTTTGTTCCTCATTTAGTAATGTTGTATTCTTACTTTTTTCCTTTATACTAATTATAACTCTTTAGTCCATTAAAAAAACCCTTTAAAAAACACTTAGAAACCTCTTCATATAGTAAAAACAGGTGTAGCTTTGATTGAGTTTAGTCACCACCAAATCTCATGCTTAAATATCATGAAGGATTAAGGATTGAAACCACTTTGGATAAATTATACTATCCCAAAAAAAGACTCTATACCCAAAAAAAAATTAAAAAAATAAATAAAAAATAAAATATAATATGATAATAAGATATAAATATAAACCATACATATATATTATGAGTAGCTAGTTATTTCATCTTCCATCTTATAGATACTGATGATCATAACCTAAACTCAACCTACTTATAAAATAAATAAATAAACTACAATATATTTTTCCAATTAATCATACGTTGATTTTTAAATAAATCTACTTAAAAAAAAAGGAAGCCTATCCATTCCTATAACAAAGAAATACGGTTCCATTTTTTCTCTCGCTTACCCATTCATATGGCATTAGTTCAAATATAATCCACTGTAATATTAATTAGGAAAAGGTACAAGAATTCGATGGCAGCACAGTATAAATCAAAAGTTTTATTTTGCGTGGAGTAATCTCTTTCAACCCTGGCAGTAAAATCTCCATTTAACATTTCTAGAATTAAATATTCAAACAACCATTTTTGGAACAAAGCATAAAGAGGGAACTAAACCTCGCAATTTTGACCTATGGAGCATCAACAGTATCGATAGGATGCTCTGAGAGAGCATCAGGTGGAGTATAAACAGTATCGGTCGGACCTTCTGAGACATCACCAGCAGGTAGAGCAGCAAGGAGCGTATCTGTGGCAGCAGCAAGTGGAGCATAATCAGTATTGGTAGGATCCTGTGAGAGAGCAGATGGTGCAGAAACAGCATCTCGGGGACCTCCTTGGGGAACAGCAACGACAGTATGGGTGGGACACTCTGAGAGAGTAGCAGCGGGTGGAACATCGGTGGAATCCTCAGCAGATGGTGCATAAATAGCATCAGGACGGCCATCTGGGGGAACATCTTCATGAATGGGAAGAGAGGAGTTGAAATGCTGGGCAAGACGTGTCAGATCGAATCCCACGGAGGGGTCACCGTTGAAAAGAGCCGCGGATGCGTGCTCGCCTAACCACATCTCGCCTAACCACATCTCCAGACGACGTCTTTCCGTCTCCACAGTGATTTCAGAGCTATCCAATGCCTCCTGTAAATTCTTGTACGAATCCTTCAAATGCTGAATGCCTGTTTCCATTTTCAATTCCAAAACTTGTTTTAGTTCCTCTGCTCTGATTTTTTCGAGTTCTCTGTCAATTTTCTCGCTGTTGGCAAGTTTCACCTTTTCCCTTTGATTTTCAATGTCCTGCGCATCCGACAAATTTATCAGAATTTCTATTTCTCTTCTCAACGCCGTCTCAGCTGCGGAAAGGTTTATCCCCGCTCTTTTCACCTCCTCGTTGTGTCCGTGAAGACGTTCAGCTGCTTTCAAATAATCAGTAATGGATTTGATGAAGCGATCATATAGAGTCTCAATCGACACAATGAGTGGTTCCATTTAATTAAATTCCTTCAATACTGTACTAGGGCTGTAAAATGAAGCACTGAGCAAGTAACCGCGAATGGTAATATAACTTGCCACGAACGAAGATGTATTAGGTTTACAAGAGCGAAAAATGTGATTTAAATCTTTGCGCGTGGCTAAAGCCAAAGTTTTATCGCATTCTGACGATATTTTTCAGTGTTGCAGTGGGCGGAAGTAGTGATCGACAAACTAAATCTGCAAATGGTGTGAATAAACATATATATGGGCTTCGCGCTGGAAGAAATCGTATGTAGACTAAACCCTAGAAGCACGCAGAAGCTTCGCGCTCGAATATTTAAAAACCTAATGACGCTTCAGTTACAGCGGAATATTTGGAAACCTAATGACGCTTCAGTTACAGCTAAAAACCTAATGACGCTTCACTTACAGCGGGGTAAAAGTTCCATCGTGATGCTTTGAAGAACTCAAAATTTAATTGCAAAGCTTGTGGGGAAAATGGTCTTGTTTAGGTGGGTGATTTTAATTGTATGGTCAGTAATAAGCTTATTTTAAGAGATATCTTATATCCATCTAATGGTAGTAAATTCAAATTTATTTTCATTGTAAAAGAGATTGGTATGTTAAGTTATCTTGATACCTTGGTATATTTTGATTTAATTATTATTATTATTATTATGAAAATGTAAAATAATTTATTATGTTATGTTTTTCAATTTTTTTTATATTAAAGAATGTTTTATAATTAATTTAAATTTATTTTAATTAGTCTTTTAATTCTAAAAAGGTTTGTATATCTCATTATATTTGATCTTTCTATGTGCTTGGTAGAAGAGTTAAAAAGGATCAAAGATGGTTTAATTTTCATTTTAAATATGATGTATTCTACATGCATATTGTGGGTTATTAATACCATGGGTCAATACCATGCCCCATTTTTATGTTATTATTATTTTAATTTTATAGGGTTATTTTCATTTATTTTTATTTTATTTTAATTTTATTTTATTTTGTTTTTATAATTTAATTTTTTTTTATGAAATTTAACTTAGTCAAAGTGTTAAACATTACATTATAACCTCTCTCTTTCATACTTAATATTTTTTGGGAATCAAATTGTTGTATTAATATTAATAGTTATAATTATAATTAGTAGTTTATTTCTTAATTTAATTTAATTTTTGTTTTATTTTATTTCAACCTTGTCAAAAAATTTAAGTTCATTCCAACATCTCCTTCTACATGTTTGTTTTGATTTAATTTAAAAAATATAAGATAAAAATAAAATAAAATATATATAAAATATGTTGATTTTAATAATAAGCCATGGTATTGGTCCATAGTATTGTCAAAAGCATATTTGCAAGTTAATAATATCATCATAAAATGAGGTTAGTTAATAATTTTGTTATATTGTAAGTATATTGTTAGAATTAAGTTTTTATCTGACTTTTAATTAAAATTAAATATGAGTACATAATCAATTTTTTACACTATTACATTTCCCCAATACTTTTTTTTTAGATTAAATTTAAAAAGAGTTATAGAACTTAAATATTTAAATTTGATGTTAGACTATTGAAATTGTGTCTACCTTTGGATTGAATTGAATACTCTTGTTAATGAATTACATAAATAATGGAATAAAGAAAATCCTTTTACAAATAATCTAATTACAAGAGGAGCTCCAAAATTTTCAACACTTCAAATAAAAAATGTTTTGTGAAAGCAAAACTAGCTCCAAAATTTTCAACACTTCAAATAAAAAATGTTGTGTGAAAGCAAATCCTCAGCAGAGAGGAAGAAATTCTTAAAGAAGAGATTGAACCCCTCCAACTATCGACAATATCTACTTGCCTATCTACTCCTTTCCCCTGTATATTTTCTGCAAGACAACTTTGGACCCCTCGGCATTGACCTGCTTGGAACCCATTGGGGTGATGGCATGACACCAGTGTCACCCTATGGCTTTAAAGGGCCCCAGGAAACGAGCACTACAGAGAACCTAGAGAACCCATTGGCATGCCCTTGCGGAATCCAATGGTTTTATAGAACTGAGATATCGTGGCCATGATGTAGTACATAATCATTTTAGCTGAGTTGTTTTATATTATATGGAAGTATTGTATGTAAAACTTAAAAATGGTATTAATGTAGGTGGTTGTAACGAAATTGTGTGGGCAAAGAAATGATACTAATGTAGGTAATGTAGTTATTTGTAACAAAATTGAGTAAGCAAAGATGGAATTCTATTATCCATAGTTCCATTAAAATAATTTTAAAATGGCATTAAGGTATGTAGTTTGTAACAAAATTAGATATTCTGTAAAGAAAGTAGTGTGGAAAATGATGAAAGCCTATTACCCCTATAATATTTTTGTTAAATGAATTGATACATAATAATTAGTGATTTTATATCAATGTGTTATCTAAAAACGATGGCTTTTAACTCTTTAAGGTGGCCAATAGACCTTGTTTACTGTGGGTTAAGGCCATCAAGTTTTGATATGTAGAACCTGCTCTTTTCTTATAATAGAAAATAGAAAGGCCCACCTAAACTTACAAAAAAAAGGAAAAAGGGTATTCAACAATGAGTGGCATAAATATTTTGTCAAGTTTATAGACTTGCAATAGTGTAATAGATAGGTTCTATCAATTGGATAGAGTTGACTAAGACAATGACAAGTTTGAAGAGCAATACATAAATGTAGCTCAATAGTCCAATCCTCTTGTTCACTCTTTGTAGTTGTAGCTATCATGCATGATTCAAGTGAGAGTCCTACTTATAAGTTAAATATTCAATTAAATCACATAAAACTTTTCACAGCACTCTATAAGCTATATATACTAGCAAAGTTATAAAAAAACTAATTTCTCTATCCAAAGTTCAAGACTATAATTTTTTTTATATAAAATAATTCATATTTATAAGTTAAATATTCAATATTCAATTAAATTACATAACATATCGCATTTTGTTTCTTCTATACTACTCTTTCCTATGTTACTATTTTACAGAGTTTCCTTTGTTACACCCTAGAGTGCCTAATATTTCTTACATTACCTTTTCCATCTAACATTATTAATTTTCACTTCAGATGTCTTCAAGTATTCATTTTATATTCCAACTATCATATAAATTCACTATCATCCACTTCCATATTAATGAAGATAAAAAATACCCATTGAACTATAAGTTATATCCGCATATATTTATATGAAAGAATTATTTTTAGCTTCATTTTTAGTTTCTAGTTCTTTCATGTGCCATCTAATAGGTACTAATTATCATAACCTAAGCTCAACCTACTTATAAAATAAATAAATAAATATATAAACTACAATATACTTTTCCAACTTTTTAAATAATTGTACTTACAAAAAAGAAAAAGAGGGAGGAAACCTATTCATTCCTACAACAAAGAAATAAGGTTCAATTTTTTCTCTCGCTTACCTATTCATATGGCATTAGTTCAAATACAATCGAGTGTAATATTAATTAGGAAAAAGGTCCTAGAATTCAATGGGAGCACAGTATAAATCAAAAGTCTTTTTTTGCTTGGAGTAATCTCTTTCAACCCTCGAAGTAAAATCTCCATTTAACAGTTCTAGAATTAAATATTCAAACAAACCATTTTTGCAACAAAGCATAAAGAGACAACTAAACCTCGCAATTTTGACCTATGGAGCATAATAGTATCGATAGGATATTGTGAGAGAGCATCACGTGGAGTATAAATAGTATTAGTAGAACCTTGCGAAACACCGGCGGCAGGTACATCAACAAGGAGCGTATCTGTGGTAGCAACAGGTGGAGCATACTGAGTATTGGTAGGATCGTGTGAGAGAGAAGTAGCACATGGTGCAGATCAAATACCATTTGGGGGAACTTCTTGGGGAACAACAACGACAGTATCGGTGGGACACTCTGAGAAAGGAGCAGCGGGTGGAACATCGGTGGGATCCTCAGCAGGTGGTGCATAAATAGCATTACGACGGCCATCTGGGGGAACATCTTCCTGAATGGTAATGGAGGAGTTGAAACGTTGGGTAAGATGTGTCATATCGAATCCCATGGAGGGGCCACCATTGAAAAGAGTGGCTGGTGCGTGATCGCCCACCAACATATGTAAAGGATGATTTTTCTGTCTCTAGAGCGTTATCATATAATATTTCAAAAGAGAGAATGTAGTAATACACAAACACAATATTTAAAAGAACAAATTATGTATACCTAATATTATGAACAACATAGATATGGACAGAATAGGTGAGCCATTTTATTAATAGAAGATGGATTATAAATACAACAATGCATAAGATAGAAGCACTCAAGCCAAGAAAGTGACCTAGAATGACTTGGAAATCATGCCAAAGCAGGCACTGCGTAACTTGAGCTGCTCCAAGTTAAATAGTGTGTTGTCCCTTCAAATCATGATCATAGAACTGCTGGCTGAAAGGGAAAGTGTATATCTATGGTGCTCTTGAGCTCTGGTGATGCCAAGATTGCAGATGTGGGCACTATGATGGAAACCCAAGAGAACCCACAAAGGAAAGAAAGATCCAATAAGACCATAAATTCACCCTCATAGGGTTTGATCACTTTACTGAGCTATGGAGATCTAAAGCATAAACTGAAGTAAGATGGCTGCAATGAGTTATAGATCACGTCTATGCTTTGAGGGTTGATTCCTCCTTTATATCTCCAAGCTAGAAGCTTGAGATCTAGCTTCTTCTTCCTCATGTGAAGATGACAACTTCTTCATACACAACAGTTGGAAAAATTGTGTTGTATGGAAGGGATAGGCTCATGACTGCTACAAAATATGTCTCTTTAGCTCAAGAATGATGGAAATGATAAGTACAAATTGAGCGGAAGATCAGTCACGAGATTTCAAGCTAAAGTACTAGAAACTTCCCTCCTCTTTTGGATTTACAGGAATGGAGTGCACAACACTTGATGGAACTCTTGTTGCATGGAGGTCTGATATGTTTGGCCTCATGCCTGATATAGATCTGAAGTGCTCAAAGGCTCATCTTTAAGCTCAAAGTGAAAGGATGAACCCTACACTGGTCCGAAGAACAACCTCCTCCTTTGAAACCCTAATGCAGAAATGCGTTATTTCTGAACATGTATGGGGTCAAGAGAGTAGAAACAATGTGGCACCAATGCCTTATGATGAATGGCAGCTCAGAATAACCTTGCGAGAGTAGGCACTAGAAGTACTCCATGGATAAGAGTGAGATTCGAGCTTGGGAACACCATGTGCTAAACAACTCCATACTTAGCTAAATAGCATAAGCTTTCATAGAAATGTCAAATGACAGATCTAGAGCTAAAAATATCAATAATCAATAATACCAAAATTTATGCCTCCAATGTTGAGTTCATCTTCATTATATAGATTGTAAATTGTGAGCCTTCCCATGCCTTGGCTCACCTCATAACATAACTGCCATGCACATGTGGACATAGGTCTCCATGTTGAGTGTGCTCTCTTTCCAAAATCTCCATGATATCTACATTTAATGTTCACCCTCTTCATCATCTGTGGACCACTTTCTCGATCATCTCATCATTTATTGCTTTGAGTCTTGCTCCATCTGATTTGAATCCTTCATCACTCCATGTTTTTCTTATTAATGATATTTGATCTCCAATCTTAATTCATTAATAATCTTCTCCTCTATTCCATGATGTAGGTCTAACAACTAGTTAACCATATTCACACTCTTAGGAATGGATTTATTCATCTTGAGTTATGTGTGGCTCCACTCCTTTTTTTTTTTTAATTAGTTAACCAAAATGAATAAAAACTCTAACATTCCAATAAACAGATGTAAAATTTGGAATATTACATATACAATGCTCCCTTCAAATTCTCCAATGAATCCTTAAAATGCTGAAGGGCTGTTGCCTTTTCCAATTCCAAAACTTGTTTTAGTTCCGCTGCTTCGATGTTTTCGAATTCTCTGTCATTTTTCTGGGCAAGTTCTACCCTTTTCCTTTGATTTTCAATGTTCTGCGCATCCAACAAATTTGTTAGAATTTCTATTTTTCTTGTAAACGGCGTCTCAGCTGCTAAAAGGTTTCTCCCCACTCTTTTCACCTCCTCGTCGCATCTTCAACTCCTCGTCGCATCTTTGAATACGTTCAGCTGCTTGCAAATAATGAGCAATGGATTCGATGAAGCGATCATACATAGTCTCGATCGACACAATGAGGGTTTCCTTTTAATTCTCCGGTGCAATTCCTTGACTACTGTACTAGGGCTGTAAAATGAACCTTGGCCAATGATAATATAACTTCCCACGAACCGAGATCCGTTCGGGTTACAACAGCGAAAAATCTTTGCCCGTGGCGAAAGGCCAAGGTTTATGGAATTTTCACGTTATTTTTGTGTTGCAGTGCGCTGAAGTAGTGATCAACAAACTAAAATCTCCTGATGGTTGTGAATGAACAAATATATGGGCGTCCTGCTGGAAGAAACGATATGCAGAGGAAAATCCTAGACGGAACCCTAGGAGAAACTTCACGCTCCAATATTTAAAGCCTAATGAAGCTGCACTTACGGGGGTGTGAAAGTTCCATCGTAATGTGAGAAAAAATGGTTTCGGTGAAGTATGTGATTTTATACTTTTTATAGTTAGGAATAATGGGCTTACTTTAAGCCATGTCTTTGATCCAACCACTCTCGATCTCAAAGTTATTTATTTTCATTTTAAAAAAGATTTGCAGTTTAAGTTATCATTTTTTTTTAGATAGATATTTTGAGTTAATTAAATATTTATAATTAATTATAATTATAATTACTCATTTTAGGTTTATTATTATTTTAATTTTTTTCAATGTAATTTTACTTATTGAAAATGTTAAACAATCTTGCTCAATAAAATTTATTGTTGATTTATTAAATTATTTGATATTTTGATTGAGTTATCATTTTTGTGATATGGACTAATAATTTTTGGTGGATCATTATGTGTAAGGATGTCATACTTGACTAAGTTCAAGACAAAATTGATTCTCTATAAATAAGTGTTTATATTTTAGAATTTAAATTTGATTATCAATAATCAATTATTAATACTAAATATAAAATTTGTAATATCTTTGTAATATTTTTTGTATTTAAGTTGATTAATATATTTTGTATTCAAATTGGTTAATTAAATAAAAATGTGATATGAATATGTGTTTTGTGGTATTTGAGTCATTTGATATTAGTAATCCATATTATTAGCTCGTAGTATTGTAATAAAGTAAAATAAAAATTTCCAATACAAAATGGGGTGAATTTCCATGATTAATTTTTTAAATATTTTCTTTATTATGCACTTATTTTGTATGATTATTTCTATTATATTAATATAAAATAAATTTGAACATATTATATTTCTCAGTAATTAATTATTAATACTGAATGATAATACTAAATGTAAACTTAGTGACATATTTTGTATTTAAGTTAATTAAAACCTTTTGTACTGAAATTGATTAATTAAATCAAAATGTGATATGAATATGTGTTTTGTGATATTTTGGGCATTTGATATTAGTAATCCATATTATTTTCCCATAGTATTGTAATAAAGAATGATAAGAATCTCCAATGTAAAATGGGGTGAATTTCCATGTTAAACTCTTTTTTTAAATGTTTTTATAATTTTGTACTTTTCACTACAAGGAAAAGACCCTCTAACGGAGGTTATAAAGTAGATTTTTAGTGTTAGAAAATTGGCCAAAATTGTCAAAAAAAACATTTGCTACAACATCTATTTATGATTATAGAGGTTTTGGCGGAGCTTTTAATGGAAATTCAACACAACTAAAAAAAATATGCGGCCGAAAGTTATTACGGATGTTTTTTTATCGGTGTGCTACTTTGACTTGAACGCACCGGTGAGTACATATAGAAGGCGCCCTGGGGCGGTCAAATCAAAATGCATTGGGTCGTTAAGGTATAAAACCACATCGAGTGTAGTGTTGGTGATACAACGCATGGGGTGGTTCTAATTGGTCTTGAGATTTGTTCGGTGCCCATAAGTCGTATCAATGGACCGGTGCGTAGACGTATAGAAATGCACTGGTGTGCAGTATCACAGAAAGGCACCGAGATTTATAATTGGTATTGGTATTCGTGTGGTGCCGATAGGTCGTACCAAATGCACCAGTGCTTATAGACACTTAAACGCCTTAGTGCACAGTATCACACAAACACACCAAGATTTATGATTGGTATCAGTATTAGTGCAGTGCCCATAGATCGTACAATGATGTCGGTGCATATAGACACATAAACGCACCGGTGCATCATAATGCACAAACACACCGATATTTTTAATTGGTTTTGGTGCTTTTTTGGTGCTCATAGTTCGTAGAAATGCACCAGCAGGCTTCATAATGAAAATGCACTGGTGTACAGTTACTGACACGCACCGGTGTTCATTTGTATTTTTTAGAAACATCGAGCTATGACAGTAAAATGATTGTGATTGTTTTAAATTCATTATTCATAAAAATTCGACACATATTATAACAATATTAATATTAATTAAATTCTTATTAATGCATTTTAATGTGATGTTTGGATTAATTTGCTAAATCATATCGTAATTATTTTGGTTTTTAAAAATTCATTATTCACCAAAATTCGACACATATATATCTCATAACAATATTCATATGAATTAAATTTATTAGTGCATTTGAGAACAAAAATGGAGAACGCAATAGCGACAATAGAGAATGCAATAGAATAAATTAAAACATATTTTATGATATATAATATATATGAATAAGACAGCCTTTATCATACAAAATGGGATAGTTATCAGTATCCCTTTGTCTTTCAATTGGGACACTATGTCCATTACATTAAATAAAATGTCTGATTTCACAGACATATTTCAAAAAATACAACTCCTTGCTTTGATATCCAAACATAGTGATCATCATTCTTCGCTTGAACTGTTGTCACTGTTAGAGCTACTTCCATGACTTGGGTTATTTTCAAGAATGTTTTGTTCACGGTGTTGATTGTTTGCTTCTTCTTCACCTTCCATCTACAAATATAAAAGTAAACTGAAATGAGTGTAAATAAATTGGTGAGAATAATGAAAATTGCAATATTAAATAATGTACATCAATGTACATTGAAAAGAAAAATGACATACCATAGCAACAATTGACTCATAAACTATGCACATTCTTTCAAAACCACGTACCATGTCATCTTTCAAAATTTCATCTGTTGGCGCAGTTCTATACTTTGTTTCCTGCAAGTTTTATACCCCATAAAAAATCATATATTTAATATAAAAGATGTTTTTGTTCTATTAATCATAGATGGATCTAAGTAAAACAAGATCGATAGATGCTTACAAATTCCACAATTAATTTCTCATATGCCAACACATGCTCAACCAATATTTTACTCAATTTCAATCAATTCATCTCATGGTTCTTCTTTGTATGTTAGCACTTGTTTGAAGACATTCAATGATGATTTTTGTAAAAGAACTTAAAAAATACAAAAATGAAATCTAGTTAAGTTGTTATAAGGAAGTAAAAATTACTCACAAACTTAGATATCAACCCTTTGCTTCCTTGTCGTCTTGTTTTATGTGCTGAATGGGTTCCATTTTCTTTTATTTTCTTCAAGAAAATTCTTGAGAATTAATATTTAATGCTAAATTGTTTATTTATTGTACCTAATGATAGAAAAATTGAATGATTACATATTTCATTTGAAGCACGTTGTTGTTGAGATGGCTCCTCCTGCGAAAAAAATTTGTCCATTTCTTTGACCATCCCTTTGTATACCTTTTTGGACATTTCTACTGCAATTTTTCCAATATCAACTCTTTCATCTTTTGAGATTTTCATAATCTTCCTGAAAATGTAACATGACAATAATTTTTTTAATTTTTATAATGATATGTGAAAAGTAAATATAACAAAAGTGATATTTATAAATGATTCTAGACAAACATTTAAAGGAATCTAATTACTTTTTCATTCCTTATTTTTTGTTGTTGTACTTTTTTGCTATTAAAAGTCTGACATGTCTTATTGATCAATTCTCTGGAAACTCTTCATGTAGTTTAGATAAAATTTGGTTCTTGGAATCATTGGATTGATTTTTGTATTGTAAGTGGAAAGAACGTCTATACATTCGTTCCACTAGATCCCTCAAACTTTTGTAAAAGTTCTTCCCCCTTTCGTTAACTTCCAGCACCACTCCAGATGAGATAAGGAGAAATTCATTTTCATTTGCATGTTCTATTTTTTCTTTTCTTAGAACAACATTCCCTTTTTGAGTTTTTGGTCCCTGTAGAACATTAAACATATATGAATTAATAGACTGTTTGACACATGTTATCTAAAAATTTTAAGTATATTATTAATTATAATTAAAGAAAGAAACTCATATTGGATTGATAATATTTTTTAATTCACCTAATTCATCCTTTTACAATTTTTCCATCAACCTTTTACGCTCTTCTGGTCCTAGATCAGAAATAATCTTATCAAGCTTCGTCATTTTGTGGCTCTGCATGATAAACAGTAAACAATACATATTATTTAAACTTATATATACTTCAAAAATAATATTTTTTATAAAGAATTTATAAAGAACTTGCCTTTTTTTTCTTTTCTTGATGTATTACTAGTATTTTTGTTACTTGATCTCTTTCCAGTCATGTATTTATCAATCTGAAACCTGTACCATATCATTCATTAATATATTTATAAATAAATTGTCAAATTTTCAGGTAAAAAATAAATCTTAAGAAAATGGTGCGCCTTTTATGATGTATGCACCACCGTCGGTGCATAGTAGTATTAAAAATGCACCACAAAAATAGTATAATAGATAGTACGGTGCGTGGGGGTATTATAAACGCACCTCACAGACATTGTAATAGACCATATGGTGCTATCATCATAATAGGGAGCACCGATGCCCTATTTCAGATATGGCGCACTGATTTAAAAAAAATTGTTTTCAAAATTCTATTACAGTACTTGCGTGCTGCACTGTATAATACATCGCACTGGTGCGCTAGGTTATGTAGGGTGCACTGATAAAACAAAATCCATTTTTTAAAAAAAAATCATGCAATGGCCGAATAGATTGGATCCGATAATGCAAGTCGTCCCATGGGATGGATGTCAATCTAAAATGAAAAGCCCTAATTCTGAAATCATAGAAACAAGGAGAAGAAAGGGAAAAAACAAAAAAAATGAAGGGTTTAGGGTAAAAATGGATAAATCTACAGAAAAAGCAAAAAAAATAATCAAATTTAATCACGAGATGGTTTGAAAATCTATGATACATGGTTTTAATCACCAGATGTTTGATTTCTAATTGTCTGAATACTTCTGTTCGATCGTATTTCACTGCTTCATAGTGCCCTCATGCTCTCTTGCTCCAGGTATGTCTCCTGCAAATATTTGGCTGGAAATTTTAGAAAAAATGGTGAAATAATGAAAAGTGTTTAGTATTTAAAGAATTATGTTGTCAAATTAGATTTTCGAAAATATTTTGCTGCCCATTTTTCAATTTTCCGTTTTTTTTTTTCACTTAAAGAAAATAGAGTTGCATTTTTTTATTTGTGTTTATTCGTCATTGGTGCGTCACTTAATAGCACCGCACCGATGCATCGTTTTGTAACACCGGCACCGGTGTGGTTATATATACAGTAGCACCGATTTGTAGTTAAGGCACCGAAATTACTTTTAGGTGTGTAAACCAAAATTTAGTGAACTCCAAGCATAGAAATTGAGAATTATAATTTTGTTTATTCTTGATAATTATAACTAAAATTAAAATTGAGAATTGGAATTGGATAAATTCTTGATGGAAATAACTATTCTTCCAATGCATTTTGTTATCACATGAGTTCCCCACTGATTATGTGGAGAGAATGCAATGTGGGGCGTGTGAAGATGCAATACTACAGGGAACAAGTGGGCAATTGTAGCATGTGAATCTGTTATAATTGGCACTTAAATATTTGAAACCAATATGTTTTAGAATATAATCTGCAGATAGAAGGATGGTCTGCCAGCAATTAGTACATATAATCTACACAAGGGTAATGTTCTGGGAGAATTGACAATGAGTCCTTCATTCTGCATTTGTTAGGAGAAGAAGACTGATTTTCGACTAGACGATGCAGTTATTACATGTGGAGGCAATGGTTTCCGATAGAAAATGAGTATAGGGTTGAGCATAGGAAAGACATTGCAAAATAGGCTATTACATTAGTTTTTCCAATGGGAAACTGATTTGCAGGTGGAAATATGGCAGCTGTAGGTATCTATGCTTTTCTTCCGACAGAAATGGGCACTCGATTTCCATTTTTAATACAAGAAGAATTTTCACTGGTTTCATCCACAAGACCACATCTCAGACAAGTTAGAGATGCCATTCAGGTTCAATTGAAAGCCGAAGATGTGATTTTATGTGACATCAGCTTTACCGGTAAAAGTTGATGTAAGCCAACCGAAACTTGCACAATACTCCGAGCCACTTTTAAATGCATTATAGATAATCGTTCCCTTCATGGTACCTACCAGCCCGATCAACAACGCTAATTAATCTTTCTCTGCTGTCCTTAAGGGAATGAGAATCCTTCCCTTCATGGTGCCTCTTGGCTTTATCAACTGCCTCGACTGATTTTTCTATGCCATCAACTCTGGTCTCCATTTCTCCATCATGGGACCTCTTGACCCTATCGTTGGCCTCAATCGAATGCTCTATGTCGGTCTAAACCTGTACTCCTCTTGTTCTCTATCAAGCTCTGTAGTCGTCTCCATCCCTGTAAGCATCTTTGTCCGTCTATCTGTTTGAATCACTCATTTTCCCTGTTATAAAATTCTTAGCCAAAATTCGAACTCTCGTATTTTCAAACACTCATCTCCTCAGAAAAATTCTTGCTTGCGATTCGAACCCTCCGCTGCTCCAATACTGCACTTTATAGAATAACCTTGTTCCAGTGCGCGCTATTTTATAGGCACACCGGGGCAGTTTGTAAGATCGAGGTTTTTGTTTTGGTGTGGTGTTTTATGACGCACCAATGCAGAAGCGTTCTGAAGCACCGGTGCATTGGAGTAATAAGACGCACTGGTGCGTGTTATGATGATAAGCGCACCGGTCTGTATAAAGTTTTTTTTTTTGTATGTAAGATCATGATAAAATAATGATAATTCTAATGTACATGAATTTATTTGCATTATTTTCTAAACTTTATTATGTTACAAAAATTCATATTATTCTAGATTTATTATTTTACAATTATTTACAAATTTACAAATTTAAATATTTTAATAAAATCATTTCACACTAATACAATTAAAATTTTCACATTAATACAATTAAAATTAAATTACAATTACAAGTTCACATACAATTATGATTAGAATTAGAATTAGAATTTTAATTTTATATACAATTACATTTAGAACTTTACATACAATTAGAATTAAAATTACAACTTTACAATTTGTCATTTATACAATTAAAATTAAAATTACAATTACAATCATTTCACAATAAATTAAATATTACAATTACAATTAAAATTTTACATTAAATATTTTTCATACAATTATAGTTAAAATTAAAATTACAATTACAATTTTACAATTTCACATACAATTACAATTAGAATTACAATTACAATTTTAATTTTACATACAATTACATTTACAATTAAAATTTTACAATTACAATCATTTCACAGCAATACAATTAAAATTTTACAAATATTTTACAATATACAATTAGAATTAGAACTAGAATTACATTTACATTTACAATTACAATTTTAAAAATATTTTACATAAAATTACAATTACAATTACAATTACAATTTTAGAATTTTACATACAGTTGCAATTACAATTACAATTTTACAATTTTTCATATATACAATCACAATTAAAATTACAATTACAAAATTGAATATTACAATTACAATTAAAATTTTACATCAAATATTTTACATACAATTACAGTTAAAATTACAATTACATATAAAAATACAATTTTACAATTTTACATACAATTAAAATGAAAATTTCAATTACAATCATGACATAATATTTAATAAATATCATTGTCATTTAATATTAAATTAATTAATAAACATCACGATTATGATAACCATCGTACAAACATCATATTTGACTCAAAAAAATATTCAAACATCAAATTAACATTATATATTAACATCATCACAGCACAAACATCAAATATATATACATCTCATGTCAAATAAATCATGTTATCACATACACGTCTATCTACAAGCTAAACATTAAATGAACATATTTAACATGACCTAACAATATACACATCATGATGCTCACGAACATGTAAATTAAGTACAACTGCAACATGAACATAAAATACATGGACCATCTATATATATATATATAAAACTGAATAACTGAATAATGTTAAACATATACAACTATAATAAAAAAGTCATGGATCAGCTGGTGGTAGTACGTCAACATCAATAGCAGTACTAGTGGAGGCCTACTCAGTCAATGGTGCAGCCTCAACGGTTGATGGTCGAGCCTGCTCATGATCATGACTAGTACTGATGGATGCTGTAGGTTGCTGATTACTGGACGTGGCAGATTGTCGAGCCTCCTCTCCATTATGACTGCTAGATGCTAGTGGAGCCTCATGCTCATCAGGTGCAGCGCGAGGTGAATGATCATGAGTTGAGTCACTGCTCGCGGACTTTCCATCACATGTTGTGGCTCGAACATGACTATAATGTGCAACAGTCCTCCTCAGTCATGTAACAACTATCGTAGCTCCTACGACATGCAGCATCAATATGTACATGTCATGCGACATGCCTCTCCACATCCTTATTAGCCTATCATCGGTCTTTATGTATCTGTAATTAGCGGGCCTCATGCCCGCCTCAACCATAAATGCACTGAGTTGGTCGCTCAAATCCGCTTATATCGAGTATCAGGTCAACCGTGCCTAGCAAAAGGCGGTACTGGCGCACCAGCATGGGGACCATGTCTCTCTCCACCGGCCTCTTGATCATGAGCCTCGGCATCTGCCATGTCCTGATCCTCATCAGGATCCACACCTAGATCATGTGGTGGTGGTCCTGGCATCTCCTCGCCATCAAAAGAGCCAATTTCTCCAAAATATATACAAGTACACAACAATAATTAGACAATTTCATTACACAATTTAATAAAAATGAATTAAATAACATGCTAGAATAAATTTAAATATATAAAATAGTAATATTACCTCTATCATCTAGCGGATTATCAGCTACGAAGAGGATGTTGGCACACCCTCGCCAATCCAATCTAGCATACGGACAGGGGACCATAATGAAGGGATGAACCTCATCAACACTGGCTAGTAAGTCGAGTGCATCATGTGATATCCTGGCTGGAAACATAGTCTCTCCTCTCTTGGGCATCATCTGCCCCCACATGTGCATCCGGGCCTCCAACATCGGCCTATGAGGCTGTTGAAAAAAAGCAGGCCTCATCTCTGGAAACCTCTAAAAAAATAAACAAAAAATATCTGAAGGAAAATGGAAGTTGACCCTCCCTTGTGCATGAGCACAACATCTATCTAAGTTGTACAAAACTGCCGCAAAAAAATGGCAGACCACTTGACAAGTCATAGCTCCTGTACTAAAGAATCAATAGAATATAGACGCAGTCAACTAATGTGTTTCCCATCACTAGTGTTGTGTGAAATGGTCAAAATGAGAAGTGAGAACCACTCCATGTCCTGTCTGCCAAATGCACCAATATCTAGCTGACCTCCAGGGACCTGAAACTCTGAAGGAGACAGTACATTTGCTCCAATATATCTCTGGGAGTAAACAAACTAACTCCCTTCTACACAACTAGCTGGAACCTCTGGGAATGAGGGAAAATCCAGCCCTCTCCTCGATAGCCCTGTAATGAAATAAATATCCTTCTCAGTGGGTGTGTACCACTGGTCAGGACCAACGTGGAAACCCTGTCGGTAGGCATTCCACTTGTAGATAAGATTTCTCGAAAAGGCACTATGGGCATTTAGGGAAGTAGCCTCCTCATAGAACTTCAGGAGGCCTACCTGTCTTAGGAGCCCCTAGTTATCTGCTCTAATAGGGAGATGGTACGCATCTCTCTCCCTCTCTCGTGCCTCCCACTGGCAAAGCATGTCATATTTCTCCGCCTGTTGTCGCTGTCGTTCCTACTCTTCTCTCTGAATCCTAGACATATTAGATATTTTTTTATTAAATCAGACATGTATTTATGAATATAAATATATAATTTTTTTGGAAAAAAAAAACAAACCCGTCGGTGCATCAAAAACAGTCATGCACCGGTTTCGGTGCGGCTTCTTTTTGTAAAGCACTAGAGGCAGTGCCCCAGATGACATAAAACGCACTGTATTCAGTGCACCTGAAATTTTCTCAAGCCCCGTTCACTATATATGGTGTCAGAAGAGCGGTGCACTAACTAAAATATATGCCCCGGTGCATATAGTCGTGTCAGCGCACCGACTTTGTGACAAATTATATAGTCAACGGTGCGGTATTTTACCCGGCCGCATAGTTGACCTTATCGGAATGCCAACTGCGGTGCACTGACAGAAACCGGATTGGATATATCCATCAATGCACCATGTTGCTATTCACGTGGTCAACGATGGGCCCAACTAAATGACCACACCGCAAATGTTTTTTAAATTTTAAAATAATGCGGGGTGCCTTTCGATACCGCCCTAGAAATGGTGTGGATAGTGTTAGCACCAGTTGCGGTGTGACCTATAAATTTTGCAAGCAGCACCGCTTATTGGTGCGATACGAATGGTTCATGCGCACCGCGCAACAAAAAAAAAAAAAAAAAAAAAGATTTTTTTTTTTTAATAGTTAATTTTAAGGTTATTTCAAATTTTAATCTACTAGAAAGCTAAATTATGGAAAAAATAGAAAAATACCTGTACATTTCACCGTCAAGGAAGCATATTGGCTATAGAATTTGCGAAAGAAAATTTGCCCACCATTTTGTAAAATGCAAGTTGGAGATTGGTGGCCAATGTACAATAGCAGTGCGTGCAATGGGTGCAATGGGAGCACCGATGTCAAGGGCGCTCAGAGAAGGAGAAATTGCACCAGTGCTTCACAGCTCTGGAGTATTGATAAAAGTGAAAAATGTGGTTTTTTGGCCGTAATTTTTTTATTATTTAACTCTATTCTGGTGCGGGGAGTTTTATAGGCGCACCGGTGTGGTTTCTTAAGAATGCATTGGGCTATTTTAGACTTGGCGCGTTGTTTTACAATGCACCAGGGCAGTTACTTAACACCGCACCAGCCTGTTATAATTTTGGTGTGGTGTTTCATGACGCATCGGGGCGGAATAATGTTGAAGCCCCGGTGCTTTACAATAATAGGACGCACTGGGCATGTCTATACATAATGCACGATGTCCGGTGTGCCAGTGTTTTCTATGACCGGTGCTTTCTCTTATAGAGAACACCTGTGTTTGGGAGCAGAAAAGTAAAAAATGCGGTCTTTGGCAGTAATTTTTTTTTTTTTTTTTTATATATTTAACCCTTTTTCGGTGGGCGTGTATTATAAGCCCATCGGTGTTGTTTCAGACGAACACACCGGTCTACTTCTGTTTTGGCATGGTGTTTTATGATGCACTGGCGCGAAAGAGTTTGTGCACACCAGTGCCTTCTCTTGTAAAGAACATCGATAATTGAGAGCTCTAGAGCACTGAAAAAGGTGAAAAATCTGGTTTTTTTTGCCATAATTTTTCCTCTTTTAACACTTTTCTGGTGCGCGTGCTTTATCGGTGCACCAGTGCTGTTTCTTATGAACGCACTGGTCAATTTGTGTTTTTGCGCATTGTTTTAGGATGCACTAGTGCGGGTTCTCAGTGTCGCACTGGGAATTTTCAGTTTTGGCGCAGTGTTTTATGATGCACCGATGCGGAAGATTTTTGAAGCATCGATGCTCTATAGTAATACGATGCACCAGGTAGGTGTGTATGGAGCGTACGGTGTCCGATGTGCCACTGTTTTGCGCACACTTGTGCTTTCTCTTGTAAGGAGCATTGGTGTGATGTTGAATGATAAGTGCACCGAGCAGAAAACATCCGCAAAACCCTCCACCCTCCAACCTCCTCTAGTAACCTCCGCTAGAAACGGATATATGGTGTATTTTGATAAGGGTTTCCTCAAAAACATCTTCTAGAGGGTCTTTTCTTTGTAGTGTTTTTAGTTTTTATTTTTTCGTATAGATATACACTTCAAGTTATTGGAACAAATCAAGGAAGAGTCAA
Organism: Pinus albicaulis; assembly: GCA_034641835.2. Classification (NCBI taxonomy): domain Eukaryota; kingdom Viridiplantae; phylum Streptophyta; class Pinopsida; order Pinales; family Pinaceae; genus Pinus; species Pinus albicaulis. Next base: position 165,049,592 of record CM076572.1, on the reverse strand, counting down.
TACATATCCATGTGTGAATGGAAATTAGTACTTATGGGGAAGAAAGAAGTGAATTTCCATGATTAACTCTCTTCTTAGATGTTTTTTGTTATGTATATTTTATTAATTATTAGTTAGATATAGTTATCTTAGGTTTCATTAAGTGAAAGGGCATGATCAAAGATCATGCCTCTTCACCAAGGGACACCATGAGGCTATATTTAAAGCATCGGTGATTCCCCATTGTAATCATATCTCATATCTCATCTTTTATCAATAATAATATTTACATATAAAGTTTACGAGAGCTTTTACACTCCATTTTTATAATTATATACCTATTTTATATTGTTATTTATATTATATTAATGTGAAATTAATTTAAGCCTATTTGATTTCTCATTTTAAATTATTATTAAAAATTCTTAATAATTAAAATAATTTTAATGGTAGTTACTTCTAAATTGTGGTATTAGATTTAAGAGTTGCAAATTTTTGGAAACTTTTCATGTCAATTTTTCTTATCTAATTTTTCCAAAATAAGGAAAGAAAGACAACTCCTTAGTTTTATGGTTATAGCTTTCCAATATACATTTTTAATAATTTGTGTGTAGAAAATTAGGTATGTTATAAATGTGTGTACATAAAATTTTAGATAAAAGTATTAAATGATTAATGGTTATTTTTATAGGTAATAATTGATTAAAACAAATAAAAAAAAATAAAGATAATGTTAAAAATTTAGAAGAATGTAGTGTTAATATAAAAATGTAATATTTCTTTTTAAGAAATAAGCTTTGGAAAATTATGAAGTAGAAAACATGAAGATTCCTAAGAATGAATTATAAATATATCATCTTAAATTTATCTTAATTCTATATTTACCAAATCAAACATTTCTTCACTTTAGAATAGGTTTGCATCTCTATATGGATTTTGGTTTTATTATTAATTATAATGATAAATATAATTATCAATTGTACCATATAATGATAAATATAACTAGAAATTGTACCATATTTTGCAAATGAAATTCTGTCAAGAAGTAATATAGGAAATAGTAGTATAGAGTAAAAAAATATGTCATATGTTATGTGATTTAATTGAATATTCAATTTATAAATAGAAATTATTTTATTTAAAAGAAATTATAGGTTTGGAGAATTGTTTGGATAAAAAAATTGATTTTTTTATTAACACTTAGGTTGTCCTATTATATTTGAAAAAAATAAATTTAATAAATAAAAAAAATTTAATGTAGCTTTAAAAATCTGTAAAAACTATATTTTGTTTAATCTCTGAACACATTAACAATGAACTTCCTAAAAACAGGTTTGCGAACATGCTGGAAGGCTAATAAAAGCAACACATGGGACTCTCAATATTGTATTTTCAAGGAAACCTGTGTAATTACAAATTTTCACATAGTAATGTCAAATAAGCTTCCAAATTCAATACTTCAATTATCCACTAGTGAACCATAGAGAAAAAATTGTTATTATTTATGTAAAGTATAGATTTCATGATTTACTTTGAACAAATAAAAATATCTAGAAAGCCAAAAAAACACCCACACAAATGCAAATAGCATCCTTTCTATAGCTGCAGAACTCTTGATCATGGTGATGACTGATGTAAAACTCTGCACTGCAGAATCATTGTCTTGTTTTCAGCATATAGACCTTACTGCTAAGATGTAAGGACCAACACTTCTAACTCACCAAGACCTCAGGTGAGGCGTTTTCTTTCTTAAAAAAAGGGAAATACTTTAAAGCCTTTACTAAAAGGCTGGCCCTGAGGTCTGATCAGATTAGGTCATGGTCCTAAAGCCTCGTACATCAGAAAGGAAAAAAAACAGTTAAGAATGGTAAGCTGACTACATATTGCTATTTCTACTTTTCTCAACCCCAATGTAAAGGCTGGCCCTGAGGTTTGATGAGATTAGGTCATGGTCCTAAAGCCTCATACCTCATAAAGGAAAAAAACAGTTAAAAATGGTAAGCTGACTACATATTGCTATTTCTACTGTTCTCAACCCCAATTCTCAAAGGTCTGTTTGGTTTGATCCTAGTGAAATACCAAATTATAACACCTGCAGAAATCAATCCACCAACAGCAACTCGGACCACGGTCCCTGTCTTCCAACAATCCAACATTAACTTTCAAGTTTAAGATTCTAGAATAGAAGCATATCAAATGAAACCACTTGAATTGTTCTTGTAATCCATAATTAAGTCCTATGTTTTACCTGCAATCACCCTGTCTGTTTTGTGGTGAAGATGGCTATGATCTGTAAACAGGCAGGCATATGTCAGTGGTATCATTATAATCACTATAATTTGTATGTGTCTATTTATGCCTAAACATAGGTAATTTAGGGGATTTGAACATCAATTTTGTGGATATAGAACACTTTATTATTATGACTATTGTTAATTAAGTTGTCATTATTATGAGTATTGTCAATTAAGCAGCTCTTTATGGATTTAAAATTTTTACAGAGCTGAAAAAAAAAATTTAAGATCTTCACATTTTCAATCATTTAATGAATAATAAACACTAAATATATTCCATAATATTTTTTCCATATATTTATTTATGGATATGGATTGTTAATCAAAATGCTAGAATTTGGACATAAAATGCCAGAATTTGGACATTTAACAAGGTACCCACATTACTGATAGTCATTCAACCTATGAATTGAACACAGGTAATTTAGGGGATTTGAACATCAATTCTTTTGGTACAGAAAACTTCATTATTATGACTATTGCTAATTAAGCTGTCATTATGATCCTTAGCTATTTAAAATTTAATGAAAAACATTGTTTCAGCATTTTTATCTGAGTGATAAATATTTAAATTCTATTACAGAAGTTGAATTTAATATTAAAATAGAATCTATATTGGTAAAAAAGCACAGATTCATTTTAATTCTGAAACTAAGATTTTACATTTAATGAGTAATAAACACTAAATATATTCCATAATATTTTTTCCATATATTTATTTATGGATATGGATCCTTAATATAAATGCTAGAATTTGGACATTTAACAAGGTACCCACATTAATGATAGTCATTCAACCTATGAATTGAACACAAGTAATTTAGGGGATTTGAACATCAATTTTTTTGGTACATAAAACTTCATTATTATAATTATTGTTAATTAAGATATTATTATTCTTTTTAGCTATTTAAAATTTGATGAAAAATATTGTTTCAACAATTTTATCTGAGTACTAAATATTTAAATTCCATTACAGAAATAAGTTGAATTTAATATAAAAATAAAATTTATAGTGATAAAAAAAGACACATTCATTTTAATTTTGGAACTAAGAGATTTTACATTTAATGAATAATAAACACTAAATATATTCCATGATATTTTTTCCATATTTTTATTTATGGATATGGATCCTTAATATAAATGCGAGAATTTGGACATTTAACAAGGTACCCACATTACTGATAGTCATTCAGCATTCAACCTATATAGTCGTATGGGAAGTTGCAACCTATGTAGTCCTATCGGAAGGGCTGCAGGAACAGTGGGAATTGTAGTCCAGACAAATTATCTTTACCAATTTTAGGCATTAGGCATTGAACGAGGTATCCCCATCATTGATAGAAATTCCACCATTATTGATACAAATTCCACCCATGAAAAGGAAAATTAAGGAAACACAATCTCAGACATGTGAAAATTTCTTGATATTAAGGTCGTCACATATATAACAATCACAGGTTGTTAACAGTGAACTTATTTGCCCGGAGTTTGTGCAAGTGACCCCAACCCATTGAGACCAGCAGGGTTCAGAACCACTCCAACTTTGTGGCACCGTGTATGGCAGCTGCACCAGAAAATCAAAATAAATATATGACCATTTGCAGCTTCTACCAAGTTTTGTGATGTTGCAGATACAATTTTCAATTCTGCAGATAATAGAGATACTGAAAACTGAATATGAGATAGAATACATGGACTGCTAAGTCAAATGTGCTTGCGAGCTAACCATCGTTGGGTTTTGTGACCGCTGAAACTCCAGTGCAAATGCGGAGAAGAAATACACTAATAATTAAACCAAAGTATGGAGTCCCCTTGATTTTCTGTACTGAAATAACAAATGCATTCCTGAACAGATGTTGGGGGTGGCTCATAGAATTTGCAATCATCCACAAGCCACCGTTGGTATACCATATAAAGAAAACATTAGTCGGAATCATTCCTCTGGCTCCGAATTTTATAATCTGGATGAATTTTTCAATGACTTACTCTACTACAGAAATACGTTGAATTTAATATAAAAATAGAATCTATATTGGTAAGAAACACAAATTCATCATTCTAGAACTAAGATTTTACAAAGCTTAAAAAAATTAAGATCTTCACATTTTTTTAATAAACACTAAATTAAAATAGATCTATTCTAGTTAATGTGTAGCTATTTAAAGATATTATGTTCTAAGTTTTTTTTCCTTTTCACTCTCAAACAATTGAGCAATCTCGTAGTATATATATCTGTAACAGCAGTAAATTGCCTTCGTGCCTTCCTGATTAAAAAGAGTTTCCAAGACTAAGCCAGTGCCAATCCACAGAGATTCCTTGCATTCAGCCAACAGGGACCCATGTACTTCAACAATTAAACCAGTTTTCAACCTGAATGAAACTGGCTCAAAGTTTGTGATTCAGAAGTACACTGACGCAACTTTGGTTGGTTTTTATGCACAAGTTGCATTGAATCAAAAGTACAAAAGTACATATCAAATAAAAGTAGCATCAAATTTAAATTTATAAATACAGATTAGAAAGTAGTTTTCACTCTGTAACCGGCGTACTTGAACAATAAGGTTCTGACATTAGTGCCAGCGCAGAGATACAGGAAATTGCCGAATTCTGTCTCATAGCCACTGGTCTCTCTTCCATACCCATCATATTGACACGTCACAGAGTGATTTGTGTTTAGATTTCATAGGCAGGAATTTGGTTATGGAGAGCATTTCCAGATATTTCTTTCAATTTCATGGACAGTGTAGTTGTTTGGAGGATCTAAAATTGTTTTCCGTAACTATTTTCAATTTTAAAGTAATATTATTTCAATAGTCTAATATAAAAATCAACTGTGATTTGGCCAAATGAAAATGTTGTATTACCCGCATTAAGACTCTTTTCACATAATTTATAAAATATTTGTGAGTGTATATTTCAGAATCTTTTAATCAAGTTTATATAAGTTTATGAATGAATGTTTCATGCAATTCATAGTAAAAATTCATTAGCTCCATGTTATTAGCCCATGGTATTGTAAGAAAGCCTATTTACAAATTAATAATATCCATGGTAAAATGGCATGAATATACATGGTTAAGAATATTGTTATATTGTAATTTTCTTTAAGTATTAAGTTTTTATTTATTATTATATTGTAATTTTATTGTAGGTATTAAGTTTTTATATGCTTATTAATTAAATTTATATATAATTACAAAATCATTATTTTATAGAACTAGATTTTCATACTTTTTTTCTCTTAGATTTAATTTTAGAAAAGTAATAAATTAAATTAAATTAAATATTTAAAAAAAAATTGGCATACATTATGCCTAGCCATTACATATATCCCTCATTTTGAGATGTAGATAACCCTTGTCACTTTTCACTAATGCATAAAATGTAAATACTTGATTAAAAGAAAAAATAGGCTAAGTCAAAAGGTACATGAATTCCACATTTAAGGGGCCTTGCTTAGGATTTAAAAGTGGTTTGATTTAAATGGACCATTTAGCTTAATTAATTGAGCTCAAAAGAAAAGAAAATAAGCCATGCTTCTTTGGAAAATTTTAGAAGGCAAAAAGGACACAAATTTAAAAGGAAATAGTGAGAAAACTACAAGCTTGTAAGGTATTCATGCAATCCACTCCAACAATCTAACCAACAAAAAAATATCTATCGTATATATGTTGGAAATATGTTGTTATTGATGGTGAAGGAAAAGGCAAAGACAATGAAAAATATTGGAAAATGGAAGCATGGAAATTATTAGTGACAAAGGAAAATTTATGTAAAAAAGGTTGAAAAAACAAGAATGGAAATTGAAAAGCATTATAAATGGCATTGTCTATGTTGGAAAAAGAAATTAGAAAAGATGAAAAAGGCAAAACATGGAAAATTATTAGTGAAGAAGATAATATGGATGAAAATGGTGCTCAAAATATGGAGTTAGTTTTGGAGGAGTGCATCATCTAATAAACATGTAAAACCCACACAGCTTTAAAGAGATGAGAAAAAGTATTATAGTGATATGTGGAAGATTGAAAATAGCCTCATGGATTGTGAGATAGATCCCTTCAAAGTTGAATTGTCTCAAGTCAATGTTAGCATAGTCAAACAGGTGGTTGAAGACACTTTTCCAAGTTTGACAATGGAGCCAAACCCAACAATAGAGTTAGTGGAGAAACTAAAAGGTGGACCGATCATACCTGGCACCGAGAGGTGTTTTTATTGGGGGTTGGTGGAGCCCACCGGGGAAGTTACCTTAGTGGTATGGTAATGGCGTATACGTATAAGAGCCAGGATGCATGCGGTAGCATGACGCCAGCATATGATGCCATCCCGATAGCCTGACATTATTCACTGTGGCACAACCCTTTTGGCGCACAAAAGGAATGGATTGGGATATTGGCACCATGACACGATAACAAAGGGTTGTTCAATGGGAAGCAAGCGGAGGAGCCCACTTGACAACCTCATCGAGCGGAGGAAGCCCAAAGAGTATGAACTTGGAAAATGTTTTAGGGAACACAAGGTTAAGCACCGAGAGATAGACATAGCGTGCACGTGCAAAGATTTTGAGAGCCTTACAAATGGCAACATTGTTAGTCCTCGAGGTGTCGGGAGGTGTTTTTTCATATTGTCGATAGGGTAGATAAATGACGTATATCCATTCCGAGACCACTCCTACTAATACCGCAAACCATAATGGAGTCGTGTCAAACCTAATTGTTTTTTATAAAATAATTTTACAAATAAAATGATCGAAAAGCAAGGGTTTCGAGGATGCTTTCTTTCTCCTCGACACAACACGTGGCAGTATTGAAATGGTTACACTTGACGTCAGCATAGGGCAATCTGTAGTCGACATGTGAAAGTTATATTTTTCATTTCTAGGCACCCAAAAGGTCTATTTTCAGATGACATGTGTCACGAATCATTAGTCAACACATGGTGCAGGTGATGTCAGAATGACATCATCGCGCTAGATGGAGCCCAATAGTTTTCTAATAGTGCACATAGAGGTAACCCCAGGTAGCGGGAGCTAGGAAACGTTAAGCATTTAGAGGTTGGAAGAGCGAGAGAAAATAAGATTGAGGTTGGGAGGACCCCACAGGACAACTCATCTCAGAGGTATGGAGCCCAAAGGCTTTATAAAGGGCACATAAACAAAAGCAACATGATAAGGAGAGATATGGGCTAAGCATCCACATAGGGTTTTATTCCAGAGTTAGAGGACCAAGGGCGCAAAGGTTATAAAATAAAATGAGTCAAAGAGGCTCTTAAATAAGCTAAGTGCCTTGAGTCTTGGGTAGAGGTCACAACCTGTAGCCATCTAGCGCAAAACAGATAAGAGGCTCAACGCAAGAAGCCTAAGGAGCTTAAGGCCAAAATCGATAGATTTGGTAGTATTTTCTATGTTAAATTAAAAAGGGTCGGGAAGGCTAGGAAGGCCTTTTTTCCTATAGAAATTTTTTTGGCATGGATGGATGAGCTGACAACAACTTTGTTAACAACTTTGTTAGTCTGTTATGATTACCACAACTTTTGGGCTAATGAATGAAAGACCCGACAACTTAATTGACTCCTAAAAAGGAAGGGAGGAATAACTTGGAGTTCCGATAAAAGCATGGACAAGTTAGGAGATAGATTTGGCAGTATGGAAGATATGGAGATTCACTAAAAAGTAGAAAGTCAGAATTCAATTTTGTTAAAAAAGTGAGAATAGAAAAATTAAGTATAAAATCTCAAAGTTTGAATTTAAATCAGAGATCACAAATTCAATATTTTAAGAGAATAATTATACAACTAAATTGAAGAGGACAAAGGAAAAAATATGACAACCATGCGTCATATCAAATAACAATTTAACCAAAGATTCAAGACAAAAATATGAGTCCAGAAATATTTATAAGGATAATTCGAGCAATAAAGTTTAAACGTTGCAAGAGAGAAGAATGCGAGGAATATAGGTTGTTGGTGCATCATGATTCATAATGGTGGAATGCATCAAGGGTAAATCAAGGACTCATATTGGTATGTGAAAGGTATTTTAGATATGTAAACAATTCCATTGGTGATTGGTGTTGATGTTGATGGTGCACATAGTTTGGTGATTTGTTCAGTAATGTGAAATTGTAGAAGGTGATCCTGATGGTGTATTTGATTAGTAATCAAATATTGTTGAATGTGTTTTTATGGTGGATTTAGTGAGAAGTTGCAGTGAGAAATATTTATTTGTTTGTGTCATAAGTGGCCTATTGGTTCTAGTTCGAAAATGGATTAAATTTTGATCAACAAGTTTGGAAAGTGGTAACTTGCATATCATGGGTAGTATGTGTTGAAAAGTGTAAGTAGGATTGATCTTCATATTGACTATGTAATTATGTATTCATGTAAGGAATAAGACAAAGATAATATATATATATATATATATATATATATATATATATATATATATATATATATATATATATATATATATATTCATGGGTTTCCTGAGCAATATTTTATTATAGATAGTCTTATTCTTGAGGTATACTAGGATTTTATTCTCGTCATAAAATAATCAAGTGTCATGTATATATGAATGCTCGAAGACGTTTCTATAAAATTGTGGAAGAATGGATTAAATACAACCCACATTCAACATTACAAGATAAGCTTAATGATGCACAAAGATCCCTCTTTAGTGCTCGAGTAAATACACTACAACTTGGCCTTCAAACAAAAAGTAAAGTTGGCCTATAAGCAGTGACATAGGCCGGCTTATTAACAAGCAAGAACAAATATATATACCCCTACATGTGTTGCGCAGAAGAGTAGAAAATTGTGGACTTATCTTAGGTTTTTATAGGTTTTAAAGTGAGGATTTGGGAACATGAACAAGTTCGAATTTCAGGATAAAGAGAAGTGTGCTATATATTTGGATTAGGGCTAAAATATTGCAGATTAGGGATAAATCTGAAGGAAGTGAAATTGTGAGAGTTTTGAAGCAATGAAAACATGAAAAGATATAAAATAAAATTGGTAATATAAGTGCATATATTTTGAAAAAGGGTGTGTTGATTGTACTAAGGTAAAATTGTGGATCAGAAGTTAGGTGTATATACCAATATTGCTGATGAAGTCACGACAATTATCTCTAGAAGGTAGCAGTTTGAAAAGTGTAAGAAAATGAGGAAGGTAAATCTATGGTTTACCTTCCTAACTATAGTCGAAGAAATAAAGTTCTATGTGTATTCAAAGTAAATAAGATGTTTGTCTCCAATATTTGACTAAGCAATAAGAATTAAAACTTAGAGACCGAATTCTCTAGTATTGGTGCACGACAATGCAGGCTGGTGTAGAAAAGAATGATCAATGTTGGAGGTCAACAAAGAATAAGTGACAAGGTCTTGGAAGAATACATAAGTCAAGGATCTAATTTTTGGTCATGGTACTTGTCATATGACGATCTATAATAAGAATTCCTTACGTGTTTTCCTCTGCAAGAGGTAGAGGTTTTTCCCTCACTCTAGGAGCCTAATTTTTGTGTCTCATGTATTTTGATAATTGACTTAATGAAAGACTAAATAAGCTAAAGAAGAGAAGACATAAATAACTCAAGTAAGCACACAAGTAATTATCAAGAAGAGAATTTGAATTAATCACCAGCCCTCTAAATTCTCAACATGGAATCATAGCTAAGGTGTTGAACAAAATGGCTACTTGACAAAGAAGACACTCCAGGAATCGAAGATCAATGTTTGGGTTGAAAATTCAAATCAGTTTCCAAGGAAGACTCTCAATCTATTTTTAGAAAGATCTTATATCTCATTCAAAGGATTAACTAATTCAAGAAAATAATATTTGCCATAAAATATTTACATTCAATACATTGTTAGACGAGGAAATCATATTTTGAAGATATCCTTTATCATCAAGGATCCACTAAAATCTACATTGGAGATTTCAATGTTAGAAGAAGCTCCTAAATTCATCTTTTTCATCATCAAGGAAGCTGCAAGCCACTCTACTCAAGTAAGTATCTATGATATTACTTAAATCTGTCAAGATGACTTATTGTAAAGAGAGAAACAAGCTTTTTGGGTCATCAAACTTTAGTGCATGAAAGGAGAGAAAATATTTGAATTTAATTGAAGACGAATTTATGGAATGAATCGAAGGATATACAATTCAACCACCAAAAGAAGATGCTATAGTTCATGCCAAGTATATGAAGGGAGAAATGAGAGCCCAGAGGATTCTCATAGAATCCATTAACGACTCACTCATTCCCTATGTATCAAATTTAAAGTCTACAAAAAAAATATATGAGAAATTGGTGGAGCTATTCTCTGTGAGTACTGCAACAAAAGAAATATCTTTGAGACAAGAACTATAAAAAATTTAATTTTCAAGAGAAGAAGGGATCAATTCATACTTTATGAGGGTTTTTGAAATAAGAGAACAACTACAAAAACTGGGAGAAGTAATGTCTGAGTCTGAGATGACTACAGTGGTGTTGAATTATCTACCAGAAGAATGGGGAAACTTCACTTCTATCTTATACGGGAATAAAGAAGCCACACCATTCCATGATTTATGGTCTCTATGCGAAATAGAGGAAACAATATTGAAATCCAGAGCTGATATAGTATCAAGTGAAGGTAATCAAGCCTTTGTAGCCATATCCAGGAAGAAAGGAAGATTCATAAAATTTGGTCCTCGGAATAAAAGAAGCAGTATGCACAAATTATGATGCTTTGGATGCAATGAAATTGGGCATTATAAAAGATATTTTCCTAAATCTGGAAAGGATAAGAGGAAAAAGGAAGAAGCCCATGTCACAAATATGAGGGAAGAACTAGATGCAAAGAAATATAAGAATGAAGAAGTGAGATATCTTTATTATGATTGAGATCATCTTCCTCTTTAAGTGGTTTCTGTTGGTTGTATAATAGTATTATATGAAGAAATGTATATTGATAGCATCATGATAGAGGCATGGTATGAGCTCTTGGTGAAGCAACTCCTCAAAAAAATCACTCATAACAATACAGATGCAAGGCAGTAATTAATATCAAGTGTCATTATGGAAACAATTGCTCACAATTTCTAATGGATTTCCCTATGAAATCACTAGTTAGAAAGAAAGCATAAAGGTTTCATCAAATATTTCTATTCTACAGAATTGTGGGATTAGGATGTGATGACATATTGATGAAGCATGTTAATGGAATGAATTTCATCATTCTAGTAAAACTGCTACAGGATGAATCAAAGGAAAAATGTATGAGGTATATATATTTATATGCTTACATTGGATGTTGTGAAGTCATGTCATATGGTTGTAGGTAATGGAATTCTATATTTATAAGTAGGATCTCTCACGGTGCACTGATATATGAAATCAACATAATATATCCTCATATGGAATATGAGGTAGTTGTATATGAACACGGAACTCAAAATGGGAAGTCCCTGGGAATGAATATGTGAAGAAAGGAAGAGATCATGAAGTGCAACCATGTCAAGAGGCTGTTATCATCTGGAAGAAAAGAAGATGTGACTAGAATATCTCTGGGGAGGATATGTACACTTTGATATAAGTCTGGTAAAGAAGAAGACCCTTCACAATTCATGTCATTACGAGATGTATCAATCTGAATAGAGGATGTCGATGCCTACAAGAAGATGTCTTGGTGAAATATCATCACTGTGGAAACTTTTTTTTTTTAAACTTCATACATATATGACTATCTGAATGAATTTGTGGAGGTCTGCCAATCATGTGAAAGAATATAAGATCCTTGAGGATGATTCAAAAGAAAGCAACATGGCATAAAAGGTGGACCAAATAATAAATAATGATGACTCACTTGTTAGTTGATGACATGACTCATGAATGAAAGTGATGGATGATATGTTCCCTATGGAGCTAAAGTTGAAGATTCCTCAATATATAAATTCATGACATCAAGGGGAGGAATTCTTCATGAGAATCTAGGTGTCTCACCATCGCTGATACAATTCCCTGGTTAAGAGGGAGCTTGCTGGTAATTTTTTTACTTGGAAGAAACTAGGTAATTCCTAAGAATGAGCTTATATACATTCCTTATACAGAAATGAGTAAATTCCCTTGTGGAATATATCCTCGGGTGAGAGGGAGAGATAGACACATCATTCTGGTCTTCACATGGGGAGAAAAAAATGGAGGATTGGGTAATCATTTGACATTCAATACTCTTTGAGAATGTGATATGGAATTCAAGGTAAGAGTAGTCAGGGATCGATATTATTTGAGGGTTAACTACCCAAGAGAAGAATAGTCCAAGAAGGTCATACTTCGGGAACACCTGGGTAGAGTATGTACCTTGGAGAGACAGTGACTATGGTGTCTATAATTCATGTCCTGTCTCACAAAAATTGTAGCCCATTGTCTCATGAGATATGGGGTTTTCATTCAAGGCCTTGCACTAGGAAAATGTTGGTTTATATGATGCTATACATATGTGATTACCAATTCGATTCTTCTTATGAGATTATTCAGTTTGAAAGTGACCATCTACCTATATGAATACCTCCCTAGCTAAGAGGGAGTGTTGAAAAGTGTAACTAGGATCGGTGTTCATATTGATTATGTAATTATGTATTTATGTAAAGAAGAATACAAAGATAATAAAATATTTTTTTGTTGTACTTGTTTCATGGGTTTCATGAGCAAGATTTTATTATAGATAGAATTCTTCTTGATGTCTACTAGGGTTTTCTTTTGGTCATAAAATCATCAAGTTTCATGTATATGAATGCTCCTATACCTTTCTATAAAACTGTCGAAGAATGGCTTAAAGACAACCCACATTCAACAATGGAAGATAAGATTAATTATGAAAAGGTATCCCTCTTTACCACTGGAATAAAAAAACTACAAGCTGAACTTCAAACATCAAATAAATTGAGCCTACAAGTAGCGACATAGGTCATCTTATTAACTGACAGGAACAACTATACATACCCCTACATTTGTTGCACAGATGAGTAAAAAATTGTTGATTTATTTGAGGTTTTTATAGGTTTTAAAGTGAAAATTTGGGAATAGGAATAAGTGTATATTTTAGGGTAAAGAAAAGTATGTTATATATTTAGATCAAGTCCAAAATATTGCAGATTAGGGACAACTTTGAAGGAAGTGAAATTGTGAGAGTTTTCAAGTGATGACAGCGTGACAATATGTGAAATAAAATGAAATTAAAGGGCAGTGTCCAAGTATTATAAGTGTGGATATTTTTAAGAAGGGCTTTTTGATTGTCCTAAGGTAAAATTTCGGATCAAAAGTTAGGTGTATATACACCTACTTCTCATGAAGTTAAGATAGTGATCACAAGAAGAGATCAGTTTGAAAAGTGTAAGAAAGTGAGGAAGGTAAATATGTGATTTACCTTCCTAACTACAGTCTAAGAAATAAAGTTCCAGGTCTATTCAAAGAAAAGAAGATGTTGGTCTCCAATATTTGAGTAAGAAATAAGAAGTAAAACTTAGAGAGCGAGTTCTCTAGTATTGGTGTAGGAAAGTGCAGGTTGGTGCAAGAAAGAAGGATCATTGTTGGAGGTCAAAAAAGAATAAATGACAAGGTATTGGAAGCATACATAGGTCAAGGGTTTGAGTCTTAGTCATGGTACTTTTCAATTTAAGATATATACAAATAATTCCTTATGGGTTTTCTTCTCCAAGAGGGAGAGGTCTTTCCCTGGATCTATGTGCCTAATTTTTGTGTCTCGTGCATTTTGATAATTGAACGGATGAAAGAATAAATAAGATAAAGAAGATAAGATATTTTGAATTAATCACGAGCCCTCTAAATTCTCAGCAATATCTCCTTCTAGTGGTTGTTGATAAATTTTGAGGGGCAAGAGTCCCTTTCAGCAAATACTGATAAACAAGCATGGGCAAGAGTCCCTTTCAACAGATAGTTATTAATGAGAAGAGGGAAAATTCCCTTTTAGAGAATACTAATAAATGAGTAGGGATATAATTTCCTTTTAGTACTAGTTTATAAACCTACAAGTAGGATCTTGAGGGGCATTGATGTAATCAAGTTGAAGCTTGTAATAAATTAAAGATTGGTGTTTTACACATATGTTTATGATGTTATGTTTACCTGAATAAGTAGTGTATTTGGTCCATGAATAATTGTTAAAATGATTGAAAAGTATATATTTTGAAGAATTCCATAAATTTTCCACATTACTGGTTCACCGCCATCTTTTATTAGTGTCCTCATTTCGGTTGTTCCTAACAATTGTTATTAGAGCTAGTGTCTTTTAGGATCAGTTTAACAACTTGAAGGAATATCGGGGATCATGGAGAACCAAGACTGGATTAGCTTAGACCGATTTCTATTTTTGAATGAATCAAATTATACAACTTACAAGGTAAGAATGACAATTTACTTACAAGAGGTTGATTTGGATGTATGGCTATATTTTAAGTATGGAGTAATAAATGTTAAATTTTATAGAAAATCTAGGAAGGAAATCATGAGAGGGTTATCTAAGTCAGGTAATGAAAAAATAATATGTTTTAAGACTACCAAAGTGAAATGGCACAAATTGCATTCCATCTATGAAGTAGACATTAAAGCTACATGTGATATCAAGAGGGTTTCACTCAAGGATGATGTAATCAAAGATTCAAATAACATTGAATATTATCAATCGTATGATGGTTATTTTGTATGAATAGGCCAAGTTGATGATAAACACCTAGAGAAGATGAAATCTACAAGTAAGTTGTTATTTTGTTGTTATTCTGTAAAAATAACCATTTATCTTCAAAATATTCATGTGCAAGTACTGGTGAAAGCAAGATTTTCTGATCGAGTTATCGTGAAGAAGTAGCTACCTTGATAGCAATAGCATATATGGAAATTCATCAAGAAGAAAATGGGTCCACTTCTCATGAAGGGGAAGAAAGGACATATCTTGTATCAACAAAATAATCCCTAGAGTCGTGAAGGGAACAAATCTTTCAAAGTGAAATAAACATGAGTGGTAAATCTAGTGGTTCCTCAATTCTATTGGAAGATGTTAGAGAAAATATATATTTGAAGAGGCATCTTATATTAGCCGTTGTGGATATGGAGAATCTTAGGGCCATCAATTTGAAGCTAGACAATCAGAATATAATATTGAAATGGTAGTTGTTGAATATTTAGAGGCACGCATAAAATTCTGAAGCATTGAAGGAGATCAAGACTAGTTATTTTTCCCCTCAAGCTAAGAAAATAGGCAGAGGTGGAAGTAAACGAGAAACAACATTGAAGGGACCCACCAACCTTGTTAAAGATATACCTAACAATACTATTGTATCATAGAATTCAATGCAGCCAGAATATGAACAAAATAATTCTAGAAATAAAATAAAAGTTATGCAACCCCTTATATACATTTTTATTGTAATAATGCAGGGATATTCTCCTCCAACTATCCAGAAAACAAAAATATGGAGTAGCGAAATAGGTGGAATTCTTCATTTCAGCCACAACCATGAGTTGCTTAGAGAAATTCCAACAAACAGGAATAGTGAGCCTTTTCCCCTCAAAGGCAACATGAGCAGTGGACAAATAATATAAAGATAAAAAGTATGATTCAAAGAAACTGGACAAAAGGAAGATATGGTAAGATAAATAATTCTCTTTCCCGTTTCTTGAATAATGTTGAATGCTACAATTTTAAGAAGTTTGGGCATAAAGCAGCCACATGCAGATTGGGATAGAAATCGTAATTTCAAAATGTTCAAATCCGAGGGATGAATTGTGATGCAAGAAACAAAATATAACTACATAGGAGCTATTTCAACACTTAGAGGAAAGGAAGATAAAATAGAGCATGGAGGAAACACAGAAGAATGTTTCATTTTGAAGATAATCGACAAAGTTTTAATATGTGAGACTCTGAAACTCCCCCATAGTTGATCTCTGTTATACAAAGAGTAATATGAAGATACTTCAATAATTTAAAAGACAAAACACCAACCCTAAAATATTTCCAAAGGAATATAATCAGAAGGTAGAGAAAGAGAAGCTTGTATTCTCAGAACAGTCACGCAAACTAGTGCATGAAATCAGCTCATATACTGGTGTGGAACTAAAAGGAATATAATATACTCATGGGGAGTCTATATATTATTCCTCTTCATTGAGGAGAAGAGGGTGGATTCAAGGGAAGATAGAAAGGTCATATGAAGGATTAGAAAGTAACATGCCAAGGAATACATCTAAAGGATAAAGGGAAGTCTCCCATTTTATGTTGATCAGTGAGTAGTTTGGTTGGTTGAATTTTGTTGTCAAATCAATTGGTAGTACGAGTATGTGTAGATGGTGATGATTTATTTACTGTTTTTCAAGCTTCTATGGTTATCAATTGACGAAGAAGAAGAATACGGATTTTCCACAGTGTCAGAGAATATATGTCATATATTTTGTGACACTGTGGAAAATCCGAATTCTTCTTCTTCATCGATTTATTTACTATTGAAGTTTATTTAGCGAGAATTGTTTACAAATTCCTCACACAAAGAGGTAACATGGTCATAGTGGGATTATTCTCAAGTCAAGATTTGAGTATCAAATTATTCATTCATAGTAGGTATCATTAATTGGTATTAGATGATTGTTGCAAGGAAGAGGCAAATGGTGTTTACTATAAAATTCATTAGTGTTATAACGTTTTCAATTGGTATGAGGATATGTATTTTTTTGGAGAAAGAAGCACGATCATAGGATGAGAACACTATGTTATCAAGTTCTCAACAATTTCTATCACCAACATCAATTCAACAATTTTCATCAGTTCAACATTTGGTATCAAATTTATTTTTAGTCATTACGAAGTTTTTGAGAGCATGGTGTTCATGTTTCCAATATGAAATTTTACATCCAAATGTTAGTAGGCAAGTCTTGGTTTATATGGCTAGTACTTGATCATTCAAATGTATCATGTTGATTTTTTTGTGATTTGAATTCTTCCAAGCGAAATACAAGTGAGTTGTTTAGGCGTGCATTGATGAGATTCACTCTATGTTTGTAAAAAGTGTTGAAATTTTTTGTTCATCGGTTGAAAATTGATGGTGTTGCATAGGAAATATTGATGTCATTAATAGAATTAAAGTGTATGTGTCTAGGAAGGCACTGTTATAAATGAAATGCTAGTTGAGACTCATATCGACAGGAATTATTTCTCATGGCTCAGATGAAAATGGATATGTTATTTCAGCAAGATACCTCTCATTCAAAATTGATCCATACATTGGGAATAATTAATCCTTTCCCTTCAACAAGATCTTCTTCATAGGACTGAGAGGAATTTGCTTGGATCAGATAAAATAAATCTCAGTTTTTTAGCTTAATAAAAAGAAGTTGACAGGCCCATAGGATCAAAATAGGGAGGGCAATTGTTGACTGGGGGGTCATGTTAGTATCTTTTCCATTTGTGTAAAAGGGGGTGACATATTTTTGGTCAAACACAAGATATAAAATCATAATTGGAAAAGATTAATGAGAGTATGATAGAAGTAATGATCATTGGTAATGTTACATTGTTTGATGGTGGTGTTTCCATCAATGCCAATGTGGGAGATTGTTGGAAATATGTTTTCATTTATGGATAAGGAAAAGTTAAAGGGAATGGAAATATTGACAAAGGAAACCACAAAAATATTTGGTGTTGAAGGAAAAAGTAACAAAGGTGGGAAAGGAAAGCATGGCAATTCAAAAGCACTATAAATGGTAATGTCATTATTGGAAAAGGAAAATGAAAAATCAATGGAAAAGGTGGAGAAGTAAAATCATGTTGAATGGTCAGTCATAAAAACATCATCATGGATGAGAATGGTGAAGATATGTTGGAGCCAATTTTGGAGTAGCATATCCACTCAAAATTAGGTGGAATTGAGACAGATGCAAAGATCTCATATTTTTTTTTCTAGTGTTATGTGGAAGATTGAAAATGGCGTCATGGATCAAGAGATAGAGCTAGTCAAAGTTTACTTGAGTCAACTCAATGTTATCAAAGTCAAAGAGGTGGTTGGAGATAATTTTCCAAGTTTGGGAAAGAATCCAAATCCAGTGACAAACTTAGCAAAGTGGAAAAAATGTGGACTAGAAGTACGTGGTAGTGGAAATCATTTTTATTGGGTGTTCGTGGAGCCTACCTAACCAAGTTACCCTGAGGGTATGGTAACAAATTATAAGTATAAGTGTCAGGATTCATGGAGCAAGATGATGCTAGGATATGATGTCATCACAACAGAGTTATTACCCAGTTGTATTCACCTTTACGCAACCCTTTTAGTGCATAAAAAGAATGGATTAGGAGATTGGCGGTGGGACACGGTAGCATAGCGCTATCTAATGGGAAGTAAGTTGAGGATCCCACTTGACAACCTATCACGGTGGAGGAATCCCAATGAGTATGAGTCTGGAATATTTTTTGGTGAGCACAAGGTTAACAACCAAGAGATATGCGTCGAGCACACGTGGCAGGATTCCAACAGGCCTACATACGATAGTATTGTCAGGCCTTGAGTTGTCGGGAGGTGATTTTGCATACCACAGATCGCATAGATATGATGCAGATCCACCTTGAGACAACTTCTCCTAATACCACAAGCTTTAATTCAGAGTTGTCAAACCTAGTGGTTTTTTATAAAATACATTTAAAAATAAAATGGTCATAAAAAAAGGTCTTGGGGATACTTTCTCTCTCCTTAGATAGGACAAGTTACAATATTTAATTGGTCACAGGTGATGAAAGTATACGAAAATGAGTGGTGGACATGTGGCAATCATATTTAGAATTTTTTGGCACCCAAAAGGTCCATTTCTGGTTGACATGTGTCACCAATCATTGGTTGACACGTAGTGCAGGTGACATCATCCCAATGAATGGATCTCGATGGTTTGCTAATAATGTGGAGAGATGTAACATCAGGGAGAAGGAGATGGGACACGTCATGCATTGACAAGTTGGTAGGGTGAAAAAAATGAGATTGAGTTCAGGAGGACCCCACAAGGCAACTCATCCTATAGGTATCGAGCCTGAAGGTCTTATAAAGGAAATATAAACCAAAAGTGCTAGCATAGGGAGAGCTACAGGCTAAGTGCTCACACAAAGTTCCATGCAACAGTTAGAGAACCAAGGGCATGGATGTTATAAAACAAAATGAGCCACCAACGCTCTTAAAGTAGCTAAGTGTGTCAAGGTTTGGGTGGAGGCCATAAACTCTTGTTATATGGCGGAAAATAGATAAGATTCTATAGTTCCATAAGCATAAGCACCTTAAGGCCTAAGTTTATAGATTCAACAATATTTTATTTTTCAATTAAAAAGGGTCACAAATGTTTACTGTATTGTAAAAAAGTGCTTAGACATGGATGGATGAATCGAAAACTATTTTTTCACTATGTTATGATATGCACATCCTTTCGGCTAATGGATGAACGAGATGACAACTTATTAGGCACTAAAAAGGAAGGAATGAATGACTTGGATTTATGATAGGAGCATGGAGAATTTAAGACGCATATTTGACAGTATTGTAAATCTAGGGATTCGCCAAAAATAGAGATTCCCAATATAATTTTGTTAAAAATATAGAATTGTAACATCTCCATTTTTTTTTGTTTTTTCTTATACTTATCTTTGTGATTGTAATATCACCTTTCCCTTTAACATATTGTCCCAATGATGTCTCTGCTATATTTATAATGAGCTTATCACATTTAAATCCTTATTCATAATTAACATGGTTAAAATATTCCACATATACCTTAACCTATATCTTACTCTAGCATACCCTTACATTCTCATTCACACCCTACATATCATTCATCTCTAACATATCCTTACCTTCTCTTTCTCTTCACTCCATACCTTACATATCATTTTTAACTAATGTAAGCTTCTAACATTATTAATTTTTATTCTAATTAAATCCTCTACCCTTTAACCTATGGTGTTATTAAAAAAATATTTCAAACCTTATATTAATATAGATATACCCCTATATTAATCTACATGGGACATACATACATTAATAAACTTAACACTATTATGTTTGGCTTCCCCACAAGGTAAGTATGAAGGTTATATGATCCTATTATAGCTTCATTTCGAATTTATTGAGAGTACCCCCATCTGCTGACTTGTCCAACATGGTGGCTCCATGTGGCAAGGGTCACATGTCCTCACATGGCCTGCCACACTTATTGAGGTTCCACATGGAAACTGGAGATCAACCTAAGATGAATCAACAGTTTCGATGCGTTGTGAAAACCCTAAAGGGGATGTGTGTCTCTCTGAAGCTATGCCTCTATTTCTTGACTTGCAATGAGTTTTTCAAAGGCCCTACATGTCATTTCCTCCATTGAAATAGTGAGGGTTGTGGTTTAACTTGATACAGTGTAGAGCATTGTGTCCAAGCACACACAGGTAATTTATTTATGCATTTTTTTTACTTTTATGTTGTGACCTTTATATGTTTGTCTACTGATAAAATTTGGTCATTTTTGTGGGGATACTACATTGTCATTTTCAATGTCTTCTCTTCGTCCGTTCAGGTAAATAATGGCTAACCCTACGTCTATTTTTAATCATGAATTTCTTTTATTCTTAGCTCCATCCTTATGGGGTTTTTGTGTGTTTGAAGAGTGGCATCCTCTGTCTTCCATACGAAGATGTTGAGCATTGCCTCCTCTTCTCTATGTTGTGACAAAACTTATTCACCACCCTATATACCTCTTCAATTACAGAAGAGGTAATCCCTTGTCTACTTCCCTCTTTGGTTCAGTAATTTCTCTCTTGTTCACTTTAGAATTTATGGGTTTTGGTTAATATCAGTAATTTCATGTTAGTATTTAGATTTCGGTTGTCTACCCTACTCCCAATTTTTTGGGTTTGTAAATGCGCATTCCATTGTATGACTTCTCTGTGTTGTATGCAAATCTTCTTTCCAACAATTGTTATTTTACTACTTCGTGTTATTTCCAAATTCTTTTTCCATCGATTATCTTTTTTATTTTTATTTTATGAGGGTTTACTCCTCTGCCCTTCCAAATTTTTTAATGACAATCTCGCATTGGGGTTTTAGTTTTCAGTTCCTTTTCCTAATGGCCACACTGGCATGATTGAATTCGATTTATAGTTGTGGTTATTAATAAATCGAATTTCCAGTCAACTCATACCAAATTATCAGTCAACTCCATTTATTACTTACTACTGTACATAAATTTTTATTTTATGATTCCTTATTATTTGTATTGTTTCAAATTTATTTGCTGAGTTTTAATTTCGATTAATATCACCCAAGTTACTCCTTTTAATCAGATATAAACCAGTGATCCAGAAGTGGATATCCTATACTCTTCACATTTGTCCATTTTTTTTCAAATATTATCTAGTCCATGTTTATAAATTTCCGATGTAAATGTTGAAAAAAATATTATTTACATCATTATCAATATGTATGTACATGTGGAGAAACTCAAAGATGGGTCACTATACATAGGTATGTCATATTTATGTATTTAATAAACCGAATTACCAGTCAACTCATACCAAATTATCAGTCAACTCCATTTATTACTTACTACTGTACATAAATTTTTATTTTATGATTCCTTATTATTTGCATTGTTTCGAATTTATGCTGAGTTTTAATATCAATTAATATCACCCAAGTTACTCCTTTTACTCAGATCTAGACCATTGATCTAGAAGTGGATATCCTATACTCTTCACATTTGTCCATTTTTTTCAAATATTATCTAGTCCATGTTTATAAATTTCCGATGTAAATGTTGAAAAAAATATTATTTACATCATTCTCAATATGTATGTACACATGGAGAAACTCAAAGACGGGTCACTATACATAGGTATGTCATCTTTATGTATTTAATAATGTAATTATTTGTTGTAATAAATTGTTATTAATCAATTTGATATGTATTCTAACTCTCGCATATTATTTTGGACGTATGCTCGAGTACCTTTTCATTGATTTTCATGACACAACTGCTTCCTATTCTCTCTAGGCTTACCATTTACTTTCTTTTTGAGGTCAGTTGCATGGTGTACCATCATTTTTCTTCTTCTGGCACCTAGCTTCGTCCAGCGTTCTTCGAGTTTATGTGTCAAGGCCATGCTTGGTCCTTGAAAATAATTTATATTGATGTAATATTCCTCAAATTTCAATTAGTCACACACACACACACACACACATATATATGATCGTGAGATTCCAAAGGATCTTTGAGAATTGTTGTACATAGATAGTTATCATATTCATGTAACTGCTTCAAATTTTCAGAGGTGTAATTCCTCTTCTAGTTTTACATTATTTAATATAATATCAGAATTTTCCAGAATTCTCTTGTTTATAATGCTAGCCAAATTGGTGTTGTACTAGTAGTTGTTGCATGTATCCATCTTTTATACCTAGATGTATTTGTATTTTCTTGTACTTTTTCGTTGAACTTATTTACTTTAATTCATTGATGCATGTATACACAGTAGTGTTTATCAAAATATAACTTCCTTGGGTTTATAATTTCACAGACTACGATTATATCTACTTCGGTATCTTAGTTTCTGTAAGAAGTACATGATATTCATTGTATTTAATTATAGTGTGGACATGGTACAATACACATGAATAATTATTGAATATTTCATTAATTATTTTCATACCCATATTACATAACATGACTTAAACCTTTAGCCTAATAAGGTATATAACAGACACATATATAAACTAATTTAATACTACAATTTCATACATTCAAGGTAGAATTCTGCCTATTCTTTTAGACCATAATTCTTAACTAGACATTGTGGACAACATGAGAAGTTTAAAATAAAACCTCAACACACAACATACCAATTTGTAAAGATGAATTTTCCTCCCAACCACGAGCTTCTCCTAAAATCTCTTCCCCTAGAAAAGACCGATATTGACGAGTGTTGACAACCTCTTGTCACACTAGTGATGCCACTTATAAGCCCTCTTTCCCTCATCAAGCTTTCATAACGAAGTCCCATTATTATGGGTTGTTTTTTCCCATATCCTAGGATTTATATTTTTTTCCACAAAAGATAACTTTAAAAGTTTATTTTCCTCAGAACAGTTTTTTATGAAACCTTCTCCAAAAATATAGGAAAAGAGAGATCAACGCCTTAGAAATAAGCCACTTCGAGGGGGTAACGTTTTTTGTATTAAATAAATGAACGATTCATGGATGATACTAATCACAAAACCTATTTTCCATATATAGGATTCCATGGGGTCACAGTATAATCTTAGCCGACCTAACAATAATAATGTAAGGGCACAATAATAACAATATGGGGGTTACAGGGGTACAAAAATATAAACAATGAGGCTACACTAACAACAATAAGGGACTACGCTAGTAATATAGGGACCTACCATGCCCCTCTCCTTAAAAAAAGTGTTGTCCTCAACACTTGAGCAGCTCTAGATGCTTTTGTATAAAATTCTCATCCTCCCATGTAGAATCTTCAATGGGTAAGTTCTTCCACTTGATGAGATACTCTAAAATTGATCAATTTCGTAGTTTTCCAGTTCTTTTTTCTGTGACTGCTTCAGGTTCCAATATAATTTTTCCTTCCTAATCAATTTCTTGCAATATTGTTTGAACTCCAAGTTTATGACCTATAACCTTCTTTAACCATGAAACATGGAAAACTAGATGCACTCGAGAAGAAATAGGAAGCTTCAATTTGTATGGAATAGTACCAATATTTTGAAACACCTTGAAAGGACCATAGTACTTTGGCGATAATTTATTATCCTTATTATATTTATTAAGGGACATTTTTTTGTATGGTCGTAGCCATAAAAATACCTAGTATCCTACATCAAAAATTTCTCTCGCTGCAATGTTGAACTGCTTGTTGTTTCATTCGATTTTGTGCCAAATTTAGGTTATCCTTTAAGAGTTGGAGGACTTGTTGTGGATGATCGATGTGATCTTCCACTGCTTGAACCTTATAATTTTCTCTTAAATATTATGTGATGGACAGTGGATGATATACATAAAGTGCCATAAATGGGGTCATTTTTGCTGCAGTATGGAAGGAAGTGTTATACCACCATTCAGCGAGAGGTAACCACTTGACCCATTATGTTTTTTTATGAGATACAAAAAAATGAAGATATCCTTCCAAACATTTTTTCATACTGCAGATACAAAAAAATGAAGATATCTTCAGAAAAATGAAGATATCTCAGTTTTCCCATCGGATTGAGGATGAGAAGATGAGCTATGAGCTATTTTAGTACCCAAAGAAGAAAATAATTCCATGAAAAAAATTTCAGTAAAAATGGGATCTCTATCACTTACAATAATCTGGGTTTCCATGTACCTTTTGAATTGTTTCCATAAATGCAGTATCAACTAATTTAGTAGTAATTCACTTGAAATAATTGTGGTGACTAACTTTTTTAGTCACCTAGTCACTAATTTCATCATTTTCTACTAGTGTTCGGACTTAGGTAAACATGTGATAAAATCCATTGAAATAACCTCCCAATGTTGACTTGGAATGGGTAAAAATTGTAGAAGACCCGAGATCTTAATTTTCTCAACTTTATTTTTCTAGCAATCCAAACATTCTACCACAAACTTTTGAATATCATATTTAAGGCCATCCCAAAAAAATTCATTCTTCATCATGTGGTAAGTTTTTAAAAATCCTGAGTATACTCCTAAGGGAGAAGTGTGCAATTCCAAAAGAATATTTGGTTTTATTTGGGAATTCTTACAAATATATAAGAGATCTTTGTACCATAAGGAATCATTTTTCCAACTAAATGTATCAGATGTACTAGGATCCTACTGCAACATTTGAAAGAGTGTCAACACTTCTTTGTCGTTCTTACATTCATCCCTTGTTTCAGTTATCCAATCTGGTTGGATAATATAAATGGCACAAATAAATGCTTCCACCTCTTCATCCTTTCTTGATATTGCATCTACAAAAACATTTATCTTCCCTTTTTTGTAGATGATTTCAAATTCATAACCCAACGTCTTTGTGACACATTTTTTCTACTCTTCTGAGGATAGTCTTTGTTCCAAAAAGTATTTAAGACTCTCATGATCAGTTTTTACCTTGAAGTGTCTTCCCATTAGGTAAGGTCACCATTTCTTTAGTGCATGTAGTATTGCCAACATTTTCTTCTCCTAAATAGATTTATGTAAATAATTTCCATTGATTGGAAAACTTTCAAAAGAAAGGGGTCTTCCTTCTTGCATTAAAACATCATGAATTCCATTTCCTAAGGCATCATATTCCATAATAAAGGGTTTTGTGAATTCTGGTGTAGCTAACACCGGTGTTAGGCACATTGCCTCTTTAAGACATTCAAAGGCCTTAGTTGCTTGAGGAGTCCATGAGAATGTATCTTTATTCAATAATGTTGTTATAGCTGCCGCTATTCTTCCATAATTCTTAAAAAACTTGTGATAATACCCTGTTCAGCTGAGAAATCCTCTCAAATAATTTATGATTGGGGGGACTTTCCATT
Organism: Pinus albicaulis; assembly: GCA_034641835.2. Classification (NCBI taxonomy): domain Eukaryota; kingdom Viridiplantae; phylum Streptophyta; class Pinopsida; order Pinales; family Pinaceae; genus Pinus; species Pinus albicaulis. The sequence goes on along the minus strand of CM076572.1, from coordinate 165,023,736 downwards.
TATTAATGGCTTTAATTTTGTTAGGGTGTATCTTAACACCCTCATGAGATACAATATAACCGTGATATTCCAACTCTTGTACTCCCAACAAACATTTGGAGTTTTTTGAATATAATAGGTTCTCCTCCAATAGTATGACCACCCTATCAACATGTTGAACATGATCCTTCCAAGACCTATTGTAGATTAGTATATCATCAAAAAATACCAACACAAATCTTCTAAGGAATGGTTTGAAAATGAAATTGATCAACCCTTGAAATGTAGAAGGTGAACTAGTAAGGTGAAAATGTATGAACACAAATTCATAATGACTCTCATGAGTTCGAAATGTTGTTTCCAGAATATCTTTAGTCTTCATTATAATTTCATGATATCCTGAACGAAGATCAAACTTGGTAAAATAAATTGATTCAAGTAATTCATCGAGTAATTCATCAATCATAAGAATGGGGAATTTATCTTTAATAGTGAGCTTATTGATATCCCTATAATACAGACACATGCGACATGATCCATCCTTCTTGTGCACCAATCCTATTGGAGCATAGAAAGAGATTTGACTCTGTTGAATTATACCAGCCTCCAACATTTCTCCAACCATACGTTCAATTTCACTCCTTTAGACATAAGGATATCTGTAAGGCCTAATGTTTGGATGAAAAATTCCTGGAATCTAATGAATAAAATGATCATGACCACGAATAGGTGGAATTCCTTTGGCAGTTTCAAAGACATTGGATGATTTTCCAAGAATTTTTGGATATCTAGAGAAATAGACGATTTTGATGTTGGAACTTCTAGTGAGAAAAATTGTGAAATTACGCCTCGTTGTTATTTCTTTAGAAGCTTTGTCATGACATTAGAGCTTATTTTCTTTCCCTTCTTCCCTGTGATACCCTATAATTCAAGTTCCTTTCCTTCTGAAAAAAAAATTCAAGAAAAGTTATTGAAAATTAAAAGCTACAGTCCCTAAAGATTGTAACCATTTTACTCCTAGTACAACATCATCACCTCCCATAGGAATGGAAATCATTGGGATATTCAATAAATATTCCCCCATGGCTAGCTTGATATTATTTCATTTTCCAGAGCAATTTATAGTTCCTCCATTTGCAACCATCACTTGACATTCTAGTGTTGGGTATAGGAAGCAATTCAATTTCTTTGCTGCCTTACAATGAATAAAATTATGGGTTTTGCCTGCATCAATCAACATTATTACCTTTTTCTTCTTGATATGTCCTTCTATCTTGAGATTTTGAGGAGTGGTAATTCCTGCCAATGCATTACAGGATATAGTCTGACTCATTTCTTCTTTCTCTAGGGTTGGTTCCTGGTGTATATCCTCTTATTTTAAAGTTTCTTATTCATTTTCTTCCTCATATTTATAATATATGTAAAATAATTTATTCTCAACACACTTATGACCTTTAGTGTATTTTCTATCACAACTATACCAAAGCCCTTTTTCTCTTTTTTCTTCCAACTGTTGTGGTTTCAACCTTGTAGTTTGTGGAAGTCTAGGAGTAGCAACACTTGCATCTTTATATATGTGATTGGTATGCATCCTTGTCACCATAATTTTACATTAAATTTTTCTTTCCAACCTGAATGTCTTCTCCAATGAATAAGGTTCTCAAAGGTGGAACTCATGTTGGTCTTATGCTTTAAAGTCCCTATGAAGACATCAATATTGTGTTCCTCTGGAATATCAACTACCCTTATATTCAATTTTTGGAAGTCCTTAATGTGCCCCACCACTGAAACCTTTTGTTTGAGATTGATCAATTAACTAAATAAGGTGTTTCTCTTTGTATTCTCATAATGTGCTATCAATTCCTCCTTAAAAATTGACCAAGTGACAATTTCTTTATGAGAGAAAAACCTTTGGTACCATACAAATGTATTTTTCTCTAAATATAAAGTTTCAAGGCCTAGCTTTTCTATGTTTTGGACATTATTGAGATTAAAATATTGCTCCATTTGTAGTATCCATGTTACAGGATCCTTTCCATCAAACTTCCGCATACCAATATTTGGAATATGGTGGGTCTTCAATCCAAAATTATGGTTTATGAAATAATGATTAGAATTTATTTTTTTCTCATCATGAGTTTCCTCTACTATCTTTTCGCCATTAGGAATCATTTCTTGTATCATCTTTGTCAAACCTTCCTTCAAACCTTCTATGTTTCATTTTATATCATTCTTCATGTCTTCCATTTTTTCTTCCATGCCATTCTTCAAACCATCCATCTTAGCTTCCACTCCTTTCTTCAAAAAATCCATTTCAATTTTTATTGCTCTTTGCGAGAGCGAAATTTGGTGCACTTTCTCTTGTAATTTTTATATGTCATGTTTCACTTCTTCCTCTTCATGAGTCATAGTATTGTATTCTGGGGGCTTAATGGGTCTTCAATTATTTTTAGGGGGGATTTTAGAACCCAATACTAATATCTATGGGGATTTTATATTGAAAATGAATTATCTCTGTGATTTCAGAACTTCCATATCTCAAATTAGGTCCTGTAGTATCCCTCTAAATCTTCTTTCGAATGTCATAGGTATGACCTAGTTTGGATTCTTCAAGACAAAGTTATTTTCAAAATGCCACATTGACCTAATTATGGACTAGTTCAGTAGAGCGAACTTGTATGGTGTGCCACGTGTCACTTTTTCCTCTTTTGGCTCTACAATTCATACAACAGAAGTACAGTCTGTGCGCTTTCGGATACATTTTACAAAATTCCAATCCGATGCACAGAGGGATATTTATGAGGATTTTCCCAAGGTCACCGCTTTTAGATGAAATTTGGAAACCTCCAAAAACCCTAACTTCTACACATGATATCTCTGAAAATGTTGTGAACCAAGACCTAAAATTTTTACACGAAGTTACTCAGGCTTTCTTTGAAATGGGATCTTTATTTTTAGTGTCTAAACCATCGTAGAAAAAATGTTACAGTGAAAATGCTGCGATGGCCTATTTGAGGCAGTGAAGCCCTGGAATCTAAAGCTCCGAAAGCTTGAATACTAAATTTTATGAAAGAAACTCCAAAAATATAAGAAAAGAGAGATGAACCTCCTTTACATTACATAAATGAAAATTTTTTGGATGATACAAATGAAGAAACCTCCTTTCTATATATAGGAGTCTATGAGGTCACAATATAATCTTAGCCGACCTAACAATAATAATGTAAGGGAACAATAATAATAATATGGGGCTTATAGGGGTAAAACAATAGCAATAAGGGGGCTAAAATAACAATGATAAGGGACCACACTAGTAATATAGGGACCTAGCACAATGTTTCTTACCTCTTCACAATAACCTTCCACTTACTCAAGGTTTTATTAGATATTTTTCTCCCATCTAATTTAATTATTTATTTATTTTTCTCCAAGGAATTTCTGGAGAATTTTGGAAAAGTTTTAAATTCTATTCCATCGTCATGATAATAATTTCCTGATCTCAAAATTACTATGTCTTTACAATATTGCTATTTCTTTCATAAATAATTATTAACTTAAAATAATTTTTTCCACAACATAATTGTTCCATAGGTCCACCTAGACCTTACTCTTATTTGCATAATATAAAAGTTGTAAATGAAGGGTATTACATAGTCCTCCCAAAGAACAGAAACATCGTCCTTGGTGTTAGAAAATAATTCTTTTTATTCTTTGAATAGTGCTAGAAACACTTCCTTCATTCTTTCTTCCTACTCCCAGGTAGCTTCTCCGGGTGTAAATTTCTTCCACTGCACTATCACCTGAGCTACTGCTATATTCTGGAGCACAATTTCTTCTCGTTCCAATATACGAAGTGGTTTTGGAAGAAAGTACCCTTTTTTCCCACCTGTATTAAATTCCAGTCAACCACGTGAAAAGGAACATGAACATATTTTCTCAATAATGATACATGAAAATCATTATGAAATTTAACATGACTTGGTAGAGCCAATTTATAGTCTACTAGGCCCACTTGTTCCAAAACCTCAAAGGTACCGTAGTATTAGGGTGCTAACTTAGCACAACTATTGGTGTGAAAGGTACTATTGTGAGGTTTGATCCTTAATTACATATGATCCCCAATCTTGAATTCCCTGTGAATTATTTTCTTATCTTCATAACTCTTCTAGCGGTCTTGCTAGTTTGATGTTCTATTGAATTGTTTTACTGTATGTTCCATCTCATGTAGCGCATCTAGTCTAAGTAATAGTTTTTCCTCCAGTTGACTCGAGCTAAGTGGAGTATAGAATTTCCTGCCATGCAGAGCTTCAATCCGAATCATTTTAATAGAGGTTTGGAAACTATTGTGGTAATAAAATTCTTCCAAATGTAGAAAAATCCCACTTGGTGGGTCTGTCCATTACATAGATGTGGAGCATGTCCTCTAATATTTCTTTTGTCCTTTTTAGCTACCCATCTCTCTAGGGATGATAAGTTGTGCTAAATTTCAGATTTGTTCTCATTCCTCCAAATAGTGTCTTCCAGAATGTGGAGGTTAACTTTGCATCCCTATCACAGATGAGGATATTTGGTATTCCATAAATTTTAAATATTTCCTTCATAAATACATTGTCCACTTCTGATGTCCTAAAATTGGACTACACTTGAATAAAATGTGCTTCATTCGTTAATGTGCCTACCACCACCATGATGGAGTCATGTTGGTATTTGGTACGAGGAATTATAGTGATAAAATCCATGGACACCCCTTCCCACTTTTAGTCTGGAATTAGAAGAGGGTTCAGTAAACCTGCAACATCTTGCTAAGTAATTAGTTATTTCATTCTTCATTCCTGGAAAAAACATACTTTTCCACAAAGCTGTCACCATCTTTTGGTAACATGGATGACCTGAATAATGCCTCTGCATCTTGTTCTGTCCCTCTGGGGTTTTGTGCCTGGATTCCATGTTCCATCATATTGGCACTTCCATACGAAAAAGCCCCTACCCGTCATCGTTCTCTGTTCATATCTCATGGGATTTTCCATCCCACTCTTGAATGGTATACCCTATTCCAGCAAATTGTTGCGGTATCACTCCTCCCTGCCGATAGTTATAACCTCTCCTTGATCCTAACATAGTTACCACTCCGGTTCTATTGCATTGGAGTGGTATATACATTTCCCAGTTCATATATAACACCGCACACCGCATAAAAATCCCTTCATATAAACTCTGTCACACACATATAGCCTACCACCGGTTCTCAAACATCATGCTCCTATACAACAAGTATATTATAACTCCGTTGGGATTGAATTGTACCAGCAAGTATAGATTATGAGAGACCCTGTCTCCTCGGCCCTTTGGTGATAGGTTGCCGCCATTGGGACCGATGATGGGTTACGAGATCAAAGCATGAAAAAATGAAATATTATGTAGGGTGTCTCTCGAGATATTTGTTTGAAGAATGAGGAGATGTAATTGGATTTGTAAGCCCCTCTAGAATCTAGTAAATATAGGAAAATTGTGTAATCATAGACCAAACATTTCATCAAGTAATTTTCTTGAAAATTGAAGCGCTTTGCTGACGATCTTACAATGACTCTTGAATTTATATGGGTGTTAGATGACCTTCAATAGAGGAGTTTTCATTCTGAACTTTTTTTTGTTTAGAACATTGAGACAAACTCCCATCAACAATAAGAAACTATTCATATCACCAAGCCCAGTAAAAGAGAAGATTTGAATGCAGAAGAAAAAATACAACCTGTAATTCCCAAGCCCATCATCAAAACTTGGGAAGAGCTTGTCCAAAATAAACACAAAAATGGTCTTCGATATGATAAGGAGGTGTCCTTTTATATTCCACACTATTCCAATACCATTCAGATTTAGAGTGTTGGATTCCTTCATGAAATCACATATTCAGTTGTTCCATATCCTCCTCCTCTTCCACAATAGCCACAACAGATTGTAAAATGAAAACATTGTGATCGAGTTGGCATTATGAAAGATCATTATTTCAATGTTCACCCATGCAAGCACTGTGGTCACCACACTCATTCTTCACAAATATGCTTAAAAAAAAAATCCTCCTGCAAGAAAAAATATTCATCTTGGATGGGTCACTTCATGGCAATGGGCATCAACAACCAAGAAGTTATTTCAGTCATATGCTCAAACTTGTTCAAGAGTATTGAATGGTCTTGCATTTGAGATTTTATCATCATCTCACCTTGAAACTGACATGGGGGAAAATGATGGTCATCTACATGCTTCAAAGCTAGGTCAAGCAAGCCTGAGCCATAACCTACCATTCCAAATTTAAAGTTGTAGCCATAGACAGTTCAAGCGAGGTTGAGCCACAAACATCCATTCCAGATTTAGAGTAGTAGCGAGAGACACAATTCCCATGAGCATGCATTTCTTTGGTGGTGAGCCTTAAACCATCTATGTGAAGTTGATATTCTTCCTCATCCAAGAATTTGGGACACTTTCCCAGTAGAAGACTTCAAATTCTAGCCAGTTTTGGTAGAGGTCTAGGAAATTCATCAAGCATTCGAGAGTTGGTGGTCATCCTTAAACAGTCGAAATTTGTATACCTCCCTTCTTATAGGTTGAAGGTCTCCCTCTCAAAATATGAAAATCGCTTCCTCTATGAGAAGAACTCAACTTCTCGGCATATTTGGAAGAGTTCACGGAACTGCACTAAGCGTTACAGTGTTGGTGGTCATCCTTAAACCACATATTTATGCCAACATTTCATAGATCACAATCAACTCTCTTCTTGGACTCACACATACCCCTTCGGATTGAGAGGGGGAATGTTGGAAACCTAAACCTCTAAGGGTTAATGTAGAAGTCGAATGGAGAAATTAAGTCCAAGAGACCTTGGAATGTGGAATCCAAGGGTCACCACAATGTATTGTAAATGTACATCATTTTAATGGCAATAACAACTCGCTTATTTTTTCTACTCTTGCCTATTCCATTGCTTAGTCTACAATTTTCTCCGATCATATTAATATTTTTAAGAACTCTCCTAGGATTTTTAAGAAGAATTTTAGGTAAGGTCCAACATGTGGAATTTAACCACTTAACAATTTTTCATGAGTTGGAAAGAATCCACTAATTCTATAGTGTTGTTTCCTCAATATTTCAAAATAACTTATTTATTAGTTCAATAAAATATAATTTCATCATCACCTAGTTTCCATTCCCGATTTTATTGCCATTGAGTCCAATATTAATTTAAATGTATAAAAATAACCATGTCTTAAAAGCCAACACATAGAGGTGTTAAAAAAAATGATATCTAAGAACCGTACATGATCTTATATAAATAAATAAACCATCCTTAGCCATTGCAATTCAATGTACACCAACAAACTACTTGTTACAACAATTTGTGCAACACTATAGGAAGCTACAATATCCTATGATGTTTATGTCTCAAAACATTAAACTCTAAGACATAAAAACTTCATCATAATGAGTCAAAAACCTATATGAATTCTTATCAATCCAACAAAATGAAATGTATCACTAAATCAATTTTTGGTTAATAACTTAATCATCTTAATTAAAATATACCCAACGCATAACCTAGTGAGGTGGGCCTCACATATGCATGTAGGAGGTCTATAAGTTTTGAAGTTTATAAATGTATAATTTAAGTAAATAGGGGTTGTCAAGGAAAAAATAAATTTTTATGCAATTGGTAAACTAACTACTATTTGTTGAAGTTATGTCAAAGGTCACACCAAACTTATGGAATTAATAATTCAATATGTGGTATCCTTCTCAAATTATTAGAAGAAGATATGGAATTAATATTTCAATATGTGGTATCCTTCTCAAATTACTAGAAAAATATGCTTATTGACACTAGGCTCATCATCGAAAATGTGAAATTTTAGTGATGACAAAAGATTTGTAAGAATATATAGTGTGATTTATGGTTAATTATGCCTTATAAAATCATGTTTCATAGAGGAAATATATATATTAAGTCTAATTCATGGCTTCCGAAGCCTAATATTTTCTATATGAGCATGGTTTGAAAGTTCAATCTTAAAGACATACCCCAACCTCAAAAAACTCACTCTCTAAATACCATTCCTCTTGAAGGTACCGCTAGCATATGATTTGGGAAAAAATCCTTCAGTCCCTTCCAAAATATACCCTACATTATGAAACGAAGGAATAATTAAAATAATCATGTTCAAAGAACAAAAGAACAAGAGAGCATTAGTAGTTGGATGCATATAATATGAAAAATCAATTTTATGACCCTCATACAAAAAGGCCTTCACTTTGACTTCTATAAAAAAGCTAATAAATTTCATCAAGCATTTCCAACATGAATTAATTATGCTCTTAACAATAGGTACGATTTAGTACCTATTGTATTTTACAATAATATCATAGTGATCTATTCAAATCAATAACAATAATCCTTTTTTTGTTCATCATATATCTTTACAAGCATTATTCAAGTTGAATTTCAACCTACAAACTCTCAAGCATATCATTGTGCAAAATTTTTGATTAGTGCAATGGATTAATTAAGAAAAGAATCCAAATTCAACATCTTACATGGTTATAAATGTCAATGAAAACAATTGGAGAGGAAGCATAAAAAAAAGTGAAAATTTAGCTACATATATGAGGAAAAGTTATAATCAACATAAACATGACTATAATGGAAAAACTATAGCAGCATTATGGTAAGTAAAATTAAGTGAGAACAAGTTGAGGGTACTCATTACTCCAGTAAACCAATTCTATTAATTTTTTCTACCACTATCATACCTCCAAATGCATAAAATTATAAACTACATTCAACATAGATTCCACCTTTTTCATCCAACTCCATTCATTTTCACTTCATATGTCTTCCTAGTATTCATTTTAATAGGCTAAACACCATATAAGTCCACCATATTCCATTTCCATGCTAATGAAGATAAATATAGCCTAATATATGAACTATAAGAGATATAAACATGGAGTTACTTGAAAGTTATAAGGAAAGAGTCATTTTTCACTTCTATTGGAAGATACAAAAAAAAAAGATCTATGCATTCACAAGAACACATTGTTTTCAATTATTTCATGAAAAATGACATCTCAGAATAAAAAATTTCTTATATATCTGAATCGAACTTCCCTAGCCATTGTAATTCACTTCATATGTCTTCTTAGTATTATTTCATGAAAAATGATATCTAAGAATAAAAAATCTCTTATATATAGATGAATCTCAACTTCCCTAGCCATTGTAATTCATCATACACCAACAAATAAATTACTATAATTTTTTTTTCTTCCCTATATGAACCTACAATATCATATGAAATTCCAAATTTTCACCTCACAACACCAAACTCTAAAAAATAGAAAATTATAGAGTTTAGCACCTAAAATATTGTACAATAATATTATAATGGTCTAGCAACCATTCTTGATCTATACAAGAATTTTACAAGTGGAACATCAACCTAGAAGCTCTCATAAAATGAGAGTACACAATATAGATTAGCACCATTGATTACCTAATGAAAGTACTCTACTTTGAACGTCTTAAAAGCCTAGAAAATCAATGTCAACACTTTCTTAAGGCACAAGCTAGGCCTTAATTAATCCAATAGACCAATTTTATATATCATTTCAACAACCATCATACCTCCAAATGCATAAAATGATAAACCACATTCAATATGCATTTCACTTTTTTCATCCAACTCTATTCATTTTCACTTCATATGCATTCCAAGTACATACTAAAACATCCAAACACCCTTTATGTTACCAAATGAAACCATATGATATGGTAAAAAATGTAGTGATAACAAAACATTTAAAAGAATAAATATTGTAAAGTTGATTATACTCTATAAAATCATATTTCAAGAAAAATTCGTATACCTCAAGACTAAATCAAAGCTGCACAATGGTGATATTTTCTATATGAGCATGGTTTGTAAGGTGAATGTCAAGGACATAACCAATTCCAAAAATATTATTATTTCTCCTTCCAATTCCTTTTGAAGTATCCTCAAGTATATGACTTCGGAAAACATCTTTAAGTCCCTTCCTAAGTATATCCTCCATTAAGAAAAAAACGACACGAGGGTTTGAATCCATACAATATCCCTATAGATTTATCAACACTTATAAAAAAATTCTCTAATATTTAGAAAAAGATTATGTGACATGGATATCATGTGCCATTTCCATTAATTTTCCATTTCCATAAAATACGAAAAAATTAGTAATTTTATGACTTATACAATAAATTAGCAGACCTAAATTAAGCTAACTAAAGAAAATAATAATAAAGAGTATTCATACAACACGGAATTACAGTTCAAATTTTGCTCTGGCTTACACATTCATAAAAGCATTAGTTCAAGTAAAACCAGGTCTAATCTTAATAAAGAAAAAGGTACCAGAATTCCATGCCAGCCTAAAATAACTGAAAAAAAAAATTCCTAATACCTTTCCATCCTGCATCTAACAGAATTAAAAAATAAATTAAATAAATATCCTTGGAATACTATGAAATATTTGCAACAAAGCTTAAGCGAGAACTAAACCTCGCAAATTTGACCTATGGAGCATCAACATTATCGATAGGATGCTCTAGGCGAACAGCAGGTGCTGCTAAAACAGCATGGGCGAAACCCTCTGGGGGAACATCGAGGACCATATCTGTGGAACTCCATGATGGACCAGCAGCAGGTGGAATATAAATAGTATCCGTAGGACCCTGTGAGAGAGCAGCTGCACGTGGTGCATAAACAGAATCAGGAGGACTATTTGGGGGAACAACAAAGGGAACATCAACATCAATCGGAGAAGAAGAGTTCAAATCCTCGGCAGGATCTGTCACATCGAATTCTGCAGAGGGGTCACCATTGAAAAGAGCGGCGGATGCCTGCCCGACCAGCGACATCTCTAGAAGAAGCCTTTCAGTCTGCACAGTGCCTTCAGCGCTATCCAATGCTCCCTGCAAAATCTCGTAAGAATCCTTCGAATGCTGAAGGCCATTAGCCTTTCTCAATTCCAAATGGTTTTTTAGTTTCAGTGCTTTGAAGCTTTCGATTTGTCTGCCATTTCTCTCTACGAGAGCGTCTTCCACCTTTTTCTTTTGATTTTCGATGTCGGCTTGCGATGGCTGAACGTCCCGCGCATTCAACAAACTTTTAAGAATTTCGACTTCGCTTCTTAACCTCGTCTCCGCTGCTGAAAGGTTTATCTCGAATTTTTTGACCTGCTCGTTGAATCTTTCCAGACGGTCGACTGCCTGCAGATAACCAGTAATTGATTCGATGAAGCGATCATACTGAGTCTCAATCGACACAATCAACGGCTCCATTTAATTCGCGGGTGCAATTCCTTGATTACTATAAATGAAACACTGCGGATGTAACGGGAAACCATTTTATAACTTCCCACGAACAAAGATCAGTTAGGGTGACAACAATGAAAAATGTGGTTTAAAATCGTTACGCCCAGCAAAGAAGAAGATTTTTGGAATTTTAGCGTTATTTTTCGGTGCTGCAGTGGGAAGAAGTAATGATCGACAAGCTCAAATGTTCATATGGTTGCGATTGAATAAATAGATGGACTTACAGCATATGTAGAGTACGGCCTTACAAGGAACAATTTCCATATTTAAAAGCCGACGAACACTTCATTTCTGGTCGGCTAGAAGTTCTATCTTGATGCTTTCACGGGATCAAAATTTGATTGCAATGCCTTCTATGAGAAGATGGGCTTGTTTAGGCGGGTGAATTTAGTTTTCTGAAGTCGTAAAGGTTTATTCTCCATTTGCTCACTAAAGTAATTTTCATTGCATTCTTTTTTTGTTTTGGGGCTATATACTGAAGATAAAACTTATGCTTTAACCAATCTGTTGGGAATAAAAAGAGATTGATATAAACCCTTTTCACTCATTTTTGTGAGTCTTTCTTTTAATTTCTCTTTTTTTTTTTTTTTGGCATAACGCTGAGTTTAAAATTTATCTTGAAGAAAAAAGTATGACATAGAAATTCATTAAATTTTTTAGTGTTCGTTTTTAATTTCCCTTACATGAAAATCTGTTTTTTGTAATTTTTTTTAAGTAATGGTTGGTTTCAATTCTATTATCTTAAGTAATATTGTACATATTTATTTGTGTTTGATACCACATGTATAGCATAATATTTTTAAATCTTGGATGAGAATAAAAAAATTATGTTTTTGGTGAAATTTTTACCAAGTATTCAATTTTATATTTTGGAAATGAACAAAATATTTTTAGAGAGATATTTTCCAATTACGAGTATCAAAAATGTTTCCAAACATTTTTAAATAGGATGTTTTCCAAAAAATTAGGGTTGGAACTGTTGTATAAACTTAAGAAGTTAGTTTTAGAAGCTAAAGTCCATTTGGTACATGAAAAATTAGACAAGTTCTAGACACTCTAAATTTGAGTTTGGGGATTTTTCCTAGATTAGAATGAAAATAGTATTTGTTAAGAAGATGAACAATATATGCCAGTGTTGCAACCAAAACTTGGATACTAATTTTACAAATTCTCATTATAAAGTTAAGAGATACATATTAAATTGAATGCATGCACTATGACAAAGCATCTATGGATGTAACAAAAATTTCAAAATTTGATAAATATAACACATTAACATAAAGATACGCATATAAACCATTCAAAGTATAAAGTAAAATTCCTAGAAATTTAATTCATCCTTTAAGGTAAAATAAAGTTATCAAAAAGGACACTTATATTGTGAGGAGCCCAAAACAAGCTGCAAAGAGAGGATGTTCCATCACACCATAAAATGCATGCTTCATTATACAAATTATAAGTGATCCCTTAGTTTCCACTACTAATCCAGAAGCAAATGCCACTTCTAAGGGTAGATATTATTCCCCATAGTAAGTTAATTCCTCTAGTCGTTCCAATCCACAAACCCAAACAATGAGATGCCCTTATTTGGAAGGTAGTGTCTCAAGCTATATTAGTTCCCTCTAAACCTCCGACACAATTAATTCCATGAATTTACAACCCAAATACTAAAATCTCTCAAAATCATTAAACTTTTATAACAAAATTTTTGAATAGAAAATCACCAAAACCAACAACATAATTCCTTTTACATTTCCCATATTGAATAGGCTGTCGTGATGACTTATTGTGGCCTCTTAATACCATCTTCCTCTCATTTCTTCTACTCATTGTAATATACTTTATTTCTTCATTAAAATTCCACTTATCCCATGTAATTTTGATTCTCACTTTTCCCACGGTTAATTGTATTAATCCTCGTTCTCCTAATATGACTTTTCTCAACATGGATATTAAAATAACATGCATTTAATGATTAGGTTTTAGAGATATTAAAATAGGGAATGTATTTTATATACAAAAATAATCTAGAAAGGTTTCTTTTGATTGATATATATCTTTAATAACCCTTTATACCTATTTTTTCCCTCTTCAACAAAACTAGACCCTATTACTTTGTACTTCTACTTAATTGTCAATGGTTTTTAGTTTGTTATTATTTTTTAGATGTACACCATTTATATAATATAAAACCATACATCATTATTAGTGGCCAACTTATGGATTAAAAACTCTCTTGGTATATGAGAACAAGAAAAATTCCTAGATAAGGCACTCATTTATCCCTTTTGTGATAGTGAATTAGCTTTACACTTTGTTACTTCCTAAGAGCAAAACGAAAATGGAGTATGTCTATGTATGTATAGTTAATAAGCACAATTGTACAATATTGGGATTGTGGGGTAGTCTAAATTTTTTTCCACTAACTCATTATTCTCTTATAATAAGGTTTTGTTTAGTTATGCATGTTAAATTAGGTCCTCTAATATGCTATTATTTTTTGCATTTCTATTAATAAGTTAATTGTATAATATTGGGGTCGTGGGGTATTCTAAAATTCTTTCCACTAACTCATTATTTTCCTATCATAAGGCTTTGTTCAATTATGCATATTAAATTAGTTGTTCCAATATGCTATTAATTTGTGCATTTCTATTAATAAATTAATGTATTCAATATCATAAATATGACATATATCCATTATATCTTAATGATTTTTTTTTTAACCTCTTATCATTTAAATACATAAGATACACAATATTAAGCCAAAACAAAACTAATAAATGGTAACAATCATATTTAGTAAAATAATACACCAATTAGTTATATGTGAAAATTTCCTCCCAACATCCACTTAATATTTCTACAATAGGCCTCCCATGGGAAAGGGTAATGAGTGCATAATAATGAATTTGATAAACCAATTTCCCAACAAAATCATATTATTTTCACTTATGTATCAATCCAAGCACACTCTTTTTATTTTAAACTTTCACAAACCAATGATTGGGTTCCATTGGGTTATCCTAATTTCCTCTTGGGATCTAGCATAGACTAGCCAAAAAAAATCTTTAATGTAAGTCCCTAGAATTCTCTTCTAGGATCACTTTGTTAATACCAATAATTACTCATGCACATGGGAAAATTTGCTCACTGAATTCCCATAATAAACATAACCATCATAATTTTATAGTGGTACCTTATGTTCATCATAAAAGATCCTCATAAATAGTTTGTAAAAGCACCAATAATGATATAATATAACCAAAAACATTGGAATATGATTGAATTCTAACAAGTCACCACTTGACTCTATAAGAATGCCACATAACATATGAGGTAACTAATCCAAAGGTTGATATGGCTTAGGATATCATTGAATAAAAAACATAGGATGATAATAAAATACTCTTCTTTTTTCTTAGACCCTTTGAACCATCTAAACTCTCTCTCATTCCATTCTTATACAACATTACCCCATATTACATTCCTTCTTTCTCTACAACTAGAAATGTACTTTTATTACTAAAACTCAATGTACAATTTTTACATATTATATGGATTGACTAGCTTTCATTCAACATGACATATTTAAGAATTTATAATCCTAGAACCAAGTAGTGTAGGAAATACAAATTCCTCTTACCTCTCATGAACAATTAGTAGGAATGAATAAGACTATGTTTTCTTGTCCCTATGGAGGATTTTCCGATAAAGATATTCTATTTTTACTTTGCAATGCTTCTAAGACTTTTCAAATATCTAAAATGAACCTATAATCAAACCTTATTAAGAAAACTATATGGTTATACATGGATTATTTTAAACGTTATGGAATTTTATTGCAAGAAGCCTAACAAATATTGAAAACTTTCGAACAAGGAGAGAATATATGGACATATAAATGAGAAACTAAATATGAAACACCCACTTAACTTAATGTGTTGTCATAGTTCACCATATATCTTCCACTCAAACTAAAATAATCAAATACTTTCCTATATTCCAAACAAATAAATATGTAAATACATTTTAGTATTTATGCAATATGCTAGAGGAGGAGATTTATAAAAAATAACAACACACTAACATCCCCTTTGTTCACCTTATTATCTATGGATAATGAATTCTATATGATATTAAAATTAATATTCAAAGAGAATGATCATATCATACTCTCTATTACAATGCCATATTTAGTACATTCCCTTCCATATTAATAATGATGGGTGTGCCAAGGAAACATAGCAAATTATATATATACATATAACAAATTTTTTTTAGTGTAGGGTTGAATTATATGTTTTTGTGCATACAATTCGTTCATCCATGAGGTATTTCATAAATAAAAATAATATTTGTGGAAGAATAATTAGGAAAATTTTCTTGTAGCAATAAATTTATTTAAAAATAATTGAGAAGCATGGAAAATAGGATGTATTCACATAATTTTACCAAGATATGCTAATAGTGTAGATAATGAAGTAGTAAATGATCATTTTCATAAAGAGAATCTCCGTTGAAATATGAGTAGAACCTCTCTAGTTTTTTGCCACATCTAATGAGTTAAGTATATTGAGGCTTTATCAACATTTATAGTATACATAATGCTACAAAATTATTAGGAGGATGAAATACATGGCATCCTTTATCCATTTCAAGATGAGCATAGTGGAGGTCATTATTGTACACAGATAATACCCTTCAAAATATTGTATGAAGGATATAATTTTTCTATTATAAGATGTTTAGAAATATATTTTTCATAATCATGAGTGCTAAAGAATAGAAAAATACCAAAAGGATGAAATTCAGTTGAAACCCTTGGTTTTGTTACAACCTTCTAAGATATGGGGCATGAATTTTGTAGGGCACATTAGATTTATATGGAAATGCAATGCAACTTAGAGTACCATGAAAATTTTCATCCGTTATGAGTTTCTCTATAATAATAGTGTTGTGCTATCTATTGAATTTTAGAAAACCATGATAAGAGTAACCTTCATGAGAAATATCATGAAATGAATAAATTGTATATTACCATAACTAAATATATTTTATAAATAGAAGAAACATGCCTTATTCGACATAGATTTAGTGCAATATAAATGAGAAAATATGGGATGAAAAGGTAATCAGGCCTTGAGTTTTCAAAGAAGGGAAACATGCCATATCTAATATTAATGTATTTAAGGATTTCATAGATATGTTGAATATTATATGGTTGTGTCCTCACATAATACATAAATGTGGTGAAAATTTCTTAATGAAAATTAGAACAACATATAAGAAACAAATAACTTTCCTTCTTACTAGACATAGCCTCTAGATCTAAAAAAATAATTTTCAATCTAACAATTGATAACCACAATAAAAAAGAAGCAAAATGAAAATGTGAAGCTGTGTTACACTTTTTGCCCTTTTTTGAGAAAACAATTTCATTTTTTTCGGTTCTTCAACTTTCTACAAACTATAACAATTTTTCTGTGTAGAATTTCATTTTGTGATAAAAATAAAAGTTGTGAGAAATTTTGTTAGCTTTCTATTACTTATTTTTTGAAATTTTTTTATGCAAATTTGATATTTCAACTTAGCGTTTCTTGAGTGTGTGTTTCTTAACAATCAAAGGATTCATAAGAAGTCATGTTATGACGCAATGTTCTATTCATTGAAAATTTGTGTTTTTGAGAAAACAAAATGTGTTACAACAATCTAGATAGAGTTTACTTTGGTTTCGTCATATTTACAAAGCCAATGGATGCATATCATAATTACTAGATTTTTTTGAACTGGTCCAATACAAAAAACCACATATTTTGGATATGTTTCGCGACGCAACAAATTTCTTAACATATAAGTTATAAACTAAAAATCTAAAAGCTACCCATTAGAGATGACAGACCAATGTAATGCCCCATAATTTTTTCAATTTTTTTTGCAATGTATTTTGGGAGATACAAATTTTGATTTCACTGAATCACAATGACCCTCAGAAATTGTTTGCACCCATTTTATTAGAAAAATAATTAAAATTAGTAAATGTTTATGAAATTTCATAAAATTTATATTTCCTGAAAGTAGATTTAATTCTGAAAATGCTTGTCTTGGTTCCGACAGTTAATTAAAAACCTTTCATGGAGTTTAATCAGTCCAAAGTTGCAGAAAGTTATTCAGAGCCTGGTTTTTGCGTAACTCGTGACACGTTAGTCCGGCCGAAATTTGATTAAAAGTTCGGCTGAACTATGTTTTGCGCCGATAGATCGTTAAGTCTAACGACTTAATATTTTGGTCGAACTTTTAATCAAATGTTTAGCCGAACTTTTCTATAACTTTCCGTCGGCCGGAAAATTTTGCAGAGCCCCTACTAAAACACATTTCGTGGCAATATAAATTACCGCGAAATCATTCACAATTTTTCGCACATTTCGCACATTTCATCTCATTTTACAAAGATCTTGGTTTGGGTTTAAAAAATTTTCTTCAAAGTTTGGATTTAAGAGCATTTCTTCGAAGAAAACTGATTTTGCAAAGAATTGTTTTGGGTTTAAAGAATTTTTTTGGAAGACATTTCTTGGAGGCAGCTTGATTTTGCAAAAAAATGTTTTGGACTTAAAAAAATTTCTTGGACGTACATTCAAAAGACATTTCTTGGAGGTATGTACGTGTTTTGAGTTAAAGTAAATCTTTTGAGCTTCATTTCATTTTTATAAGACATTTTTCTCTCAAATTTTTTAAAGTAAGTGTTTTGGATTGGAGTATGTATTTTTTGCAAAAAATTTAAAATGAATTTTTTTAAATTAAATATTTTGTGATATTTTTTGTAATCGAGTTATTGTCTAATTTTTTGAAGGAAAGTTTTTGAACTTCATACCCTATTATCATGGGAAATCAAAGAACTTGTGCGAGAAAATATGATCGAAAAAGAGACCCTGAGGAATGTAGAGAAGAGACGAGACAATCTCGCAAAAGAAAGTTAGACGCCCTCTCAAATATTGAAGAGGAAAATCAACCTCAAGCAGAAATTGAAGCAGGTATGTAAATGTAAATGTTATGATCTATTGATATATTTAAAATTTTCCTAATGTAAAATGTGAAGCTTAATTTTTATTGATGAACTAATTTAAAAAATATTTTGTTTA
This sequence comes from Pinus albicaulis, assembly GCA_034641835.2. Classification (NCBI taxonomy): domain Eukaryota; kingdom Viridiplantae; phylum Streptophyta; class Pinopsida; order Pinales; family Pinaceae; genus Pinus; species Pinus albicaulis. The sequence goes on along the minus strand of CM076572.1, from coordinate 165,005,220 downwards.
ATGTAAACAGACAGAGATATTCCTCAAAATATTGAAGAGGAAAATCAACCTCAAGCAGAAATTGAAGCAGGTATGTAAATGTAAATATTATGATCTATTGATATATTTAAAATTTTCCTAATGTAAAATGTGAAGCTTAATTTTTATTTGATGAACTAATTTGAAAAATATTTTGTTTAATGTAAACATATAGAAATATTCCTCAAAAAATTGATGATGAGATACAAAATTTTGAAAGAGAAAGTGAAAGAGATATTGAACCAATGATTGAAGATGGTGAAAATATTGAAAGAAATCCAAATAAAGAAATTGAATCACAAGGTATGTACACACACACACACACACACACACACACACACACATATATTAAACACATGCACATATCATTGAAATTATAGATATATTTATTAATTTAGTTATTTATTGAATATGTACTATTTTTTCGAATATGTACAGATGAAATCACTATCGATAACGAGATGTTAGAAAATGTTGACACTCACACATATGGAGATAAAAAACTTGACCATGTTATACGATATCGTGTTAACTGCATTTTTGAAAAGTATTTCTTAAATGAGCGGGTGACAGTTCAGGCTCAAATGTTGAAAGGTCTCCTATCATTAAGGAAATTAAAATAAGCTACGACACTATTGGGTATTCGAAAATCAACCAAAGATAAAAAATGAAGGAAGATGTGATAAAAAATATGAGTAGTGCTATAAAGTCAATTAAGAGATCTAGAGAGAAATATGTTTCAATTGTACGTAGAAGAATACAGATGGCAATGGTTTCATCAAGTACTCAATAGAATCGTTTGGTAACATCTATGGCACGAGCACTGGGAACCTCACGAATTTTTTTTCACAAACATCAGAAATTTCGGCTGCAAATAGATGTAAATGATGAACTCGCTTGTTGGAGAGCTATTTGTAGGAAACCATACAAAGATAGACTTGGAGAAAATGTTAAAAAAATAATATATGAATATTGGAAGAATAATTCGCGTGTTTCGCCAACTGCAAGACATGTGATGTGAAGAATAATAGCACGAAATCAGTACGAAGAACATGAAAAATATTTCTTGGAAACCACTCAGATAGAGTTATTCAACAAGTTCAAAGAAGAGAATCATCAAATTCATGTTTCACTCAGTGTTTTTGTTCAACAAAAACCATGGTATGTAAAACCTATCACCGTACGCGACACTTGTTGTTGCCGTTATCATGTGGAATTTGAGTTATATTATGACACATTCCTTGATTTCGGTAGAACATTATGTAAGGATTCACCTCCTCCTTCCACTATCCGTGAATTCATATCTCAAATTCTATGTGAAAGAGAAAGCGATGAACTATTTTACAAAAAGAGATGTGTTGGTGGTAAAAAATGCGATGATTGTGGAAATTTGACTAAATTTCAAAACAAATATCATATTGATATAAATGATCAATCATTGTCCAACATGAAAGTGAAATGGAAGAGATATGAATATATCGATACATCGATTCAAGGTGCAAATAGTTTTAAAAGAATTGAATTACTAGAAGACGAAATTTTTCTAATAAACTTTTTGAGAAATTTTGAGGCAGAAATTTACAAAATATTGTGAAGTTTTTCCACCAGGGACCATTTTTCAGTGATTGATTTTGCAGAAAACTACACATTTGTTCCAAAAAAATAAATTCAGAGTGAATACTATCATTCTGACCAAGTCTCCATGCTCGTCCATATTCTATATAGACATGCTGAACAAAATGTCGATCATATAGAAAGCACGAGTGAAAATTGACATATCATTAAAGAATATCACTTTTATATCAGTGACGATCGTACACATGATACATGTTTTGTACAACATTGTTTTGGAAAAAATTATGATTCATTGAAAAATCGTGGAATAACATTCAATGAAAATTGGATATGGTCAGACGGATGCGCAGGTCAATTCAAATATGCACGATCATTCTTTTGGTTGTGTTGTCTTCATAAGAAAACCTGCATTAAACATTGTTGGAATTTCTTTGAGACTGGCCATGGAAAAGGAGAACATGATGGTGTAGGAGCATGCATAAAACGAGTACTTCGAAGATATCAAATGAACCACTTTGCACGTCAACTTGTGAACGCTGAAGAAGTTGTTCAATGGTGCAAAACTGCTCTAAGCCATGAGATTAACCCATCAAGAGAAGTGCGAAGGTACATTCAATTTAATTTATATTGGAAATCTAATTTTAAACATTGTACATTTATCATGCAATGATTATTTTTAATTGTATTTTGATATCATATTTACAAATTCTTTTTCTAATTTTCAATATAAAGGTTTTTCTGGCATATTGGAATCGAAGACGTAGATAGATCAATTGGAAATGACGTTGAAACAATAAAAGGGACTCGAAAATTGCATTCAATTCAAACAAAGTCATCCAGAAATGTGTTTGCATTGGATAAAATAAAATATTCTTGTTTTTGTGATGTTTGCATAGACAACACAAAATTCAATGACGTTTGTGAAAACAAAATGTATGTGAACGATTGGAAACATACAGAGCTAAATACAAAGGGAAAAATGTCTGTTGCAATGTTTGAAGAAATGCAATCAGAGGAAACTACAATATCATCCAATGGTGATTGAGTTTCTGATCTTGTTAGAGAAGGTAACATTTGAATTACTTTCTAATGATTTAAAGATCTAGAAATAAATTTAAATATGCATAATTAAATGTTAAATTTATTTTATTGTGCAGGAAATGTTTTTGCTGTAATTGCACCTATTGACAACGATGAAAATGTGAAGTATTATTTGATGTGTTTCACTGAACGAAAAATGAAATTATTACAAGACTATAATGATCACGGATTTCAGTATGACAGAGGGTCTATTATACTGAAAGGTTATTTTTTCAGACAAACTCATCAAAGTGGAGACTTTTTTTACTTTGAAGACTATGAACCTGATTCCATAAGTTGTCAATATAGTCACTTGGTGTGTGCAGCACGCATAAAGTTGATAGAAGTTCAATCAAAGAAAAAATAAAAAATTAAGATATGGAAAATGTCAAAATCCGATCATGAACGAATTATTGAAGATGGAATTCCATTAGAAATTTTTTGAGTGAATTGTCCAACAATTTATTCTCTTTGGATTAAATATGTTTTAGAACTTCCAGTACTCAACTAAAAATTGAGCTACTTATGTTATTTGTGCAAGTGTTTTCACATGTACAAATTGTTTGGGTACAAGCACGTGCTCTAGTATCAACTAAAAGTAGCTTTTCTATACATGTGCATTGATGAAAAATGTTATATGTATTGGATATATATATATATATATATATATATATATATATGTTCTAGAATGAAATTAATTGTTCTAGTTTTACTATGTGCATTGATGAAAAATTATTTACGTACTCAATATATATGTTCTAGAATGCAATTAACTGGAACTAGTTTTTCTATGTGCATTGATGAAAAACTAGTTGGATTTTCTCGTAAAAATTATGGAAACAATGTAAATAAATCATCTGCAGTATAGTTTTGTATGAAAATTCCTTTCAGACAAGATACTTAGAGCCCTTCTCCGACTTTTGGTGGGATTTGACCCACATCTCTATTCCTGATTGAAAATCTAGTACAAAATTTGTTTGTCCAATGATCGGATCTATTCAATGTGCATTCATGAAAAATTTTAATTGTATTGGATAGATATGTTCTAGAATGCAATTAATTGTTCCAAGTAGTTTTTCTATGTGCATTGATGAAAAAATAGTTGGATTTTCTGGTAAAAAGTTTCCACAATGTAAATAAATCGACAAGGATACCTATTTGAGTGCATTAACGACATTGACCGAAATTCAAAAAACATATATATGTACTAGAATTATATTTCCAATCAAAATTAAAGGGATAATTTGTACATATATCTACTTCTTTAAACTCTTTTTGCAATTAGAGCTCAATTGATACATGGTTAGTTGCATTGAAAAGCTATGTTCTTCCTATTGGAAATTTTTTCATTCAAACAAGACTACATGTAGAGATCAAAAGCAATCTTAAAATTCAAAATGTACTTCAACCATCCAAAAGGGATTTGTGCAACATTAATTGACATGCCATGCCAATTATAGTGAACAACTATCCAATAGAAACATTTAACATTATATACCACATGTGCCAAATGTAGATTGAAACCATCCAAAACTTTAAAATTTTAAAAACTTTTGATAATATATCATGCAACATTTAAACATTAAACATCACATGCAAAATCTAGATTGAAACCATTCAAAACTTGAGTTTAAAAAACTTTTTGATTATATATATCGTTACTTCACATGCCATGCCAATTATATTTCAACCATCCAATAAAAACATTTAACATTAAATATGACATGCCAAATGTAGATTGAAACCATCCAAAACTTTTAACTTTTAATTTAACAAAAAATATAGATCACAACATTACTTCACATGCCAAATGTACTCCAAGCATCCAAAACTTAAATTTTAAAAACAAAACAAATTATAACACATGTCATTACATAACATGCCAAATGTAGTTCAAATGACAACATTACTTCACATTCACATGCCAAAAGTACTAAAACCATCCAAAAATTAAATAAAACAAATTATATTAACAATGTAATAAAATATGTCCAAAAATTGTAGATCTCACAAGTATCAAACTGTATCAAGTTTAACAAATTTTAAGACCATCTAAATCTTGAAATCAAATCTACAAATCATGTCCATCAAATAGAGACGGATCTAGCGTCTTTCCTATCAAGGTCTCAATCTGCGCCCTATCATGTGAAGCATCATGGGAAACCTACATACACAATGCACATGTACTTGAACATTAAAATTTGATGTTTTAAAAATGAATGAGAATATATATCTAAAACTTCATGTAAAAAACAAAATATAACAAAAAAAACATGCAATACCTCATGAGGTTCCCTCTCCATTTGATGAACAAGTTCTCCCATAGGAACATCTGCAGCGGTAAACTGTACAATATACATGTACAGTTAAATATATATATATATATATAATTTATATAAATTAAAAACTTTCAAATGAAAATGCACGTGTACATATATAAACTTATTTTCAATAATATTAAAAAAAGAAACTAAAGACAACTTGTTCAAATGTTGTGGATGTTCCTATCTCCGTCGCTAGAGTCCGCGGATTAAAGAAATCTTCTATAGGAACCTAAACTCAAAAAATTTTAAATAACTCAAAATATAGATCTCTCTCTCTCTCTCTCTCTCTCTCTCTCTCTATATATATATATATATATATATATGTCAATTTTTAATGGAACTTTTTGAGGTGGAATATATATATATATATATATATATATCAATTTTTAATGGAACTTTTTGAGGTGGAATATATATATATATATATATTAAACATAAATTTTAAACTTGTGAAAAATTGTCTGTACTTGTGGCTCATCTCCCAAGGAAGTAGAAGGTGCATCTCCCAAGGAAGAAGAAGGTATCGTCATCCCAAAAACATCGGACGGAATCGATATCTTTTAAAACATTTTATCAAATTATATATACATACATGTACATGTGTGCACAATTATTTATTTTAAAATCACTTAAAAAACACTAACATTTGCCAACATATCTTGATGGTCAGACCCATCTGCATTGTTTGAACCAGAGGTCCCGAACGTGATATTAACATTTTTGTCATGCATCATGTGTGAGAACTGCAAATGGTGTTTTAACATATAATCATACATTTTTGTTAGATTAATGTACATACAAATAAATGTATACATGTACATACACATGTATTTATTACAAATTGCACACATGTATATGTATGTTAAAATAATTTCAAACCCTAAGGTCACTAACACATACCGTTCTGGTGCCCTCTTCCTCATGAAAAATTAGGTCTTGCAAACCATTGCGACAATTTTTTGCATATATTCGGAGATCTTCAACATTCATGTTGTCAATCTCCTCATCTGTACAATATACAAAATTGGCACGTGCAATTTCACGTGCTCTTTGTCGATTTAAACAAATATCAACTCCACCCAATATACTATGAACATTGTCGATTATAACATCCCTTGCTTCTCGACTTATTTGAGAAGTCACATCCATGTCTGACTACAGAGTTTCGAACCGAAACGGTCGACCCACCAATGGCAGCTCAGAGCAAGGCAACTCCACATCTCGCTTAGTGCCCTTATGGTCATATAATCTACCTTTCCCCGGGCCAAAAAAATCTGACAGAAGGTCATTGTAGTTGGGTTTCATACCCAAAAAAAATTCTGCATAAAAAATTTGTGAAAAATAAACAGGAACGTCATCGTTCCATGGGAGTCTTCCATAGGCCACAAGGTGCATATCATACAAATAATGAGCTATGTCTGGGTGCTTGAAATACTGCACCTTCAACATTTTTCTTTTTGGCCCTTCCTTGTAATTAAACATTGACTTGGCCACTTCTTTTGTAACTTTTTGTTTTACGTCCTCCCATTTATCTGGACCCATTACTATTTCTTTTCTCTTTCTCATCATTTCTACAAATGAATCAGTCGTTGGCCCAAGATTTCTATACACATTTACCATTTCACCCAATGAATGTGTAACTATTTCAAGGCTTTGTCGACTCTCAGCAGGTAGAGACAAAGCCACGAGATCTCTTTGCAACTTTTCATGAAGTCTTTCACACCTTTGTAAGGTGCATTTCTCCATGTTGGTTTCCCATCGTATATCAGTAATCTCGGTCGGATAAGTTGTGTTGGGTTGACAACCTTCTTCTTGAATGTAGCGGGCTGCCCTACGTCTTTTTTGACCACTAGTTCGAACATTTTTGGCCTCTGCATCAATATATATAAAATTTCGTATATTAGAAAAAACACGTGTAAAAAAAGTTGTACAAATTTAATGAGAAAATATTGAAATTGATGGAAACCTTGACGTTGTTGGTTAGCATCTTCTCCAACATGACCCTACTAAGAACCAAACCCAAAATGACCCTGCTAAGAACCAGACCCAAAATGACCCTGTTGAGAACTAGCAGCAGTTGATTGGCCTTCAGGGGAATAAATATCACCCCCTTCACGCAACCTACTAACAATCATTGATGGACCTCTAGGTGGATTTAAACCACCACAACCTCTCGAGACGAGGGAGAAGCGTCATAAACAAATACCAATTTATAATCAATTGAAAAATACATTCATGTGTACATATAAATACATATATGTATATTCATTGATTAAATTGCGTGAACCATACCTCGACTGGTTGAACCATGGGCATGCTCCATGGATCGAGTAGAAACCCTTCTCCTCTTACCTCCTAAAAATTAAAATATGAAACTTATTAACAACTAATTTAACTCACAAAGTTTAGAAAAAATCAATTCCATATGTACACACATGTATGGAGATTTAAGATTATATTTAAATACCGTGAACATCCCCCGATCCCTGAACCTCCATAAGGGATTCGGCTAATCTTCGTCGTTCATCCTCCATGATATATATATCTATTGGTCGACATTTACACAAAATAGATTTCAGAAAATCAATTTGTAATTTAGTGTACACAAATTATGTAGAACACAACTTTCAAAGCAATAATTGACGTGTGAAACTAAATTTAATCGAAAAAGAAATTATAAAAAGGATAAGTTCACCAAATTGCGCTTTACATGGGGGGAGCACACTTGGTATAAAATTTACCACTTATACACTTTAGTTTGTGGGGGAAATGACACATGTACATAGTTTACCTTAAAGTTGTTTTGTTTTATGGATATTAAAATGAAGAACTTCTATTTATATCCATTCCAGATATTGACTGTAGGGGCATTTACTAGATATGTCACCTTTCATAAAAGATGAGATCCAGAGGCTACCTGGCCCTTTACAGACTCTGCCTATAGAACTTGTAGAAGTAAACACTAGAGGCATTAACAATATCAAAGAACGTTTTCATGCTCAAACATGGGAATGTGTCTCTTTCCCTATGTAAAAAAATAGTTCAAGGTAGTTAATCTTCATAGACATGTCATCAAGCAGGTCAATGTGATCATCCCCAACTTACTTTTCATGAAATTAGGCTTGGAATCCTCTACACCCTGGTGGATGGAGTTGAATGGGAACTAGGTCAAGGCCTTTACAAAATACATGCTAGTGAATAACACTTACTAGGTTATGCCAATAAATAAAGTGGGAGAAATGTTTTCTCCTCGAGGTTATCCAATTGGGTGTGTAATACCAACTTCACTCATTTCCTAACAGGTTTCTCTCTTAGGTTACAAAGTGTCTTCACCTTATTAGTTATATATTTTTCAATTTCCCATGGATTCCTTGAATTTTTTCTCCTACCATCTCCCTCTCTCACTCCCCAAATTATTGTCATCAAACATGCCCCATTGAGGATCTGGAGAAATGTTTGCAACATACTTAGAACTATCATTGCTTCTAATTGAAATTGGAGAGTCATATATACTAGATTGCTTGCTTAAGTGGCTCTTACTTGGACAATATCCTAAGATTAGTTTGACATGATGGTCATATGAGGCTGCAAGCTACTTGGTGTAATTTTCCTTAAATCTTGAAAAAAACAGAGAAAAAATGTCATTTTCGATCATTTTTTATTAGCTTCTTCATACAGCAGATGTTATCACAATTGCAACACAATCATGTTCCATGAGCATGAATTATGAATGTTGCAAGCCAAATTGCAAGGAAATTTTCATTCATTTTAGGCAAAAGAAGGCTATGACATTAAGGTCCATGCTAGAAAAAATTATGCAAATAAGGTTGTTGAGTCAATACTTACCATGTGTTTCAAAGCCATAACGAAGGTTGGCTTTGAGAGTGTCCTCCCAAAGCCCTGTCTTGAGATGAAATTCAATTCAATGTCTCTTAGAGTTGCAAGGTGGAATTGATAGAACTATTTGATTTCTTTACCGTACTTTGAGATAGATATCTCCTTTCATCTATACCTTTCTCTACCATCTTATTTCCAAGTGAAATGGGAATTTTCACATTTTGAATGCCATTACCATGTAGTTTGGTAGTCTGCTAGCTAGACCTATCACAAGTAAGGTTGTCATACCAAACTATTTCTCTTTCTCAACTCAGTGACCATGACTCTCTTCTCACACTGCTTACCATAATATCTTTAGTTGTACATGTCACGCAAAGTTGGGGGTTCTAGGTCTACACCTATTAGGTAAAGTTGTATTTTATGGCATTGTGGTCCTTAAATTTGTAGGTGTTCCACCTGAAAATGTAGGCATTAAATATGGATGAAAAGGATTTGTTTTAACTTTGATAGAATTTCCTTGTGGAATTACTAAATTTCTCGATGACATCATGCTAGCTTTTCTCAGAGAAGAAGGTTTTGGAGGAGAAATTGAATTCTTTTGACTTATTTTTGACATTGAAGTTTGAAATAGTAGTTTTGATGACTCCATTGATGACCTTGCTGAGGAATTTGATGCACACAATATTGACTTTGAAGATGGTTTAGAAGATGTTGAAGAAGTTGTAGATTTTGGTGTTGTCACTGAATGTTTCTTTGTTGTTGGACTTGATCAAGACACAATTTAAGTTTACGAGCAGATTGAAGACCTTGAAGAGGTTTTAGATTTTGTTGTTCTCACTGAAGGTTTTTGTCTGGTTTTGTTTCTTAAACCATCATTTCCATAGGACATTTTTGGTGAATAGATTCTTGAACTTGATGAGAGGATATGATACCTTGAAGAGGCTACATCTTTTGCTGACGTCACTAATTGTTTCTCTATTATTATGTTTGTTAAACATCCCACTTAGGGTGAGGCAACTCCACCTATATTGTACTGTTTATGGGACATAAATCAATATGTAGAAATATTCACTTCGTTTTTATAATTGGATAGAGGAATGACTTAAAATGACCTTATATGTCTTCTCGTTTTAGAGCTCAAATTTTTAGGAAGGATTTAAGTATCCACATTTCAAGAATCACTAGAAGAGGTTGATAGAGAATATAAGAAGACAAAAAACTAACCAGTGGTGTAATAAATGGATTTCTTGGGAGGTAGATTGGCATATGGACTTTTGGTAGCTATAACTTTTCCAAATAAGTGAATGTATTTGAAAACCTAACGTCTAGTTTATTTTGGTTTAGACAAGGTCTAGAATTTGAAAAGTGAATTCCCTCTTTCTTCCTCTTACATGTCCAATGATCGGAATCTGGATTGAGGGAAAAAAATTTCCAAAATAAAAATTTTTCATTTTATTTGTTGTACACATGAGTTTTTAAAAGCTAATTAACTCATAAATTTTTCACAAAATACACTTAAATCTTGACACATAAACCCCTTCCCAATTGGCTAACTTTAGACGATCCTAAACACATTTTTATTTAACTGATGAAGGAGATAGCCCAACAAAACTAGTTTGTTCATATTCAAATCAAGTTGGTATCAAAGTACAATTTAGCTCATTTTAGTAAAGTTTAGTTAGAATAATTAGCTATTGGATTCTGTCTTCAATTTCCTCTCAAAATGAATGTGTACGTGCTTTCGAGAGACACAGTAGAGGAATAAGGTCCAAATTTTTGATGAAAATGTGCTATGAAAGTAAAGGGTTAAAGGCAAACATGTACAAGGCATAGTTCAGCCAAATGTTGTTGAGGAAGGGCCTAATTACTTGGGTCTTGGTTATGGAAAACATGATGGAGAATTCTCCAAAGCCAAGGAGGCACATGAAGCTATTCCAAGAAGGAATTTCATTTCGTTTTCATTACCTCAAGCTTGTGAAGTTTGTGTTCATGATGAATGGAAAAGTTTGACACCCACTTTGCAAGAAGATGTTAAAAATCATGCAACTAATGAGAATGTAAAATAAGAGGATGTTGAAAGCTCTAGAATCATTGAATTCATTGCTAGTATTCAGAGGAGAGCCACTACCTCATCAAATTCACCTCCTCAAGAAGGTGACAAAGGTCAATGTTCAAGGTATAAATTTGCCTTTAATCAAATTGCTTTTGATTCTGATAAACATGGTAAATATTCACATAAGATTTGGAAAAGAACTTGCATGTTCCTTTTGTGGTTTGAATAATCATGATGTTTATAGATGTTGGAAGAAGATATCCATGCACATGAAACTTTCTAAATAAATGAGTCAAAAATTCAAAGGCCCATTGGACAAGGAAAATGATGTTGAAAATAAGATGCAATTGTTTATTACTCATTGCCATAAGGAAGGTCACCTTGTAGACAAGTGTTGGAATTTGTATCTAACAATTCATACACAAAATTTGAAGAAGGTGGAAAGAGATAATGACAAGAATGGAGAAGAGGATTCCATAATCGATGAGGGTCAGGATGATTCACATGATGATGAAGTGCAGCTAAAAGAAGCGCCATTGAAATGGTCTGGTAATGGACAGTTAGATTTCTTATCCAATTAAGGCCTTGCGTGTATTTTGATGTTTCATGAATTTCTTTGCAAATTCAAAGTATGGTGCATGTTTCATGAAGCAAGATGTTGAAATTAGAGTTATGTTGACACACATAAATGCAACAAATATGGAAATTTGTACATGAGCTATTATTTGACTTGAGAGTCAGTTGTTTGAAGAGGCATGTTTTGTCGACCTGTGTTTGGTTGATGGTTTTGTACACCAATATGTAAGAGTACATGGAGATATTCACATGATGTGATTTTTTTTTCTTTGAAGGAGAAAAATGATATGTCAGTGAGCTATGTTTCTTGCATGATGTGTTTTTCAGTTTGATGGTTTTGTTTGTGACAAGACGTCACAAGATTTTTGGAAGGTCCACTCTTGAGCGAGAGCCTCATGATTACAACCTAATCATGAGAATCAAATGGGAGTGCATCCTTATTTTGAAAACAAATAGGATTCTAAGCTACATAGGACTCAAACCATTATTCTAAATTTGAAATATCATGGTGTGTTGTTTCAATGACTAAATCCATAACCCTAACATAAATTGTTTTATTCTTTTTTTGCAGGATTTAGTTGGTTATATTAAAATTCAGTTGAATTTGAAATTCTTGGCTTAGTGGCATGAACCAAACATATTGTGTATTAAATGAGGAATTTCGCTCTCCCAATCATTTCTAAATCACCCATATCACCAAGAAAACATGTTTTAAAAGAACATACTTTGGTATGGGAAAGACCTTAGGTCCTTTGATTGTGCACATGTGGTGTGAAAAATTGAAATTGACAATTTGCAAAAAAGTGAAATTATGAATGAAACCACGAAAACAAAAATCCCAAAAGTGGTAAATGATTTAAATAAACCTAATTAATTATTTACCAACATAAATTCTTCAACTTTTAGCAACTAAATGATAAGTAAAAAAGTAAATAAATTTGTAATTATGGTTCGAAAGTTACATAATCTTAAGAAGCATTTTAAATTAATTCTATCTCATAAAAAGTATCCCTCCTAACTTAAAAAATACTATCTCTTCTCCTAAGGTTCACAACCTCCCTTCCTTAGCACACAAGACATAAATACAATTAATATTTCAATATGTTAATTCCTATCGAAACAAATGAAAAGTTGTATATAGATGGTTTCAAATATTATAAGAAGGTTTTTGATATGGTTGAGAGAATGTGGAAAATAGAATCCATAAAAAAAATATTTTTCAAAACATATTAAACTTTCAAAGTATCAACAAGGAATGTACAAGGGTGTTCAATGAATTGACACTATTTATTTAAATTCCAGGATGTATATCTTACTCATAATTTTAAACAATTATTAAATAATGATCTAGATTGGATAATTATATTATTTGTCATATATTTTGATGCCTATAGAGTGAAAAAATTGAAAGAATCAACTTGTAGGGTCATTTTAATGGTGGGTGGAGAATTGGGGTCTAAAACCTTTTGGAGTCATTTTGAGGTATTAAATGACATTTATGGGGGTCAAACGATTATCGCTTGTGCCGAAATATTGACCATTATTCTACACTTAAAGACATATCCAATGGTGCAAGAAAAACATGTTCACGACCATGGTATGAGAGAATGTCATTTTAGCCCCATTACTTATGCATAGCAAGCTAGCTACATGTGGAATTTAACAAGACTCTAAAAGGTCTAAAATCACAAACCTCGTTGATGGTTGATGGAGTCAAATCTTACACCTAGTTGGCTATCACGCTATGTTAAATACTTGGCCACTAGGAGGAATAAGAGTTCCACTTCGTGTTATTGTATTTTGTTCCATAGTTGAAAATAAAACTAGGAGTGTGAAGTTAGAGAGAAAAATGTATGAAGTTAAGTTTTTATATCAACCTTACATGCCAAAAGTCTTAGCTAACTCTAGAGAGATTACCTCTTTCTTTGTACTTACATATTTTCCATACCAGAAAAGAGAGAGTAGAGCATGTTTACATTTTAGTGTTGTTTTTCTCCCATTAGGATTTCCTAGGGAAAAAGGAGTCTAGAGCATCATTACTTTTTAGGGTTGCTTGTCTCCCATAAGGATTTTCTAGGAAAATAATTGTGTTGATTGTCTAGAGATATGTATGTGTGTGTTTCATTATGTTCTCTATTTCTTACGTTGTGTTTCATTATGTTTTATATTTCTTACATTTATGCCCTCCTATTTTTCTTTCCAATCAAGGTTTATAAAGTAACATGAGAAGCAACATGAGACTTGGAAAAATCATTTTCATTATCTATATGGAAGGCAAGAAGGATTATATCCTCTTAACCTTAAGCTTATGTAGTTTGTCAATTTTTATCATATATTTTTTGGTAAGGGTAAATGTTTTTTTATCTATAGTAAGTCATGAGTTCCCCAATTTTACCTTATGTAAAGCATGATTCTAGGATTACTACAATTTGTACTTGGTTTTTTATTGTGATGATGCCCTGTCTCAATCACTTGGCCATCTCTTGATGGGTAGTTGAATCTTTATAACAATACTTAAGTAATATTTATCTATTTGTATTATGTGAAATGTAAAAAATGGTATACTATTTTTCATAAAATTGTGTTGAGTTTATCATATATTTCGATGAAAGTTGATTATATGACACGTTTTCTTTAAAAGGATCTAGCAATTTTGTTAAGGTATGAATTTGCAATTTTGTGTGGCTCTCTATCAACCTTCACTTCCTCATTTCTAGAAAAAATCTACTTGCTCATTCATATACCCACTTTGTATTCAAATGCATGAGTTTTGAACTCTCGGTAACTATGTTTTTCCACGCAGGAAAATTATATGTCACATTTTATACTAACTCTAAATATTATTTTGAAGTTTGGGTTACTGTTATTCTTTTATATAATTTAATATTAGATATAAGTTTAAATTGAAATCTACTTAGATGAAATATAGCTTAGATATGGCATTTGCAAATTATTATCTATTTATTGAACTAAAAGACATAATTATTACACATGTTTAATTTACATTCAAATGCTTCTTTGATTTATCTCCTATAGCTTAATGTAATGCTAGATATATAATTTAAGTTGAAGGCCCATGAGATAAATATGATTTCTATGTGACATTTGTATTGAATCATCTATTTGTTGTGTTATATGAACATAATTGGTACGCATATCTAATTTGCATTACTAATATGTCATGCTTGTTTAATTTATCTTTTATAGATGACCAGAGAATCCATTTTTAATCTATCCCTTTTGACTTTGGATATGTGGGTAATACTCATCCGCATATTTTTCTATCATAAAGCACTGAGTAAAATTGTATTCCATTTGTGTCAATGTTAAGGTTAAGCACATGGATTAAATTTTTATATAAGATACATTGCCATGGTGTACATTTATATCTAAAGAGTCCAAAAGCTCATTCAAGACCATATGTTTTGTTGATGTAGGTTGATTGGTTAGATTGCATTTCTTTTGCAGTTGTTGTTGTGGGCCTTACCATCTATTCGTTCTAGTAATTGCTGAAACTAATATTTCACCTTTTTGTTTTAAATAGAAATAACTTTTAAAAGACATTTTAATATGTAAAATTAAGGAAAACCCTTTTTTTCCTATGTGAATATGATAATGTCTAACATGTGCTTTTTATTTCTGCAGTAATGATAGAGAACACTATTGTGGTTGAAAATGGTCTAAATGAAACCATACCATACACACAGCTCAATGAAAAGACAGAACCTAATATAGCAGGCATAAAAATACTTTGCTACAAAATGATAAAACATGTGAGTGCAAAATTTAAAACATAAATCAAGATATCAAACACAATGATATTATGATGGAGAGAATATTTCTGCAACCAAAATGAACATGCAAACCAAAAACTGTAATAAAAAGATTACAACATATCATTGAAAAATTTAAAAACATAAATAACCTAACACACAAGGATATCTCAAAACACCTGAATGCATATGTAGAACAAAACATGTAATAGAATATTTTGATACATACAACACTGCACATTTTTAAAACATAAACTAACTTAGCAGACAATAATATTAAATTACATAATTGTTTGTGCAGTTGAATTGATGTGCATAGAAAAATTGGGAATATAAATCTTTGATGCATACAACACACAAATGCAAAATCCTAAAAGATAAATCAATCTTGCAAATAGAAGGGTATTTAACTAGACAGAAATGTCCATATAGATTCAGTCAGAAACCCAGACTTGGAAACCTTTTTTTCAGCCAGAAAAAAATGCTGATGTATATTAATCAGTTCATATGCATATAGACATATTCTCAGCTATACAGCGAGAAAAACGGGATATATCATCCAACAGTATAATTTACCTATCTAAGAAAGAGAGGCAAAGAATACAATGTGAAACATATTACGTGGGGTTTTAACCACATCCCATCATGATCAGAAAACCATACATCCCTGTATAAAAAGCAGAAATGATAGAGATATAGAAAAATATGTTATACATCAGCAGATAGACACTAGGAAAGACATATGAAAGTTCAGGAAAATCTTCTTTCTCTGGTAGAAGTGGGAGCGGCCGCGGCGGGAGTCTCGATTTCCTGTAGCCATGGAAGAACAGACTAAGAGATATTTTCTAAAGAAACCAAAAGTATTTCTCAGTTCCAAGAAGTTTGGGAAGGGGAAACGACCTGGAAAAGGTGGCAACAGGTTTTGGAAGAATGTGGAAACAGGCTTCAAGACACCCAAGGAAGCTATTTAAGGGACAAGCTTCAAGACACCCTAGAAATGGTGGCAATAGGCTTCAAGACACCCAAGGAAGCTATTCAAGGGACCTACATCGACAGGAAGTGCCCACTCACTGGTACTATTTCAATAAGAGGTTGTATATTAGCTGGAACATGTTACAGTGCTAAAATGACACGGAAAATTATTGTCCAAGAAAATATTGCACAACTTAATAGACCTTTTCTGATAATTGTTTCTCAAAGGCTAGAAAGCTACAACAAATGGAAAGAAAAAATGCTGGTCATTTCTAGAGAATCAAGAAACAGGTAGTCCTAAAATGTAAAATGGAGGGCAGCAAATTGAAAGAAAAAATGTTGGTCATTTCTAGAGAATCAAGAAACAGGTAGTCCAAAAATGTAAAATGGAGGGCGGTCACGGGTTTTTCGTATCAAATTTGTTTCAGGATAGGTTTCTACTAGAGACAGACCCCTAGGGTGCAGTTTCCACTGACATTATCTGAATATATGAAAAAGGAGACACCAAAATACAGAAAAGAAGACTTAAAAAAAACAGAATCGGCCTTTCTTCCAATAAAATGATTTGAATATAAAATATCACAAAAAATCGAATACTAGTGGAAAAAATTGAATTAAAGTTCTGCAACCATTCATCATCATCCTCCCATTTCACTTCTGTTTTCTAATATTTAAATCTAACGACCAAGACAATATTGCACGACATAAAAAATTTATAATAAGATATTAGCAATCAAAGACTCATTAAAAAATACAAATTATAGTTCTGCATGCATGGTATTGCACCACGTAATTCTCTGTTGGAATAGAAAACCACGTAATTCTCTGCTGGAATAGTTTGATCGTTAGGGTATGTTTTCTTCAGTTATTTTAAATAGAGGGCGAGTTTGATCATGCTAATAGAAAGTGTATATATATATAAACCATCACCATTACTACTACTCGAAAAAAACTGTAATAGCATCTGCTTTATGTATTTAGCATTCTCTGAAATTAGGGTTTTGATTTTATTGGAAGGCAGGGCTATGGTCTGAACACATCCCCTCTCAGCCGTGAGATTATATTATTCATTCTTCGCGTGTGGAGGTCTGGCTTATTGAAGGGCTTATCTAAGTTAACAACATGTGTTCTATTGTTTTGGTTGTTGGTTGCAAGTAGATAATCCTAATTCAAAATTTACGTTATGAAAGCTACATTACAGATGATATTCAGAACCTTGGACTACATTGGCGTCACCAACAGAAGGAAAATTAAATCTAAATCTGCTAATGTGATCTTTACTTTTATCATGATGAGATACCAAGCAAGCCAAAAAAGAAGTCCGAGCTTGAACGCATATTCGTTGGCAGAAATCACATCACTAATTTCCATAAACATGATTTTTTTTCATAGACACCTATATCTTTGCTTACATAATTTGAAAAATACTATTTTTTAAAATACAAAATTTACATTCGCTGGTGCCTCCATAGACCTAAATTGAAAGATATGCCATTTCATGGTTTTAGTTATGCTGTCTCAATAGTCAATGAAAGAAAATATTCACCTGAGGGTCACTTTCATCTGCCCCCAACGAACAATGAAAGCAGAATTATAAAATCAAACTTGCGAAGATTGATTGATCATGATTGGTCGAGTGGTATTTGCTCATTTGGAGCCAATATTGATAGACCGGTATGCCAGCTTCTTGTCTAGCTATCCATCTATATGGCCGGAATATCTAATAGCACAGACTATGTGCACAATAAATTGTGTTGTATTTTAGTTATTATAATAGAATCCATACTTAAAAAAATATTGATATACATATTTTCCCTTTTCCCTATTAAGGTGCAGAGGGTTTCTAGCCAAGAAAAAGTAGGCAGTGCCTAAGAATTAAAAATATTTGTATTCATATTGAAACTGATCAAATGCAACATCTTAGTTAATTATCCACAGCCAATGTGAAACTCACAAATGCAAACTGATCGTATGACATACCTGCATGGTATTGCACTAAAATTAAACAATATTCATGCAAGTGAGGTAAGGTCGAACATACCCGACGAAAGGAGCAACAACGTCGACGAAAGGAGCAACAGCGCGGACGGGAGGACCAACAACGCTGACGGGAGGAGCCAAAACGCGCGAAAAGAGCAACAACGACAGTGATAGAAATACGCGCAAATAATGAAATCGGTAAACAAATCAACTTCGTGGGCGATTTATTTATAGAAACTAGTTCGGCCGAACTATTGTAAAAGTAAAAGTTCGGCCGAACTCACAGTTCGGCCGAAATTTTGTTGGAAGTTCAGCCGAACTTTTGTTGCCGGTTTTCCCATCTTCGGCAAAAATTCTATTTGCCCGCGCCGTCAGTGTACCGTCAATCTAAACGGAATCGCGAGTTCGGCCGATCTTTCTAAGAAAGTTCGGCCAAACTATTGCTGAAAAACGTTTTCGGCCCCCGATTCTCACAAAAGTGTAACCCAGCTTCACGTTTCCGCCCATTAACAATACCAATTTCATCAACCCATTTAATTTCCCATTAAAAAGAAAAAGAAGAGAGTTATAATTAAAATTACCTTGTAACAGCCTCATAAAGGCACCAACAATAAGGTCTAGTCCAAACACTCGTAAGAGACATCATTGGATATGCAATAAAGAAATACCCATCATGAAAAAAATGCAATAATTATGGGGTATAGAAATAGTGAAATTGATCAATTGTGACAACATCTCACAACAATTAATAGAAAAGTAAAAAATACAAAATGTCAGACATCATAAATTTAGTAAAAGAAAGTACATAAGAAATAACTAAACTTACTCAAAATATATAAGCTAAAATTCAAGAATTGGAAATATCCCACTACAAATATACCCTACATTAGGAAAGAGACACATAATTAATATACACTGATGCTATTGTAGGCTTGAATCCATACAATATCATGATTAGAATAACTACCATCATCATCATCTTCTACCATTTCATCAAACTCACAAAAGAAACCTTCACTTTGACATCTATAAACAAGATATGTTAGAGATTTTATCAACCATTTCTAACTTCCATTAATTATTTCTTTAATAATATTTACAATTTAGAACCTAATATATTGTACAATAATATCATAATGATGTATTCAAATACCTAACAATATTTTTTTTTTTTTTTAAATTTGGTGTGTAACTTAAACATCAATATGCAAACTCGTATCATATCACTATACAAAATCCAAATTAGTAACATGGATTACTTAAGCAAATGACTCCACTTTTAACATATTACAAGCCCTGAAAGTGTATGAAAATGTTAGGAGAGGAAGCATAAATACAATTGTAAATTCGACCATATAAACAAAATCAAAAGAAAGTTAGCATCAACATAAAAATTACTACAATTGAGGACATAGAGTAGCATAATGATATTCTTAGTTTTCCAAGGATAACAAAAAATAATTTTCTTCAAGCACAAATTGAGCTTCTTCATTACTCCAATAAACCAATTCTATGATCATTTCTACCACCATCATACCTTCAAATGAATAAAATCACAAACTACATTCAACAAGCATTTCACCTTTTTCATCCAACTCCATTCATTTTCGCTTCTTATGTATTCCAAGTATTCAATTTATAGGCCAACCCCATATAAGTCCACCATTTTCCATTTCCATACTAATGAAGATAAAAGAAAGAACCATTATTTTGAATATAAATGATACCCAAGTGTAGTTATATGAATTTGTAAGGAAGAAGTATTTTTTAACTTTTATGGGAAGGTACAAGAAAAGTTGTGTGCTTTTTCTATCTTGAATAGAAAATAAGGAAGCTACATTAAGCCATCCTATAACAAAAATTTTTCAATTCCTTGAGGAAAAATTATATCTAAGAATAAAAAAAACTAATATACATATGAATAAACCATCCTTATTCATTTCAAACTATTGTACACCAACATATCAATTTCTATAAGGTTTTTAGTTTCCATATAGGAAGATTCAATATCATATGAAATTCCATGTTTTCGCCTCAAAACATCAAAATTTCAGACATGAAAACTTATACAATTTAATACCACTTCATCAAAATCAATTCACAAACTATAGGAATTCATATGAGTCCAACAAAATCAAAGGTATCATTAAATCAATGTTTGGTTAATTTTCTTTAAATAGCCAATGAGAATCCTATTAAATATCTTAATTAAAATATAACCACCACATTATCTAGTTAAGTGGTCCTTATCTACATGTATGGGATATAAATGCCTAATGTTTCTAAATTTATGATTGAATTAATGAGTAGTTGGTAATGGAAAAGAATTTTTATATATAGGTGGAAAAATAACTAGTGATTAATGAAGTTATGTCAAAAGCCACACCAAAAGTATCTAGTGGATAATTGAATATGTGTTATCATCTTTAAATAATAAAAATAATATTCTCAATTAAAATAGGCCTACCATCATGAGGAAAGGAATGCATAGGAAAACATCCAAAACACCCTTGAAGTTACAAAATGCAGACATATGAGGGAAATTCCATTGATCACGAAAGGATTGAAAAAATAGATATTTTACTACATAGTTGATTATGGTATGTAAAATCATGTTTGGCATAAGGTAAATAGACCATAATACTATTTCATGGTTTCCAAATGGCTATACTTGTTATATGAGTATCATTTGAAAGGTGAATCTCAATTACATACTATCGCCCAAAAAAATAATTGCTTCTCTCCCATTCATGTTGAATTCCCTTAAGTAATTTCATCTTACATTAAATATGAATTTCACCTTTTTCATCCAAATCCATTCATTTTCACTTCATATGTCTTTGAAATGTTCATTCTATGGGCCAACCACCAAATAAGCTCACCTCTTGTATTTCCATGACAATAAATAAAAAGAAAGACCCAAGCCTTGCACTATAAATTATATCCACGTGCAGTTATATGAAGATATAAGAAGTTATACTTTTTTCAATTTTATACCAAAATGCAAGAAAAGTTGTGTGCATTTACTATAATAAATAAACTATAAGAAAGATACACTAAGTCTTCTTATAGAAAATTGTTCTCAATTATGTGAGGAAAAATGATATCTGAGACTCAAACAAGTTCTTATATACATTAATCTACTATCCTTAGCTAATGCAATCCATTGTACATAAACAAATCAATTTACATGAAATGTTATTCACTATAGAAAGCTACAATATCCTATTAAATTCCATTTTTTCACCTCAAAATATCAAACTCTTAGACATATCAACTTCTATTGTTAAACAAAATTTCAACAAATGATTCAAAAACCTATATGAATGAATATTGTTCGAAACAGTTGGAAGTTATCACTAAATAAATGCTTATTAATTTAATTCATTAAATAGCCAATCAAAGTCCTCATAAATTAACGCACACCTAAACATCCCAAACACCCTTCATGTTTCAAAATGCAACTATATGAAGCTATGAAAATTTAGTGATCACAAAAGGTTTGAAAATATAGATAGTGTGTTATTTAGTTTATTATTCCATAAAACCTTGTTTCATAGAGGATACATAGACCTTAAGACTATTTCAGGTTTCTTGAGGGTGATTTTTTATGAGCATGGTTTGAAAGGTAAATCTTAGGGACACACCCTAACCCAAAAAAATGGATAATTTTCTTTCCCATTACTCTTGAAGGCTCATATTCTATCTCATTTACTATGACAAATTTAATCTCCTTTTGAGGTAAATACCCTCCCTAAATAAGGGTCCCTCTAGTATATGATACAGATAGCATCCTTAATTCCCCTCCCAAATAATCTCCCTTGCCAGATTTTGGTCCATCTAGTATATGATTTAGGAAAACTTGTTTAATTCCCTTCGTCCATCATTCAACATTAATTTTAGGTTTTTCATCTAAGGCCATTCATTTTCCCTTCATATGTCTTCCAAATTTTCATTTTGTAGGCCAACCACCATATATGTCCACCATTTTGCATTTCAATACTAATGACTATAAAAAATATTGAAGCTTGTCATTATGAAATATATCCACACTTAGTTATATGAAGTTATGAGAAAACATATTTTTGTTCACTTCTATACTAGAATTTGTGTACCTTTACTATATGAATAAACAATAAAGAATCTAAAATACGCCATCCTATAACACATTGTGCTTAATTTTTGAGGAAAATTATATCTACTCAAACCAAACAAGATCTTAGACACATGACTCAACCAGACTTAGCCATTGCAATCCTTTGTACATGAAAAATCAATTTCTAAAAAATTTTGGGCTTCCTTATATAAAGTACAATATGCTATGAATTCCATATTTTAACCTCAAAAAATCAAACTTTAAAACATAGAAATTGTGACAATTCAACAAGTCTTCATCAAAACGAGTCCATAACCTATATGAATACATCTCAATCCAACAAAATGAAATCTATCACTAATAAATATTTAGTTAATGTTCTTTAAATAGTCAATTGAAAACCTAATAATTCTTTACTACAATATAACTATCACATTATCTAGTGAGAGGAGACTCACATCTGCATGCACTAAGGGCTATAAATTCCTAGAATTTACGAATTTATGATTGAATTAATGACTAGATCGCAAGGGGAAAACAATTTTCTACTCAATTGGTAAACCAAATAGTGTTTGATGAATTTATGTCAAAATTCACACAAAAAAATTATGGAATGGATAATTCAAGAGGTGTTGTCATTTTGAAATTATGAGAAGAATATGCTGAAAGACAATAGGTTCATGAATGGGATCAAAGGAATGCATACTATAACATCCAAAAGGTCGTTCATGTTACCAAATGAAACCATATGATATGGTAAAAAATTTAGTGATCACAACATGTTAAAAGAATAAATAACGTGCTAAAACGTTGATTATGCACTATAAAATAATGCTTGGAAAATAAGAAATAGAGCTTAAGACCAGTTCATGGTTTCCCAATGGTAAGATTTGCTATATCAACATGGTTTCAGAGGCAATTCTCAAGGACATACTTATTGAAGTTCCCTCTAGTACATGTTTTAGGGAAACATCCATAAGTATCTTCCCAATTATATCCTATATTAGGAAACAAACACAAGGGTTTGAAAATCCATACAATATCATCATTAGCATCTCTATTATCATCATATTCAATGATTTTGTTATCTTCATGTGAAAAATTTGTGGCTTTGACATTTGTTATCATATGTAAAATGCACACTCATATGTACGAATTAATAGACACTCAAAGTTAGTGATCAGCACATATCGGGGTGAAATTTCTAACTCAAAAAACATGGGCAAGAGAAATCAAAAGCTTTCCTAAGGGAAGTTAAAAAATTAGACCACTTGGGTGCATCATTACCAGAAATTAGAATTCACATGATTGTTTCTTCCATAGCCACATAGAGTGAGAACCTCAGGCTACTAACTTCCTTGATAAACATTCCAAATCTTGACATGATGGGCTGAAAAATTTGAGCCTTGAGCCCCAATAATCCTTAAAGGAAAGGAATTAGTATCTCTCATATCATTTATGAGGTGAACCAAAATATTGATGAGCCAAAGGGAGGAGGAGTTTCCAAGAAATTCTACAATAGACGAAAATAAGAAGAATAAAAGTATTGTTATTATTTAAAAATTGAGCCCTAAGCAATCAAGAATTTCATTGGGAAGAGGATTTAATATTTGAGATATTATTCCTACTTCTTTGTATGAGAGATAAAGCTTATAAAGAGATGGAGGAAAGGAACCTCCTTTTTGAGAATTTTTTGTTTACTTACAGTGCTTTATTTACCCATATTTTTCCACTAACCACAACCAATTTCTTGTGATCTCCTGGTACAGAACAACAAACTGCAAGAAATTTTTATTTGGTACTCCATAGCAAGAAAAACACTACCACATGATGGATACTATACTAATTTCATTGATCTAAGGATTTCTTTTGTAGGAACTTATCTATGCATTTTCATTCCATTGTGCTTATATTACATCTCTAAAAATTTTGCAAGACCTCTTGGACCTATTTTCAGATGGGAAACTTGAATGTTCAATTTTTTTAGTAGGTATTTTGTCTATGTGCAAAGGAAACATAGTGTGTTTGACATAGAGCACAAAAAACCATTGTAATTTTTCTTTCCTAGGTGATTGGGAGCATTTAATGGATTTCCTTCATCTTTCAATATTTTTTCGAGTTTGATGGTTTACTAATCATTATTATTAGAGTAATTACATAGTATTTTCTTTCAATCTATATTTTTCCCATAGATTAATTAAGGGGAAAAGTAAGTGGCCACATTCCACATATCCTTTTCAATTTATTTTTCTATTTTTCACAAGTCACATAGCTTAGTTAGTAAATGATTATGTGGCCCATTATCCACTTATCTTGTTTACTAACCAAAGAATTTTTATTTCATTAGTTTTTGGGACTAGGACAAAGTGTTACTAAAGAAAGTAAGTAGCCCATGCTTCCCTTGAGTCTTTTAGATGATCCTGAAATTGCATATGAAAAATTTCTTAAAGCACTTGAGTTTTATATCTCCCTTTAGGCATACATAGTGTAATAGAAAAAATATTAAGTGGCCCACTACCCACATATTATTTCTTTTTCATGCAAGGAACAATCGAAACTTAGTATAATTAGAGGATATTATAAAGGATCATTGCATATCCACATATTATCACACTTTGTATGTTCACTATGCCACTTGCGCACATATTACACATCACACACTAAGCTTCTATAAGCTTTCTGTAAAGGGAATCGAGTTTTCGAAGGTTTTGTACTTTTTTTATTTTTCATTATATTCTCATGCCATAAGTGAAGAAATACTATTAAAAGAAACCATAACTTGAACCAGATATATTTCCCCATACGAGCCCCAAAAGAATTTATAGTTCAGGTAAGGACGACGTGGGTAGGCATCCCATAATATGCTATGGCATTCTAAATTATTTAAACATGTAAGTTGACTTTTAGGGTGACTCAAATCCTTTATCATCGCATGGAAAAGACTACTTGAGCACCTCACCTATATAGTTCTTGGTATAGGTAACTAATTAGCAAGAAGCTAAAGACTCGACTTCTCATGTCAGAAGGAGGTATCTTAGTGGAAAAAATTAGAGCATCCTTTCCCTAAACGTGGAGGTGTGAGAAGAAATAAATACTCTTTCATTAGCTTGGTTAATTATTTTGGTTGCAGGAAGCGTCACGAGTTCTTCAGGATGTAAGGCCGAGTCACTTTGAGAGTGTTAAGGACTAATAGGTCTTCATAATTTCTTTTATCAAACGAAAAAAAAAAAAACAAAAAACCAATTTTTCTTATTTGATTTATCACATAGAATAGCTTAAAGGAAAAGTAACCACTTATTTTTCACTTTGTTTTATGCGTTTCATTTTTCTTTGATATATAGTCCCATCCATAATAAGAAAAAATAACACACACTTGACACGATAGGGGAACCCATATTTCCATTTGACTCTAGGTTCTTTCAAAACCTTCCCCATTACATAGAGGTGTGCATGGTCTCTCGCCATTTAGGCATAGAAGAGACCACACAACCATTATGATATGATCATCCTTTATCGATGCAACTTTGATTGTGACCCCTCCCCCTTAAACTACCCCTTTCAGCACCCCTCAAGGTTCTCCACATGCTTAACTCTTGGGTAGCCGGCACATAACACCTCTAGAGAGTCCTCGTGGTTCCCATCAGGGTAACCCCTCTAACACTTCCCCGCAAGTAACTCCTTGAAACGTTGTTGTTAAAAATCATTTTGAGATGGAAAAAAACAACCAAGTCTCATTTTTATCTTCCTTAAATCTTCAAAACTTGAGAAAGTTAACAAACAACCCCATTACACATGGCCATATTTTCCCACCCATGCCTACAAAGTTACCTTCGAATATCCAAAAATTCAAAGGGTAACAAGAGGTAGACTCGAGAAACCATGTTATTAATTTTCACTTGTGCTACTCATCCAAAAACATCACTGACGACACCATTCACATCCAACAATTTCAATGCACCCTCATAGGGCCAACAGTGAAATGGTATATAGGGGAGACCTTACATTCCCATTCATCCTTTGACTCTCTTACCATGGCTTTTCTCACTTTTTTCCAATTTGAAAGCCGTTAAGATTCAGGATTGGAGTTTTAAACCCATTTTAAGAAAACATCGACCACACATATTTACGACCACATTCATGAACGAAAGAAATGTCGTAGCTTATGCAAATCTCATATAGAAAAAATAATTATCTTCAACTTATTCTTGATATCCCTCACCTCTGAAATATCAAAGGATGTCGCCTCTTAATGGCCTGAAAACAAGGAATAGGTTATCTAAAAATATCAACAATATTATCTCATATAGTCGCAATCATGATACCTCTACCATGTCCTCTGAGATTCTCCTTGCCTCCTATATGTTAGACGAGAGGTAATAGGATAATTAAACACTGCAAAAGCGTTGATGAGAACCATAGCTTAGAATTAACCTAGAAACATTGACGAGCAGCCTTGAAACATGTATGGTGGCTAAAAATATTACCAATAGTAGGATCCCACATGTGTAGGGCAACCACAATCCAACAATAGATATTATCCTATTCAACCTTCATGCATGCAGAATCTCACTATGAAAATTTAACCAATACCCTGCCACGCATGGTAACGAGTACCCTCCGAGAAACAATGGTCAATAACCTTGCATGAATGGTACTTAGTGCCCAACCACCCAAAGAGGTTAGTACCCTTCTAGGTCCGAGGAGTAAATTTCCACTTCCAAAAGCTTGTATTCCAAACAAGGACAAGGAACACCTATTTTCCCTTTTGAGCACCCCAACATAATAAACCTCCAACGTAGCCTAATAATGGGGTGAATTTTGTTCAACCATATTTATAGAAATAAAAATAGTCATTTGAACAAATCAAAACCCAAAACCCACCTAATACCACTACAAAGAAAGGGAAGAACAAACAAAAAGGGGAATCTGGAAAATGGGGAAACAACCAGCAATAACCTTTGTCGGTGCAGGATCGGGGAATCCCAACTAGAATCAAAACTAGGGTTAGACCAATAATAACCCACATCAGTAAAAAGAAAAATTTATTATACGGACTAAGAATTATTGTGCTATTTGTGGAGAGTATGGAAATTATCCCATAATTTCCCACAATTCCATGGGTTGAGTAGGATGAAATATGCGAGAGTGCAAGGGGAAACAATTGATCAATACTTATGCATGAAAACAATAGGTTACATATATAAACATAAACACATAGATGCAAAAAAAATAAAACTTCCTTTCATTAATATCAAATAATTTATATATGTTCACATACAGAATGGAAATAAACTAGCTCGGGTGATGGTAGTTTATTTATGAGAAGAGATGTGGCAGCTATTTTCTCTACCCAAAATGTACAGCGATGCAACTGTAGTGTGATTCCAAAATCATCATGGAACAAACACTTGAACGAACAAAGAGGTGTCCGAATTGGCATAACAGTGCATCATATAGCTTCTCGTATGTGTTGCAAAATTCTGGATATCTCTTGTAAAGATGTGGTGAACACGAAGTATCATGCCCACACGAGTTGAGAACAATGGGTAGCAACATGATAGGTGGTTTGATGAGTAAGTATGCAAAATTTTTGGGGTTACTCTTCTTTTACTTAATGTTTAAATGGAATTTTTGCATGTATGGCGACCCTTTTTTATGGTGATTTTTCTACAACTTCCCTTGTGCTTGTATGAAATGTAGGGGTCAATGGTTTTTGTGGATGACCGTTTCCTTCCCGAGAATGTAATGATTCCATTATTGATAGACGTACACAATGTGATTGAAGGCTTTTGCATAAAAGAGATCCATGCGCATAATAGAGTGTGTGTTCCTTTCAGCAAATGAATCCTCAGCTAAATCTTCATAAAAACCACTTACAATTCAACTCAAAATATATATAAAGGAGAGATCCAATCAATAAATAAAATACTGTTATATACTAACAACAATAACTTCAGATTCGAACCAATTTGGCCAAATATTACAATTATGGGCCTCTCGACTCTTGCCTTTTACATAAACTCTCACACCATTTCTCTCTATCTCACTCTTTCCTATTCCATTCTCTGTCTCTCTATCCTCACACAAAGCTTCACATTTATACATAATTATGGATTAATTCCAATCCATGATTTCCTCCACAGGTATCTCAACCAAACTCTAAAATAGATTTATCCCTTTTTTGACTCAACTGAGTTCCATTTAAGGAGTTCCTAATCCCTAAATTATCTATCCAACTCAACTCCACCCATATTCTCAATTAATTAAGAGAATATTTACAATAATCCACACTCAAATTTTTCTCTCTATTTCTTTTTTAAAATGTACATAATTTGTAAAATAATTACAAAAACATCACCCCTAAATCACACAAATAAATAATGAAAATTAATCTTGATGCTCATGCATCACACTCCCCATGTAGATATGTTTCCATAGACTCCTGTCTATGAGGTATGACAATTTTCTGTAATAATGTGACATCCACAAGTCTTCATGACTT
The DNA here is from genome assembly GCA_034641835.2 of Pinus albicaulis. Taxonomy (NCBI): domain Eukaryota; kingdom Viridiplantae; phylum Streptophyta; class Pinopsida; order Pinales; family Pinaceae; genus Pinus; species Pinus albicaulis. The sequence goes on along the minus strand of CM076572.1, from coordinate 164,976,434 downwards.
GCTCCCTCCAGGATTCCAAACTCTGTTTTTCCGTTGGTATTTTAAAGTATCAACTCCATTTTGTAAATTTGCACAGAATTTCCAGAATATTATTTTCACAATACTATTGAATGTAACTCTTTCTTTTCCATACCAGATCATCTTTATTTCAGGAATTATAGGCTTGTGTATAATCACTGATACCCATTCTTCTGGTCTCCAAACTATGAAAGAATCTCGAACTGGTTTTACATCAACATCACTCATTCTATCAACCGCATTCCATCGGCCTCTCCAAAAATTTCTTCCACGAATTCCTAGGAGTAATTTCTCTTTGTCTGATGCTTCCGTCTCCAATTGTACTGAACACTGAACTTTCTAAAATGAAGAATAATCAAGAACTTCTTTTTTATCACAACTATAGTCATTGATTGCTCCTATAGTAACAAATTTCGCATCCAGTGTTGTACCTGCATTCATCAAAAAACTATTGCTTTTAAAAAGATAAGACCTTTCATCCTCTTTTGATGCTTCAAGCACCAATCTCCCATCATAGATCTTCTGGATTTCAGTAGATCCTGTTCTGAATTGCTGGATGATTTCAAATTTATCCTGTTGGATCAATACTTCAGTTTCCTTTATCTCTCTAAGGACATAACTTTCTTGTTGCTCCTCATCTTTCATCTCATCTCCAAATACTTTCTGCTCAATTTCTTTGATTTCAACATTATATTTATTAATGTTTCCTTTTGTACTTGCAGCCACATTATTATTTGAAAAGTTATAACATTCACTCAACTCTATAAATGTTAAAACCATTTCATCCCTATCATGCATGGCAAGTGCAATGTCTTTTGTATCAGGTTCTACAAGCTTCATCCCTCCTTAAGTTCCTTAATCCATTGTTCCAAGAACTCTATTTCCATGTGAAATTTTTCCAACATTTCATCACCACCTTCATTCTCAGTTTCATTCTTCTTCTTAAAATCCTCCTGAGTTATCATGTTTTCTGTATCATCACATTAAAAAATACTATCACCAATTTCATTAAGCAAATTCATTTGTTTACCTCCTTGGAATATCACTTTGGAATTTTAATTATTCTTCTACTCCATAACAGCTTCAACTCGTTGTCTTACCCCAAATAGGAATTCATCTATGATTTTTTTCTACTTCAATAAATCAGTACCTTCCTTCTTTCAAAGGAATTCTCCATCATACTTCACCTCAAGAGTTTCATTCATCTCCATACCAGTTTCACCAGACTTCCCACCATCTTCTACACATCTTGAAAACATACACAAACTATGAGATTTAAAAATACAAGGCTTCATAGCCTCATCTGCTTCTCTTTTCAACATGTCTTCCAATTCTTCTGAACTATTCCAATAGTCCATGAGATATTTCTCATTGATCTCTTCACCAAGAATTTCACCATGTTTAGGGCCACAAATGGAAACTTCCATTTTCAGCTCAGCCTGTCTAAGTTCTTCACATCTCATTTGCACACTCATCATCTCCTCAAGCTTCCTTAGCTCTTCTTTCAACTGTATGTTTACCTGATGTTCCCTCTTTGCATGTAGCCTCTTCCATTTCACTTTCTTCCTCATGGTCCAACCATGTCTCTGGTCTTTCATATTTCTCTGCAACAATTCCATCAATAACTCAAGGTGAACTTCTATCTCAGCCTTCTCCCGCTCATATTCTTCATCAGTCAACTGCTTACATATGTCATTTGCCTTGGCATTTTCCTTATTCTTTCTTCGATTGAGGTCTTTCTCAGAACCTATGAAATGACTACCAAAATTCATCTTCTCCTCCTTTGAAAACTTCATCTGTTCACTTATGGATTTCATTCAATCCCTTCTTTAGAAATGCTTCATCTTTGCCATCAAGAATGCAAGATTTCTTCCTATGCTTGGCCTCTTGTGGTTCTCTATCTTGGAATCATTTCTGGCAACTCTCTTGCTCCTCTTTGCTATAAACAATAACTTTAGTAATGATTGTGTTACAATGACAAACTCTTTGGGTGTCAGGCTCCGCCGATCATGCACCCAATTACATTCAAACCTTTGACTTGAATTACAACTCTTGACTCTAGACTTGACATCAAATCTTCATCTTGGATGAAAAATGCACCCTCTTGTACAATAAATCAATGATTAATCTTGACTCAATCTATCCAAATTTTCATTTGACCTTAACATCTGATTTGACTTCAAAGCTTGACCCAATAATTACAATAGTGGATATTTTGACTCTAATTCAAGTTATACAGTATTCCAATGAACATCCACCCTTAATACATTTCATGATGTAAAAGCTTCACTCCACCAATTCTCTTTCATACTCCATTCTTACTAATTACATCATGATACTTTAGCCTTTAAATTGAAATGAAATCCACCTTTCCCAATATTTATTTTATGGTGAAAATAAACCATTTAATTTTCAACATTTGAAATACCTTTTGGAAATGAATTTTCATACCTTACCTTCATCATCTTGGCATAGAAAATTTCCTGCACTTCCATGCACCATACAACTGCACATTATAAATTGCACATCAATTCACATCTCTTCACCTGTGTATAGAGAACAAGCTATTCATGTTCTCAACCTCTTTGATGAATAATTTAAAACTCGTACATTATGCCCATCCTGAACAACACCTCCTTAGGAGCCGCACATGATGGTAAAAACAATGGTTCTACAACATTGAGCAATTTTGTTTTTCTTGTGTTTTCAATCTTAAAACAAAAACCAAAAGAATTCTCCCATTTCCAACTACAAGCCTTGGTCCAAAATGCAGCCAAAACTGCGAAGAACCCACACTATACATAATAAACCACCTCGTCTATTATAAAAATGCATGTTTCTCTTTATATCACCCAGGATAACGCATTCTCCTTTTCCATTCATTTAAGCAGAACTTAATTTCCTTTAAAACTAGTGTGGTGATAAAATCTTATAGATCCACATTTAAAACATTTTCACTTTAATTCTTATTAACATTTGAAGAGCATGTTGACATATATATAAATCATTCCGACAAAATACTTATCTATAATTCCGATTTTGGTTAAGAAAACCAAAAATGTCAACATATAATATGTTCGATCCCACAATTTTACTTAACATACCTTTGCCCGACATTTATGGAAGCATCCATTCGATGGTTATTGACTATACGAAGGATATCGCACTTCAATGAGGATTTATGCATATATCCAGTGGATATCGCATCTCATCATGCATGAGGTATAAGCTTATTATTTCACATGAAATAAGTTGTTTTTAATTTCCACGTGTCAGCTTCTAAACGTTATCGCATTCTCTCCACCAATTACGGCTTACCATTCTCAACCGGTGCAATAAACCCTTAGTGGTTTTCAAACCCATCTTCATTTTTCCATTGCCTTTGACTCATAATTCCATTGTGCCACTCCGATTCATGTTTTCTGTCACCAATACTACCACCGCAGTTATGAATGCCAATTCACATATATAAAACCAATTTTCAAGACTCAAAACATAGTTATGAATGCAAATTCACATTGTCATCACCTCTTGACTCCACTGTGACAGCATTATAGGTTGTAATGCAGTCTCGGTAGCAAGGCCTACACATCGACCGGTTGCAATATTCAGTTTTTGATTTTCCAAGGCCTGCACGTCAGCCTGGTTTCCGATTTTCCTTTACGCATCATCTCCAGCATTCTACAATGTCACATTCAATGTTTGACTACCTTTGCATTCAGTCTACAACATTGGATTGTCTCCTTTGTTGGCCAAAACCACATTTAGTTTTCATCTGCTTCACTAGTGACACTGAATCTAATTGCACACACCTTCCTGCAAATACCACACTTGTCCATTGCATATATAAAACATATTTTCAAACCGAATTCAACTATCCATTCATGCAGTTCCCACTCCAATGGCAGATTATATTCCAAATGGACAAGACAGAAACAAAGTTGCAGATGCTTACCTCTGCAAGCTATATTGGCCGAGATCTATACTCAGATTCAAAATTTTCATTTTTAACTTTATACATCAACAAAGTCTAGCACTCTGCTACAATATAGGCACTTAATTAAATAAACAATTCACCACCTAGGACGTGGTTCACAAAGGAATGGATACCACTCTGCAGTTCATGCACTAATGCAAACAAGATTTTGTAGTTTCTCTTATACACTCATAAAAAAAATGATGGAAACGTAGATACAAATTTTAAGAGAAATTTTACCACATAAGAGACATTGACATGAATGAGCAATGCTACTTTGGATGCTTCTGCATTGCTTCAATCAGCATTTGTAATCACAAAACATTGTGCAGCTCCTCAACGCATTAAACTTGCTTCCAAAATCAATCACATATTCAAGTCAAACCTCCAAGACATCCGATCACACCTCGCTAGGCATGGATCTTCGGCTCTGATACCAAATGATGCAGGGATTCTGCACAAAATAGATCCTTGCACATAATAGAGTGTGTGTTCCTTTTAGAAAATAAATCCTTAGCTAAATATTCATAAAAACCACTTACAATTCAACTCAAAATATATATAAAGGAGAGAGCTAAACAATAAACAAATTAATGTTATATAATAAAAATAGGAACTTCATATTCAAACCAATTTGCCTGAATATTAAAATTGTGGGCCTCTCAGCTCTTTCCCTTTACATAAACTCTCACACCATTTATCTCTATCTCACTCTCTCCTATTCCATTCTCTGTCTCTCTATCCTCACACAAAGCTTCACATTTATACATAATTATGGATTAATTCCAATCCATGATTTCCTCCACAAGTATCTCAACCAAAATCCAAAATAGATTTATCCCTTTTTTGACTCAACAAAGTTCCATTTAAGGAGTTCCTAATCCCTAAATTATCTATCCAACTCAACTCCACCCATATTCTAAATTAATTAAGAGAATATTTACAATAATCCTCACACTCATATTTCTCTCTCAATTTATTTTTTTAAATGTACATAATTTATAAAATAATTACAAAAACATCACCACCTAAATCACACAAATAAAAAATGAAAATTAAGCTTGATACTCCTGCATCACAATGGAATACATATATTTGTCAGAAGTGGGATAACTTGATACTATGTATGAAAGTGTCTCACTATGAAATGTCGTTGGATTCCCCTGTTGAGTAATAAATGCACCAATAGCATAGTCAGAGGCACCTATATCAATCTCAAATGGTTTATGTCGTGCATAGGAGCGTCGTCTTGAGGTTGTGGCCATAATATTGTTCTTCAGCTAAGGGTGAATAATAAGGAAAACAAATTTCCCAGTCTACGAAATGATCTTACTGCATTAATTTTCATTGTTCAAAGTGATGGTGGTAGGAAGTGGTACATATGGTATCCTGCACAACGTATTTCCCAAAGTAGTAATAACATTATTAGGCTTGGACTCATACACAACATGTCACTTCCACAAGTATGATTAGCCTAATAATACATCACCAAATTCAATAGGAGAAACATCACATCGTACCTCATCTCTTAAGGTCTTGATGTTGTAGGGGCGGCGACACTGCTTGATGACGTGAAGATCTCATCCTTGGTGAAGCCACCCAATGGTGTACAGATGCAGGTGTGTTGTGGTTGGTATTCCTAGACTTTTGACAAAATCTTCTAAAATGAGGTTCTTTTGGCTCACGCTATCAACAATGAATTGCAATGGAGAACCCTTCACCCACATCTACGAGTGGAAGATACGCTCCCAATATTATGGATCTTTGTGTTCTTCCTTATGGATCTTCTTGGTGGAAAAAATGGCACTAGGATCTGCATCAATAGTCTTCTTCCCTTTATCATTCCCCTTGTCAAGTTCTGACTTAGAGTCAGAACATGCATCTAATTCAGAATCTTTCAGCTCATCCAATAGTCACTGCTTGGCTCGACACTCAATCGTATTGAGAGTGCCTCTCTTACGGAACTCACACCACTTTCCTATGAACTTGTCTTTCCTTGTGATGTTGTTATTTTCTTACGACTTCCAAGGGTTTTCCTAGGTCACATCACCTTGAATTTCTCCTTTTTTCTATTATTTTGGGGTACATTTCCCTTGCTTCATATTCATAGATCCAAAATCTCACTTCTTATTTTTAAACTTATTCTTTACCTTGACAACATATCGATAAGAGACAGTAAGCGAGGATATATCTAGGAACTCCAATTTTTCCTTAATGTAATTGTGTAAACAACCACAGTACTTGAGTACCAAATATCACTCAAAATCCTTCATACCCAGCTTCGTGCCAAGGGAAAGAGAACCATTTGTGAACTCTAACACATCTTGGTCCCTTCCTTGCCACAACCTGGTCTAACTTATGTATTTATCATCATATCCCTCGAGTGGGTAATATTTTTCCTTGATTGTGTCTCAGAAATAATTCCAAGTAGTTGCAATTGAAAATAGTGATGATTCCCTCTCATACTTTTACTCATAGTAGGTTTCCCACTAGTCCTTGACATGGGGGGAAGCTTTGAGGAGTCCAAAATTAATCCCTTCCCGATTGGAAAATTCATGAACCTAAAAGTATCATTCCAACATATTTAACCATCTATTTACAGAATTTTCATCTATATAGCCTTGAAATATGGGAATGTCAAAATTAACTTGTACATTAAAATGAGTGGCACCTCCAGATTGGCTGCTGAAGGAAGATGTGTCGAATGTAGGTAGTCATTGAAGGATCCACGAAAATTTATCCATCATCACATTCATTTTTTTCTCGAGGGCCTCCTTGACCAATATTTTCAAAGGATATTCTACTCCTTCGTCTTTATTTTCTTCTGCCATAGGAGGCCATCAGGGTTTGTGAGGCTGATCTTGTAAAGGTTCGACCAATTTGACCCCTAAGTCCTTATACTCTAAACTCATTTGGGACATCCAAAAAATAAAATAGCAGACCATTCTTATACCAATGATACAAAATTATGAAAAAAAATTGAATAGATATATAAATATAAAGAAAAAGATGTGGTAGAAAAAAAAATTCATTTCATTGATATTAAAGAACTGAAATATGCTCACTTACAGAATGGAAATAAACTAGCTCGGGCGATGGTCGCTTATATATGAGAAAAGATGTGGAAGCTACATGCCTATGAACTCTATTACAATGGGGTTCAAGGAAATTTTTATTATTTAACAAGGGAAAACCATGACCAACAAAAACCCCAACCCCAAGAGATGGAATGCCAAGATTTTGTGGGCCCTGTTGGGGTTATTTGGGAAAAAAAAACTCTTGGGTCGTAAGTTGGCCATATTATCTCCATTTTTCGTGTATGATACTAGGTTTGAAATACATCGCTACATACTACTTGATTTTCCACAAGATCTTCCTATGGATACAAGCTTGCAACGTACCTGAAAAAACACTCTTTAGGGGGTCAAAACTCCTACGAAAGTGGAGGACCAGAAAAACTACTAAAAATAGTAAATGATGCTATAAACAAGGAAACTGATGAAACTGATTGGAGGTCTAGGTGGAATAGGAGGGTTTCTACTAATATTCACTTGTATTAGGCCTCCCTCATTAGGAATCAATGGTCTCCATTGCATGAAGATCCTCCATAAGGTGAGGAAATGTTTGTTGAAGCTTGTCCCTCATCAAGAACATGCCCTAGAGAAGGAGTTGGCTTCCTTTGACAAATTGATAAATATTGATCCTCTCATGGAAGGTGTTATTGATATACATGTCCATGATATGATCCATTATGGGCAGTTCCATGGAGTATGGGTTTAACTCAACTGGTGTGAATTTTTCTGTAATGTCAGATGTGTCAAGTAGTGGTCGAAAGTATGGCCAAAGGTAGTCCACATTAAACATTGGGTGCATACCAAGGAATGATGGAATGTTGAGCTTGAATGCAGTATACCCTACAACATTGGTGATGGTATGGTGATGGTATATGACACATATCACAGTGGGAAAATTTTGCGTTGGTGCTGAGCAAGGCGCCCCTTCTGTAAAATGTAGCCAAAATTTGTCTCTCAGGCCAAACATGTGTGGCACATGAGGCTGATCATGTCCTTTCTAGTACTTAGTATTATATTTCTCCAATATTTCATGGACCTGCTCACGAATGTGCTGAATTCAATTAATGAAGTTTTTTCCCCTATCAACTTCAAATTGGACATGAGCCAAATATTCGTTAGTAGTTGCAAATGGTATGGCCACATCAATCGAACATAGTGGCTAGAATCCCAATCCCGATTGAAAGGGGTTGTGCCAAGTTGAGATATGGAGAGCTCAGTTGTAGCTATGTTGGACATAGGGGAGGATTTCATCCCATTTGTGTTCATGCTTGGAGTAGTACATATGGTAGAATGTTTGGCCATAAGTTTAAGGGTAGAAATATGAGGTCCTAGTGAGCTTGGTATACCACATCGAGCAAAGACTTTACCTAAATTTACTTAGGAACATGATATACCTATCTTATATAATGGACTGTGGGATCTCAAAGTATACCCACAAATGTTCAAATAAGAGCTTAGTAGTGGCTTCTAATGTGATACTCTTCCTGCACACCACCATAATGGCCATCTTAGAGAATTTTTCGGTGACCAAAAAAACGCAGTCGATTCCATGCTTGGTAGAAGGAAGGCCCCACATGTAATCCATGGAGATGGATTCCTAAGGTCGACTAGGATTATGCAGTGGAGTATGTAGGATTTTATTCTTCATGGTTGGTTTGGCAATGGTGGATGCAGTGTAGGATTTGATGGACCTCCCAACATTCTATCAAAGGTTTGGCCATTAAAAATACTTCTCCAACACTGCCACTATTCTCTATACCGTGAAATCTCCACCAACCCAAATGTAATTTGGTTCCAAAATCATGTTCACACACTCTCTTGAAGGAACATAGAAGTGTCCCAGGTGGCATAATAGTGCATCCTAGAGGTGAAAATTTAGAACTTTCTTTCCTTCCAGGAGCATCTCGTATGTGTTATTGAATTCTGGATTTATCTTGTAAATATGTGGCCACCCTAAAGTCTCATTCTGAAAAGAGTCAAGCATATTGGTCATTTCCATGATAGGTGGTCTGTAAAACCCTCCTCCAACATCTACCCAAGTAATTGGCAAACCGGGGTAAACATGTGACGAAGAGTTTCTCTGATCTGATTCAACCTCCCACGTCACCTTATGGAACTGGAATCGACACCACATAACAACACAGGCCTTCTGTACATGCTACAAGACACCCAGGAGCCATCCCAACCTTTTAAAATGATATCCCCTGCATGAAACTGACCATTTCAATCGTCAAACCCCTAATCACATGCTTGACATGGGTAAGAGTGCGAATGGGACCTGCAAGTCACATGCACAACATCGCATGCCTGTGAATAGGGAATTTTACCAATATTATGAGCCTGAAACCTCGATTTATGTCACATTTTTTTAGGCCTAGAGCCTAGGTCACTACCGAGAATACCGTGATACTTTTATAAATAAAATATAACATCTGAAAAATGATGTAAATGCAAACACTTGAACAAGGACTTAACTGGACCCCTGCTAGCCATGATAGGCATTTCATCAAACATGTCACAAATATGTAATATATAGGTTTAAATATAATATTTGACCATAGGGGTCTCATAATTATCTTATAATTTATAAGAATAATTATTTCCTCATCACATTAACTGCATTACCATCTATTTGGCCATAGATACACTGCTGTGAAACCGACTCCAAAAATAGAAGAAAAGAGATATCAATGCCTTAGAAATAAGCCACTTCGAGGGGGAAACCTCCAATACATTACATGAATGAACAATCCTTGGATGATACAAATGACCAAAACCTCCTTCTATATATAGGAGTCCATGGGGCCACAATATAATCCTAGTGGGGCCACAATGTAATCATATCTGACCTAACAATAATAATGTAAGGGCACAATAATAACAATATGGGGGTTACAGGGGTACAAAAATAAAAATAAGGGGGGATAGACTAACATAATAAGGGACTACACTATTAATATAGGGACTTAACATGCCCCTCTCCTTCAAACAAGTGTTGTCCTCAATGCTTGATTATGTCTTGATGCTTTTGTATAAAATTCTCATCCTCGTATGTGGAATCTTCTACAAGAAAGTTCTTCCACTTGCTGAGATACTTTGAAATTGATCGTACTTGTCGAGTTCTTGTTTCTATGACTACTTTAGAAATTCTTTTGATGTGATGTTGGTCTTCGTGTTGTTTCATTAGATTCTCCACCAAAGTTAGGTTATCCATTGAGAGTTGGAGAACTTGTTGTTGATGCTCGATGTGATCTGCCACTAATTTATCATCCATATTAGCTATTATTTGATCCTTCAAACCATCCAACTTAGCCTTCATTTATACTTTTAAACCATCTATGTCATCTTCTTTTCTCTTCGTAAGATCGAAATTTGCTGCACTTGGTACCGTAATTTTGATATCTCATACTGCAATTCTAACTCTTCATGCGTCATATTATAGCTTTTTGAGGGCTTAATGGGCATGGAATTAATTTTTGGAGGCATTATAGAACCCTCTACTGAATTTTTTTCTAAAATATGCCCTTGGAATCACTTCAAACTATTTTTTCAAACAAATGTAATGAAATTTTAAAAACCAAATACACACCTTTTGCTTGATTTTGAGGAGCTCATATTGAAACCGAATTACCTTTATGATTTAGGATATAAAATATCTGAAATTTTGCACTGCGTTAGCCCACTTAATTCTCTTTAGAATTCCACAGGTCTGAACTAATTTGGATTCTTTAAGACAAAGTTGTGCCCAATCTCCTACAATGACCTAATTATGGACTCGTTCAGTAGAGCGAGCTCGTACGACTTGCCATGTGTCACTGTTCCCTCCTTTGGCTCTAAAATTTATTGAAAGGAAACTATAGTCTATGTAATTGCGGCCACTTTTTACAGAATTCCAATCCGATGCTCAGAGAGAGAGTTATCAATATTTTCCCATGATCACCTCTTTGAGATGAAATTCGGGAGCCTGCAAAAGAACTAACTTCCACAGACCATATCTCTGAAACTATTGCGAACAAAGATCTAAAATTTTGGGAAAATTTTCCTCAGGATTTCGGCTTGACACTCTAAAATTTTTAGCTTTTGAAACTTTGTAGAACAAAAGGTATAGCAAAACTTCCGCGATGACTTGTTTAGGTTAAATTCAAGAGCTTGAAAAAAGACCTAACTGCCATAGATCATATCTCTGAAAATGTTGCGAACCAATCTCTGAAATTTTGTGACACTGTTCGTCAAGATTTAGGCTTCACACTCTAAAAATTTCAGCTTCTGAAACTTCATATAAAAAAAGGTATAGCAAAAATTCCACGATGACCTGTTTGGAGTAGTGAAACCCTAGAATCCAAAGCTCTGATACCAAATGTTGTGAAACCAGCTCCAAAAATATAAGAAAAGAAATATCAATACCTTATAAAAAAGACACTTCGAGGGGCAACCTCCAATACATTACATGAATGAGCAATTCTTGGATGATACAAATGAGAAAAACCTCCTTCTATATACAGGAGTCCATAGGGCTACAATATAATCCTAGTGGGGCCATAATTTAATCCTAGCCAATTAAAAAATAATAATGCAAGGGCACAATAATAACAATATGGGGGTTGTAGGGGTAAAACAATAACAATAAGTTGGGCTACACTAACATAATAAGGGACTACACTATTAATATATGGACTTAACATACATTTTTCATTCCTTTTCAAATCAAAACATGATGAGAGCCATACAGCATGATTATCATAAGAAAAAATCATAACTAGCATATAAACAAAAAATGTTAAAAGCACATAAAAACCATATAAGCCACATGATAACAATCATATTTACCCATTAATACAAGAGGAATATAGGTCTTATTTCCATAAGAAAAATGCAATCAAGTCTGGTACTTCCATGTTAGACCCTACCATAGACATGGATGAGAAAATATCTCTTTATCTAGTCACCCTCGTGCCATATTTCGAGCATGAATGTGGGATCTCATAGAAAAAATCCATAAAAGCTAATACTTGTCCTTTAATCAATCCTTATCTTCTACATTTATCCTTTGTCATTTCATATGCACACCAGATCGGTTGGCACATCCGACAAACACCTTGTTCCTTCTCTTTAACCACATACACATACATAGAGTGTACATCACAATGCATACATCCAAACACAGAGTAAAACACCACACAATGCATACACCCACACCTGACACCAAAAATAACACATATACCTACATCTGGTGTACAACACAACAAATACACCTACACTTAGTGTATGACATGACACACTGCATATATGTACACAAAGTAAAACACAATGAATACACATGCCAGAATACTATGGATTCATGATGCACATTCACAATACCACACGTACACAAAACAACATGCACTTCATGCCCACAATACAATGTATGCACAACATAGCATGTATGAAATGCATATAATACCACATGTACAACAATACCACATGCAAAACATGTGCAAAAAATTGCATGTACATAACACCACCTTCACAATGTGTAGAAAACACCACATGTATGCCACACCACCTATATAATGTGTACACAATACCACATGTACACAACACCATATGCACGACATGTACACGATACCACATCTACACATTGCTACATGAATGACATGTACACAACACCATTTGTGCACAACACCATATGTACAACATGTAAACAACACCACATGCACATAGCACCACATGTAAAATCATGAACACAACACCATATGTACAACGTGCACCGCATATCTAACATGTGCACAACACAATATGCACATAAAATTTCATATACAACATGTAAATAATACCATTTATACCCAACACTGCATATGTAGTATACACACAACACCACAAATACAACAAGCATAAAACATCATATGTACACAATACTACATATGTTACATGTACACATAACCATAGGTACAATCACTGAATATACAACATGTGCAACATATACACAGTAGCAGTACTACACATCCATAGACCACACACTGACGCCACAAATAAACCTTTCTTCTAGTGTCCTTCCACTATCCATGTTTACCCTATCATGCAACATATCACACTACTTTCACTTCGTTTATGTACCCCTCAACATTGCCTATCCATAACATAAACATAGGCGTAGTAAAAGCATATAATATAAATTCATGTCCACATGATACTTAACTCGTAGATATGTCACGATTACTCTTCCCATTTGATTCCTTGTAAAACCAAGAACACTTTCATGTCATTCACATGCACAAACAATAATTCCCCCACAAGAATGATCCTTGAAAACCCTTTTAGATAACAACATACATACATACATATATATCTATATAGACATCAACATAATCATGATCACAACATAATTACCAAATAGCATAAGGTCAAGGTTTAGAGAATCTCCTTTATCTATGCACACAGTGCACAACATTGAGAACAACAATTCCCAACATAGGCAAGGCATCTGACACCTCATATCCATTTAATTTACCTTTTATGCTGCATGTCTCAAGTTTTTTCTGCCATCGTCCATTTTCTACAATGGAACCAACCAATCCAATCGAATAGCATACACTTGCCTTTAACTTCCCTCGCTCATGCATTGAGCTTCATCTAAGTCTTACATGACCTATTGGGTACCACACATCTCTCCCCAAGCTCCATCAACTTTCTCCTTTCCGAACCAATTCACAAGACTATGAAAACATAAAAGGTAAGAACAAGAATAAAAAATAATAAGACCATGAAAACCAATAACAATACGACACCTCCAACAAAATGGCATGATCATGCACTAGAAATAGACAAAACTGAAAATCAAACACAAACATATCATAAAAGACCGAAAGCACAATACTAGCAACAAACACCATGACTCGATCCCCCATGGGTTCCCAAAGCTTCCAAGGGAAATCTCAGACCAAAAATTTTCAAATATTTCATGGTAGTCTCTTTTTCCATGCAACCCCCTGCATCATACTTCCATAAACACATAAGTGTGAGTGCATAAAAAAAACTAACAACATACCAGTTATCTTACCTTTTTTTTCCAATCATGCTGCCCCATAAGACAACAAATATATTAATTTAAAATCACATTTAGCAACTCTAAAAACCATGTAATAATAAACAATAAACTGACAATAATTAGTCATAATATATAATTCTACAAATATCACCTACTTACACTCAAGTACATATTAGTTGTCTCAACACATATTTGTTAGTACAACCATCTTAGAGCAAGATCATTACCTCATGCAGTCTTGTAGACAAATACTCATATAATGCAATTAATCAAACATTCAAAAAAAATACAAACATACCATGTTAGATAAATCAACTAGATGACATAATATACACCAAGAATTCAAATACCAAATAGACGACATAATCCAACAGTCACGTACCAAGTAGAAGAAATAAAGAGACACATACCTTAATGTATCTCATGGAAGGCTATCTTGTCTGGCACAATCAATCTAGATTAGCATGATATAATTGCACAATGCATCAACTCAAATATAAGTAAGGCCATGATATATATAAAAATAACTAACTAACATGGTCACCTCATAAGTTCATAAACAATTTCCATTTATGCACAAAAATCATATGTGCACAGTCAGTCCAAATTAGTATGACACAATATCAAAAATATGTCATCTCATACATGAATTTGATAGCCATAACCATCTACAGAGACCAATCTAGATCAAAATGATACATATAACATCATGGTATTAATGAAATAACCCTAATCATAAAGTTAAATAACATAAAAAAAGAACAAGTTAACATATAACATAATCATCAACAACATATAACATAATCATCAATTTAACTATCATATAACGATCAATAAGTTACTCTCATTCATGACTATTCGACACATGTGCATATGAACACACAGATTCACTAGCATCTACCATATATGTAACCATACCATCAATAGAAAGACATACACATAAGAATAATTCATATAAAAAACATTAACCTACATATGTACATTCTCAACCTACAAAATTGTATGAAGATATGCTCTTACCCCGAGGTCCAATGCTACAAATTCACTTTGATGATCTGCATCTCATGCTCTATCTCAACCAGCACATCAACATCATAACAACCAAAAAAAATTTAATGACGTAAAATTCATACATTGACTTCATGGGAAAAAACCTTAACCATGGAATTCCATGCATAACAAGATATATACACTTACATGCATAAAAAATGTATAACCGACATACACACATGATGACCACAAAAAATCAACAACACCCTCAAATCCGCATGGCGACACAACTACAACAATGACCACCACCATGCATACAAAACAAGCACATAGTACAAAAACATAAAGAACACATATGGAAATGACATGTATGTATGAAAAAGACATTCTACCCATCCAGTCCAAGTGTTGAACTAGGCTCTAACAACACTCTGTGGTATTAGATATCACACAAGAGACCAGAAACTAGACACCACCCAAAGAGAATGAAACCTGCTCTCACACCAATTTCTAAAGTCCTCCTCCCACAACTACCCAAGTAAGTTTTCAACCAAGGTAAACAAGTGACAAGGAGTTACTATGATCTAATTAAACCTCCAATGTCACTTTAAGGAAGTGTAACTGACACCACATAAAAACACAAGCCTTCTGTACATACTACAAGACACCCAGAAGAAATCCCAACCTTCGAGAAGGCTATCCCCTACATCAAAATGACCATTTCAAGAATAAATCCCCAAGTCACACACTTTACATGGGAAAGAGTGTGACTTGGACCGTCCAGTCGCATACACAACATGGCTTGCATTTGAATCATGATTTTTCCCATTAGCTCCGAGCCTGCGATCTCGGTTTATGTGCCACGTCTTCAGGCCCAAAGCCCAAGTCACTACCCAAAACAACATTATACATTCATGAATGAAACATAACATCAGAATAATGATGTAAATGCAAACACTTGAACAAGTATTTGACTAGACCCTACTAGCCATGATGGTAATTTTCTCAAACATGTCACAAATATCTAATATGAGGGTTCAAATAAAATAACTGAGAATAGGGTTCTCATAATTATTTGAGGATAACTAAGAAGAATTTTTTCATCATCACATTAACTTCATTACCATCTATTTGGGAATATACACACTGTTCATTCAATTGAAAAACAAAACATGATGAGAGCCATACAACATCACTATCATAAAACACATTCATAACTAGCATACAAACAATAGAAATGACAATCACATAAGAACAATAAAATCCAAATAGTAAAAATCATATTTACCCATAAATACAAGAGGAAAAGACATGTTATTTCCATAAGAAAAATGTATCCAAGTCTAGGATTTCCATAATCCACACAACCGTACACATGGTTGAGTCAAATATCTCTTCATCCGATCACCCTCGTGCCATATTCCAAGCATGAATGTGGGATGTCATAAAAAAATCCATCAAAACCAAACCAGGGATGCGATAGACGAAACCACCGCAGTCCTCCACCAGTGATTCAACCTCACAGTCGGATATTACAACCATCACTAGATTCATCCCCATCCAAGCTGTCGAGGGATCCATAGGATTTGTTCCAACCAAAGCTTTGATGACTAGAAAATCAACACACAACTATCATTGGGATTCCAGGGAATTTTTCCAACCAACACTTCCAAGACAAGTAACTCAACCCAAGAAGGGTTTCGAAACCATTTTTCCATCCAAGGCTTCCAAGACTAGTAACTCAACCCAAGTTATAAAAAGGCTTCCAGAGTGTTTTCCAACCAAGGCTTCCAGGAACTAATAATGCAACCCACAATTAAAATTACATGAGAACCAACCAGCAAAAAAGCAATGAAATGGAGCCACACCACCATGGCTATCTAGGAAATGGAAAGGCTGGGAAAATCCACCATCAATCTTGGAAATCCTCAATGCCAATGACAAATCATATGCATATGTTATGCATGTCGAAACTAGAAAAGAAACCATACATGCAACTCAATACCTGCAAAGAAACCCAACTGCAGTTGTTGATCTCATTGTCCCCTTGCACTTTCCTTATTTTTATTTACCTTCTTGCTCCAAATTGCAGGTATGCCACACTCCCACAAGAGTGCTCCAAGAAACTCTAAATATACAAGAGTATGGGAGATATAGATAATATAAGAGAGCTCCACAAAAGCCTATCAAAATCTTCCCACCTAATCCTTAGAATAATTTTTATTAATGAGGCATCTATTTTATTTATTTTCCATTATTAATGAGGCCTCTATTTTCTTCATTTTCCATTATTTTCATCTATTTTATTCATTATTTTCCTCCTTTTATCCTAATTATGTGTATTTCCATAAATAAATGTCAATAATTCCTTATTTATTTCCAAATTATTTTCCATTTCCTTTACCAATTTCCTTTAGCCATAATAAACCAAGGTGACACCCAGCAAGATGTTTTTGCCACCATACAGCACAGAATACATGTCTCATGACATTGGTCTTATATTTTTTTACATGGATATTTAAACAGGGAAAATACACGATCGGCTGAGGCAGTTTGCAACATTGTTGGTGTTTCCCTTCTTGTACTTAACTTTCAAATGGAATTGTTGTGGTTATGTGGACCATGTCTCATAGAAATCATGATGCACCTTCCATTGTGTATGTATCAACTGCAGGGATTGATGGTCTGTGTGGGTGATCATTTCCTACCCTAGAATGTAATTCTTCCATTTTTCGTAGGCCTACATAATGGAATATATATCTTTGTTATAAGTGGGATACATTCAAACTATGTCTGAAAGTGTTTCACTATGTTATGCCAGTACATGATGTTGGTGAGTAAGGACTGCACAAATAGCATAATCGGAGGTATCTATCTCAATCTCAAATGGTTGTTTTCCTGCAGAGGAGCCTGGTCTAGAGGCCATGGCCATAATATTATTCTTGCTCAAAGGGAAAATAATTAGGAAAACAAATTTATGGGTCTTGGAAATGATATTACTGCATTACTTTGCAGTGGTAAAAGATATGGAGGTAGGGAGTGATACCTCTTCTATCAACTCATTTCCCAAAGTAATAAGAACAGTGAAAGGAATAGACTCATACAAAACATGCCACTTCCACAAGTATGGTTGGCCTAATAATACATATCAAACTTCAAGAGGATAAACATCACATAATACCTCATATGTGAATGGCTTGATGTTGTAGGTGAGGCAACATTTCTCACTAACGCGAAGATCTCATCCTTGGTGAAGCCACTCGATGGTGTACGACTCTTGGTTTCCTTTGGTTGATAGGAAAAACCGCTTCACAACCTTTGTTGAAGTGAGGTTATTTTGGGTCCTATTGTCAACAATGAAGTGCATCGAAGAACCTTTTACCCACATCTATGAGAGGAAGAGATGCTCCCCCTCCTGTGGATCTTGGTGGTGGAAATGGTGGCACTGGGCTCCACATCGATAGTATGCTTCCCATTGCCATTCCCCTTTTTGGGTTTTCACTCAGAGACAGAACATGGATCTGATTTGGAAGCCTTCAGCTTAACCACCACTGATTTCTTGGCTCAAACCTCACTCTTTTTTTGAGTGAGGCTCTTATGGAACGCACACCACTTTCATGTGTATATCTTCATCTTTGTGGTTTTTTTATTTACTTTTGTCTTATATGGGTTGTTCTAGGTTTCCTCGCCTTTGTTTTTTCATCTATTATGAAGTTTCTGGGGTCCTTTCCCTTGTTTTAGATTCGCAGATCCAAATTTCTTCTTCTTGTGTTTAAAATTTTACTCGATTTTTACAACATATCGATAGGCAGCACCGAGTGAGGAGATTTCTAAGGACTCCATTTCATCCTATATGTAATTATGTAAACAATCGTGGTACCTGAGTACCAAATGTCGCTCATATTCCTCGATACCCAATTTTTCGCAAAGGGAATGAAAACCATTTGTGAATTCTGCCACATCTTGGTCCCTTCCCTGTAGCAACGTGGTCCACTTTATGTATTTATATTCATAACTCCTGATAGTGTATTATTATTCCATGATTGCATCTCAAAAATAATTCCAAGCGGGTGTGGTTGAAAACAGTGACGATTCCTTCTCCTCCTTTTTCTCATATTCGATTTCCCACCACTGCTTGACATGGGTAGCGACTTTGAGGAGTGCAATAGTAACATTTTCCCGATTGGAAAAGTCATGAACCTAAAAATATCCTTCCAACAGATTTAACCATATATCTATGACATCTGCATCTATCAAGCCCTCAAATATTGGAATGTCAAAATTAACTTGCAGCTTAGAAGGAGTGGTGTCTCCAAAGCGGCAGTTAGATGAAGATGTGTTGCCTGTAGGTAGCCGTCGAAGGATATGCGAAAATTTAATATACTGTTTGACACATGTTATATAAAAATTTTAAGTATGTTATTAATTATAATTAAAATAAGAAACTCATATTGGATCGATAGTATTTTTTCATTCACCTAATTCATCCTTTTGCAATTTTTCCATCAAGCTTTTATGCTCTTCTTGTCCTAGATCAGAAATAATATTATTAAGCTTCGTCATTTTGTGGCTCTGCATGATACACAGTAAACAATACATATTATTTAAACTTACATAAAGTTCAAAAATAATATTTTTTATAAAGAATTTGCAAAGAACTTGCATTTTTTTCTTTTCTTGATGTATTATCAGTATTTTTGTTACTTGATCTCTTGTCATTCATTTATTTATCAATCTGAAACCTATACCATATAATTCATTAATATATTTATAAATAAATTGTCAACTTTTCAAGTAAAAAATAATTCTTAGGAAACTGGTGTGCCTTTCATGATGTACGCATCGCCATCGGTGCGTAGTAGTATTAAATGCGCACTGCAAAAATAGTATAATAGACCGTACGGTGTGTGGGGGTATTATAAACGCACCTCACAAACATTGTAATAGACTTTACGATACTATCCTCGTAACATGTAGCACCGATGCCCTATTTCAGATATGGCACACTGATTTAAAAAAAGTTGTTTTCAAAATTTTTATTACAGTACTTGCATGGTGCGCTGTATAATACAACACACTAGTGCGTTAGGTTACGTAGGACGTACTAATAAAACAAAATCCATTTTTTTCAAAACTTTACGCAATGGCCGAATGGATTGGGATCCGACAATGCAAGTCATCTTGTGGGTTGGATGTCAATCTAAAATGAAAAGCCCTAATTCTGAAATCAAAAAAACAGGGAGAAGAAAGGGTGAAAATTTAAAAAAATGAAGGGTTTAGGGTAAAAATGGATAAAACTACAAAAAAGGTAAAAAAATAATCAAATTTAATCACGAGATGGTTTGAAATACTAGGATACAGGGTTTGAATTACCAGATGTTTGATTTCTGATTGTCTGCATACCTTTGTTTGGTCGTATTTCACTGCTCCATAGTGCCCTTATGCTCTCTTGCTCTAGGTATGTCTCCTGCAAATATCTTGCTGAAAATTTTAGCAAAAAATAGTGAAATAATGAAAAGTGTTTAGTATTTAAAGAATTATTTTGTGAAATTAGATTTTCGAAAATATTTTTCCGCCCATTTTTCAACTTTCCGCCTTTTTTTCACTTAAAGAAAATAGAGTTGCACTTTTTTTACTTGCATTTATTCGTCACTGGTGCGTCACTTAATAGCACCGCATTGATGCGTCGTTTTGTAACACTGGCACCAGTGCGGTTATATGTACAGTAGCACTGATTTGCGGTGAAGGCACCGAAATCACTTTTACGTGTCTACACCAAAATTTAATGAAGTCCAACCATAGAAATTGAGAATTATAATTTTGTTTATTCTTGAGAATTAGAATTATAATTAAAATTGAGAATTGGATCTGTATAAATTCTTGATGGAAATAACTATTCTTCCAATGCATTTTGTTTATTGCAAGAGGTCCCCATTGATTGGAGAGAATGCAATGTGGGGCGTGTGAAGATGAAATACTAGTACTACAGGGCCCAAGTGGGCAATTGTGGCATGTGAACCTGTTATAATTGGCACTTAAATATTTGCAACCAATATGTTTTGGAATATAATCTGCAGATAGACGGATGGTCTACCAGCAATTAGTACATATAATTTGCAGAAGGGTAATGTTTTGGGAGCAATGACAATGAGTCCTTCCTTTTGCATTTGTTAGGAGAAGAAGACCGATTTTTGACTAGATGACGTAGTTATTACATGTGGAGGCAATGGTTTCGCATAGAAAATGAGTATAGGGTTGAGCAGAGGAAAGACATTGCAAAATAGGGTATTACATTAGTTTTTCCAATGGGAAACTGATTTGCAGGTGGAAATATGGTAGTTGTAGTTATCTATGGTTTTCTTCCCACAAAAATGATCACTGGATTTCCATTTATAATAAAAGCAGACTTTTCACTGGTTTCATCCATAGGACCACATCTCAAACAATTTAGATATGCCATTCAGGTTCAATTGAAAGTCGAAGATTTGATTTTATGCAACATTAGCTTTGCTGGTAAAAGTTTATGTAAGCCAATCGAAGCTAGGACAATACTCCCAGCTGCTTTTAAACGCAATCTAGAGAATATTTCCCTTCATGGTACCTACCATCCTAATCAACAATGCCAATTGATATTTCTCTGTTGTCCTTAAGGGAATGACAATCCTTCCCTTCATGGTGCCTCTTGGCTTTATCAACTACCTTGATTGATCTTTCTCTACTATCAACTCTGGTCTCCATTTCTCCATCATGGGACCTCTTAACGCTATCATTGGCCTCAACCAAATTCTCTCTGTCGATCTCGACCTGTACTCCTCTTGTACTTTGTCGAGCTCTGTAGTCGTCTGCATCCCTCTAAGCGTCTCTGTCCATATTTCTGTTTGAATCACTCATTTTCTCTGTTATAAATGTCTTACCCGAAATTTTGACTCTTGTCTTTTCAAACCCTCATCTCCTCAAAAAAATTCTAACCTACGATTCGAACCCTCCGCTGCTCCAATACTGTACTTTACAGAATAACCCTATTCTGGTGTGCATTGTTTTATAGGGGCATTGGGGCAGTTTGTAAGATTGAAGTTTTTTTTTTGGTGCAGTGTTTTATGGCGCACCGATGTGAAAGCATTCTAAAGCCCTGATGCATTGGAGTAATAAGACGCACCGATGCGTGTTATGATGATAAGCGCACCGATTTGTATAAAGTTCTTTTTTTTGTATGTAAGGTCATAATAAAATAATGGTAATTCTATAGTACATGAAATTATTTGCATTATTTTCTAAACTTTATTATGTTACAAAAATTCATATTATTCTAGATTTACTATTTTACAATTACTTACAAATTTACAATTTTAAATATTGTAATAAAATCATTTCACATTAATGCAATTAAAGTTTTCACATTAATACAATTAAAATTTTACAAATATTTTACATACAATTAAAATTACAATTACAATTTTAATTTTACATACAATTACATTTAGAATTTCACATACAATTAGAATTAGAATTACAATTTTACAATTTGTTATTTATACAACTACAATTAAAACTACAATTACAATCATTTCACAATAAATCAAATATTACAATTACAATTAAAATTTTACATTAAATATTTTACATACAATTACACTTGAAATTAAAATTAAAATTAAAATTAAAATTAAAATTACAATTAAAATTACAATTACAATTTTACAATTTCACATACAGTTATGGTTAGAATTACAATTACAATTTTAATTTTACATACAACTACATTTACAATTAAAATCTTACAATTACAATCATTTCACAATAATACAATTAAAATTTTACAAATATTTTACAATATAGAATTACAATTAGAATTACAATTTTACAAATATTTTACATAGAATTAGAATTAGAATTACAAATACAAATACAACTACAATTTTAGAATTTTACATATAGTTACAATTACAATTACAATTTTACAATTTGTCATATATACAATCAAAATTAAAATTACAATTACAATCATTTCATAGTAAATTAAATATTACAATTACAATTACAATTTTACATTAAATATTTTACATACAATTACAGTTAAAATTACAATTACATATAAAAATACAATTTTACAATTTTACATACAATTAAAATTTAAATTTCAATTACAATCATGACATAATATTTGATAAATATCATGGTCATTTAATATTAAATTAATTAATAAACATCACGATCATGATAACCATTGTACAAACATCATATTCGACTAAAAAATACATTCAAGCATCAAATTAACATTATATATTATCATCATCACAACACAAACATCAAATATATATAAATCTCATGTCAAATAACTTATGCTATCACATACACAACTATTTTCAAGCTAAAAATTAAATGAACATATCTAACATGACCTAACAATATACACATCATGATGATCACCAACATGTAAATTAAGTACAACTGCAACATGAACATAAAATACATGGACCATATATATATATATATATATATATATATATATATATATATATATATATATATATATATAACTGAATAATGTTAAAAATATACAATTGTAATAAAAATGACATGGATCAACTAGTTGTAGTATGTCAACATCAATAGCAGTACTAGTGGAGGCCTAGTTAGTCAATGGTGTAGCCTCGATGGTTGATGGTCTAGCCTACTCGTGATCATGACTAGTACTGATGGATGGATTAGCTAGTGGTAGTACAACATCAATATAAGTAGTACTAGTGGAGGCATGCTCAATCAATGGTGTAGCCTCGATGCTCGATGGTCCAGCCTGCTTAAGATCATGATTATTACTGATGGATGCTGTAGGCTGCTGATGACTGGATGTGGTTGATGGTCAAGCCTCATCTCCATCATGAATATTAGATTATAGTGGAGCGTCGTGCTCATCAGGCACAGCGGGAGGTGAACGATCATGAGATGAGTCATTGCTCGCAAACTTTCCATCACATCTTGCAGCTCGACCACACCTATAACGTGCAACAATCCTCCTTAGTCGTGTAATAGC
The DNA here is from genome assembly GCA_034641835.2 of Pinus albicaulis. Classification (NCBI taxonomy): domain Eukaryota; kingdom Viridiplantae; phylum Streptophyta; class Pinopsida; order Pinales; family Pinaceae; genus Pinus; species Pinus albicaulis. The sequence goes on along the minus strand of CM076572.1, from coordinate 164,952,321 downwards.
TGTCATAGCTCCTCTGACATGCCACATCAGGCTATACATGTAACACAGCATGCCTCTCCACAGTGTATTAGCCTATCATCGGCCTGTATGTCTCTGTAATGAGAAGACGTGATGCCTGCCTCAACAATAAATGCGCAGAGTTGGTCGCCCAACTCCATCCTATATCGAGTATCGGGTCAACCGCCCCTAGCAAAAGGCGGTACTGACGCACCAACATGAGGAGCATGTCTCTCTCCACCGGCCTCCTGATCATGAGCCTCAGCATCTGCCATGTCCTGATCCTCATTAGGATTGACACCTCGATCATGTGGTGGTTTCGAAATCTCCTCACCATCAAAAGAGCCAATGTCTGCGAAATATATACAAGTACACAACAATAATTAGACAATTTCATTACACAATTTAATAAAAACAAGTTAAATAACATGCTAGAATAAAAGGTTGTGGAGGCGGCGTAGTGGTAAAGTCGGCCTCGTAATGACGGACCGGTCTTGTGTTCGATCCCGAGCAAGGTCGTAGCTCGTCGTGCGAGTAGTTAGTCTAAACCGGGCCAAGCCCACTACCTTTTTATAAGGTTGTTGAGGGACGAGCCATGCTAGAATAAATTTAAATATATAAAACAGTAATATTATCTCTATCATCTAGTAGCTCATCAGCTGTGAAAAGGATGTCGGCACACCCTCACCAATCCAATCCAGCATACGAACAGGGGACCATAATGAAGGGATGCAGCTTGTCAACACTAGCTAGTAAGTCTAGTGCATCATTCAATATCCTGGCTCGAAACATAATCTCTCCCCTCTTGGGCATCATCTGCGCCCACATGTGCATCCAGGCCTCCAATATTGGCCTATGAGGCTGTCGAACAAAAGAAGGCCTCATCTTTGGAAACCTATCAAAAAATAAACAAAAAATCTCTGAAGAAAAAGGGAATTTGACCCTCCCTTGTGCATCAGCACGACATCTATCTAAGGCCGTACAAAACTGCTGCAAAAAAATGGCAGACCACCTGACAAGTCGTGGCTCCTGTACTAAATAATCAACATAATATAGAAGCACGAAACTAACGTGTTTCCCATCACTGGTGTTGTGTGAAATTGTCAAAATGAGAAGTGAGAAGCACTGAATGTCCTATCTACCAAATGCACCAATACGTAGCTGACCTCTAGGGACCTTAAACTTTGAAGGAGACAGTACATTTGCTCCAATGTATCTCTGGAAGTAAACTAACTAACTCCCCGGGAACGATGGAAAATCCACCCCTCTCCTCAATAGCCCTGTAATGAAATAAATATCGTTCTCAGTGGGTGTGTACCACTAGTCAAGACCAACTTGGAAACCCTGTCGGTGGGCATTCCACCTGCAGATAATATGTCTCAAAAAGACATTATCGGCCTTTAGGGAAGTAGCCTCCTCATAGAACTTGAGCAGGCCTACCTACCTTAGGGGCTCCTAGGTATCTGTCGTAATAGGGCGAGGGTACGCATCTCTCTCCCTCTCTCGTGCCTCCCACTGGCGAAGCATGTCATACTGCTCTGCATGTTGTTGTTGTTGTTCCTCCTCTTCTCTCTTAATCATTAACATATTAAATAGTTTTTTTTATTAAATCAGACATGTATTTAGGAATATACATATATAATTTTTTTTGGAAAAAAAAAAACCCCGTTAGTGCGCCACAAAAATAGTCATGCACCGGTTCCGGTGCGGCTTTTTTTTGTAGAGCACCGGAGGCGGTGCCCCAGATGACATAAAACGCACCATATGCGGTGCACCTGCAATTTTCTCAAGCCTCGTTGACTATATATGGTGTCAGAAGAGCAGTGCGCTGACTAAAATATATGCCTTGGCGCATATAGTCTTGTCAGCGCACCAACTTCCTGACAAATTATATAGTCAACGATGTGGTATTTTACCCGAACATACCGTTGATCCTATTGGAATGCCAAATGCGATGCGCTGACAGACACCAGGGCAGATATATCCGTCAACGCACCGCCTTGCTATTCCCATGGTCAATGGTGCGCCCAGCTAAATGACCACACCGCAAATGTTTTTTAAATTTTAAAATAATGCGGGGCACCTTTTAGTACTGCCTCGGAAATGTTGCAGATACCATTAGGACTAGTTGTGGTGTGACCAGTAAATTTTATAGGCAACACTACTTACCGGTGCGAGCCGAATGGTTCATGTGCACCACGCGACAAAATTAAAAAAAATAAAAATAAAAATTAATGGTTAATTTTAAGGTTATTTCAAATTTTAATGGAATTTCCTATTTCTTAGGAACGCACTGGTCAATTTGTGTTTTTGTGCATTGTTTTAGGATGCACTGGTGGAGGTTCTCAATACCGCACCGGGTGTTTTCAGTTTTGGAGCGGTGTTTTATGATGCACCGGAACGGAAGAGTTTTGAAGCATCGGTGCCCTATAGTAATACCACGCATGAGGCAGGTGTGTACGGATCACACGGTGTCTGTTGTGCCAATGTTTTGTGTGCACTGGTGCTTTCTTTTGTAAGGAGCATCGGTGAGATGTTGAATGATAAGCGCACCGAGTGGAAAACATCCGCAAAACCCTCCGCCTGCCAACCTCCTCTAGTAACCTCCGCTAGAAATGGATGTATGGAGTATTTTTATAAGGGTTTCCTCAAAAACATCCTCTAGAGGGTCTTTTCCTTATACTGTTTTTAGTTTTTATCTTTTCATATAGATATCCACTTCAACTTATTGGAACAAATCAAGAAAGAGTCAATATATATCCATGTGTGTGAATGGGAATTAGGACTTATGGGGAAGAAAGAGGTGAATTTCCATGGTTAACTCTCTTCTTAGATGTTTTTATAATTATATAATTATTTATATTGTTATTTATATTATATTAATGTGAAATGAATTTAAGCATATTAGATTTCTCATTTAAAATTATTATTAAAACTTCTTAATAATTAAAATAATTTTAAAGGTAGTTACTTCTAAATTGTGGTATTAGATTTAAGAATTGCAAATTTTTGGAAACTTTTCATCTCAATTTTTCTTATCTAATTTATCCAAAATAAGGAAAGAAAGAGAACTCCTTAGTTTTATGGTTATAAATTTCAAATATACATTTTTAATAATTTGTGTGTTGACAATTAGGTATGTTATAAATGTGTGTAGATAAAACTTTAGAGAGAAGTATTAAATGATTAATGGTTATTTTTATAGGTAATAATTGATTCTTAAATAAATTTAAAAAAATAAGTTTTGGAAAATTATAAACTGGAAAACATGAAGATTCCTAAGAATGAATTATAAATATATCATCTTAAATTTATCTTAATTATAAATTTACCAAATCAAACATTTCTTCAATTTAGAATAGGTTTGCATCTCAATATGGATTTTGGTTTTATTATTAATTATAATGATAAATATAACTAGCAATTGTACCATATGTTACAAAGAAAACTTTGTAAAGCAGTAACATAGTAAATAGTAATATAGAGTAAAAAATATGTAATATATTATGTGATTTAATTGAATATTCAACTTATAAATATAAATTAGTTTATTTAAGAGAAATTATAGGTTTAGATAATTGTTTGGATAAAAAAATTGATTTTTTTGTTAAGAATTAGAAAGTCCTATTATATTTGAAAAAAATAAATTAAATAAAAAGAAAATAAAATTTTGATGTAGCTTTAAAAATCTGTAAAAACTATTTATTATTTAATCTCTCAACACAACAAACTTGGTTTGCAAACATGTTGGAAGGTCAATAAAAGCAACACTTGGGACTCTCAATATTATATTTTCAAGGCAACCTCTGTAATTACAAATTTTCATATAGTAATGTCAAATAAGCTTCCAAACTCAGTACTTCAATTATCCACTAGTGAACCAGAGAAAAAATTGTCATTATCTATGTAAAGTATAGATTTCATGATTTAGTTTGAACAAATAAAAATATCTAAAAATATAAAAAAAACCGACACAAATGCTAATAGCATCCTTTCTATAGCTGCAGAACTCTTGATCATCTAGCGATGACTGCTGTAAAATTCTGCACTGCAGAATCATGGTCTTGTTTTCAGCATATAGACCTTACTGCTAAGATGTAAGGACCAACACTTCTAACTCACATAATACCAAGACCTCAGGTGAGGCTTTTTCTTTCTTAAAAAAAGGGCAATACTTTAGAGCCTTTACTAAAAGGCTGGCCCTGAGGTCTGATCAGATTAGGTCATGGTCCTAAAGCCTCATACCTCAGAAAGGGAAAAAAACAGTTAAGAATGGTAAGCTGACTACATATTGCTATTTCTATTGTTATCAACCCCAATGTAAAGGCTCACCCTGACGTCTGATCATATTACGTCATAGTCCTAAAGCCTCATCATATTACGTCATAGTCCTAAAGCCTCATACCTCAGAAAGGAAAAAAAAAATAGTTAAGAATGGTAAGCTGACTACATATTTCTATTTCTACTGTTCTCAACCCCAATTCTCAAAGGTCTGTTTGGTTTGATCCTAGTGAAATACCAAATTATAACACCTGCAGAAATCAATCCACCAACAGCAACCAGGACCATGGTCCCTGTCTTCCAAGAATCCAACAATAACTTTCAAGTTTCAGATTCCGGAATAGAAGCATATCAAATGAAGCCACTGGAATTGTTCTTGTAATCCATAATTAAGTCCTATGTTTTACCTGCAATCACCCTGTCTGTTTTTTGGTGAAGATGGCTATGATCTGTAAACAAGCAAGCATATGTCAGTGGTGTCATTATAATCACTATAATTTGTGTGTCTATTTATGCCTAAACATAGGTAATTTAGGGGATTTGAACATCAATTTTCTGGATACAGAACACTTTATTATTATGACTATTGTTAATTAAGTTGTCATTATTACGACTATTGTCAATTAGGCTACTCCCTATGGATTTAAAAATTTTACAGTGCTTAAAAAAAAATTAAGATCTTCACATTTTCAATCATTTAATGAATAATAAACACTAAATATATTTCACAATATTTTTTCCTTATATTTATTTATGGATATGGATTCTTGATCAAAATGCTAGAATTGGACATAAAATGCCAGAATTTGGACATTTAACAAGGTACCCACATTACTGATAGTCATTCAACCTATGAATTGAACACAAGTAATTTAGGGGATTTGAACATCAATTTTTTTTAGTACAGAAAACTTCATTATTATGACTATTGCTAATTAAGTTGTCATTATGCTCCTTAGCTATTGAAAATTTGATGAAAAACATTGTTTCAGCAATTTTATTTGAGTGATAAATATTTAAATTCTATTACAAAAATAAGTTGAATTTAATATAAAAATAGAATCTATAGGGATAAAAAGAACACATATTCATTTTAATTCTAGAACTAATATTTTACATTTAATGAGTAATAAACACTAGATATATTCCATAATATTTTTTCCATATATTCATTTATGGATATGGATTCTTAATATAAATGCTAGAATTTGGAAATTTAACAAGATACCCACATTACTGATAGTCATTCAACCTATGAATTAAACAAAGGTAATTTAGGGGATTTGAACATCAATTTTTTGGGTACATAAAACTTCATTATTATGATTATTGTTAATTAAGTTGTTATTACGCTTCTTAGCTATCTAAAATTTGATGAAAAATATTGTTTCAACAATTTTATCTGAATGATAAATATTTAAATTCCATTACAGAAATAAGTTGAATTTAATATAAAAATAGGATTTATAATGGTAAAAAAACACAGATTCATTTTAATTCTGAAACTAAAATTTTACCTTTAATGAGTAATAAACACTAAATATATTCCATAACATTTTTTCTATTTTTTCCATATATTTATTTATGGATATGGATCCTTAATATAAATACGAGAATTTGAACATTTAACAAGGTACCCACATTACTGATAGTCATTCAACCTATATAGTCGTATGGGAAGTTGCAAACTATGTAGTCCTATGGGAAGGGCTGCAGGCACAGTGGGAATTGTAGTCCAGACAAATTATCTTTATCAATTTTAGGCATTAGGCATTGAACGAGGTATCCCATCATCGATACAAATTCCAGCATTATTGATAGAAATTCCACCCATGAAACGGAAAATTAAGGAAAACACAATCTCAGACATGTAAAAATAGCTTGATATTAAGGTCGTCACAGAAATAACAATCACAGGTTGTTAAGGGGATGCTAACAGTGAACTTATTTGCCCGGAGTTTGTGCAGGTGATCCCAACCCATTGAGACCATCAGGGTTCAGAACCGCTCCAACTTTTTGGCGCCGTGTATGGCAGCTGCAGCAGAAAATCAAAATAAATATAAGACCATTTCGAGCTATTACCAAGTTGTGTGATGTTGCAGATACAATTTTCAATTCTGCAGATAATAGAAATGCTGAAAACTGAATATGAGATAGACTACATGGACTGCCAAGTCAAATGTGCTTGCGAGCTAACCGTCGTTGGGTTTTGTGACCGCTGAAACTCCATTGCAAATGCAGAGAATAAATACAGTAATAATTAAACCAGAGTATGGAGTCGCCTTGATTTTCTGTACTAAAACAACAAATGCATTCCTGAACAGATGTTGGGGGCGGCTCATAGAATTTCCAATCATACACAAGCCACCGTTGGTATACAATATAAAGAAAACATTAGTCGGAATCATTCCTCTGGCTCCGAATTTTATAATTTGGATGAATTTTTCAATGACTTACTCTACTACAAAAATACGTTGAATTTAATATAAAAATAGAATCTATATTGGTAAAAAACACATATACATAATTCCGGAACTAGATTTTAGAGAGCTTAAAAAAATTAAGATCTTTACATTTTTTTAATAAACACTAAATTAAAATAAATCTATTCTAGTTAATGTGTAGTTATTTAAAACTATAATGTTCTAAGATTTTTTTCCTCTTCACTCTCTAACAATTGAGCAATCTCATAGTATCTGTATTTGTAACCAGTAGTAAATTGCCTTCGTGTCTTCCTGATTAAAAAGGGTTTCCAAGACTAAGCCAGTGCCAATCCACAGAGATTCCTTGCATTCAGCCAACCCATGTACTTCAACAATTAAACCAGTTTTCAACCTGAATGAAACTGGCTCAAAGTTTGTGATTCAGAAGTACACTGACGCAGGCTTGGTTGGTTTTTATGCACAAGTTGCATTGAATCAAAAGTACAAAAGTACATTTCAAATAAAAGTAGCATCAAATTTAAATTTATAAATACAGATTAGAAAGTAGTTTGCACTCTGTAACCGGCATACTTGAACAGTAAGGTTGTGACATTAGTGTCATGGTAGAGACACAGGAAATTGCCGAAATCTGTCTCATAGCCACTGGACACTCTTCCATACACATCATACTGACACGTCACTTGGTGATTTGTGTTTAGATTCTTAATTCAAGCGAATACCATAGGCAGGAATTTGGTTATAGAGAGCATTTCCAGATATTTCTTTCAATTTTATGGACAGTGTAGTTGTTTGGAGGACCTAGAATTGTTTTTCTTAATCATTTTCAATTCTAAAGTAATATTATTTCAATATTCTAATATAAAAATCACAAGTGGTTAACCACCTGTTTTCAAAAAATTATTAATTTTATTTTTTTTTAAATGTGATTTGGCCAAGTGAAAATGTTGTATTCACAATTATATTAATAAATTAATTTATTTTAATTTATTTTTTATTTTTTATTTTATTTTAATTATATGGTGATTAAGTTAAAATGATTACCTGCATTAAGATTCCTCTCACATAAGTTATAAAATATTGGTGAGTGTATATTTCAAAACCTTTTAATCAAGTTTATATAAGTTTATGGATAAATGTTTCATGCAACTCTTAGTATAAATTCATTAGCTCCATGTTATTAGCCCATGGTATTGTAAGAAAGCCTATTTACAAATTAATAATATCCATGGTATACATGGTTAAGAATATTGTTATATTGAAAGTTTCTTTCAAGTATTAAGTTTTTATATATTATTATATTGTAAGTTTATTGTAGGTATTAATTTTTTATATGCTTATTAATTAAATTTATATATAGTTACAAAATCATTATCTTATAGAACTAAATTTTCATAATTTTTTTCTTTTAGATTTAATTTCAAAAAAGTAATAAATCATACATTATGCCTAGCCCTTACATATATCCCTCATTTTGAGATGTAGATAACCCTTGTCACTTTTCACTAATGTATAAATCATGTATATCCATTCTGTGACCACTCCTACTAATACCACAAACCATAATGGAGTCGTGTCAAACCTAATTGTTTTTTATAAAATAATTTTACAAATAAAATGATCGAAAAGCAAGGGTTTCAAGGATGCTTTCTTTCTCCTCGACACAACACGTGGCAGTATTTAAATGGTTACACTTGACTTCAGCATAGGGCAATCGGTAGTCGACATGTGAAAGTTATATTTTTCATTTCTAGGCACCCAAAAGGTCTATTTTCAGATGACATGTGTCACAAATCATTAGTCAACACATGGTGCAGGTGATGTTAGAATGACATCATCGCACTAGATGGAGCCCAATAGTTTTCTAATAGTGCACATAGAGGTAACCCCAGGTAGCAGGAGCTAGGAAATGTTAAGCATTTAGAGGTTGGAAGAGCGAGAGAAAATAATATTGAGGTTGGGAGGACCCCACAGGACAACTCATCTCAGAGGTATGGAGCCCAAAGGCTTTATAAAGGGCACATAAACAAAAGCAACATGATAAGGAGAGATATGGGATAAGCATCAACACAAGGTTTTATTCCAGAGTTAGAGGACCAAGGGCGCAAAGGTTATAAAATAAAATGAGTGAGAGAGGCTCTTAAATAAGCTAAGTGCCTCGAGTCTTGGGTAGAGGTCACAACCTGTAGCCATCTAGCGAAAAACAGATAAGAGGCTCAACGCAAGAAGCCTAAGGAGCTTAAGGCCAAAATCGACAGATTTGGTAGTATTTTCTATGTTAAATTAAAAAGGGCCGCGAAGGCTAGGAAGGCATTTTTTCCTATAGAATTTTTTTTGGCATGGATGGATGAGTTGAAAACAAATTTGTTAGTGTGTTATGATTACCACAACCTTTGGGCTAATGAATGAAAGACCCGAGACCTTAATTGACTCCTAAAAAGGAAGGGAGGAATAACTTGGAGCTCCGATAAAAGCATGGACAAGTTAGTAGATAGATTTTGCAGTATGGAAGATATGGAGATTCACTAAAAGTAGAAGTCAGAATTCAATTTTGTTAAAAAGTGAGAATAGAAAAATTAAGTATAAAATCTCAAAGTTTGAATTTAAATCAGAGATCGCAAATTCAATATTTTAAGAGAATAATTATACAACTAAATTGAAGAGGACAAAGGAAAAAATATGAAAACCATGCGTCACATCTAATAACAATTTAACCAAAGATTCAAGACAAAAATACGAGTCCAGAAATATTTATAAGGATAATTCGAGCAATAAAGTTTAAACGTTGCAAGAGAGAAGCATGTGAGGATTATAGGTTGTTGGTGCATCATGATTCATAATGGTGGAATGCATCAAGGGTAAATCAAGGACTCATATTGGTATGTGGAAGGTATTTTAGATATGTAAACAATTCCATTGGTGATTGGTGTTGATGTTGATGGTGCACATAGTTTGGTGATTTGTTCAGTAATGTGAAATTGTAGAAGGTGATCCTGATGGTGTATTTGATTAGTAATAAAATATTGTTGAATGTGTTTTTATGGTGGATTTAGTGAGAAGTTGCAGTGAGAAATATTTATTTGTTTGTGTCATAAGTGGCCTATTGGTTCTAGTTCGAAAATGGATTAAATTTTGATCAACAAGTTTGGAAAGTGGTAGCTTGCATATCATGGGTAGTATGTGTTGAAAAGTGTAACTAAGATCGATCTTCATATTGAATATGTAATTATGTATTCATGTAAAGAATAAGACAAAGATAATAAAAAATATATATATTTTATACTTATTCATGGGTTTCCTGAGCAATATTTTATTATAGATAGTCTTATTCTTGATGTATACTAGGGTTTTATTCTGGTCATAAAATAATCAAGTGTCATGTATATATGAATGCTTGAAGACGTTTCTATAAAATTGTGGAAGAATGGATTAAAGAAAACCCACATTCAACATTACAAGATAAGCTTAATGATGCACACAGATCCCTCTTTAGTGCTCGATTAAATACACTACAAGTTGGCCTTCAAACAAAAAGTAAATTCGGCCTATAAGCAGTGACATAGGCCGGCTTATTAACAAGCAAGAACAAATATATATACCCCTACATGTGTTGTGCAGAAGAGTAGAAGATTGTGGATTTATCTTAGCTTTTTACAGGTTTTAAAGTGAGGATTTGGGAACATGAACAAGTTCAGATTTCAGGATAAAGAGAAGTGTGTTATATATTTGGATTAGGGCTAAAATATTGCGCATTAGGGATAACTCGGAAGGAAGTGAAATTGTGAGATTTTTGAAGCAATGAAACGTGAAAAGATCTAAAATAAAAGTGGAAATATAAGTGTAGATATTTTGAAAAAGGGTGTGTTGATTGTACTAAGGTAAAATTTTGGATTAGAAGTTAGGTGTATATACCAATATTGTTGATGAAGTCACGACAATTATCTCTAGAAGGTAGCAGTTTGAAAAGTGTAAGAAAATGAGGAAGGTAAATCTATGGTTTACCTTCCTAACTATAGTCCAAGAAATAAAGTTCCACGTGTATTCAAAGTAAATAAGATGTTTGTCTCCAATATTTGACTAAGCAATAAGAATTAAAACCTAGAGACCGAATTCTCTAGTATTGGTGCAGGACAATGCAGGTTGGTGTAGAAAAGAATGATCAATGTTCGAGGTCAAAAAAGAAGAAGTGACAAGGTCTTTGAAGAATACATAGGTCAAGGGTCTAATTCTTGGTCATGGTACTTGTCATATGAGAATCTATAATAAAAATTTCTTATGTGTTTTCCTCTGCAAGAGGTAGAGGTTTTTCCCTCACTCTAGGAGCCTAATTTTTGTGTCTCGTGTATTTTGATAATTGACTTAATGAAAGACTAAATAAGCTAAATAAGAGAAGACATAAGTAACTCAGGTAAGCACACAAGTAATTATCAAGAAGAGAATTTGAATTAATCACCAGCCCTCTAAATTCTCAACATGGAATAATAGCTAAGGTGTTGAACAAAATGGCTACTTGACAAAGAAGACACTCTAGGAATCGAAGATCAATGTTTGGGTCGAAAATTCAAATCAGTTTCCAAGGAAGACTCTCAATCTATTTTTAGAAAGATCTTATATCTCATTCAAAGGATTAACTAATTTAAGAAAATAATATTTTCCATCAAATATTTACATTCAATACATTTTTAGATGAGGAAATCATATTTTGAAGATATCCTTTATCATCAAGGATCCAATAAAATCTACATTGGAGATTTCAATGTTAGAATAAGCTCCTAAATTCATCTTTTTCATCATCAACGAAGCTGCAAGTCACTCTACTGAAGTAAGTATCTATGATATTACTTAAATCTGTCAAGATGACTTATTGTAAAGAGAGAAACAAGCTTGTTGGGTCATCAAAATTTAGTGCATGGAAGGAGAGAAAATATCTGAATTTAATTGAAGACAAATTTTTGGAATGCATCGAAGGATATACAATTCAACCACAAAAAGAAGATGCTACAGTTCATGCCAAGTATATGAAGGGAGAAATGAGAGCCTAGAGGATTCTCATAGAATCCATTAAGGAATCACTCACTCCCTATGTATCAAATTTAAAGTCTACAAAAGAAATATATGAGAAATTGGTGGAGCTATTCTCTGTGAGTATAGCAACAGAAGAAATATCTTCGAGACAAGAACTATAAAAAATGTAATTTTCAAGATAACAAGGGATCAATTCATACTTCATGAGGGTTTTTGAAATAAGAGAACAACTACAGAAACTGGGAGAAGTAATGTCTGAGACTGAGATGACTACAGTGGTGTTGAATTCTCTACCAGAAGAATGGGGAAACTTCACTTCTATCTTATACGGGAATAAAGAAGCCACACCATTCCATGATTTATGGTCTCTATGCAAAATAGAGGAAACAAGATTGAAAGCCAGATCTGATATAGTATCAAGTGAAGGTAATCAAGCCATTGTAGCCATATCCAGGAAGAAAGGAAGATTCAGAAAATTTGGTCCGCGGAATAAAAGAAGCAGTATGGACAAATTATGATGCTTTGGATGCAATGAACTTGGGCATTATAAAAGAGATTTTCCTAAATCTGGAAAGGATAAGAGGAAAAAGGAAGAAGCCCATGTCACAGATATGAGGGAAGAACCAAATGCAAAGAAATATAAGAATGAAGAAGTAAGAGATCTTTATTATGATTGAGATCATCTTCCTCTTTAAGTGGTTTCTGTTGGTTGTATAATAGTATTATATGAAGCAATGTATATTGATGGCATCATGATAGAGGCATGGTATGAGCTCTTGGTGAAACAACTCCTCGAAAAAATCACTCATAACAATACAGATGGAAGGCAGTCATTAATATCAAGTGTCATTATGGAAACAAGTGCTCACAATTTCTAATGGATTTCCCTATGAAATCACTAGTTAGAAAGAAAGCATAAAGGTTTCATCAAATATTTATATTCTATAGAACTTTTGGATTAGGATGTGATGAAATATTGATGAAGCATGTTAATGCAATGAAGCTCATCATTCTAGTAAAACTGCTACAGGATGAATCAAAGGAAAAATGTATGAGGTATATATATTTATGTGCTTACATTGGATGTTGTGAAGTCATGTCATATGGTTGTAGGTAATGGACTTCTATATTTAGAAGTAGGATCTATGGAGTACGATCTCTCATGGTGCACTGATAGATGAAATCAACATAATATATCCTCATATGGAATATGAGGTAGTTGTATATGAACAAGGAACTCGAAATTGGAAGTCCCTGGGAATGAATATGTGAAGAAAGGAAGAGATCATGAAGTGCAACCATGTCAAGAGGCTGTTATCATCTGGAAGCCAAGAATATGTGACTAGAATATCTCTGGGGAGGATATGTAGACTTTGATATAAGTCTGGTAACGAAGAAGACCCTTGAAAATTCATGTCATTACGAGATGTGTCAATCTGAATAGAGGATGTCGATGCCTACAAGAAGATGTCTTGGTGAAATATCATCACTGAGGAAACTTTTGTTTTTAAAATTTCATACATATATGACTATCTGGATGAATTTTTGGAGGTCTGATAATCATGTGAAAGAATATAAGATCCTTGAGGATGATTTGAAAGAAAGCAACATAGCATAAAAGGTGGACCAAATAATAAATAATGAAGATTCACTTGTTGGTTGATGACATGACTCATGAATGAAAGTTATGGATGATATGTTCCCTATGGAGCTAAAGTTGAAGATTCCTCAATATCTAAATTCATGACATCAAGGGGAGGAATTCTTCATGAGAATCTAGGTGTCTCACCATTGCTGATACAATTCCCTGGTTAAGAGGGAGCCTGCTGGTAATTTTTTTACTTGGAAGAAATCAGGTAATTCCTAAGAATGAGCTTATGTACATTCCTTATACAAAAATGAGTACATTGCCTTGTGGAATATATCCTCCTTGGTTGAGAGGGAGAGATAAACACATCAATCTGGTCTTCACATGGGGAGAAAAAAATGGAGGATTGGGTAATAATTTGACATTCAATACTCTTTGAGAATGTGATACGGAATTCAAGGTAAGAGTAGTGAGGGACCGATATTCTTTGAGGGCTAACTACCCAAGAGAAGAATAGTCCAAGAAGGTCATACTTTAGGAACACCTGGGTGGAGTATGTACCTTTGAGAGACAATGACTATGGTGTCTATAATTCATGTCCTGTCTCACAAACATTGTAGACCATTGTCTCATGAGATATGGGGTTTTTAGTCAAGGCCTTGCACTAGGAAAATGTTGGTTTATATGATGCTATACATATGTGATTACCAATTCGATTCTTCTTATGAGATTCTTCAATTTGAAAGTGACCATGTACCTATATGAATACCTCCCTAGCTAAGAGGGAGTGTTGAAAAGTGTAACTAGGATCAATGTTCATATTGATTATGTAATTATGTGTTTATGTAAAGAAGAATACAATGATAATAAACTATTTTTTTGTTGTACTTGTTTCATGGGTTTCATGAGCAAGATTTTATTATAGATAGAATTCTTCTTGATGTCTACTAGGGTTTTCTTCTGGTCATAAAATCATCAAGTTTCATGTATATGAATGCTCCTAGACCTTGCTATAAAACTGTCGAGGAATGGCTTAAATACAACCCACATTCAACAATGGAAGATAAGCTTAATTATGCAAAGGTATCCCTCTTTACCGCTGGGGTAAAAAAAACTACAAGCCGACCTTCAAACATCAAATAAAGTGAGCCTACAAGTAGCGACATAGGTCAGCTTATTAACTGACAGGAACAACTATACATACCCCTACATTTGTTGCACAGATGAGTACAAAATTGTTGATTTATCTAAGGTTTTTATAGGTTTTAAAGTGAAAATTTGGGAATAGGAAGAAGTGTAGATTTCAGGGTAAAGAAAATTATGTTATATATTCGGATCAAGGCCAAAATATTGTAGATTAGGGACAACTTTGAAGGAAGTGAAATTGTGAGAGTTTTGAAGTGATGACAGCGTGACAATATGTGAAATAAAATAAAATTAAAGGGTAGTGTCCAAGTATTATAAGTGTGGATATTTTTAAGAAGGGTTTGTTGATTGTCCTAAGGTAAAATTGAGGATCAAAAGTTAGGTGTATATACACCTACTTCTCATGAAGTTAAGATAGTGATCACAAGAAGAGATCAGTTTGAAAAGTGTAAGAAAGTGAGGAAGGTAAATATGTGATTTACCTTCCTAACTACAGTCCAAGAAATAAAGTTCCAGGTCTATTCAAAGTAAGGAAGATGTTGGTCTCCAATATTTGAGTAAGAAATAAGAAGTAAAACTTAGAGAGCGAGTTCTCTAGTATTGGTGTAGGAAAGTGTAGGTTGGTGCAGAAAAGAAGGATCATTGTTGGAGGTCAAAAAAGAATAAATAACAAGGTATTGGAAGCATACATAGGTCAAGGGTTTGAGTCTTAGTCATGGTACTTTTCATTTTAAGATATGTAAGAATAATTCCTTATGGGGTTTCCTCTCCAAGAGGGAGAGGTCTTTCCCTGAATCTATGTGCCTAATTTTTGTGTCTCGTGAATTCTGATAATTGAACTGATGAAAGAATAAATAAGATAAAGAAGATAAGATATTTTGAATTAATCACGAGCCCTCTAAATTCTCAACAATATCTCCTTCTAGTGGGTGTTGATAAATTTTGAGGGGCAAGAGTCCCTTTCAGCAAATACTGATAAACAAGCATGGGCAAGAGTCCCTTTCAACAGATATTTATTAATGAGAATAGGGAAAATTCCCTTTTAGAGAATACTAATAAACGAGTAGGGATATAATTTCCTTTTAGTACTAGTTTATAAACCTACAAGTAGTATCTTGTGGGGCATTGATGTAATCAAGTTGAAGTTGATGTAATAAATTAAAGATTGGTGTTTTATGCATATGTTTATTATGTTATGTTTACCTAACTAAGTAGTGTATTTGGTCCATGAATAATTTTTAAAATGATTGAAAAGTATATATTTTGAAGAATTCCATAAATTTTCCACATTATTGGTTCACCGCCATCTTTTATTAATGTCCTCATTTCGGTTGTTCCTAACAATTGTTATTAGAGCTAGTGTCATTTAGGATCAATTTAACAACTTGAAGGAATATCTGGGATCATGGAGAACCAATACTGGATTAGCTTAGATGGATTTCCATTTTTGAATGAATCAAATTATACAACTTAGAAGGTAAGAATGACAATTTACTTACAAGAGGTTGATTTGGATGTATGGCTATATTTTAAGTATGGAGTAATAAATGTTAAATTTTATAGACAATCCAGGAAGGAAATCATGAGAGGGTTGTCTAAGTCAGGTAATGAAAAAATAATATATTTTAAGAATGCCAAAGTGATATGGCACAAATTGCAGTCCATATATGAAGTAGACATTAAAGCTACATGTGATATCAAGAGGGTTTCACTGAAGGATGATGTAATCAAAGATTCAAATAACATTGAATATTATCAATCATATGATGGTTATTTTGTATGAATATACCAAGTCAATGATAAACACCTAGAGAAGATGCAATCTACAAGTAAGTTGTTATTTTGTTGTTATTCTGTAAAAATAACCATTTATCTTCAAAATATTCATGTGCAAGTACTGGTGAAAGCAAGATTTTCTGATCGAGTTATCGTGAAGAAGTAGCCACCTTGATAGCAATAGCATATATGGACATTCATCAAGAAGAAAATGGGTCCACTTCTCATGAAGGGGAAGAAAGGACATATCTTTTATCAACAAAATAATCCCTAGAGTCGTGAAGGGAACAAATCTTTCAGAGTGAAATAAACATGAGTGGTGAATCTAGTGGTTCCTCAATTCTGTTGGAAGATGTTAGAGAAAATATATATTTGAAGAGGCATCTTATATTAGCCGTTGTGGATATGGAGAATCTTAGGGCCATCAATTTGAAGCTAGACAATCAGAATATAATATTGAAATAGTAGTTGTTGAATATTTAGAAGCACACATAAAATTCTGAAGCATTGAAGGAGATCAAGACTAGTTATTTTTCCCCTCAAGCTAAGAAAATAGATAGAGGTGGAGGTCAATGAGAAACAACATTTAAGGGACCCACCAACTTTGTTAAAGATATACCTAAAAATACTATTGTAGCATAGAATTCAATGCAACCACAATATGAACAAAATAATTCTAGAAATAAAATAAAAGTTATGCAACCCCTTATATACATTTTTATTGTAATAATGCAGGGATATTCTCCTCCAACTATCCAGAAAATAAAAATATGGAGTAGCGACATAGGTGGAATTCTTCATTTCAGCGACAACCATGAGTTGCTCAGAGAAATTCCAACAAACAATAATAGTGAGCCTTTTCCCCTCAAATATAACTATAACAAGTATGATTCAAAGAAACTGGAAAAAAGGAAGATATGGTAAGATAAATAATTCTCTTTGCCCCTTCTTGAATAATGTTGAATGCTACAATTTTAAGAAGTTTGGGCATAAAGCAACCACATGCAAATTGGGATAGAAATCGTAATTTCAAAATGTTGAAATCGGAGGGATGAATTGTGATGCGAGAAAGAAAATAGAACTGCATAGGAGCTATTTAAACACTTAGAGGAAAGGAAGATAAAATGGAGCATGGAGGAAGCACAGAAGAATGTTTGATTTTGAAGATAATCAACAGAGTTTTAAAATGTGAGACTCTGAAACTCCCATAGTTGATCTCTGTTATACAAAGAGTAATATGAAGATAATTCAATAATTTAAAAGACAAAACATCAACCCTAAAATATTTCCAAAGGAATATAATCAGAATGTAGAGAAAGCGAAGCTTGTATGCTCAGAAAATTGTATAAAGTCACCTAGACATGCAAACTAGTGCATGAAATCAGCTCATATACAGGTGTGCAACTAAAAGGAATATAATATACTCATGGGGAGTCTATCTCTTTTTCCTCTTCATTGAGGAGAAGAGGGTGGATTCAAGGGAAGATAGAAAGGTCATATGAAGGATTATAAAGTAACATGCCAAGGAATACATCTAAAGGATAAAGGGAAGTCTCCCATTTTATGTTGATGAGTGAGTAGTTTGGTTGGTTGAATTTTTTTGTCAAATCAATTGGTAGTATGAGTATGTGTAGATGGTGATGATTTATTCACCGGTTTTCAAGCTTCTATGGTTATCAAATGATGAAGAAGAAGAATCCGGATTTTCCACAGTGTCAGAGAATATATGTCATATATTTTGTGACACTGTGGAAAATCTAGATTCTTCTTCTTCATCGATTTATTTACTGTTGAAGTTTATTTAGCGAGAATTGTTTACAAATTCCTAACACAAAGAGGTAGCATGTTCATAGTGGGATTATTCTCAAGTCAAGATTTGAGTATCAAATTATTCATTCATAGTAGGTATCATTAATTGGTATTAGATGGTTGTTGCAAGGAAGAGGCAAATGGTGTTTACTATAAAATTCATTAGTGTTATAACGTTTTCAATTGGTATGAGGATATTTATTTTTTGGACAAATAAGCACGATCATAGGATGAGAACACTATGTTATCAAGTTCTCAACAATTTCTATCACCAACATCAATTCAACAATATGCATCAGTTCAACATTTGTTATCAAATTTATTTTTAGTCATTACGAAGTTTTTGAGAGTATGGTGTTCATGTTTCCAATATGAAATTTTACATCCAAATGTTAGTAGGCAAGTCTTGATTTATATGACTGGTACTTGATCATTCAAATGTATCATGTTGAGTTTGTTGTGATTTGAATTCCTCCAAGTGAAATACAAGTGAGCTGTTTAGGCGTGCATTGATGAGATTCACTCTATGTTTGTAAAAAGTGTTGAAATTTTTTGTTCATCGGTTGAAAATTGATGGTGTTGCATAGGAAATATTAATGTTATTACTAGAATTAAAGTGTATGTGTCTAGGAAGGCACTGTTATAAATGAAAGGCTAGTTGAGACTCATATAAACAGGAATTATTTCTCATGGCTTAGCTGAAAATGCATATGTTATTTCAGCAAGATACCTCTCATTCAAAATTGATCCATACATTGGGAATAATTAATCCTTTCCCTTCAACAAGATCTTCTTCATAGGACAGAGAGGAATTTTCTTGGATGAGATAAAATAAATCTGAGTTTTTTAGCTTAATAAGAAGAAGTTGACAGGCCCATAGGATCAGAATAGGGAGGGCGATTGTTGACTAGGGGATCATCTCAGTATCTTTTCCATTTGTGTAAAAGGGGGTGAAGTATTGTTGGTCAAACACAAGATATTAAATGATAATTGGAAAAGAGTAATGAGAGTATGATAGAAGTAATGATAATTGGTAATGTTACATTGTTTGATGATGGTGTTTCCATCAATGCCAATGTGTGAGATTGTTGGAAATATGTTTTCATTTATGGATAAGGGAAATTTAAAGGGAATGGAAATATTGACAAAGGAAACCACAAAAATATTTGGTGTTGAAGGAAAAATTAACAAAGGTAGGAAAGGAAAGCATGGCAATTCAAACGCACTATATATGGTAATGTCATTATTGGAAAAGGAAAATGAAAAATCAATGGAAAAGGTGGAGAAGTAAAAGCATGTTGAATGGTCAATCATAAAAACATCATCATGGATGAGAATGGTGCAGATATGTTGGAGCCAATTTTGGAGTAGCATATCCACTCAAAAGTAGGTGGAACCGACACAGATGCAAATATCTCAGAATTTTTTTTTCTAGTGTTATGTGGAAGATTGAAAATGGCCTCATGGATCAAGAGATAGAGCTAGTCAAAGTTTACTTGAGTCAACTCAATGTTATCAAAGTCAAAGAGGTGGTTGGAGATAATTTTCCAAGTTTGGGAAAGAATCCAAATCCAATGACAAACTTAGCAAAGTGGAAAAAATGTGGACTAGAAGTACGTGGTATTGGAAATCATTTTTATTGGGTGTTCGTGGAGCCTACCTAACCAAGTTACCCTGAGGGTATGGTAACAAAGTATAAGTATAAGCGTCAGGATTCATGGAGCAAGATGATGCCAAGATATGATGTCATCACAACAGAGTTATTACCCAGTTGTATTCACCTTTACGTAACCCTTTTAGTGCATAAAAAGAATGGATTAGGAGATTGGCGGTGGGACACGGTAGCATAGCACTATCTAATGGGAAGTAAGTAGAGGATCCCACTTGACAGCCTATCACGGTGGAGGAATCCCAATGAGTATGAGTCTAGAATATTTTTTTGTGAGAACAAGGTTAAGAACCAAGAGATATGCGTCGAGCACACGTGGCAGGATTCCAATAGGCCTACATACGATAGTCTTGTCAGGCCTCGAGTTGTGGGGAGGTGATTTTTCATACCACAGATCACATAGATATGATACAGATCCACCTCGAGACAACTTCTCCTAATACCACAAGCCTTAATTCAGTGTTGTCAAACCTAGTGGTCTTTTATTAAATACATTTAAAAATAAAATGGTCATAAAAAAAGGTCTTGGGGATACTTTCTCTCTCCTTAGATAGGACAAGTTGCAGTATTTAATTGGTCACAGGTGATGAAAGTATAGAAAAATGAGGGATGGAAATGTGGCAATCATATTTAGAATTTTTTGGCACCCAAAAGGTCCATTTCTGGTTGACATGTGTCACCAATCATTGGTTGACACATAGTGCAGGTGACATCATCCCATTGAATGGATCTCGATGGTTTTCTAATAATGTGGAGAGATGTAACATCAGGGAGCAGGAGATGGGACACATCACGCATTGACAAGTTGGTAGGGCGAAAAAAATGAGATTGAGTTTAGGAGGACCCCCAAAGTATGGAATGCTTTTATCAAGATCTTGGGGGGCTAAGTTACAAGGTACCATGCAGATGGACATGACCTACACGACTATCCCTATTTTCAATCAGACTAGAAGACTTTACAGGGAGTCTCATATGCAATACACAGTTACAAGTCAAGACAGACCTCAAAACTCCCCTTTGTATTCTGTAAGTACAGGCCTTGATTCTTTTATTATGTTTAATGATGAAACACTCCCTGAACAAATCACTTTAACGGGATCAATGGCTGAAACGGAGGAAGAAGAACACAGCACTGAAGTGTCGAAGCAGTTTGCTATACTCGAAAACCTTAGAAAACCAAGCTCAGATCTTGAACTACAAATCATCAATCCATTAAACTTAAATCTTGACAGTCAAGAGAACAATCCTCAAACCGATGAAAAACTTGAGGAATCAAGTCATGCAGAGGACACTCACCAAACTGATAGAACTGAAAATTATCCTCTCTGGACTATGTATTTTGATGGGTCATGCACTAGAACAAACGCTGGTGCAGGTGTCTGGATTACTAACACTGAAAAAAATCATACAGAATGTATTTCATGTAAATTAAACTTTCAGTGTTCCAACAACATAGCAGAATACGAATCCCTTCTCTTAGGCTTGCATCTCTTGAAGAAATTAGGAGCCAAAAGAATTAACGTATATGGGGATTCTGAGTTAATTATTAGGCAAGTCAATGGGGAGTATAATGCAAATCATCCCAGACTTAGAGCCTATCGAAATGATGTCATGGACCTTTTGAAAACATTTGAGGAATCCAACTTAAGTTTTGTCCTAAGGAAAATAAATATTATGGCCCACAATTTGGCCTATGCTGCTAGAACCTGCCCAATGCTATATGATGACACATCTCAGATAAAATTCAGACCAGCTGTCCCGGATAACAAGAAATATTGGCAGGTGTTTGATGGAGATAAACAAATAGAAGACTTCATGCAATTCAGAAATGATTTTGAACTCCATAGCTCAGATTCAGACTATGATACAGACTGTAGTGAAGAAAATTTTCTTGGTGAAGAAGAACCTTCTCCTGAGCTTGTAGATATTAACCTTCAGACTAGCAAACTTAGAAACCAAACAAAATTGAGTGCAGAATCTGAAACAGAGGAGTTGGAAACTCTGCATTCTAAGGATGATAGTTTGCCCAAGGGTTTGGCCCCTCTAGAAGAATTGTTTGATTTTAATGATGTGTGAATAAACTTGGAAATCGAACCACGTAGAAATCAGGTGGAGAAATGCAACATAGGCAAAGAGGAAAACCAAAAAAATGAACAACCTGGTTCAAAACTTTTTACAACACGTTAAACCAAACACAGAGTCGTTCAAAGAATTTCTTCCCATGCTTTTGCATGTGGAGTTACGAAGATCTTTAAGTCCTATGACACCGAAACACAAGACAAAAATCCCTCTTAAAGAAAACCAAAAACCATTCAAACAGAAACTGCGCAGAATAAACCCTGTACAGTTGCCTTTGGTTAAGAAGGAAATCATGAAGATGTATGATGTTGGTATTATTGTCCCTATTAGATATTCTGAATGGGTATCTAATCTGGTGTCTATTAGGAAAAAGACTGGAGAAATCAGAATTTGTATAGACTTTAGAGACTTCAACAAAGATTCATTGAAAGACAACTACCCTTTACCAAAAATGGATCATATTTTACAAAGGGTGGTAGGGTCTAGAAGAATTTCTTTTCTTGATGGCTATTCAGGGTATAATCAGATCTTGGTTCACCCTGCTGATCAATTAAAGACACCCTTTAATACACCATGGGGCACCTTCATGTATGTGAAAATGCCTTTTGGTCTAATGAATGCTGGGGCAACTTTTCAAAGAGCCATGGACATAGCATTCTTGGAATAATTGGGCTTCTTCATCATTATCTATCTTGATGATGTTACTATGTTTTCAAAAATAGATGAAGAACACTTAGAACATTTGAGAAAGGTTTTCGAGAAACGCAGAAAGTTTGGAATATCCTTAAACCCTAAGAAGACGCTTTTTGGTCTCCAAGAAGGTAAGCTTCTTGGGCACATTATTTCAGAGGAGGGTATAAAGATAGATCCAAAGAGGATTGAGGCCATATTGCAGATCTCTCAACCTCAAAACATCAAGGAGTTGCAATCTTTCATTGGAAAGATAAACTTTTTGAGAAGGTTCATCCCTAACTTAGCTGAGCTCCTTAGGAATATCACAAACATGTTGAAGAAGGAGCAAGGGGTGAAATGGACCTTGGAAGCAAAGACATCCTTTGAACTAGTAAAACAAGCATTAACCAAAACATCGGTTCTCATAAGCCCTGATTTTTCAAAAGATTTTTATATCTTCTCATTTGCATCAGAACACACCATAGCTGCTGTCCTTTTACAGAAAAATCCACAAGGACAAGAGCAACCTATTACATTCTTTAGTAAGGCATTGAGGGATGCCCCTTTGAAGTATAACATTATGGAGAAACAATCTTTTGCCTTGGTAAAAGCTTTGAAAGACTTCAGGGTATACATCCTTCATTCACACATCATTTCCTTTGTCCCAAATTCATTTGTTAAAGACATTCCGACACAGGACCCAGATGGTAAGAGAGGTAAGTGGATTACTATTATACTTGAATATGATTTAAAGATAAAACCCACTAAACTCATCAAAGGCCAAGGTCTAGCTAGATTAATGGCTGAATCAAATTGTGAAGTTATTGATATTAACATGCTTAATGCTTTGGATAATCAAGAAGAATTCTCAACTCCCATTGTTGAAAACCATTTTATGAATTCTCCTTGGTATGCTGATATTATTTATGTTTTTCTTAATCTGAATACACGTCCTGGTTTATCAAAAACAAAGGCAAGATTCCTAAAGTTAAAAGATGTAAACTATTGCATTGTTGATAAATGTCTTTATTGGAAAAATGCTAGTGGTATATTGCTTAAATGTTTGCCTGAGTTTGATGCAGAGAAAGTAAAGTAGGAATTCCATGAAGGAGAGTGTGGAGGTCATTTGTACTGGAAGTCAATAGCTAACAAAATTTTGAGGGCTAGTTTCTATTGGCCTACTCTTTTTCCTGATATACACAAAATGACCACTACTTGCCATAAATGCCAATTGTTTGAAGGCAAGAAAAAATTACTACCCCTGCCTCTACATCCAATCACTGTTGAAGCTCCTTTTCAACAGTGGGGACTTGACTTCATAGGAGAAATCCATCCCTCATCTTTTGCCCAGCATAAATGGATTCTCACAGCCACAGACTACTTCACTAAGTGGATAGAAGCCATTCCTTGTAGGCAAGCCAATGACTCAGTTATCATAAAATTTATGGAGACTAACATCCTCTCCAGATTTTGCTGTCCTACCAAGATCATTACAGAAAATGCAGCGGCATTTGGATCAAAGAAGATGGTTGAATTCTGTCACAAGTATCAGATAACATTGGGACACTCCATAGCCTATTACCCTCAAGGTAATGGACTTGCAGAATCTTCCAACAAAAGCTTAGTGAACATAATCAAGAAACTGTTGGAGGACAATAAAAAGTCATGGCACACAAAGCTGATCCATGCACTTTGGGCTGACAGATTAACTTTGAAGAAATCTATTGGTATGTCACCTTTTCAACTGGTGTATGGTACAGATGCAATTTTTCCCAATAGTCTTGGTGTACCAGTTATGAAGTTAATTCAAGAGTTGCAGACTGAAGAAAATGACATGGCCAGAAGAATAAATCAGACCGTTCATCTTCAGCAGACCAGGGAGGAAGTGTATAACAAAGCATTGCACAAACAAGACAACATTAAAAAGCTTTTTGACAGAAGAGCAAAGGCCAGCAATTTCCAGATTGGGGACAAAGTTTTAAAGTGGGACTCAAGGAGGGAAGAGAAGGGAAAGCATGGAAAATTTGATCACCTATGGCTTGGCCCTTACTCTATTCATTCAACTGCTAGTAATAATGATTTTTACTTACAAGAGTTGGATGGAGCAGAATTGTTTGGGGGTCCTGTCAATGGCAGGATGCTTAAGCATTACCTCTCTTGATCCATTTTTGTTTTGAAGCCTTTTTGTCTTTTTTCCATTGTAAATATCTCATCCACCATCGCATTCAAAGTTATCAAAAAGATCAAAAATACAAAAAAAAAGAGAGAAAAGAAAGAAAAGAGGGCAGAAATGAAAACAAGAAAGGCAAAGCCCCATGCCAAAAAGAGAAACAAATGCTGAAAGTGCGCAAGCTCAAATGCCACTCCTAAAACACACTTCTAGCTAGTCAAACAACCTAAAATTGACTAACTAGTTTTCAATTTATTGCTGATAGGGTAGAAAATATGATTTGCCAAACTGTTCAATCTTGGCTTATTAGTAGATAAATTAGGATAGAAATTGAAGGTTCAAATAAACTCAAAATCTGAACCAAAGTTTCCAAAGAGAGATGACTCAAAACTGTTTTATTTTCTGAGTCATAAAATAGAAAAACTGGTTCTAATTTGCTCAAAATCTGAACCAGAACAAAAGCAAAGAAAGAGCTGAAAGAAAAAGAAAAAACAGAGCTATGAAAAAGATGAAGGAAGTGCTCAACTTTCAGATCTTAAGCCTTCCATTTTGTTATTTTAATTTCCTGCAAAATAATGTCTATGTGTAGCTTTTTTTTGTGCCATGGATCACAACAAGCCAAATAGTTTAATCTTGACTTGGCTGTTTTGAAATTTCTGCTTTAGAATTTAAAGAATGAAAGCCTGTTGGACAGTTTAATCCCAACAGACAGTAGAATAGGTAGAGAAATATTTTAGCTCAACTGTTTAATCTGAGTTCAAGGAGAAATAAGGAGTAGAAGTAGATTAGTTCTTATGCTTTCAAAAGAATAAAATGTTGTGAAAAGAGTTTGCCAATCCAAGTGCACTCTGATGAAGAAAAAATGTTAGATCAGTAGGATTGGGTAGGTAGAAAGTTATATTGATGAAGTCCATTTATATTTCATGACTGACCTTATTTTTCATAAACAGAGCAAGATCTTCCCACAAAAGAAGAGCATTCCAAAGGATCAGGCACAAGTCAGCCTCCCAGAGAAATCAAGTCTGAATTCTTGATGCCTTCAAGAAGACACCATCCCCAAGTGGAGCCACCGTTAGCCACCCATATTTTTCTCTCATATCAGCTAGTGGCTAAATAATTATTGCAGCCTTCAAGAAACAAATTCAGCCCTGAAATTGTTGGTGCTTGAAGTATTTTTGATGAATCCATAACTGCCGGTTAGTCTTCACAGTTGTTTCCCTCTTCAAAACCTCTGATATCCTGCAAAAATCCAAGTCATAAAACTGCTGCATTGCCCTTTTTCCCCTCCCTTTCTTACAAGCTAACCCCATTTTCCATTGTCCTTTTTCCCATGAAAAGCCCACAAAACCATATGTTTTCCCCTATCCCTTCATAAATTTCATTTCCTAAGGTTAAAAACCCACTTTTTAACCTTACCGCAACCTTCATTTCCTTTGAAAAACCATAGAAAACGCATATTTTCTATATTCTATGCTTAAGCCCCCTCGGGCCAAGCCTCTAACCCTTTTTCTTCCATACGCCCGAGCGCCAGAATGAAAAGCTAAATCTGTCGGGCGCTTATCCTTTTAAATTAATTTTTCTCCGCCAAAACCATTAGAAACCTTTGTAAAATCGTATTTTTGGGTTTTTAATTATTTCCAAAGTTTTCCGCCATGTAAATGGTGGAGATATATCGACCGTCGATCTGCTCCACAGATTGGACGGTGCAGAACGCAACCTACCATGTGGTCCCCGCTTTCCGTGTGCTGTTTTCCAAAACCGGCAGTCTTTTCCGCACTGCCTTCAGGCCAAAAGTGGTTTTAGCCCGACAGCCAGCGATTCCATACGCTGACTGCCACGCGTCCTCCGCCCTATTTCAAAACCGCCACATAAATTCAGTCCCCCGCGCATTATTCGTCAGACCATAACCGCCCAGCAGAATCGATGATAGCCGTCTGATCTAACCTCGCGCATCCGACGACTCTCATCCATTTAAAACACCTGCTCTTTAACAAAGTTGTGCGCGTTTTAGCCAGGCCCCAGCGCAGCCGAGAATCAATCTCCACCGTTAATCTTTGTAGATCGATGGTCCACATTCAAATGCTTGATTCCAAAACTCATCCTCCAGATTCCCTCCGTTTGACTTTCAACGCCCCCTGATTCCATCTTGACTGTCCAAACTGATCCAGATCAACGGCACAGTTTCACTACGGGGGTATGCCCCCAAAATTTTTCCTCCATACATCCGAACCCCCCGTAGTCATCCTCGACAGTCGATCTCGGCGCGAATCGACGGCTCTGATTTAATCCTCCTTCCCCATGATTTTTCGACTATTCTGAGATTAAATCCCAGCCATTGGATGATGCCATCCAATGGCCCACGCTCCTCCGCACAGTCCCCGATGCAGTAAACCAAATACACAGGATTATATAACGTTTTTCGTGTTTTTGCAGGTTTGAATGTATTTTCCGTCATTTCCAAAGAAGTTTCGGCAATAGAGGGTGACGACCCTCCTTTGTTCGTTTCCTCCGAGGAAGATCATCTGCAGGGGTAAATATCACGTTTCATTGATGTTTTATTAGGCATTGATGCCTTATATGCCCTACACATCCCTCCACAACAGAAAAACCATGAAGATCAATGCAGAGAAAGAGTATCAGATGTTGAAGACTAAAAAAGAACCAGAACAGAGCATAGGTGGACATATTTATGGGGATTAAGGCTAAGACAGTTATCAAACGCCTAATCCCCGACCTAAAAACACAGTTAAAGGGTAAATCTAAAAGTGTTTTTCAGACAGAATGCCTCCACTGCCATATTGAGGAAAATTGATTCCTCAACCACCACAGCGCTACCTATTGCCTCAAAACACTCAATCAGGAGCCGAATTTATGGAGCAGGATCAGATATTTTGCCTCGAAACAGCCAAAGAAGTTAATTCTGCCATGAAATTTATTAACTGATGTCCGCAGAGTAACCCTAATTGTACAAAAATCCTCAAAAGGTCAAACAAAGCTCCCACCAAGCTAAGTTCATGAGTGTAGATCAGTTAATGCAGTGGAACACCTGTACAATTTCTTCTTGAACTTCCCAAAGGTCATGAAGACATTAACTCTGTATTAACTATATTATGAGATCTTTTATCAGATCTCACCTCCTCATCCTTCTATAAATACTTCAATAGAAGATGAGTGAGGGGTTGGTTGTTAATGTAATTGCTAAAGTATTGTAATCGTAACTGAGCTGAAGGCTCTTGATTGTAGATAGGATTTCACTAGCTCTTGGAGCTCTGCTTGTAATAGATAAGTTAGGTTTTGAAAGAAAGATGAATTGACACATTGGATTTGAAGATTGTAACTGGTTTGGAGCATCAATACAAGCTTATTTATGGGATCCTGTTCTATGATGACGGCGATGTTGTTCTTATTGTAACTTGTGTTTTATTTCTGTTTCCATTTTGTTTCATTTTCTGCTGTAAAGAACAGTTTAAATAGAGTTAGGACCTATTGTATACCAGTAACCTTCTCTGGCTGAGAAATCTTTATTTAGATGTTTTCTTCTATCTGTGTTATTTGGAAATGATTAATTCAGTTTAGGCATATGCATGTTGGCGTTCCCTCATCTTATTGCCTTGACTGAATGTTATTTTTAAATGTTACTTTCAATATATTTTTTGTGAAGATGAACTGAGGAAATTAAGGTTAGCCCTGAGTCCCTTTCTTATTTGCTCAACTATTTGATTGTTTCCCTTAGGATGTGTCAAAAGCTGACTAGTTTCAAAGTACTTATCAGATCTTAGGCCATTCTGTGTCATCTTTGTGATTGTCCTGAAAGAAACCAAGTAAAGAAGAGCTAGGAGAGGATTTGTGGTGAGCCCGGCCCGTTAGTCTCTACTCCAAAGGTTTCCTTCAAGTTTCCCTTTGTTTTTCATATGTTTTCTATTTGAAGTGTATCAAAGGCTGGCTAGTTTCAAAGTACTTACCAGATCCTAGTTTACTTCTATGTCTTTCTTAAGCGCCTGGTCAAAGGCTGGATAGTTTCAAAGTACTTACCAGATCCTAGGCTGCTCTTTGTTTCTGCATCTGTTATTTCCCTTTCTTATTGTATCACTCCATTCCATAAATCAAACTTTAAAGAGATCCTTAGGCATAGATGACTTGCCCCATAGACCACTCTTGAACCTGATTTGCTTCAATTAAATCCTCTTATGACTCCATAGCCCA
Source organism: Pinus albicaulis (assembly GCA_034641835.2). Lineage (NCBI taxonomy): Eukaryota > Viridiplantae > Streptophyta > Pinopsida > Pinales > Pinaceae > Pinus > Pinus albicaulis. The sequence goes on along the minus strand of CM076572.1, from coordinate 164,923,465 downwards.
ATGGACTGAAACCTGTCACCATCTGTCATCTTGATCGAAGCTTACTCTTGTTGTTTGCAACTTCTCACTTTTGAACCTATTTGCATATAGATCTTTCCGCCTCAGACAACAACTATGTTCAACCATCCAAAAAACAAAACAAACCCTTGGACTTCATAACTAGCCTAATATCATTACCCTAAACTTCAAAGACAAATCCATATTTGTACATATTGGAGAGATCCCTCTCCGGATTCAGGAGGGCTAGATCCTAGGATCCCAAAGTTGGTTGAAATGATGTTAACTCTGTGATCGGACTTTTGCCAATCTTGCTTATTACAAAGATCTAACATTTCTGGCGACTCCGCTGGGGAACTATGTGTTTTTAATACTTTTTAGAGACCTCAGAAAACCCTTGATTCAAGAAAACTTTACGAGTAAAAAGCAGCCTTTTCAAGCACTACCAAGAAATGGTAATCATGATGAAACTTGTTTGAATCAGTGACAATCCAGGTGAACCCTAGGATTCTTATAAACTTTATCTAACCTTGAAAAATCAGTTGGCTTAGCCATAAGAGTAGACTTTCTTTGTCTCATAACCGTAGCTAAGTTTTGAAGCAAAGTTAGGATATTCTTGCAAACCACAAATAAAAACAATTCAGAAAATACCAAAAAGAATTTTCGATTGGTAGTAAAACACTTGCTCTTACATTTCACTTACCATTGGATGTGTTTTATTTCATACTCTTAGACAAAGTCTGGAAAGGGCCAGGTAGCCTCCAGATCTCATCCTCTTTTAGAGGTGACATATCTGGTGAATGCCCTCCTAGTCAATCTCTGGTTAGAGTTTGTTTTGTTTCGGGATACCCTTGAAAAAGGATGTTTCACAAGCACTGTGGTGGACAGTGTATCTCTTTGAAAACATTCTAAAACTTTCCACCTGGCGACTCCACAATCCTGAACAGACCTTAAGACTCCACTGGGAAGAACCCTCATCATTATAATATCTTTCGAACTCAGTTAGAGGACTGTGGGATTGAAATTTGCATTAACACACTAGTTAACCTCTCAAAGATTGTCATATCTGGTTGAACTTGTCTAATTTATTTGGGTCTAAAAACATAGCATTGCGGCTTCTAGAAAGATCCACACTAGAGCCTACCCTAACCCTGATCCACCTAAGATAGTTGATAAACCAGAAAGTATCCTTAGGAAGTCTCCTAAGATAGAATCCTGAACTATTTTCAGATCTCACATAAGAGCCAATTCAGTCCCTGAAAATCTTTCAGCTCTACAAAAATCACAAACTGACTTATTGAACCCATTTAGGACTAGGTCATTTGGTGATTTAGATCAGCTAGATTCTAAGACTTCACTTTCATCTCCGGAAACAAGTGAATACCGTGGGAATGGAGAATCAGCACCCCCTGATTTAAATTTTCTTCATAATCTAGGTGTCTCTCATCCAAGATTAGTTCAGCAATCTACCACTGTTCCATCCACCTCTGTTCATCCTTCATCTACTGTTCAAACCACTCCACTTCAGCCCACACCTCCTTTTGTCAACCCACCCCCACCACATATCATGGTAGCATGGTATGCTCCCTTAGTCCTTCCTGCACCATTAGTCAATCTTCCACAGGACTATCAGTCCAAAATTACATTATGTGATGCTAGCAATACTACAACAGCATCACAACATGTGGACAAGATGAATGACTACTTTGACAGAAATGAAATTGATGATGATTCTCTCAAACTCATATTGTTTGCTCAGAGTTTGGGGGGAGAAGTAAGAAAATGGTTTAAAGCCCTGGCCCCTCACAATATCAACAATCTCCAAGGCTTCCATCAAACCTTCTTAAACAAGTGGGAAGTGAGGAAGAACCCTCTAGAATTTCTTGCTGACTATAACAATCTCCATAGGAACCCAGGGGAAAGTGTACAGGCTTATTGTATCAGATTTAACAGTGTGTATAACGTGCTTTCCCCAGAATTAAAACCTCCACAAGGTTCAGCTTTAAACAAGTTTCCTGAAGGGTTTGATGCTGATATGACCTATTCATTAAGAGAAAGAGATTTCGCAACTCTTGAAGACATGCAAAGAGGTGCCCTTTCTGTGGAAGTTAACCTTATGGAGAAGAGGGCAAGAATGAAAGCTGAAAAGAGAGTATCTTTCAAAGAGGAGTCATCATCTTCTATACCAAACTCAAAGATGGAAAGAATGATGGAAGAAATGATGAAGAAAATGAGCATTCTTGAGAGAGCACAAGCAAGTCAAAATCAAACTGCTCCTCAAAATAGAAACCAAAACCAGAATCAGAATATGAGAAGGAACCAACCTCTAAATAGACCAAGGGAAGATGATCAGCAGATCACTCCTCCCTTTCATCAAAACTATTTAAGTGAGGTTGAGGAAACATATGAAATAACAGAGGATAATGATATGAACCTATTTGGGGTAGATGATGATGACTTCGAGGTTCATTATGATAGGAAACAAGGTCTTTATACACCTCATGATGACAAAAGAGATGATGATGAAACTCATTATCAAGACATGGAAAATGCCATCAGCGAACCTCAAAGAGAGTATGACCTCAGAAGTAAATCTAGTCAACAAACCCCCAACAACAAAACCTCTCACAAATCTTCACAAAACAGCACGGCAACCAAGCCTAAGACAGTGAAACAAAAGGATAAACAGTGGCTAATAACTCTGGTAAAGGTAAAGAGAAAGATACTCAAAATCTTGAAAAACAGAGTGCAAACATCAGTAGTACTAACACTTCAGCTAGTACTCCTTCTTCAACCGTTGTGTCAACTGTAGATAAAACAAATCAGCAATCTGTCGTTGCTGATAAAGTGGCAGTAAACAAGGCTGAAACCAGCACCTTAAAGAATAAAATTCCTTTAAGTCTGGAACAGGAAATCTCAAAGATCAAAGTTTTTGTTCCTTTGACCGAGTTAGCTACCCAACATGTATATAGGTCCAAAATTTTGAAGGCTTTGAACATAGAAGAAAATGAGGATACACTCAATCTTAATGACGACCAGCCAGAGCTGATTTTTGGTCCAAAGATTGAAGGTAAATTCCCAGAGGGGCATGTCCCTCCCTTTTATGTAAGTTAGAACATTCATGACAAAATTCTACAAAATGCTATGCATGACTCCGACGCTTCCCATAATTTAATGCCAAAAGCTGTAATGGAAAGCTTGGGTCTTGAAATTACCAGACCTTACAAAGACCTGTACTCCTTTGACTCAAGCAGAGTTAAATGTCTAGGATTGACCAAAAACCTTTGTGTTAATTTAGCCCAAATTCTAGCCAAGTGTTTGGTCATGGATGTCGTTGTGGCTGATGTACCCCCAAGGTATGTAATGCTTTTATCAAGATATTGGGGGGCTAAGTTGCAAGCTACCATGCAGATGGACATGACCTACGCGACTATCCCTATTTTCAATCAGACTAGAAGACTTTACAGGGAGTCTCATATGCAATACACAGTTACAAGTCAAGACAGACCTCAAAACTCCCCTTTGTATTCTGTAAGTACAGGCCTTGATTCTTTTATCATGTTTAATGATGAAACACTCCCTGAACAAATCACTTTAACGGGATCAATGGCTGAAACAGAGGAAGAAGAACACAGCACTGAAGTGTCGAAGCAGTTTGTTATACTCGAAGACCTTAGCAAACCAAGCTCAGGTCTTGAACTACAAATCATCAATCCATTAAACTTAAATCTTGACAGTGAAGAGAACAATCCTCAAACCGATGAAAAACTTGAGGAATCAAGTCATGCAGAGGACACTCACCAAACTGATAGAACTGAAAATTATCCTCTCTGGACTATGTATTCTGATGGTTCATGCACTAGAACAAACGCTGGTGCAGGTGTCTGGATTACTAACACTGAAAAAAATCATACAGAATGTATTTCATGTAAATTAAACTTTCAGTGTTCCAACAACATAGCAGAATACGAATCCCTTCTCTTAGGCTTGCATCTCTTGAAGAAATTAGGAGCCAAAAGAATTAACGTATATGGGGATTCTGAGTTAATTATTAGGCAAGTCAATGGGGAGTATAATGCAAATCATCCCAAACTTAGAGCCTATCAGAATGATGTCATGGACCTTTTGAAAACATTTGAGGAATCCAACTTAAGTTTTGTCCAGAGGAAAAGAAATCTTATGGCCCACAATTTGGCATATGCTGCTAGAACCTGCCCAATGCTATATGATGACACATCTCAGATAAAATTCAGACCAGCTATCCCGGATAACAAGAAATATTGGAAGGTGTTTGATGGAGATAAACAAATAGAAGACTTCATGCAATTCAAAAATGAGTTTGAACTCCATAGCTCAGATTCAAACTATGATACAGACTGCAGTGAAGAAAATTTTCTTGGTGAAGAAGAACCTTCTCCTGAGCTTGTAGATATTAACTATGTTCAACTATGTTCAACCATCTGCCTCAGATAGCAACTATGTTCAACCATCCAAAAAACAAAAAAAACCCTTGGACTTCATAACTAGCCTAATATCACTACCCTGAACTTCAAAGACAAATCCATCTTTGTACATATTGGAGAGATCCCTCTCCGGATTCAAGAGGGCTAGATCCTAGGATCCCAAAGTTGGTTGAAATGATGTTAACTCTGTGATCAGACTTTTGCCAATCTTGCTTATTACAGAGACCTAACAGAGACCATAACCTCTTGTTATATGGCGGAAAATAGATAAGATTCTATAGTGCCAGAAGCATAAGGACCTTAAGGCCTAAGTTGATAGATTCAACAATATTTTATTTTTCATTAAAAAAGGGTCGCAAATGCTTATTGTATTGTAAAAAAGTGCTTAGGCATGGATGGATGAATCGAAAACTATTTTGTCACTATGTTATGATATGCACATCCTTTCGGCTAATGGATGAATGAGATGACAACTTATTAGGCACTAAAAAGGAAGGAATGAATCACTTGGATTTATGATAGGAGCATCGAGAAGTTAAGACACATTTTTGATAGTATTCTAAATCTAGGGATTCACCAAAAATAAAAATTCCCAATTTAATTTTGTTAAAAATACAGAATTGTAACATCTCCATTTTTTTTGTTTTTTCTTATACTATCTTTGTGATTGTAATATCACCTTTCCCTTTAACATATTGTCCCAATGACATCTCTGCTATATTTATAATGAAATTATCACATTTAAATCCTTAGTCATAATTAACATGGTTAAAATATTCCACATATACCTTAACCTATATCTTACTCTAGCATACCCTTACCTTCTCATTAACACCATACATATCATTCATCTCTAACATATCCTTACCTTCACTTTCTCTTCACTCCATACCTTACATATAATTTTTAAATAATATAACCTTCTAACATTATTAATTTTTATTCTAATTAAATCCTCTACCCTTTAACCTATGGTGTTATTAAAAAAATATTTCAAACCATATATTAATATAGATACCCCTATATTAATCTACATGGGACATACATACATTAATAAACTTAACACTATTATGTTTGGCTTCCCCACAAGGTAACTATGAAGGTTATATGCTCCTACTATAGCTTCATTTCAAATTTATTGAGAGTACCCCCATCTGCTGATTTGTCCAACACGCTGGCTCCATGTGGCAAGGGTCACATGTCCTCACATGGCCCCGCCACACATATTGAGGTTCCACACAGACATTGGAGATCAGCCTAAGATGAGTCAACAATTTCGATGTGTTGTGAAAACCCTAAGGGGGACAAGTGTCTCTCTGAAGCTATGCCTCCATTTCTCAACTTGCAATGAGTTTTTCAGAGGACCTACATGTCATTTCCTCCATTGCAATGGTGAGGGTTGTGGTTTAACTTGATACAGTGCAGAGAATTGTGTCCAAGCACGCACAGGTAATTTATTTATGCATTTTTTTACTTTTATGTTGTGACCTTTATATGTTTTATCTACTAATAAAATTTGGTCATTTTTGCAGGGATACTACATTGTCATTTTCACTCTTTTCTCGTCGTCCGTTCAAGTAAATAATGGTTAAACCTACCTCTATTTTTAATCGTGAATTTCTTTTATTCTTAGCTCCATCCTTATGGGGTTTCTGTGTGTTTTAAGAGTGGAATCCTCTGTCTTCCATACTAAGATGTTGAGCATTGTATCCTCTTCTCTGTGTTGCGAAAAAACTTATTCACCATCCCATAGCCCTTTTTCATCACAGAAGAGGTAAGCCCTTGTCTAATTCCCTCTTTGGTTCAGTTATTTCTCTCGTGTTCACTTTAGAATTTATGGGTTTTAGTTAATATCAGTAATGTCGTGTTAGTATTTAGATTTCGGTTGTCTACCCTACTCCCAATTTTTTGGGTTTGTAAATTCGCATTCCATTGTATGAATTCTCTGTGTTGTATGAAAATCCTCTTTCCAACAATTTTTATTTTACTACTCTATGTTATTTCCAAATTATTTTTCCATCGATTATCTTTTTTATTTTATTTTATGAGGGTTTACTCCTCTGCCCTTCCAAATTTTGTAATGACAATCTTGCATTGGGTTTTTAGTTTTCAGTTCCTTTTCCTAATGGCCACACTGCAATGATAGAATTTGATTTCTGGTTGTGGTTATTAATAAACAAAATTACCAGTCAACTCATACCAAATTATCAGTCAACTCCATTTATTACTTACTACTGTACATACATTTTTATTTTATGATTCCTTATTATTTGTATTGTTTCGAATTTATTTGTTGAGTTTTAATATGGATTAATATCACCCAAGTTACTCCTTTTACTCAGATCTAGACCAGTGATCGAGAAGTGGATATCCTATACTCTTCCCATTTGTCCATTTTTTCAAATATTATCTAGTCCATGTTTATAAATTTCCGATGTAAATGTTGAAAAAAATATTATTTACATCATTATCAATATGTATGTACATGTGGAGAAACTCAAATATGGGTCACTATACATAGGTATGTCATCTTTATGTATTTAATAAACCAAATTACCAGTCAAATCATCCGAAATTATCAGTCAAATCCATTTATTACTTACTACTGTACATAAATTTTTGTTTTATGATTCCTTATTATTTGCATTATTTCGAATTTATTTGTTGAGTTTTAATATCGATTAATATCACCCAAGTTACTCCTTTTACTCAGATCTGGACCAGTGATCTAGAAGTGGATATCCTATACTCTTCACATTTGTCCATTTTTTTCAAATATTATCTAGTCCATGTTTATAAATTTCGGATGTAAATGTTGAAAAAAATATTATTTACATCATTCTCAATATGTATGTACACATGGAGAAACTCAAAGACGGGTCACTATACATAGGCATGTCATCTTTATGTATTTAATAATGTAATTATTTGTTATAATAAATTGTTATTAATAAATTTGATATGTATTCTAACTCTCGCATATTACTTTGGACGTATGCTCGAGAACCTTTTCATTGATTTTCATGACACAACTGCTTCCTATTCTCTCTAGGCTTACCATTTACTTTCTTTCTGAGGTCAGTTGCATGGTGTACCATCATTGTTCTTCTTCTGGCACCTAGCTTCGTCTAGCGTTCTTTAAGTTTATGTGTCAAGGCCATGCTTGGTCCTTGAAAATAATTTATATTGATGTAATGTTCCTCAAATTTCAATTAGTCACACACACATACATACATACATACATACATACACACACACACACACACACACACACACACACACACACATATATATATATATATATATATGATCATGAGATTCCCAAGGATCTTTGAGAATTGTTGTACATAGATAGTATATTTATTTAATATTTGGAATTATGAGTTATCATATTCATGTAACTGCTTCAAATTTTCAGAGGTGTAATGCCTCTTCTAGTTTTACATTATTTAATATAATATCAGAATTTTCCAGAATTCTCTTGTTTATAATGCTAGCCAAATTAGTGTTGTACTAGTAGTTGTTGCATGTATCCATCTTTTATACCTAGACGTATTTGTATTTTCTTCTACTTTTTCGTTGAACTTATTTACTTTAAGTCATTGATGCATGTATACACAGTAGTGTTTATAAAAATATAACCGCCTTGGGGTTTTAATTTCACAGACTACGATTATATCTACTTCGATATCTTAGTTTGTGTAAGAAGTACATGATATTCATTGTATTTAATTATAGTGTGGACATTGTACAATACACATGAATAATTACTGAATATTTCATTAATTATTTTCATACCCATATTACATAACATGACTTAAACCTTTAGCTTAATAAGGTATCTAACAGGCACATATATAACTAATTTAATACTACATTTTCATACATTCAAGGTAGAATTCTTCCTTTTCTTTTAGACCATAATTCTTAACTAGACATTGTGGACAACATGAGAAGTTTAAAATAAAACCTCAACACACAACATACCAATTTGTAAAGATGAATTTTTCTCCCAACCACGAGCTTCTCCTAAAATCTCTTCCCCTAGCAAAGACCGATATTGATGACTGTTGACAACCTCTTGTCATACTAGTGATGCCACTTATAAGCCCTCTTTCCCTCATCAAGTTTTCACAACAAAGTCCCATTATTATGGGTTGTTTTTTCCCATATCCTAGGCTTTATTTTTTTTCCACAAAAGACAACTTTAAAAGTTTCTTTTCCTCAGAACATTTTTTTATGAAACCTTCTCCAAAAATATAAGAAAAGAGAGATCAACACCTTAGAAATAAGCCACTTCGAGGGGGTAACGTTTTTTTCATTAAATAAATGAAGAATTCATGGATGATACAAATCACAAAACCTCTTTTCTATATATAGGATTCCATTGGGTCATAGTATAATCTTAGCCGACCTAACAATAATAATGTAAGGGCACAATAATAACAATATGGGGGTTACAGGGGTACAACAATATAAACAATGAGGCTACACTAACAAAAATAAGGGACTACGCTAGTAATATAGGGACCTACCATGCCCCTCTCCTTAAAAAAAGTGGTTTCCTCAACGCTTGAGTAGCTCTGGATGCTTGTGTATAAAATTCTCATCCTCCCATGTAGAATCTTCAATGGGTAAGCTCTTCCACTTGATGAGATACTCTAAAATTGATCAATTTCGTAGTTGTCCAGTTCTTTTTTCTGTGACTGCTTCAGGTTCCAATATAATTTTTCCTTCCTAATCAATTTCTTGCAATATTGTTCGAACTCTAAGTTTATCACCTATAACCTTCTTTAAGCATGAAACATGGAAAAATAGATGCACTCGAGAAGAAATAGGAAGCTCCAATTTGTATGGCATAGTACCAATATTTTGAAACACCTTGAAAGGAGCATAGAACTTTGGTGATAATTTATTATCCTTATTATATTTATTAAGGGACATTTTTTGTATGGTCGTAGCCAAAAAAATACCTAGTATCCTACATCAAAAATTCTCTCACTGCGATGTTGAACTGCCTATTGTTTCATTCAATTTTGTGCCAAATTTAGGTTATCCTTTAAGAGTTGGAGAACTTGTTGTGGATAATCGATGTGATCTTCCACTGCTTGAACCTTATAATTTTCTCTTAAATATTATGTGATGGACAGTGGATGATATACATAAAGTGCCATAGATGGGGTCATTTTTGCTGCAGTATGGAAGGAAGTGTTATACCTCCATTCAGCGAGAGGTAACCACTTGACCCATTATGTTTTTTTATGAGATACAAAAAAATGAAAATATCCTTCCAAACATTTTTTCATATTGCAGATACAAAAAAATGAAGATATATTCGAGAAAAATGAAGATATCTCGATTTTCCCATCGGATTGAGGATGAGAAGTGAGCTATGAGCTATTTGAGTACCCAAAGAAAATAATTCCATCCAAAAATTTCGGTAAAAATGGGATCTCTGTGTTTGTTGTGTAACCAACTCCAAAAATAGAAGAAAAAAAGATATCAACGCCTTAGAAAGTGGCCACTTCGAAGGCTCCTCCCCTTAAATATATAAATGAACAATTCTTGGATGATACAAATGACAAAACCTCCTTTCTATATATAGGAGTCCATGGGGCCACAATGTAATGCTAGTGGGGCCGCAATGTAACCCTAGCTGACCTAAAAATAATAATGTAAGAGCATAATAATAACAATATGGGGGTTAAAGTGATAAAAAAATAACAATAATTGGGGCTACACTAACATAATAAGGGACTACACTAGTAATATAGGGACCTAACATGCACCTCTCCTTCAAACAATTGTTGTCCTCAACGCTTGATTATTTCTTGATGCTTCTGTATAAATTTCTCATCCTCCCATGTGGAATATTCTACAGGAAAGTTCTTCCACTTATTTGAGAATGCTAAAATTGAGATCATACTTGCCGAGTTATTGTTTCTGGGCACATCCATACTTCTTTCGATGTGATGTTGATCTTCTTTTGTTGTTTCATTTGATTTTGCACCAAAGTTAGGTTATCCTTTGAGAGTTGGAGAACTTGTTGTTGATGCTCATTGTGATATTCCACTACTTTATCATCCATAATAGATTTTATTTGATCCTTCAAACCATCCAAATTAGCTTCCATTTTTTCTTTTAAACCATCTATGTCATCTTCAGTTGCTCTTCGTAAGATCGAAATTTGTTGCACTTGGTATCGTAATTTTGATATCTCATATTGCAATTCTTCCTCCTCATGCATCATAGTATAGCTTTCTGAGGGCTTAATGGGTATGGAATTATTTTTTGGGGGCATAATAGAACCCATTACTGAAAAAAATTCTTCAATATGCCCTTGGAATCAATTCAACTTGATTCTTCAAACAAGACTTATGCAATTCGGAAAAATACACACACCTTTTCTTGCTTTTGAGGAGCTCGATATTGCAATTGGATTATCTCTGTGATTGCAGCACTTCAATATCTGAATTTTAGTACCAACGTAGCCCTCTGAATTATCTTTCGAATTCCATAGGTTTGACCTGATTTGGATTCTCCAAGACAAAGTTGTGTCCAATCTCCCACAATGACCTAATTATGGACTGGTTCAGTAGAGCGAACTTGTCGACCTCACGATGTCTTTGTTTCATCTGTTCATCTTTGTCCTAAGAATTGTTAGCCAAGAAACTACGGTCCGACGCCTTTGACCGCACACGGCACTCCAATCCGATGCCCAGAGAGAGAGTTATTGAAATTTTCCCACGATCACCTCTTTGAGATGAAATTCAGGAGCCTGAAAAAGCACTACCTTCCACAGATCATATCTCCAAAAATATTGCGAACCAAGCTCTAAAATGTTTTGACGAATTTCCTCAGGATTTCAGCTTCGCACCATACGAATTTCATAGTCTGAACCTTCGTAGAAAAAAATTTATAGCGAAAATTCCACGATGACCTGTTTAGGAGCTTGAAAAAAGACCTAACTTCCACAGATGATATCTCCGAAAATGTTGCGAACCAAGCTCTAAAATTTTTAGAAAATCTTCCTCGAGACTTCGGCTTCGCACCCTAAAAATTTTAGATTCTGAAACTTCGTAGAAAAAAATTTATAGCGAAAATGCCACGATGACCTATTTGGAGCAGCGAAACCCTAGAATCCAAAGCTCTGATACCAAATGTTGTGTAACCAGCTCCAAAAATAGAAGAAAAAAGATATCAACGCCTTATAAATAAGCCACTTCGAGGGGGCAACCTCCAATACATTGCATAAATGAACAATTCTTGGATGATACATTTTACAAAACCTCCTTTCTATATATAGGAGTCCATGGGGCCATAATGTAATCCTAGTGGGCTACAACGTAATCCTAGCCGACCTAACAATAATAATTTAAGGGCACAATAATAACAATATGGGGGTTACAGGGGTACAAAAATAACAATAAGTGGGGCTATACTAACATAATAAGGGGCTACACTATTAATATAGGGACTTAACAGTCGCTTACAATAATCTTTTGGTTTCCATGTACCTTTTGAATTGTTTCCATAAATACAGTATCAACTGTACTTTCTTTAAATGGATGAGATAATGAAAAAAAATGTGCATACTTGGTAATATATAAACTACCACCATGATGAAACTCTTTCCTTTGGACTTAGGTAAACATGTGATAAAATCCATTGAAATAACCTCCCAATGTTGACTTGGAATGGATAAAAATTGTAGAAGACCCGAGGTATTAATTGTCTCAACTTTATTTTTCTAGGAATCCAAACATTCTACCACAAACTTTTGAATATCATATTTAAGGCCATCCCAAAAAAATTCATTCTTCATCATGTGGTAAGGTTTTAAAAATCCTGAGTATACTCCTAAGGGAGAAGTGTGCAATTCCAAAAGAATATTTGGTTTTATTTGGGAATTCTTACAAAGATATAAGCGGTCTTTGTATCATAAGGAATCATTTTTCCAACTAAATGTATCAGATGTACTAGGATCCTGCTGCAACATTTGAAAGAGTGTCAACACTTCTTCTTCGTTCTTACATTCATCCCTTGTTTCAGTTATCCAATCTGGTTGGATAATATAAATGGCACAAATAAATGCTTCCACCTCTTCATCCTTTCTTGATATTGCATCTACAAAAACATTTATCTTCCCTTTTTTGTAGATGATTTCAAATTCATAACCCAACGTATTTGTGACACATTTTTTCTACTCTTCTGAGGATATTCTTTGTTCCAAAAAGTATTTAAGGCTATCATGATCAGTTTTTACCTTGAAGTGTCTTCCCATTAGGTAAGGTTACCATTTCTTTAGTGCATGTAGTATTGCCAACATTTTCTTCTCATAAATAGATTTATGTAAATAATTTCCATTGATTGGACAACTTTCAAAAGAAAGGGGTCTTGCTTCTTGCATTAAAACATCACAAATTCCATTTCCTAAGGCATCATATTCCATAATAAAGGGTTTTGTGAATTCTGGTGTAGCTAACACCAGTGTTAGTCACATTGCCTCTTTAAGACATTCAAAGGCCTTAGTTGCTTGAGGAGTCCATGAAAATGTATCTTTATTCAATAATGTTGTTATACGTGCCGCTATTCTTCCATAATTCTTAAAAAAAATTTGATAATACCCTGTTCACCTGAGAAATCCTTGCAACTACTTTATGGTTGGGGGGACTTTCCATTTCTTAATGGCTTTAATTTTGTTAGGGTGTATCTTAACACCCTCATCAGATACAATATAACCATGATATTCCAACTCTTGTACTCCCAACAAACATTTGGAGTTTTTTGCATATAATAGTTTCTCCTCCAATAGTATGACCACCCTATCAACATGTTGAACATGATCCTTCAAAGACCTGTTGTAGATTAATATATCATCAAAAAATACCAACACAAATCTTCTAAGGAATGGTTTGAAAATGGAATTGATCAACCCTTGAAATGTAGAAGGTGAACTAGAAAGGCGAAAATGTATGAAAAAAAATTCATAATGACCCTCAGGAGTTTGAAATGTTGTTTCCAGAATATCTTTAGTCTTCATTATAATTTCATGATATCCTGAATGAAGATCAAACTTGGTAAAATAAATTGATTCATGTAATTCATCGAGTAATTCATCAATCATAAGAATGGGGAATTTATCTTCAATAGTGAGCTTATTGAGATCCCTATAATCCAGACATATGCGACATGATCCGTCCTTCTTGTGCACCAGTACTATTGGAGCATATAAAGAGCTTTGACTCTGTTTAATTATACCAGCCTCCAACATTTCTCCAACCATACGTTCAATTTCACTCCTTTAGACGTAAGGATATCTGTAAGGCCTAATGTTTTGATGAACACTTCCTGGAATCTAATGAATAACATGATCATAACCACGAATAGGTGGAAGTCCTTTGGGAGTTTCAAAGACATTGGATGATTGTCCAAGAATTTTTGGATATCTAGAGAAATAGACGATTTTGATGTTGGAACTTCTAGTGAGAAAAATTGTGAAATTACTCTTCATTGTTATTTCTTTAGAAGATTTGTCATGACATTAGAGCTTATTTTCTTTCCCGTCTTCCCTACGATACCCGGTAATTCAGGTTCCTTTCCTTCTGAAAAAAAATTTCAAGAAAAGTTATTGAAAATTAAAAGCTACAGTCCCCAAAGATTGTAACCATTTTACTCCTAGTACAACATCATCAGCTCCCATAGGAATGGAAATCATTGGGATATTCAATAAATATTCCCCCATGGATAGCTTGATATTATTTCATTTTCCAGAGCAATTTATAGTTCCTCCATTTGCAACCATCACTTGACATTCTAGTGTTGGTATAGGAAGCAATTCAATTTCTTTGCTGCCTTACAATGAATAAAATTATGGGTTCTACCTTAATCAATCAACATTATTACATTTTTCTTCTTGATATGTCCTTCTATCTTGAGATTTTGAGGAGTGGTAATTCCTTCCAATGCATTACACGATATAGTCTGACTCATTTCTTCTTTCTCTAGGGTTGGTTCCTGGTGTATATCCTCTTCTTTTAAAGTTTCTTGTTCATTTTCTTCCCCATCTTTATAATATATGTAAAATAATTTATTCTCAAAACACTTATGACCTTTAGTGTATTTTCTATCACAACTATACCAAAACCCTTTTTCTCTTTTTTCTTCCAATTGTTGTGGTTTCAACCTTGTAGGTTGTGGAAGTCTAGGAGTAGCAACACTTGCATCTTTATATATGTGATTGGTATGCAACCTTGTCACCATAATTTTACATTAAATTTTTCTTTCCAACCTGAATGCCTTCTCCAATGAATAAGGTTCTGAAAGGTGGAACTCATGTTGGTATTATCCTTTAAAGTCCCTATGAAGACATCAATCTTGTGTTCCTCTGGAATATCAACTACCCTTATATTCAATTTTTGGAAGTCCTTAATGTGCCCCACCACTAAAACCTTTTGTTTGAGATTGATCAATTAACTAAAGAAGGTGTTTCTCTTTGTATCCTCATAATGTGCTATCAATTCCTCCTTAAAAATTGACCAAGTGACAATTTCTTTATGAGAGCAAAACCATCGGTACCATACAAATGTATTTTTCTCTAAATATAAAGTTTCAAGGCGTACCTTTTGTGTGTTTTGGACATTATTGAGATTAAAATATTGCTCCATTTGTAGTATCCATGTTACAGGATCCTTTCCATCAAAATTCCGCATACCGATATTTGGAATATGGTGGGTCTTCAATCCAAAATTATGGTTTATGAAATAATGATTAGAATTTATTTTTTTCTCATCATGAGTTTCCTCTACTATCTTTTCGCCATTAGGAATCATTTCCTGTATCAACTTTGTCAAACCTTCCTTCAAACCTTCTATGTTTCCTTTTATATCATTCTTCATGTCTTCCATTTTTTCTTCCATGCCATTCTTCAAACCATCCATCTTAGCTTCCACTCCTTTCTTCAAACCATCCATCTTAGCTTCCACTCCTTTCTTCAAAAATTCCATTTCAATTTTTATTGCTCTTTGCGAGAGCGAAATTTGGTGCACTTGCTCTTGTAATTTTGATATATCATGTTTCACTTCTTCCTCTTCATGAGTCATAGTAGTGTATTCTGGGGGCTTAATGGGTCTTCAATTATTTTTAGGGGGGATTTTAGAATCCAATACTAATATCTATGTGGTTCAATATGCCATTAAAATAACTTCAAACTGATTTTTCAAACAAGACTTATGCAATTTGAAAAAAAAATACACACCTTTTCCTTACTCTTGAGGAGCTTTATATTGAAACTGAATTATCTCTGTGATTTCAGAACTTCCATATCTCAAATTAGGTCCTGTAGTATCCCTCTAAATCTTCTTTCGAATGTCATATGTATGACCTAGTTTGGATTCTTCAAGACAAAGTTATTTTCAAAATGCCACATTGACCTAATTATGGACTAGTTCAGTAGAGCGAACTTGTATGGTGTGCCACGTGTCACTGTTTCCTCTTTCGACTCTGCAATTCATACACCAGAAGTACAGTCTGTGTGCTTTCGGACACATTTTACAAAATTCCAATCCGATGCACAGAGGGATATTTATGACGATTTTCCCAAGGTCACCGCTTTTAGATGAAATTTGGAAACCTCCAAAAACCCTAAATTCTACACATGATATCTTTGAAAATATTGCGAACCAAGATCTGAAATATTTACATGAAGTTACTCAGGCTTTCTTCGAAATGGGATCTTTATTTTTAGTGTCTAAACCATTGTAGAAAAAATGTTACAGTGAAAATGTTGTCATGGCCTGTTTGAGGCAATGAAGACCTAGAATCTAAAGCTTCGAAAGCTCGAATACCAAATTTTATGAAAGAAATTCCAAAAATATAAGAAAAGAGAGATGAACCTCCTTTACATTACATAAATGAAAAATTTTTGGATGATACAAATCAAAAAACCTCCTTTCTATATATAGGAGTCTATGAGGTCACAATATAATATTAGCCGACCTAACAATAATAATGTAAGGGAACAATAATAATAATATGGGGCTTATAGGGGTAAAACAATAGCAATAAGAGACGACACTAGTAAATAGGGACCTAGCACAATTTTTCTTACCTCTTCATAATAACCTTCCACTTACTCAAGGTTTTATTAGATATTTTTCTCCCATCTAATTTAATTATTTATTTATTTTTCTCCAAGGAATTTCTGGAGAATTTTGGGAAAGTTTTAAATTCTATTCCATCGTCATGATAATAATTTCCTGATCTCAAAATTAATATGTATTTACAATATTTCTATTTCTTTCATAAATAATTATTAACTTAAAATGATTTTTTCCACAACGTAATTGTTCCATAGGTCCACCTAGACCTTACTCTTATTTTCATAATATAAAAGTTGTAAATGAAGGGTATTACATAGTCCCACAAAAAAACAGAAACATCGTCCTTGGTGTTAGCAAATAATTCTTTTTATTCTATGAATAGTGCTAGAAACACTTCCTTCATTCTTTCTTCCTACTCCCAGGTAGCTTCTCCGAGTGTAAATTTCTTCCACTGCACTATCACCTGAGCTACTGCTCTATTCTGGAGCACAATTTCTTCTCGTTCCAATATACGAAGTGGTTTTGTGTTAAGTCCCTATATTAATAGTGTAGCCCCTTATTATGTTAGTGTAGCCCCCCTTATTGTTATTATTGTACCCTTGTAACCCCCATATTGTTATTATTGTGCCCTTACATTATTATTGTTAGGTCGGCTAGGATTATATTGTCGCTCCATGGACTCCTATATATAGAAGGAGGTTTTGTTCATTTGAATCATCCAAGAATTGTTCATTTATGTAATGTATTGAAGGTTGCCCCCTCGAAGTGGCTCATTTCTAAGGTGTTTATATCTCTTTTCTTCTCTTTTTGGAGCTTGTTACACAACATTTGGTATCAGAGCTTTGGATTCTAGGGTTTCACTGCTCCAAACAAGTCATCATGGAATTTTCGCTATAAATTTGTTTCTACAAAGTTTCAGAAGCTGAAAAGTGTAGGGTGCGAAGCCAAAATCCTAAGGAAGCTTGTCTAAAAATTTCAGAGCTTGGTTCGCAATATTTGCGGAGATATTAGCTGTGGAAGTTAGGTATTGTTTCAGGCTCCTAAACAGGTCATCGTGGAATTTTCACTATAAATTTTTTTGTACGAAGGTTCAAAGTCTCAAATTCATATTGTTCGAAGCTGAATTCCTGAGGAAATTCTTCAAAAAATTTTAGAGCTTGGTTCGCAATATTTTTGGAGATATAATCTGTGGAAGGTAGTGCTTTTTTAGGCTCCTGAATTTCATATCAAAGAGGTGATCGTGGGAAAAGTTCAATAACTCTCTCTCTGGGCATTGGATTGGAGTGCTGTAAAAAGTGGTCACAAGCACACGGACTTTAGTTTCTTGGCTATCAATTTCAGAGACAAAGGATGAAACAGTGACACGTGGCAAGTCCTACAAGTTCACTCTACTGAACTAGTCTAGAATTAGGTCATTGTGGGAGATTGAACACAACTTTGTCTTGGAGAATCCAAATCAGGTCAGACCTGTGGCATTCAAAATAGAATTCAGAGGGATAATTCAGTGCTAAATTTCAAATATTGAAGGCCCACAATCACATAGATAATCTAATTTCAATATCGAGCTCCTCAAAAGCAAGAAAAAGGTGTGTATTGTTTCTTTCCGAATTGCATAAGTCTTGTTTGAAGAATCAAGTTGAATTGATTCCAAGGGCATATTGAAGAATTTTTGTCAGTAATGGGTTATATTATGCCTCCAAAAAATAATTCCATACCCATTCAGCCCTCAAAAAGCTATATTATGACGCATGAGGAGGAAGAATTGCAATATGAGATATCAAAATTACGGTACCAAGTGCAACAAATTTCGATCTTACGAAGAGCAACTGAAGATGACATAGATGGTTTAAAAGTAGAAATGGAGGCTAAGTTGGATGGTTTGAAGGATCAAATAATAGCAAATATGGATGATAAATTAGTGGAATATCACATCGAGCATCAACAACAAGTTCTCCAACTCTCAAAGGATAACCCAAATTTGGTGCAGAATCTAATGAAACAACAGGAAGATCAACATCACATCGAAAGAAGTTATGAAGCAATCATAGAAAGAAGAAATCGACAATTACGATCAATTTCAGAGTATCTCAGCAAGTGGAAGAACTTTCTTGTAGAATAACTTAATCAATCCAACAAAATGAAAGGTATCACTAAATCAATTTTTGGTTAATAACTTAATCATCTTAATTAAAATATACCCAACGCTTAACCTAGTGAGGTGGGCCTCACATATGCATGTAGGAGGTCTATAAGTTTTGAGGTTTATAAATATATAATTTAAGTAAATAGGGGTTGGCAAGGAAAAAATAAATTTGTATGCAATTGGTAAACTAACTACTATTTGATGAAGTTATGTCAAAGGTCACACCAAACTTATGAAATTAATAATTCAATATGTGGTATCCTTCTCAAATTATTAGAAGAGGATATGGAATTAATATTTCAATATGTGGTATCCTTCTCAAATTACTAGAAAAATATTCTTACTGACACTAGGCTCATCATCGAAAATTTCAAATTTTAGTGATG
The DNA here is from genome assembly GCA_034641835.2 of Pinus albicaulis. NCBI lineage: Eukaryota > Viridiplantae > Streptophyta > Pinopsida > Pinales > Pinaceae > Pinus > Pinus albicaulis. Next base: position 164,904,375 of record CM076572.1, on the reverse strand, counting down.
ACAAAATATTTGTAGGAATATATAGTGTGATATATGGTTAATTATGCCTTATAAAATCATGTTTCATAGAGGAAATATATATATTAAGTCTAATTCATGGCTTCCCAAGCCTAATATTTTCTATACGAGAATGGTTTGAAAGTTCAATCTTAAAGACATACCCCAACCTCAAAAAAATCACTCTCTTTACCATTCCTCTTGAAGGTACCGCTAGCATATGATTTGGGAAAAAATCCTTCAGTCCCTTCCAAAATATACCCTACATTATGAAACGAAGGAATAATTAAAATAATCATGTTCAAAGAACAAAAGAACAAGAGAGCATTAGTAGTTGGATGCATATAATATGAAAAATCAATTTTATGACCCTCATACAAAAAGGCCTTCACTTTGAATTCTATAAAAAATCTAATAAATTTCATCAAGCATTTCCAACATGAATTAATTATGCTCTTAACAATAGGTACAATTTAGTACCTAATGTATTTTACAATAATATCATAGTGATCTATTCAAATCAATAACAATAATCCTTTTTTGGTTTTTGGCATATACTAACATTCATCATATATCTTTACAAGCATTATTCAAGTTGAATTTCAACCTACAAACTCTCAAGCATATCATTGTACAAAATTTTTGATTAGTACAATGGATTAATTAAGAAAAAAATCCAATTTCAACATCTTACATGGCTATAAATGTCAATGAAAACAATTGGAGAGGAAGCATCAAAAAAGTGCAAATTTAGCTACATATATGAGGAAAAGTTATAATCAACATAAACATGACTATAATGGAAAAACTATAGCAGCATTATGGTAAGTAAAATTAAGTGAAAACAAGTTGAGGGTACTCATTACTCCAGTAAACCAATTCTATTAATTTTTTCTACCACTATCATACCTCCAAATGCATAAAATTATAAACTACATTCAACATAGATTCCACCTTTTTCATCCAACTCCATTCATTTTCACTTCATATGTCTTCCGAGTATTCATTTTAATAGGCTAAACACCATATAAGTCCACCATATTCCATTTCCATGCTAATGAAGATAAATATAGCCTAATATATGAACTATAAGAGATGTAAACATGGAGTTACTTGAAAGTTATAAGGAAAGAGTCATTTTTGACTTCTATTGGAAGATACAAAAAAAAAGGATCTATGCATTCACAAGAACACATTGTTTTCAATTATTTCATGAAAAATGATATTTAAGAATAAAAAATCTATTATATATATGAATCGAACTTCCCTAGCCATTGTAATTCACTTCATATGTCTTCTTAGTATTATTTCATGAAACATGATATCTAAGAATAAAAAATCTCTTATATATAGATGAATCTCAACTTCCCTAGCCATTGTAATTCATCATACACCAACAAATAAATTGCTACATTTTTTTTTCTTCCCTATATGAACCTACAATATCATATGAAATTCCATATTTTCACCTCACAACACCAAACTCTAAAAAATAGAAAATTATACAGTTTAGCAACTAAAATATTGTACAATAATATTATAATGGTCTAGCAACCATTCTTGATCTATACAAGAATTTTACAAGTGGAACATCAACCTAGAAGGTCTCATAAATGAGAGTACACAATCTAGATTAGCACCATTGATTACCTAATGAAAGGACTCTACTTTGAACGTCTTAAAAGCCTAGAAAATCAATGTCAACACGGCCTTAATTAATCCAATAGACCAATTTTATATATCGTTTCAATAACCATCATACCTCCAAATGCATAAAATGATAAACCACATTCAATATGCATTTCACTTTTTTCATCCAACTCTATTCATTTTCACTACATATGCATTCCAAGTACACACTAAAACATCCAAACACCCTTTATGTTACCAAATGAAACCATATGATATGGTAAAAAATCTAGTAATAACAAAGCATTTAAAAGAATAAATATAGTAAAGTTGATTATGCTCTATAAAATCATGTTTCAAGAAAAATTCGTATACCTCAAGACTAAATCAAAGCTGCACAATGGTGATATTTTCTATATGAGCATGGTTTGTAAGGTGAATGTCAAGGACATAACCAATTCCAAAAATATTATTATTTCTCCTTCCAATTCCTTTTGAAGTATCCTCAAGTATATGACTTCGGAAAACATCTTTAAGTCCCTTCCTAAGTATATCCTCCATTAAGAAAAAAACGACACGAGGGTTTGAATCCATACAATATCCCTATAGATTTATCAACACTTGTAAAAAAATTCTCTAATATTTAGAAAAAGATTATGTGACATGGATATCATGTGCCATTTCCATTAATTTGCTATTTCCATAAAATACGAAAAATTAAGTAATTTTATGACTTATACAATAAATTAGCAGACCTAAATTAAGCTAACGAAAGAAAATAATAACGAGTATTCATACAACACGGAATTACAGTTTAAATTTTGCTCTGGCTTACCCATTCATAAAAGCATTAGTTTAAGTAAAATCAGTTCCAGTAAAACCAGGTCTAATCTTAATAAAGAAAAAGGTACCAGAATTCCATGCCAGCCTAAAATAACTGAAAAAAAAATTCCTAATACCTTTCCATCCTGCATCTAACAGAATTAAAAAATAAATTAAATAAATATCCTCAGAATACTATGAAATATTTGCAACAAATCTTAAGCGAGAACTAAACCTCGCAAATTTGACCTATGGAGCATCAACATTATCGATAGGATGCTCTGGGCGAACAGCAGGTGCTGCGAAAAAAGCATGGGCGGAACCCTCTGGGTGAACATCGAGGACCATATCTGGGGAACTCCATGATGGACCAGCAGCAGGTGGAATATAAATAGTATCCGTAGGACCCTGTGAGAGAGCAGCTGCAAGTGGTGCATAAACAAAATCAGGAGGAATATTTGGGGGAACAACAAAGGGAACATCAACATCAATCGGAGGAGACGAGTTGAAATCCTCGGCAGGATCTGTCGCATCGAATTCCGCAGAGGGGTCACCATTGAAAAGAGCAGCGGATGCCTGCCCGGCCAGCGACATCTCCAGAAGAAGCCTTTCAGTCTGCATAGTGCCTTCAGCGCTATCCAATGCTCCCTGCAAAATCTCGTAAGAATCCTTCAAATGCTGAAGGCCATTAGCCTTTTTCAATTCCAAATGGTTTTTTAGTTTCAGTGCTTTGAAGCTTTCAATTTGTCTGCCATTTCTCTCTACGCGAGCGTCTTCCACCTTTTTGTTTTGATTTTCCATGTCGGCTTGCGACGGCTGAACGTCCCGCGCATTCAACAAACTTTTAAGAATATCGACTTCACTTCTTAACCTCGTCTCCGCTGCTGAAAGGTTTATCTCGACTTTTTTGACCTGCTCGTTGAATCTTGCAAGACAGTCGACTGCCTGCAGATAACCAGTAATTGATTCGATGGAGCGATCATACTGAGTCTCAATCGACACAATCAGCGGCTCCATTTAATTCGCGGGTGCAATTCCTTGATTACTATAAATGAAACACTGCGGATGTAACGGGCAACCGTTTTATAACTTCCCACGAACGGAGATCTGTTAGGGTGCCAACAATGAAAAATGTGGTTTAAAATCGTTACGCCCAGCAAAGAAGAAGATTTTTGGAATTTTAGCGTTATTTTTCGGTGCTGCAGTGGGCAGAAGTAATGATCTAGAAGCTCAAATGTTCATATGGTTGCGATTGAATAAATAGATGGACTTACAACATATGTAGAGTACGGCCTTACAAGTAACAGTTTCCATATTTAAAAGCCGACGAACACTTCATTTCTGGTCGGCTAGAAGTTCTATCTTGATGCTTTCACGGGCTCAAAATTTGATTGCAATGCCTTCTATGAGAATATGGGCTTGTTTAGGCGGGTGAATTTAGTTTTCTGAAGTCGTAAAGGTTTATTCTCCATTTTCTCACTAAATTAATTTTCATTGCATTCGTTTTTTGTTTTGGGGCTATATACTGAAGATAAAACTTATGCTTTAACCAATCTGTTGGGAATAAAAAGAGATTGATATAAACCATTTTCACTCATTTTTGTGAGTTTTTTTTTTCATTTCTCTTGTTCTTTTTGGCATAATGCTGAGTTTAAAATTTATCTTGAAGAAAAAAGTATGACATAGAAATTCATTAACTTTTTTCAGTCTTCGTTTTTAATTTCCCTTATATGAAAATCTGTTTTTTAGTAATTTTTTTAAAGTAATGGTTGGTTTCAATTCTATTATCTTAAGTAATATTGTACATATTTATTTGTGTTTGATACCACGTGTATAGCATAATATTTTTAAATCTTGGATGAGAATAAAAAAATTATGTTTTTGTTGAAATTTTTACCAAGTATTCAATTATATCTTTTGGAAATGAACAAAATATTTTTAGAGAGATATTTTCCAAATATGAGTATCAAAAATGTTTCCAAACATTTTTAAATAGGATGTTTTCCAAAAAATTAGGGTTGGAACTGTTGTATAAACTTAAGAAGTCAGTTTTAGAAGCTAAAGTCCATTTGGTACATGAAAAATTGGTCAAGTTCTAGACACTCTAAATTTGAGTTTGGGGATTTTTCCTAGATTAGAATGAAAATAGTATTTGTTAAGAAGATGAACAATATATGCTAGTGTTGCAACCAAAACTTGGATACTAATTTTACAAATTCTCATTATAAAGTTAAGAGATACATATTAAATTGAATGCATGCCCTATGACAAAGCATCTATGGATGTAACAAAAATTTCGAAATTTGATAAATATAACACATTAACATAAAGATACACATATAAACCATTCAAAGTATAAAGTAAAATTCCTAGAAATTTAATTCATCCTTTAAGGTAAAATAAAGTTATCAAAAAAGACACTTATATTGTGAGGAGCACAAAACAAGCTACAAAGAGAGGATGTCCCATCACACCATAAACTGCATGCTTCATTATACAAATTATAAGTGATCCCTTAGTTTCGACTACTAATCCACAAGCAAATGCCACTTCTAAGGGTGGATATTGTTCCTCCATAGTAAGTTAATTCCTCTAGCCATTCCAATCCACAAACCCAAACAATGAGATGCCCTTATTTGGAAGGTAGTGTCTCAAGATATATTAGTTCCCTCTAAAGCTCTGACACAATTAATTCCATGAATTTACAACCCAAATACTAAAATCTCTCAAAATCATTAAACTTTTATAACTAAATTTTTGAATAGAAAATCACCAAAACCAACAACATACTTCCTTTTACATTTCCCATATTGAATAGGCTATCCTGACGACTTCTTGTGGCCTCTTAATACCATCTTCCTCTCCTTTCTCCTACTCATTGTAATATACTTTATTTCTTCACTAAAATTCCACTTATCCCATGTAATTTTGATTCTCACTTTTCCCATGGTTAATTGTATTAATCCTCATTCTCCTAATATGACTTTTCTCAACATGGATATTAAAATAACATGCATTTAATGATTAGGTTTTAGGGATATTAAAATAGGTAATATATTTTATATACAAAAATAATCTAGAAAGGTTTCTTGTGCCTGATATATATCTTTAATAACCCTTTATACCTATTTTTTCCCTCTTCAACAAAACTAGACCCTATTACTTTGTACTTACTTCTACTTAATTGTCAATGGTTTTTAGTTTGTTATTATTTTTTAGATGTACACAATTTATATAACATAAAACCATACATCATTATTAGTGGCCAACTTATGGATTTAAAACTCTCTTGGTGTATGAGAACAAGAAAAAATCCTAGATAAGGCACTCATTTATCCCTTTTGTGATAGTTAATTAGCTTCACACTTTGTTAGTTCCTAAGAGCAAAGCGAAAATGGAGTATGTCTATGTATGTATAGTTAATAAGCACAATTGTACAATATTGGGATTGTGGGGTAGTCTAAAATTTTTTCCACTAACTCATTATTTTCTTATAATAAGGTTTTGTTTAGTTATGCATATTAAATTAGGTCCTCTAATATGCTATTATTTTTTGCATTTCTATTAACAAGTTAATTGTATAATATTGGGGTGGTGGGGTATTCTAAAATGATTTCCACTAACTCATTATTTTCCTATGATAAGGCTTTGTTCAATTATGCATATTAAATTAGTTGTTCCAATATGCTATTATTTTGTGCATTTCTATTAATAAATTAATGTATTCAATATCATAAATATGGCATATATCCATTATATCTGAATGCTATTTTTTTTAATATCTTATCATTTAAATACATAAGATACACAATATTAAGCCAAAACAAAACTAATAAATGGTAACAATCATATTTAGTAAAATAATACACCAATTAGTTATATGTGAAAATTTCCTCCCAACAACCACTTAATATTTCTACAATAGGCCTCCCATGGGAAAGGGTAATGAGTGCATAATAATGAATTTGATAAACCAATTTCCCAACAAAATCATATTATTTTCACTTATGTATCAATCCAAGCACACTCTTTTTCTTTTGAACTTTCACAAACCAATGATTGGGTTCCATTGGGTTATCCTAATTTCCTCTTGGGATCTAGCATAGACTAGCCAAAAAACATCTTTAATGTAAGTCCCTAGAATTCTCTTCTAGGATCTGTTTTTTTAATACCAATAATTACTCATGCACATGGGAAAATATGCTCACTGAATTCCCATAATAAACATAACCATCATAATTTTATAGTGGTACCTTATGTTCATCATAAAAGATCCTCATAGAGAGTTTGTAAAAGCACCACTAATGATATAATATAACCAAAAACATTGGAATATGATTAAATTCTAACAACTCACCACTTGACTCTATAAGAATGCCACATAACATATGAGGTAACTACTCCAAAGGTTGATATGGCTTAGGATATCATTGAATAAAAAACATAGGATTATAATAAAATACTCTTCTTTTTTCTTAGACCCTTTGAACCATCTAAACTCTCTCTCATTCCATTCTTATACAACATTACCCCATATTACATTCCTTCTTTCTCTACAACTAGAAATGTACTTTTATTACTAAAACTCAATGTACAATTTTTACATATTATATGGTTTGACTAGCTTTCATTCAACATGACATATTTAGGAATTTATAATCCTAGAACCAAGTAGTGTAGGAAATACAAATTCCTCTTACCTCTCATGAACAATTAGTAGGAATGAATAAGACTATGTTTTATTGTCCCTATGGAGGATTTTCCGATAAAGATATTCTATTTTTACTTTGCAATGCTTCTAAAACTTTTCAAATATCTACAATGAACCTATAATCAAACCTTATTAAGAACACTATATGGTTATACATGGATTATTATAAACCTTATGGAATTTTATTGCAAGAATCCTAACAAATATTGAAAACTTTCGAACAAGGAGAGAATATATGGACCTATAAATGAGAAACTAAATATGAAACACCCACTTAACTCAATGTGTTGTCATAGTTCACCATATATCTTCCACTCAAACTAAAATAATCAAATACTTTCCTATATTCCAAACAAATAAATATGTAAATACATTTTAGTATTTATGCAATATGCTAGAGGAGGAGATTTATAAAAAATAACAACACACTAACATCCCCTTTGTTCACCTTATTATCTATGGATAATGAATTCTATATGATATTAAAATTAATATTAAAGGAGAATGATCATATCATACTCTCTATTACAAGGCCATATTTAGTACATTCCCTTCCATATTAATAATGATGGGTGTGGCAAGGAACCGTAGCAAATTATATATATATAACAAATTTTGTTTAGTGTAGGGTTGAGTTATATGTTTTTGTGCATACAATTCATTCATCCATGAGGTATTTCATAAATAAAAATAATATTTGTGGAAGAATAATTAGGAAAATTTTCTTGTAGCAATAAATTTATTTAAAAATAATTGAGAAGCATGGAAAATAGGATGTATTCACATAATTTTACCAAGATATGCTAATAATGTAGATAATGAAGTAGTAAATGATCATTTTCATAAAGAGCATCTCTTTTGAAATATGAGTAGAACCTCTCTAGTTTTTTGCCACATCTAATGAGTTAAGTATATTGAGGCTTTATCAACATTTCTCTTATACATAATGCTAAAAAATTATTAGGAGGATGAAATAAAAGGCATCCTTTATCCATTTCAAGATGAGCCTAGTGGAGGTCATTATCATACACAGATAATACCCTTCAAAATATTGTATGAAGGATACAATTTTCCTATTATAAGATGTTTAGAAATATATTTTTCATAATCATGAGTGCTAAAGAATAGAAAAATACCAAAAGGATGAATTCAGTTGAAACCCTTGGTTTTGTTACAACCTTCTAAGATATGGGGCATGAATTTTGTAGGGCACATAAGATTTATATGGAAATGCAATGCAACTTAGAGTACCATGAAAATTTTCATCCCTTATGAGTTTCTCTATAATAATAGTGTTGTGTTATCTATTGAATTTTAGAAAACCATGATAAGAGTAACCTTCATGAGAAATATCATGAAATGAATAAATTGTATATTACCATAACTAAATATATTCTATAAATAGAAGAAACATGCCTTATTCCACATAGATTTAGCGCAATATAAATGATAAAATATGGCATGAAAAGGTAATTAGGCCTTGAGTTTTCAAAGAAGGGAAACATGCCATATCTAATATTAATGTATTTAAGGATTTCATAGATATGTTGAATATTATATGGTTGTGTCTTTACATAATACATAAATGTGGTGAAAATTTCTTAATGAAAATTAGAACAACATATAAGAAACAAATAACTTTCCTTCTTACTAGACATAGCCTCTAGATCTAAAAAAAATCATTGTCAATCTAACAATTGATAACCACAATAAAAAAGAAGCAATTAGTGAAAATGTGAAGCTGGGTTACACTTTTTGCCCTTTTTTGAGAAAAAAATTTCATTTTTTTCGGTTCTTCAAATTTCGGCAAACTATAACAATTTTTCTATGTAGAATTTCATTTTATGATAAAAATAAAAGTTGTGAGAAATTTTTTTAGCTTTCTATTACTTATTTTTTGAAATTTTTTTATGCAGATTTGATATGTCAACTTAGCGTTTATTTGAGTGTGTGTTTCTTAACAATCAAAGGATTCCTAAGAAGTCATGTTATGACGCAATGTTCTGTTCATTGAAAATTTGTGTTTTTGAGAAAACAAAATGTGTTACAACAATCTAGACAGAGTCTACTTTGGTTTCGTCATATTTACAAAGCCAATGGATGCATATCATAATTACTAGAATTTTTTGAACTGGTCCAATACAAAAAACTGCATATTTTGGATATGTTTCGCTACGCAAAAAATTTCTTAACATACAAGTTATAAACTAAAAATCTAAAAGCTACCCAGTAGAGACGACGGACCAATGTTATGCCCCATAATTTTTTCAATTTTTTTTACAATGAATTTTGGGAGATACAAAATTTTGATTTCACTGAATCACAATGACCCTCAGAAATTGTTTGCACCCATTTTATTAGAAAAATAATTAAAATTAGTAAACGTTTATGAAATTCCATAAAAGTTATATTTCCTGAAAGTAGATTCAATTCTGAAAATGTTTGTCTTGGTTCCAACAGTTAATTAACAACCTTTCATGGAATTTAATCAGTCCAAAGTTGTAAAACCGTATTCAGAGCCTGGTTTTTGCGTAATTGGTGATGCGTTAGTTCGGCCGAACTTTTAATCTAAGTTTGGCCAAACTATGTTTTCCGCCGACGGCTCGTTAAATCTAACGACTTAATAGTTCGGCCGAACTTTTAATCAAAAGTTCAGCCAAACTATGGTATAACTTTCCGTCGGCCGGAAATTTTTACAGAGCCCCTACTAAAACACATTTCGCGGCAATATAAATTGCCGCAAAATCATTCACAATTTTCGCACGTTTCACACATTTCATCTCATTTTACAAAGATCTTAGTTTGGGTTCAAAAACTTTTCTTCAAAGTTTGGATTTAAGAGCATTTCTTGGAAGCAAACTGATTTTACAAAGAATTGTTTTGGGTTTAAAGAATTTTTTTGGAAGACATTTCTTGGAGGTGGCCTGATTTTGGCAAAAAATGTTTTGAACTTAAAAAAATTTCTTGGACGTACATTCAAAAGACATTTCTTGGAGGTATGTACATGTTTTGAGTTGAAGTAAATCTTTTGAGCTTCGTTTCATTTTTATAAGACATTTTTCTCTCAAATTTTTTAAAGTAAGTGTTTTGGATTGGAGTATGTATTTTTTGCAAAAAATTTAAAATGAATTTTTTTAAATTACATATTTTGTGATATTTTTTGTAATCGAGTTATTGTCTAATTTTTTGAAGGAAATTTTTTGAACTTCATACCCTATTATCATGGGAAATCAAAGAACTTGTGCGAGAAAATATGATCAAAAAAGAGACCCCGAGGAACGTAGAGAAGAGACGAGACAAACTTGCAAAAGAAAGTTAGAAGCCCTCTCAAATATTGAAGAGGAAAATCAACCTCAAGCAAAAATTGAAGGAGGTATGTAAATGTAAATATTATAATCTATTGATATATTTAAAATTTTCCTAATGTAAAATGTGAAGCTTAATTTTTATTTGATGAACTAATTTAAAAAATATTTTGTTTAATGTAAACAGACAGAGATATTCCTCAAAATATTGAAGAAGAAAATCAACCTCAAGTAGAAATTGAAGCTGGTATGTAAATGTAAATATTATGATCTATTGATATATTTAAAATTTTCCTAATGTAAAATGTGAAGCTTAATTTTTATTTGATGAACTAATTTGAAAAATATTTTGTTTAATGTAAACAAACATAGATATTCCTCAAAACATTGATGATGAGATACAAAATTTTGAAAGAGAAAGTGAAAGAGATATTGAACCAATGATTGAAGATAGTGAAAATATTGAAATAAATCCAAATAAAGAAATTGAATCACAAGGTATATATATATATATATATATATATATATATATTAAACACATGTACATATCATTGAAATTATAGATATATTTATTAATTTAGTTATTTATTGAATATATATATATATATTAAACACATGCACATATCATTGAAATTATAGATATATTTATTAATTTAGTTATTTATTGAATATGTACTATTTTTTTGAATATGTACAGATGAAATCACTATCGATAATGAGATGTTAGAAAATGTTGACACTCACACATATGGAGATAAAAAACCTGACCATGTTATATGATATTGTGTTAACTACATTTTTGAAAAGTATTTCTTAAATGAGCGGGTGACAGTTCAGGCTCAAATGTTGAAAGGTCTCCTATCATTAAGGAAATTAAAAGAAGCTACGACACTATTGGGTATTCAAAAATCAACCAAAGATAAAAAAATGAAGGAAGAGGTGATAAAAAATATGAGTAGTGCTATAAAGTCAATTAAGAGATCTAGAGATAAATATGTTTCAAATGTACGTAGAGGAATACAGATGGCAATGGTTTCACCAAGTACTCAAGAGAATCGTTTGATAACATCTATGGCACGAGCACTGGGACCCTGGCGAAAAGCTGTGCACAAAAATCGAAAATTTCGACTGCAAATAGATGTTTTTTTTGTTGAACTCGCTTGTTGGAGAGCTATTTGTAGGCAACCATACAAAGATAGACTTGGAGAAAATGTTAAAAGAATAATATATGAATATTGGAAGAACAATTCGTGTGTTTCGCCAACTACAAGGCATGTGATGCGAAGAAGAATAGCACGAAATTAGTACAAAAAACATGAAAAATATTTCTTGGAAACCACTCAGATAGAGTTATTCAACAATTTCAAAGAAGAGAATCATAAAATTCATGTTTCACTCAGTGCTTTTGTTCAACAAAAACCATGGTATGTAAAACCTATCACCACATGCGACACTTGTTGTTGCCATTATCCTGTGGAATTTGAGTTATATTATGACACATTCCTTGATTTCAGTAGAACATTATGGAAGGATTCACCTCCTCCTTCCACTATCCGTGATTTCATCTCTCAAATTCTATGTGAAAGAGAAAGCGATGAACTATTTTACAAAAAGAAATGTGTTGGTGGTAAAAAATGCGATGATTGTGGAAACTTGACTAAATTTCAAAAAAAATATCGTATTGATATAAGTGATCAATCATTGTCCAACATGAAAGTGAAATGGAAGAGATATGAATATATCGATACATCGATTCAAGGTGCAAATAGTGTTAAAAGAATTGAATTACTAGAAGATGAAATTTTTCTAATAGACTTTTTGAGAAAGTTTGAGGCAGAAATTTACAAATACACCAAGAATTCCCATAGAGCTCAATGGAAAGACTTGCAATTCAAAAAATCTCGTGAAGTTTTTCCACCAGGGACCATTTTTTCAGTGATTGATTTTGCAAAAAACTACACATTTGTTCCAAAAAAGAAATTCAGAGTGAATACTATCATTCTGACCAAGTATCCATGCTCGTCCATATTCTATATAGACATGCTGAAAAAAATGTCAATCATATAGAAAGCATGAGTGAAAATCGACATATCATTAAAGAATATCACTTTTATATTAGTGACGATCGTACACATGATACATGTTTTGTACAACATTGTTTTGGAAAAATTTATGATTCATTGAAAAATCATAGAATAACATTCAATGAAAATTGGATATGGTCAGACGGATGCACAGGTCAATTCAAATCTGCACGATCATTCTTTTAGTTGTGTTGTCTTCATAAGAAAACCTACATTAAACATTGTTGGAATTTCTTTGAGACTGGCCATGGAAAAGGAGAACATGATGGTGCAGGAGCATGCATAAAACGAGCACTTCGAAGATATCAAATGAACCACTCTGCAAGCCGACTTGTGAATGCTGAAGAAGTTTTTCAATGGTGCATCACTGCTCTAAGCCATGAGACTAACCCATCAAGGGAAGTGCAAAGGTACGTTCAATTTAATTTATATTGGAAATCCAATTTTAAACATTGTACATTTATCATGCAATGATTATCTTTTATTGTATTTTGATATCATATTTACAAATTCTTCTTCTAATTTTCCATATAAAGGTTTTTCTGGAATATTGGAATCGAAGACGTAGATAGATCAATTGGAAGTGATGTTGAAACAATAAAAGGGACTCGAAAATTGCGTTCAATTCAAACAAAGTCGTCCAGAAATGTGTTTGCATTGGATAAAAGAAAATATTCTTGTTTTTGTGATGTTTGCATAGACAACACAAAATCCAATGACGTTTGTGAAAACAAAAAGTATGTGAACGATTGGAAACATATAGAGAAGAATACAAAGGGAAAAATGTCTGTTGCAATGTTTGAAGAAATGCAATCAGAGGAAACTACAATATCATTTGATGGTGATCGAGTTTCTGATCTTATTAGAGAAGGTAACATTTGAATTATTTTCTAATGATTTAAAGATCTAGAAATAAATTTAAATATGTATAATTTTGTTAAGTTTATTTTATTGTGCAGGAGATGTTTTTGCTGTAATTGCACCTATTGACAATGATGAAAATGTGAAGTATTATTTGATGCATTTCATTGAACAAAAAATGAAATTATTACAAAACTATAATGATCACGGATTTCAATATGATAGAGGGTCTATTATACTGAAAGTTTATTTTTTCAGACAAACTCATCAAAGTGGAGACTTTGTTTACTTTGAATACTATGAACCTGATTCCATAAGTTGTCAATATAGTCACTTGGTGTGGGCAGCACACATAAAGTTGATAGAAGTTCAATCAAAGAAAAAATTGAAAATTAAGAGATGGAAAATGTCAAAATCCGATCATGAACGGATTATTGAAGATGGAATTCCATTAGAATTTTTTTGAGTGAATTGTCCAACAATTTATTATCTTTGGATTAAATATGTTTTAGAACTTCCAGTACTCAGCTAAAAATTGAGCTGCTTATGTTATTTGTGCAAGTGTTTGCACATGTACAAATTGTTTGGGTACAAGCACGTGCTCTAGTATCAACTGAAAGTAGTTTTTCTATACATGTGCATTGATGAAAAATGTTATATGTATTGGATATATATATATATATATATATATATATATATATGTTCTAGAATGAAATTAATTGTTCTAGTTTTACTATGTGCATTGATGAAAAATTATTTACATACTCAATATATATGTTCTAGAATGCAATTACCTGGAACTAGTTTTTCTATGTGCATTGATGAAAAACTAGTTGGATTTTCTGGTAAAAAGTATGGACACAATGTAAATAAATCATCTGCAGTATACTTTTGTACAAAAATTCCTTTCAGACAAGAGACTCAGAGCCCTTCTCCGACTTTTGGTGGGATTTGACCCACATCTCTATTCCTGATTGAAAATCTAGTACAAAATTTGTTTGTCCAATGATCGGATATGTTCAATGTGCATTCATGAAAATTTTTACTTGTATTGGATAGATATGTTCTGGAATGAAATTAATTGTTCCAAGTAGTTTTTCTATGTGCATTGATGAAAAACTAGTTGGATTTTCTGGTAAAAAGTTTCCACAATGTAAATAAATCGACAAGGATACCTATTTGAGTGCATTAACAACATTGACCCAAATTCAAAAAACATATATATGTACTAGAATTATATTTCCAATCAAAATTAAAGGGATAATTTGTACATATATCTACTTCTTTAAACTCTTTTTGCAATTAGAGCTCAATTGATACATGGTTAGTTGCATTGAAAAGCTATGTTCTTCCTATTGGAAATTTTTTCATTCAAACAAGACTACATGTAGAGATCAAAAGCAATATTAAAATTCCAAATGTACTTCAACCATCCAAAATGGATTTGTGCAACATTACTTGACATGCCATGCCAATTATAGTGAACAACTGTCCAATAGAAACATTTAACATTATATACCACATGTGCCAAATGTAGATTGAAACCATCTAAAACATTAAAATTTTAAAAAAATTTGATAATATATCATGCAACATTTAAAAATTAAACATCACATGTGAAATCTAGATTGAAACCATTCAAAACTTGAGTTCAAAAAACTTTTTGATTATATATATCGTTACTTCACATGCCATGCCAATTATAGTTCAACTAGATCCAATAGAAACATTTAACATTATATACCACATGTGTCAAATGTAGATTGAAACCATCCAAAACTTTAAGTTTTAAAAACCTTTTGATTATATATCGTGCAACATTAAAACATTAAACATTTAAAGTTCATTAAATATCACATGCAAAATGTAGATTGAAACCATCCAAAACTTGAGTTTTAAAAACTTTACATGCCATGCCAATTATAATTCAACTATCCAACAAAAACATTTAACATTAAATATCACATGCCAAATGTAGATTGAAACCATCCAAAACTTTTAACTTTTAATTTAACAAAAAAATATAGATCACAACATTACTTCACATGCCAAATGTACTCCAAGTATCCAAAACTTAAATTTTAAAAACAAAACAAATTATAACACATGTCATTACATAACATGCCAAATGTAGTTCAGATGACAACATTACTTCACATTCACATGCCAAAAGTACTAAAACCATCCAAAAATTAAATAAAACAAATTATATTAACAATGTAATAAAATACGTCCAAAAATTGTAGATCTCACAAGTATCAAACTGTATCAAGTTTAACAAATTTTAAGACCATCTAAATCTTGAAATCAAATCTACAAATCATGTCCATCAAATAGAGATGGATCTAGCGTCTTTCCTATCAGGGTCTCAATCCACGCCCTATCATGTGAAGCATCATGGGAAACCTACATACACAATGCACATGTACTTGAACATTAAAATTTGATGTTTTAAAAATGAATGAGAATATATATATCTAGAACTTCATGTAAAAAACAAAATATAACAAAAAAATCATGCAATACCTCATGAGGTTCCCTCTCCATTTGATGAACAAGTTCTCCCATAGGAACATCTGCAGCGGTAAACTGTACAATATACATGTACAGTTAAATATATATATATATATATATATATATATATATATATATATATATATATATAAAAACTTTTAAACATAAATTTTAAACTTGTGAAAAATTGTCCATACTTGTGGCTCAAAATATAGATCTCTCTCTCTCTCTCTATATATATATATCTCAATTTTTAATGGAACTTTTTGAAGTATATATATATATATATATATATAACTTTTAAACATAAATTTTAAACTTGTGAAAAATTGTCCATACTTGTGGCTCATCTCCCAAGGAAGTAGAAGGTACATATCCCAAGGAAGAAGAAGGTACCGCCATCCCAAA
Organism: Pinus albicaulis; assembly: GCA_034641835.2. Lineage (NCBI taxonomy): Eukaryota > Viridiplantae > Streptophyta > Pinopsida > Pinales > Pinaceae > Pinus > Pinus albicaulis. Next base: position 164,888,044 of record CM076572.1, on the reverse strand, counting down.
AACATCAGACGGAATCGGTACCTTTTAAAACATTTTATCAAATTATATATATATACATACATGTACATGTGTGGCAACAATTATTTATTTTAAAGTCACTTAAAAAACACTAACATTTGCCAACATATCTTGATGGTCAGACCCATCTGCATTGTTTGAACCAGAGGTCCCGAACGTGATATTAACATTTTCTTCACACATCATGTGTGAGAACTGCAAATGGTGTTTTAACATATAATCATACATTTTTGTTAGATTAATGTACACATACAAATAAATGTATACATGTACATACACATGTATTTATTACAAATTGTACACATGTATATGTATGTTAAAATAATTTCAAACGCTAAAGTCAGTAACACATACTATTCCGGTGCCCTCTTCCTCATGAAAAATTAGGTCTTTCAAACCATTGCGACAATTTTTTGCATATATTCGGAGATCTTCAACATTCATGTTGTCAATCTCCTCATCTGTACAATATACAAAATTGGCACGTGCAATTTCACGTGCTCTTTATCGATTTAAACAAAGATCAACTCCACCCAATCCGCTATGAACATTGACGATCATAACATCCCTTTCTTCTTGACTTATTTGAGAAGTTGCATCCATCTCTGACTGCAGAGTTTCGACCCGAAACGGTCGACTCACCAATGGAAGCTCAGGGCGAGGAAACTCCACATCTCGCTTAGCGCCCTTATGGTCATATAATCGACCTTTCCCCGGGCCAAAAAATTCTGACGGAAGGTCATTGTAGTTGGGTTTCATACCCAAAAAAAATTCTGCATAAAACATTTGTGAAAAATAAACAGGAACCTCATCGTTCCATGGGAGTCTTCCATAGGCTGCAAGGTGCCTATCATACAAATAACGAGCTATGTTTGGGTGCTTGAAATATTGCACCTTCAACATTTTTCTTTTTGACCCTTCCTTGTAATTAAACATTGAGTTGGCCACTTCTTTTGTACCTTTTTTTTTTACGTCCTCCCATTTATCTGGACCCATTACTCTTTCTTTTCTCTTTCTCATCATTTCTACAAATGAATCAGTCATTGGCCCAAGATTTTTGTACACATTTACCATTTCACCCAATGAATGTGTAACTATTTCAAGGCTTTGTCGACTCTCAGTAGGTAGAGACAAAGCCATGAGATCTCTTTGAAATTTTGCATGAAGTCTTTCACACCTTTGTAAGGTGCATTTCACCATGCTGGTTTCCCATCGTATATCAGTAATCTCGGGCGGATAAGTTGTGTTGGGTTGAAAACCTTCTTCTTGAATGTAGCGGGCTGCCCTGCGTCTATTTTGTCCACTAATTCGAACATTTTTGGCCTCTGCATCAATATATATATATATATATATAATTTCTTATATTATAAAATACACGTGTAAATAAATTTGTACAAATTTAATGAAAAAATATTGAAATTGATGGCAACCTTGACGTTGTTGGTTAGCATCTTCTCCAACATGACCCTGCAAAGAACCAAACCCAAAATGACCTTGTTGAGAACCAAACCCAAAATGACCCTGTTGAGAACCAACAACCATTGATTGGCCTTCGGGGGAATAAATATCACCCCCTTCATGCAACCTGATACCACTCATTGATGGCCCTCTAGGTGGATTTAAACCACCACCAACCTCTCGAGACGAAGGAGAAGCTTCATAAACAAATACGAATTTATAATCAATTTAAAAATACATTCATGTGTACATATAAATACATATATGTATATTCATTGATTAAATTGCGTGAACCATACCTCGACCGGTTGAACCATGGGCACGCTCAATGGATCGAGTAGAAACCCTTCTCCTCTTACCTCCTAAAAATTAAAATATGAAACTTATTAACAACTAATTTAACTCACAAAGTTAATAAAAATCAATTCCATATGTACACACATGTATGGAGATTTAAGATTATATTTAAATACCATGAACATCCCCCGATCCCTGAACCTCCATATGGGATTCAACTAATCTTCGTTGTTCATCCTCCATGATATATATATCTATTGGTCGACATTTACACAAAATACATTTCAGAAAATCAATTTTTAATTTAGTGTCCACAAATTATGTAGAACACAACTTTCAAAGCAATAATTGACGTGTGAAACTAAATTTAATCAAAAAAGAAATTATAAAAATGATAAGTTCACCAAATTGTGCTTTACATGGTGGGAGCACACTTGGTATAAAATTTACCACTTATACACTTTAGTTTGTGGGGGAAATGACACATGTACATAGTTTACCTTAAAGTTGTTTTGTTTTATGGATATTAAAATGAAGAACTTCTATTTAGATCCATTCCAGATATTGACTGTAGGGGAATTTACTAGATATGTCACCTTTCATAAAAGATGAGATCCAGAGGCTACCTGGCCCTTTACAGACTTTGCCTATAGAAATTGTAGAAGTAAACACTAGAGGCATTAACAATATCAAAGAAAATTTTCATGCTCAAACATGGGAATGTGTCTCTTTCCCTACGCAAAAAAATAGTTCAAGGTAGTTAATATTCATAGACATGTCATCAAGCAGGTCAATGTGATCATCCCCAACTTACTTTTCACGAAATTAGGCTTGGAATCCTCTACAACCTGGTGGATGGAGTTGAATGGGAACTAGGTCAAGGCCTTTACAAAATATATGCTAGTGAATAACACTTACTAGGTTATGCCAACAAATAAAGTGGGAGAAATGTTTTCTCCTCGAGGTTATCCAGTTGGGTGTGTAATACCAACTTCACCCATTTCCTAACAGGTTTCTCTCTTAGGTTACAAAGTGTCTTCACCTTATTAGTTATATATTTTTCAATTTCCCGTGGATTCCTTGAATTTTTTCTCCTACCATCTCCCTCTCTCACTCCCCAAATTATTTTCATCAAACATGCCCCATTGAGGATGTGGAGCAATGTTTGCACCATACTTAGAACTGTCATTGCTGCTAATTGAAATTGGAGAGTCATGTATACTAGATTGCTTGCTTAAGTGGTTGTTACTTGGACAATATCCTGAGATGAGTTTCACATGATGGTCATATGAGGTTGGAAGCTACTTGGTGTAATTTTCCTTAAATCTTCAAAAAAACAGAGCAAAAATGTCATTTTCAATCATTTTTTATTAGCTTCTGCATACAGCAAATGTTATCACAATTGCAACACAATCATGTTCCATGAGCATGAATTATGAATGTCGCAAGCCAAATGGCAAGGAAATTTGCATTCATTTAGGCAAAATAAGGCTATGACATTAAGGTCCATGCTAGAAAAAATTATGCAAATAAAGTTGCTAAGTCTTGATACTTACCATGTGTTTCAAAGCCATAACGAAGGTTGGCTTTGAGAGTGTCCTCTCAAAGCCTTGTCTTGAGATGAAATTTAATTCAATGTCTCTTAGAGTTGCAAGGTGGAATTGATAGAACTATTTGATTTCTTTACCATAGATGGATATCTCCTTTCATCTATACCTTTCTCTACCATCTTATTTCCAAGTGAAATGGGAATTTTCACATTTTCAATGCCATTACCATGTAAATTGGTAGTCTGCTAGCTAGACCTATCACAAGTAAGGTTGTCATACCAAACTATTTCTCTTTCTCAACTCAATGACCATGACTCTCTTCTCACATTGCTTACCATAAGATCTTCAATTGTACATGTCACGCAAAGTTGGGTTCTAGGTCTACACCTATTAGGTAAAGTTGTATTTTATGGCATTGTGGTCCTTAAATTTGGAGGTGTTCCACCTGAAAAAGTAGGCATTAAATATGGATGAAAAGGATTTGTTTTAACTTTGATAGAATTTCCTCGTGGAATTACTGAATTTCGCGACGACATCATGCTAGCTTTTCCCAGAGAAGAAGGTTTTGGAGGAGAAATTGAATTCTTTGACTTATTTTTGGCATTGAAGTTTGAAATAGTAGTTTTGATGACTCCATTGATGACCTTGCTGAGGAATTTGATGCACACAATATTGACTTTGAAGATGGTTTAGAAGACTTTGAAGAAGTTGTAGATTTTGGTGTTGTCACTGAATGTTTCTTTGTTGTTGGACTTGATCAAGACACAATTTACAACCTCATGATTACAACCTAATCATGAGAATAAAATGGGAGTGCATCCTTATTTTGAAAACAGATAGGATTCTAAGCTACCTAGGACTCAAACCATTATTTTTAAATTTGAAATATCATGGTGTGTTGTTTCAATGCCTAAATCCACAACCCTAACATAAATTGTTTTATTCTTTTTTTGTAGGATTTAGTTGGTTATATTAAAAGTCAGTTGAATTTAAAATTCTTGGCTTAGTGGCATGAACCAAACATATTGTGTATTAAATGAGGAATTTCGCTCTCGCAATCATTTCTAAATCACCCATATCACCAAGAAAAAATGTTTTAAAAGAACATACTTTGGTATGGGAAAGACCTTAGGTCCTTTGATTGTGCACATGTGGTGTGAAAAATTGAAATTGACAATTTGCAAAAATGTGAAATTATGAATGAAACCACGAAAAAAATAAACCCAAAAGTGGTAAATGATTTAAATAAACCTAATTAATTATTTACCAACATAAATTCTTCAACTTTTAGCAACTAAATGATAAGTAAAAAAATAAATAAATTTGTAATTATGGTTCGAAAGTTACATAATATTAAGAAGCATTTTAAATTAATTCTATCTCATAAAAAGTATCCCTCCTAACTTAACAAATACTATCTCTTCTCCTAAGATTCACGACCTCCCTTCCTTAGCACACAAGACATAAATACAATTAATATTTCAATATGTTAATTCCTATCGAAACAAATGAAAAGTTGTATATAGATGGTTTCAAATATTATAAGAAGGTTTTTGATATGGTTGAGAGAATGTGGAAAATAGAATCCATAAAAAAAATATTTTTCAAAACATATTAAACTTTCAAAGTATCAACAAGGAATGTACAAGGGTGTTCAATGAATTGACACTATTTATTTAAATTCCAGGATGTATATCTTACTCATAATTTTAAACAATTATTAAATAATGATCTAGATTGGATAATTATATTATTTGTCATATATTTTGATGCCTATAGAGTGAAAAAATTGAAAGAATCAACTTGTAGGGTCATTTTAATGGTGGGTGGAGAATTGGGGTCTAAAACCTTTTGGAGTCATTTTGAGGTATTAAATGACATTTATGGGGGTCAAACGATTATCGCTTGTGCCGAAATATTGACCATTATTCTACACTTAAAGACATATCCAATGGTGCAAGAAAAACATGTTCACGACCATGGTATGAGAGAATGTCATTTTAGCCCCATTACTTATGCATAGCAAGCTAGCTACATGTGGAATTTAACAAGACTCTAAAAGGTCTAAAATCACAAACCTCGTTGATGGTTGATGGAGTCAAATCTTACACCTAGTTGGCTATCACGCTATGTTAAATACTTGGCCACTAGGAGGAATAAGAGTTCCACTTCGTGTTATTGTATTTTGTTCCATAGTTGAAAATAAAACTAGGAGTGTGAAGTTAGAGAGAAAAATGTATGAAGTTAAGTTTTTATATCAACCTTACATGCCAAAAGTCTTAGCTAACTCTAGAGAGATTACCTCTTTCTTTGTACTTACATATTTTCCATACCAGAAAAGAGAGAGTAGAGCATGTTTACATTTTAGTGTTGTTTTTCTCCCATAAGGATTTCCTAGGGAAAAAGGAGTCTAGAGCATCATTAATTTTTAGGGTTTCTTGTCTCCCATATAAGGATTTCCTAGGAAAATAATTGTGTTGATTGTCTAGAGATATGTATGTGTGTCTTTCATTATGTTCCCTATTTCTTACGTTGTGTTTCAATATGTTTTATATTTCTTACATTTCTGCTCGAGCCTATTTTTCTTTCCAATCAAGGCTTATAAAATAACATGAGAAGAAACATGAGACTTGGAACAATCATTTTCATTATCTATATGGAAGGAAAGAAGGATTATATCCCCTTAAGCTTAAGCTTATGTAGTTTGTCAATTTTTATCATATATTTTTTGGTAAGGGTAAATGTTTTTTATCTATAGTACAAGTCATGAGTTCTCCAATTTTACCTTATGTAAAGCATGATTCTAGGATTACTACAATTTGTACTTGGTTTTTTATTGTGATGATGCCCTGTCTCAATCACTTGGCCATCTCTCAATGGGTAGTTAAATCTTTATAACAATACTTAAGTAATATTTATCTATTTGTATTATGTGAAATGTAAAAAATGGTATACTATTTTTCATAAAATTGGGTTGAGTTTATCATATATTTCGATGAAAGTTGATTAAATATGACACGTTTTCTTTAAAAGGATCTAACAATTTTGTTAAGGTATGAATTTGCAATTTTGTGTGGCTCTCTATCAACCTTCACTTCCTCATTTCTAGAAAAAATCTACTTGCTCATTCATATACCCACTTTGTATTCAAATGGATGAGTTTTGAACTCTCTACAACTATGTTTTTCCACGCAGGAAAATTATATGTTACATTATATACTAACTCTAAATATTATTTTGAAGTTTGGATTACTGTTATTCTTTTATATAATTTAACATTAGATATAAGTTTTAATTGAAAGCTACTTAGATGAAATATAGCTTAGATATGGCATTTGCAAATTATTATCTATTTATTGAACTAAAGGACATAATTATTACACATGTTTAATTTACATTCAAATGCTTCTTTGATTTATCTCCTATAGCTTAATGTAATGCTAGAGATATAATTTAATTTGAAGGCCCATGAGATAAATATGACTTCTATGTGACATTTGTATTGAATCATCTATTTGTTGTGTTATATGAACATAATTGGTACGCATATCTAATTTGGATTACTAATATGTCATGCTTCTTTAATTTATATTTTATAGATGACCGGAGCATCCCTTTTTAATCTATCCCTTTTGACTTCGGATATGTGGGCAATAATCATCCGCATATTTTTCTGTCATAAAGTAGTGAATAAAATTGTATTCCATTTGTGTCAATGTTAAGGTTCAGCACATGGATTAAAGTTTTATATAAGATACATTTCCACGGTGTACATTTATATCTAAAGAGTCCAAAAGCTCATTCAAGACCATATGTTTTTTTGATGTAGTTTGATTGGTTATATTGCATTTCTTTTGTAGTTGTTGCTGTGGGCCTTACCATCTAATGATTTTAGGTCAAAAATTATTTACATGGAATCTTGAAGTATCCTAGAATGTTTATTATTTATCACTACTATCTTTGGTGATTTAGTTTTTTGTTTTGATGCTGCTTGGTTACCCATATTTAATAGTTGTTCATGTTTAATTCATTGTTAAGGCTTTTTATTGGCTTGTCAGGATTTATTTTTCTCAAATCCATAATGGCTAAAAGAATGAAATTTAAAAGAGAAAAAGAGAGGTCATATGGAAAAAAAATTGTTTGTAAGTGCTCTTTTGAACCCATAGAACTTGCAACCCCAATATGGATACAATACTAAGTAATACATAGCCTCCTCATCTAACTTAGCCAGGGATTTGCAATACTATATTTGAGTTGGCTAGCTCCATTTCAAGATATTATAATGTTAGATTATTATTTCTATATATTTTGATTATGGTAGTAAAATGATACAAAAAACTGGAAACTACAAATAATATTATTCTAGATATATGTAAGAAGGACATGGTAGAGAAGATCAAACAATATTAAACTTTTCATAAATAGTTTAGATAAAAATACATTTTCTAATTTTGATTGTAAATTTTAAGGCTTAAAGCAATAACTTTTCTAATAATTTTTTTTAATTAATAAATAAAAAAGAAACATTTTCAATCAAAATCACATCCAACATATAATATAAATAATAAAAACAATTTAAAACTTCATACACTATGACATTAGTATGAAAAAGAGCATAAAAATATACAAGCAAAAAATCCTTTTCTATAATAATGGAGACCTTCAAATATACAAGAAAAAAATCTTTCAGCCTCCTTGTATCCCAGAGAAAGAGTTGCTCAAACAAACATATTTTAAACAATTAAAACTTGAAGAAAATCATCTATTTTTTGAATTTCAATTATATAAAAATTTAGTCAAATATAAGACAAGAGTTACTCATACTATAAAAGTTTAAATAATATTAACTTTCAAAAAAAATATTTGTAAATGAACCAAAAAAAAAAAATATTTATAAATTTCATTTAGATTAACTTAAATCCATATTAACACCTCTTGATAAATCTGAAATTAAATTAAATCTATATTACTTAATTTAATAGTTTAAATTCCTATTTGTGGTGTGCCAAATAGAAATATTCAAAGCGAAAGTTACAACTTATAAATATTACTCAAAGATATCACAAAAGGAAATAGAATAACAAACATAATGGACAATATGAACCAAAGTATTATACCTTTATTGATATGGATGGATTCTTAATTACAAACATTTGGGTAAAATATGATGAAGCTTTGGGGGGATTTTAATGACACACTTTGTGGACAATATCAAAAGAGTTAAGAAAGTGGATGCTAACTAGTCTAAAAAGAAGGCAACAGAAGATAAAAAGGATCTTTTAGAAGTAGAAGAGGTCATTTCTAGGCTTTTTGACAATAATGTAAATGCAGTTTTTACTGAAAAAGACTTGCAGTCTTCGAAAATTTTGGAGGGGAGAAAGAAAGAACTATTAGAAAAGGAAACAGTTCAATGAAGACTTCAAAGTAGAGCCATCTAGTTCGCTGAAGGTGATAACAACACTATTTTTTCCAAAAAAATGTAAATCATAGAACCCGTTTTAGTTCTTCATGACTAATTGATTTCTTCATAACACAGATACTTTCAACGATGTTCTTCATCTTTGACGTAAACTGGAAACCACATTGTTGAGAACATGGCACGTAATGATAATTAAATAATATAACCTTGTAATATTAAATGGAGTAGTTATGTGTCAAAAACTTTTTTAATTTTCCCCTTGTAAGTCATGAAAGAGAAAGATAATGGCTATCAAAACTCGGTCGAAACTCAGTTTTGGTATTGGCCGTGAATTGAAAATTTTTAGATTGTGAATAAAAAATCAAATTCAAATTTCATGAGCATGTGAATTCAACATGGAAGGACTTTTTCATGTAACTGAAACTTGCAGATGAGTGCAGCATTGATTTCATCTTGTTTGGTGAGAGTTTGTTGAGAAAATTAAGAAGGAAAAAAAATAATTTGCAGTGGTGTGGACTTGGAAAGGGGTGGGTTTTTTTTTGGTTACTCTCTAGATGGTCATCTACAAATCATCCAAATTGAAAATATGCCAAAACACCCACCATTCCTGTAAAAATATGACCTAGTAGCTCCAACATTCCTACCAGATGAGTATGTTTTCTGCAAATGATGTGTGTACACCCCAAGTGCAATAATAATACCAAACAAAGTAATTAGGCCATGGAAAAGATAATTTTATTATGACTGTTAAAATTGGTTTTTAATTTAGTCTGAGCTGAGTTTGCAATACCATCGTCAGCTCCTGAGTAAGGGTAATATGCGAGTTTTGATTGATGGATGAAGTTGTTACAATTTAACACTTTGATAGGGACTGTAATGATAAGAATGAGACACAAACTGTTAAACATGAAGCACTGTAATGATGAGCATGAGACACAAACTTCAAACATGAAGAAATTTGGTGTAACAATGAGCATGAGACAGAAACTTCAAAACAGTAAGAAATTTGGTGTTTCGGTGGCCATGATTGAAGACTTTTTCATAGGAAGAATGTCAAACCTCTGAATGCCAAACTGCAAGAACTCTTGTAATTTTTTTTAATACACAACACAAAAAATATTTCACAGTCATAAATTCACTGAAAATGTAAATTGACAGTCAAACCTCTGAATTCCAAACTACAAGAGCTCTTGTAAATTTTTTTAATATGCAGCACAAAACAAATTGACAGACAGAAATTGCAAAAGGTAATGTCGAACATACCCGACGAAAGGAGCAACAGTGCTTAATACGCAGCACAAAACAAATTGACGGTCATAAATTGCAAAAGCTAAGGTCAAACATACCCAACGAAAGGAGCAGCAATGCTGACGAAAGGAGCAACAACGCAGACGGGAGGAGCGAAAACATGCGAACAGAGCAGCAACGACAATGATAGAAAATGTGTGAATAATAAAACAGGTAAACAAACAAACTTCGCAGGCGATTTATTTACAGAAACTAGTTCAGCCGAACTATTTTTAAAGTAAAAGTTCAGTCGAACTCACAATTCGACCGAAATTTTGTTAGAAGTTCGGCCGAAATTTTGTTGCCTATTTTCCAATCTCCAAAAAAAATTCGGTTTTCCCGCGTCGTCAGTGTGCCGTCAATCTAAATGGAATCACGAGTTTAGCCGAACTTTCTAAGAAAGTTCGGCCGAACTATTGCCGAAAAAAAATTTCGGCCCCCGATTCTCACAAAAGTGTAACCCAGCTTCACGTTTCCACCCTGGGGCTAGATCATTCCCAAGAGGGTCTTTTCCAACTATCCGACCAAGATATCTAGTGATGCACTAGAGCTGCTAGCCAATGTTGATGATCACATGTTCTTGATGGTGTTGTGTCCTTACGCAGGTTTGGATTGGCGAGGGTGTACCATCATCCTCTTCACATAGGATGAGCCACCAGATGCTAGAGGTAATATTATTGTTTTCATTAAATTAATATAGTTTCATTTTATTGTGTTAATTAATTAGAATAAAATTTATTCTAACACGTTCTTTAACTTGTTTTATTAAATTTTTTAATAAAATTGTCTAATTGTTTTTGTGTACTACATATTTTGTAGACATTGAAACATTCGTTGGAGACATGATTCCACCACCATCAGATTATCCTATAGATCATGACAAGGACACTACAAGAAAAAAGGACATTGATGAGGGTCATGTTTGTGACAGACCTTTAAGGTCCGTCACCAATGTCACATATGGTGATGTTCCATAAAAAAGTGTCACTGTAAGTGTATATAGTGATGGTCCTTTAAGGTTCGTCACCAAATCCATTTTCAATGACAGTTTTGGTGAGGGTCGTTAAAGAACCAGCACTAATTCACTCTTTGGTGACACCTCTAGTGACAAAATTTTAATGATTCTCACCAATTCTTTTTTTGCTACTTTTGGTGATGGTCAAAAAATGTTTGTCATCATTAATCATTCCAATAATTTTTTGATGATGCTATGTGCCTGTTAATATACTTTTCGTCAAAAGATAACGATTTAAGACAATTATTGTGGAGTATTTTTTATAATTTCCAATGCCATAATGGTTAGATTGTCAATTTTTTAAGAAGTAATTAGTGTGTATCCTTTCCCTGAATTAATTTCTATTCTAATAGAGTTTTCCTATGAGTCAACACATGATTCATATCTATTAAGTTTATTATCTAGAAAATTCCCTTTAGATAAATTTCCACTAGTGTGTGTAGGATATATATTATTTAATACTTTATCAAAATATATCAATTTTATTAATGAAAAAGACCTAACACTCCTCAACAATATGGGCACACCTTAAATTGATGCATTGGAACACACTAGCATTTCTTAGCACCTCACATGTCTTGGAACAACTTTGTACCTAGAACATCTTCTCATGACACTGATGCCCAAGAACGTGGTGGAATGCGATAGCACAACATAGAACTCTCCTAGCATGAAGTTAGTATTCATGTAGTCCCTAGCATGCCCTGGAACACCTTGGTTTCATGGATTGATATACATTATCACTTGGAACACAAAGCGACTTGGCAAGTATTGAGACCTATTATTAGTGTGCCTAGCATGACCCTTTTGAAAAAGATAAAGTCTCGACTTATTAACCATCTTATGTGTTCATTTCCTTTCATTTTAGCTTGTTTCTTCCTTTTTTTGCCTTGACACTTCTTGACACATATTGACATACCTTAGCACCCTGCACATCCTTAGCACTTGGAATGTATTGGCATATCTTGGCACTTTTTGGTACATATAATTAGCACATCCCAGAACTCCCTAGCAGACTTTCACACTTCTTGACATGCCTTGATATTCCCTAGCATGCCTTACCAATGCTTAGCATACCTTATGACTCCCTCCTTGGCATGAAAAATAACACTCATTAACACTAGTCCCTGGCACATGTTCCTCATATTCAGTAACTTCCATGAATTTTGACCTAGTGCTCCCTTAATATTTTTTCCTAGTACTCCTTAACACTCCTCAACATGCATTAGCAATCTCTAGCACACCTTAACACTATTTAACATGCCATTCCACTTCATAGCTTTCATAGCACTCCCTGACACATATTGGCACTTGAAAAGTCTTAGCATGTATGGAATACGTTGAGATTCCTTGGTATGATTTGGCATGGTTTAATTTTAAATTTATTTGAGATCAATTGTTGGAAAGTAGATGAGAAGCAAAAAAGGAAGACTTGGCACTTATAATTCACTAAGACTTTGCGCTTGGCACCTATTGGCACCTAGTGTTGGTGTGCCTAGAATGCCGCTTCTGGAAAAGGTAAATTGATCAATTATTAACCCTCTTATGTGTTCATTTACTTGTAGTTTAACTTGTTTCTCCCTTTTTTTTCCTTGAGAGTCCCTCGCACACATTGACACACCCTTGCACATATTTGGATGCCCTATCACTTGGCACATCTTAGCTTGTTTGACATGCCTTCGCACTATCTAGCACATCTTACCATTCCCTAGCACGCCTTCGCACTCATTTCTTCACAACTAGCCTTTACATTTTTTCACGACTTTGGAACCCAATCAAGTCCTCGGCTACTACAGTTCATGTGACAATATTGGCCTGCTTCAACTACAAAAACTTGACCAATTTCACCTACTACAAGTAGATTGAGCATTCTTCACTAAGAACTACCTATAAATCATCTTATGCCACTCATGTCCAAGCTCAACTTGTCCCAATTAACTAGTTACTAGGACAAGGATCAAATGATCTAGTCATGGCCATAAAATAACTAATAAACATAGCTTACATAAGCAATATTTCACATGTCTGTTCAATTCATATAAACAATATAACATTAACTGAGAGTTTGCAAGAACCACAATATGCATAAGGAAGACAAGATATATGTTGACACAAGTCGAGTTCCCCAAAACTTATACACAACAATGCACCATATGTTAAAGAACGTAATCTCAACCACTTTCTAGGTGTCACATCTGTCAGTCCAAGTGTCCAAGTTTAGTTTAAGTCAGTCCAGTTTAGTCGAGTTTATCTCCAGTTATTTATTGCTGATGTTTCCAATGTAATCTATTTAATCTATTCGTAATCTTGAGATGAGCAACTCTCTGCTCCAGTTCGTTTTTAGTGTTTCAATTCTTGTCATGGTATCGGAGCTAGCTTGCATAAGTCTCCCTAGAGAGCAGCAACACAGAGCCATGAAGGAGCAGAAGAGAAGAGCAGTTAATTGGCGCGACTGTGAGTTGATTGGCGCTGGAATACACACCATACCCGCGCCATTTTCATCCCTCACATCAATTTTGAAATAGGCGCGACTGTTTCACTCGGGACCGCGCCAGTCTATAAACAGATGAAATAACGCAGATGCGTTAAAGTTAAAGTCAAATAATTTTTTTTTAAAATTCCCAAGCGGAGCCTACGTTGACCGTCTGCGGGACAAAAATTAAGAAATCTGGCTTTAAGAAATCCGGTGTGAATTATTAACGGCATGGAGGTACGAGGTGTGATTTAAAAGGTTTTTTACATGGTTGACTTAGTTATAAAAAAGGAGAACGCAAATCAAAGGTGAAAGCTCCTTTATACAAAGAAAAGTTTTTTTTAAGTTTTTTTTTTATAAAAACAAAACTTGAAATTTGTTCAAAGGGTTTTATAAAGTGCATGAAAAGGAATTTTGAAAATTCTTTATACGAAGATTTTATAAGGTTTCAACATTTTAGGAGACTTTTTTTTAAAGTTTTTTTTCTATAAAAATAAAACTTAAAATGTCAAAAGTTTTTTTATAAAGAGATTACGCAAGAGCATGTGCTGAAGAGATTTAAAAGAATTTTTTTTGGGAAGTTTTTTAAAAAAAAAAAAACTTAAAGCTGTGATGTGAGATGAAAGTGAAAGTTTACAAGAAATTTTTTGAGGAAGATAATTTTTTTTAAATAGAAGGAGAAGTGAAGTTGCATAAGAGTCATTGAAGAGCAGCAATTTTTTTTTTTTTTGAAGAAAAAATGTATTTGATGAATATGTAGACTCGTCTGGTTGTGGAAGTCAGACAACGAGGTCATGGGAAAAGCCAAGAGGCTAAAGAAAAAGCAGATTATGTTCGAGATCTTTCTAGATCTGGAAATCAAAAGGCAAAAAGATTCCTATGCATTAAAATGCATAAAAGGATCAGTCGATGAAAGTATACTTCCCTTGATTTCAGATGCCAAGACAGCCAAGGAGGCATGGGATACCCTTGAGAGATGTTTTGGTACAAGGGGGAGCATTGAAGCAAAGGGGATCATTGAAGAAAAGGAGAGCTTTGAAGATGCAGATGAAGGTGGATCTGTAGCAGTAGATCTACAACGAAATGAAGAGTTTGTTGAATCCCACTGTGCGCAGTCACAGGTGGCTGATGTCTGCAAAGAAAGTGCAGATGAACCAGAGAAGCAGCATGAAGATGCTCGTGAACCCCACTGTGCACGGCCACAAGTGGATGAAGAGAATCCAGCAACAGAGCTTGCTGATGAAGATCTAAAGATTCCAGCAATAGAGATTGCTGATGAAGTTTACTTTGATAATGAAATTTTGGCTAATGATGATTGCTTGCAGATGATGCAACAAAAAGAAGACATTGACATGATGCTATTTGGTGAGATAACCCCACTGCAATTAGTGGAAGACAACCTGTTTGCAGCAGCACAGGTTAGTGAAGAAGAGACAGAGAAAAAGATAATCACAGAAATAAAGGCAGAGACAAAGACAGAGACAGAAACAGAAACAGAGACAGAGGAAGATGCAGCAAAGGAAGTGCAACAGCCGAAAGCTCTCATTACAAAGCAGAAGGAAGAAACAGAGAAAGACGAAGAGACAGAAGTAAAGAAAGACGTCTGCAAAGGGAATGCAGAAACAGAGATAGATGCAGAAGAAGAAAAGGAAAAACAACAGAAGAAATCTCTCACTGAAGAGCAAAAAGACCAGAACCAATGTCGTTTTGAAAATAATTTTTATTCTAACATTGATTTCAAGTGTGCAGGTACACAGATTGATTATGAAGAAGAGTTAAAGTTTATTGAAACATGGCTTGCAACACCATGTCTAGTTGAGGTCTACACAGAAGCTGTAGATATGAATGTTGAAGACAACATGCATGACGAACATGTCAATGAAATTTTCATGCATTGGAGTTTTGAAGAGATAATATTTTATTCTAATCCTATGTTGCAGCAGATTGATGATGATCAGCGCATAACAGAAGACAATATGTGGCAGCAACCCACATTCGAGACGATTTTTGAAGAAGTCCAGGACATGCTTAGACAGCCTGGAACAGTAAAATACCTGCACCAGCAAACCAAGAAATCGAGCTTTGAAAAATACAAAAAAAGCGAAAAGTCTGAAACAATTTAGAGGCTACAGAATATGGAAAAAGAGAAGAAGAAAAATAAGTTTAATTGAAGTCATTTTTTTAAATTGTAAACCTCGCTGAGACATAGACCAGCAGGTATCTTAATTAATTTTTTTGTGGTTGATATTAAAGGGGAGTGTTAAAGAACGTAATCTCAACCACTTTCTAGGTGTCAGATCCGTCAGTACAAGTGTCCAAGTTTAGTTTAAGTCAGTCCAGTTTAGTCGAGTTTATCTCCAGTTATTTATTGCTGATGTTTCCAATGTAATCTATTTAATCTATTCGTAATCTTGAGATGAGCAACTCTCTGCTCCAGTTCGTTTTCAGTGTTTCAATTCTTGTCACCATATGAAATTATATAGAATCGTTTAAAACATGAGAATGTAGCCAAAATGTGCCACATATCATTTAAAAAAAATAGCTAAAGGAAAAACAATGTTGTGCCTAGCACGAAGTGATCTCCCTTTGTGTAAAAATTCTATGTCAAGCCCTTTACAACAACCATAGGATTGCCTCCTGTGAATATTATTCTAAAATTCTCCTAACGCACTTTGTCCTTTACACACTTGAATTCACTCACACTCCCTAGCACACACTCTTATCCGATCCTTTCGATGCATTGTGACCTAGTTATCCCTTGATATGCCCTGACAGTCCCTAGCACTCTAGTTCAACATTCATTGACATTTTCTAACATGTGTTAGCATGCCTTTTCATTCCTTTGCATTCCCTAACCCTCCCTATAAATCATGCCCTCAAAACTACCCTTACTTAATTTGCAACTTGGGAACCCAACCAAGCCCTTGCTTGACTACAAGAGCTTAACCAAGTTACGGTTACTAGAACTAGACTATGTTGTTCAATTGTGTAGCTTGGGAGGTACTCCACAAGCCTAGTGATATGGGTTTGTGTGAGTTTGGTCACAAAAGGATTTGTGGGAAAATAAGCCAAGAAAATGAGATTGGACCCAGTATGGGGTTTAAAATATAAAATAAAATTAAAAATGGAAATTAATATTTTGTAACGTCTAAGTGGATAAAACCTGTAATTTCTAGAGGGTCCCTAAGATCTATAGTAAAAACTCTTTAATTAGGCCTTAGGATGAAGGAAAGAACATCGAGTTATAATGCGCTCATTTGATCAAGGTGGCGAAGAAATATGTAGTCCTAAAGAGGCCATGATCATTAGCATGTATAGCATTCATTAAGATGCCTCAGTATGCTTTGGCATGGTTTAATACTAAATTTATTTGAGATCAATTATTGGAAAGTAGAAGAGAAGTAACAGAGGATGATTTGGAACTGAGAATGCACTAACAATTAGCACTTGACACTTATTTCCACCTAGTGTTGGTCTGCATAGCATGCCCCTCCTAGAAAATGAAAATTGGTGACTTATTAACAATATGATGTGTTCATTTCCATGTACTTTAACTTGTTTCTCCTTTTTTTTTCTTTGATGGTCCTATTTGGTCAATTTAGTGTGTCCTAAATTGCTGCATTTAATTTGTCAATCCGGGATTCGTAAGCTGATGAAGTGCGGCGCACTATATGTGCAAGATAACCTATTTCTTAACTTTTTGTCGTTTTTGATTTTCTAAGATGAAATGGAAATTCTAAAATGAAAACAAGTATGGTTATGTTTGTTCAAGGAAATGATATCCTCTATAATGATTTACCAACTTGAAACTTAAAAAGGAATTTGAAACTTACAATGACAAAACTTGAAAGGAAATGAAAATATGCTGCTGAAATGAAAAGATGCTGCTAGTCTAATGAATCAAAACAATGAACTAGTGAGCATGAAACCAAACTATTCTTGCTGCTGTCTAAACACAAAATAAATTATGCTGAAAGAAATCCAAAAGTTGCAATAAAGTAAATCTAAATCAATTTACATCAACTTGTCTTCCGATCCCTCATCATTAGTCCAGCTATGATTTTCGGAAGTAACCATAAACAACTTGAGTAACTGATATCTAACTTGCAGAAAGTAAACTAATATCAAACCATACATTCATAATTCAATCCCTCACCATCAGTCCAGTTGTGGCTTTCGGAGGCAACTGAAGATGTCACGCACAATTTAATATATCTAAATTTGCGGAAATGAAACTAATACCAAACTACACATTTCATAATACAATCCCTCACCATCAGTCCAGCTGTGGCTTTCGGAGGCAACTGAAGATGTTATGAGCAGTTTAATATATCTAAATTTGCAGAAAGGAAACTAATATCAAACCACACATTTCATAATACAATCCCTCACCATCAGTCCAGCTGTGGCTTTCGGAGGCAACTGAAGATGTTATGAGCAGTTTAATATATATAAATTTAACTACTGAAGCAAATGAGCAAAACTGAATTAAACAAAGCAGTACTGAAATTAAACAGAAACTAAGAAAAACACATTAGCAGCAGAACAATGTTAATTCCATGTCATTAGTCAAAAAGCTATGAAAATGCCCGGGCTGCCTATCTATAACTTGAAACAAGAACACTGATCAGTGATTAACAACATAAAACATGAAAGACATAAGTGAAATGGAAAGCATGAAAGTTTATAAATAGAAATGAAGCATATGTATCATGAAAAATGAAATGTATAAACATGTGAATGGATTATGGCACAATGAGCTTTAAAGAAATGAAATAAGAACTATACACTAATGCACAAAAACTTAGCTGAGCAGGGGCCCTCTACACCAGCCTTGGCAACGATCTTCAAGTACAAATTAAGTTGGAAAACAGAGTCTTCTTATATTAAAATGCAGTCATAACAGTATGGTAGTATTACGGCTCAAAGGCAGCGTAATTACATTACAGAGCAGACTAATAAAAGATAACAGAGACTAACATTGACTAACTCTATATGTGTATGCAAACGCGTTATATATAACAAGAGAAACATAACTAATTCCTAAAGTTTATGCTGGTGGAGAACACGTAGACCATTACGTCCACGGATCTAGGATCATGGCCGTGTTGGAAAGTAAATCTATGAGAAGTGGATGCTTGAATTCGACTATGGAGCCATGTACAGATGTCGACTTGTCCTCCGCAACTCAGAAACGGCCATATGAACCTTTACGTGACACGGAACAGAGTCCTGTCGCCGTAAGACTCTATGGTTGACTTCCATGTGGACGCCTTTGACCGCGGCTTCTTTAGATGAGTTTGCTCAAACCAATAGGACACGAACCATGTCCACATCATTTCTGACTTGCCCATGTGGCTCGTTTCTCCTGTAGACACCTGTAACATAGAGTTTCACAAAATAGCTGCGGAAAGTTGCAGCAGCTGCGAAAAGTGGCAAGATTCCGCAGCTAAATGAACAAAATCTAAATCAAACAGCAAACACAAAAATATAGTTAAAAACCATGTTAGATGCTCTTTTGCAATTAACATACAATGATATTGACAACTTGGGAGGTTCAGGTGAGTGAAAAAGGTATAGAAAAGTGTATGGACAAGATGCAGAATTGAGACTCAACATACCCCCACTGTGAAGGTGTTGCATGTCCTCATGCAACCAAAATTTTGATATTCCTTCCTTAGTTCATATGCCTTGACACTTCAGCCAGCACATCTAATCCTCTCCTCCTCTTCCTTGGTGCTGCCAACATTCTGGGTTTCTTCATTAGGCACCTAAATTTGATATTAACCAGTGCTCTACTCAACTTCTGGCACTTCCTTTTCAATTTCTTGTTCTTCTTCTGCCATATTCCCAGATGTAGCATGGTATTGTCATGGATGATTTTGTCTAGTTTGCCTTGTTCCTTCAATGTCTCATTTTCATTTTTGATGTGTCGATTTAAAAGCTCTAGCTCAAAAATTTCCTGTTTTAGTGATTGGACTAAATCATCCTGTACTGTATGAGGCTGAATGGATGAAGTACTGGGACCTGTAGCTGCCTTTTCCAAAGATTTTATATAGTCATATACTTCCTGCTGCTTGGGGTCTATTTCAGGTGTCATTTTTATTGGGTTGTCCCCAAAATGCCGTGAAAGAGAATTATCTTCAAAATATGGCTGAGAAGGGCTTACATCAACATCTTGCTGAGAATAGGATGGAGTATGTTCAATGTCTGCCTGGGAATGAAATGAACCAGGTTCACTAACTGACTGAGATGGACTATGGTCAGCTGGGGACTGTTCAGATGTTTCCTCTCCCAAGTCAATGAAATGAGGACCCTTCATTTGCGTTTTCCTCAATTTCCCCTTAAGTCTGCTGCTTCTTCTCACACGCTGTGGTGCACTACCCTTTTGTTTTTTTTTTCCTTTCTCTGTCTTCTTGGCCATAGAGGACTGTTTTTGAAGATAAACTAGTATTTTAGATAACACTTGATTATCTTCTTCTTCAGAAGAAGGGGTTTTATGTATAGCCTCAATAGTTTTTCTCTCTTTTGGTGTTATTGACTTCTTACCCTTGATTTCTTTCTTCTTCTTCTTTGACAGTCTCTCTTCCCTATCAGTTCTTTTAATTGTAGTAGTAGGAGTATTTTAGATTTCATCAATTGTTCTTTTTCTCCTACTTCTTCTTACTGTGCTACCTTCAGGAATTTCTTGAGTAGGAGTAATTTGGGTTTCATCATTTATTCTTTTTCTTCTACTCCTTCTTGCTGTGCTACCTTCAGGAATTTCCTGAGGTTCCTCAAAGAAATTTCTAACCAGAAATTGTTCCCATGTGTCTTTCTTTTCCTTTAACTCCTTTTCAATCAAAAATTTTTACAAGGCCATGGTGATATAGATGAGGTTCTACATCTCCTAAATGTTTTTGAACAGTCACGGACATTTTCTTCAAACTATTGAACAGAAAATATGGGAGATTGAGAGTTTGATTATCTATAAAATTCATCAGTAACCTGGTATGGTACATATACATGGACCCAAAATGGCCTTCACATGTAATAAATTTCTGAACAACTAGCAGTAAAGTAGCCCATTCCTCTTTCAATGCATGCACAGGAATTCCTCTTTTAAAAACAGTTATGTCCATACCTTGGTTTCGTAAAATTGTTCTCCATGCTTCATCACTGATGCTTTTATTTTTAAACCAACGCTCACCCTCTTGAAGAAGTTCCGTGGCTGTTGCTATAGATGCTTCATTGACCGCAAACTTAAGGTCTCCAATCTCCGCTTCCAAGCCATCAAACGACCTTGCGAATGCCTTCGTCACTTCTTTATGATAACCTCTGAATTTCTGGATAAACCGCAGCCAATTTTCTTTCTTCAATATCTCCTTTACTTGCGGATATCCCTCTATAAACTTAGGTCCTTCCGGCTCTGCTCTTAGCAATTTACCCATTTTTTTCTTTCTGCTCTTCACAAATTTGCCTGCGTGAGGGTTCAAATGGAAATAGAACGGCTGAATGCACAGAGATAAGCGCAATGAATGTGGGTAAATATCAGAGAATGGGAATAAGCACAATGAACGAAATGGAGTGAGACAGAACAGAGTGGGGTTTCGTAAGCACGACAGAGACACGATAGAGAGATTAACAGAGTATAACACATCCGACAGCGTTTTGAATTTTTGGTGACTGCACAATAAATATGAGCACGTTTCAACAACGGTTATGGATTTATGCGGCTGTAAGAGTCCGTGGTCAAATCAAATACGTCTCATTGTCACCGGTGGGATATTGGAACATGAGTGAAGATCGGGGGTTTAATGATGAAACCGTTTGAGAATGAATGCGAGAGGATAATATGGAGATCGTGAAAGGTTACGGAATTGTCAATATAATCATTGCACATAATGGATGGAGCTCATGGTTCAGAACTATATAAAAATGTGTTTTTCAATGCTATTTGAAATAAATTTTATTCATACCTTTGGAATCTTTGCCTTTTCCTTGGTCTTCAACTAATTGCTCTTTATTGGCGTCTTGAATGCTCCATGTCTTCATTTTTGATCCTCTCACATGCATTTTATTTCATGATTATGGAAATAAATTCTGACTGTACATTATTTTGAAAACAGAGTTGTAGCTGCGGAATCTGCTTCTGGCTGCGGAAACTGGAGTCAGCTGCGGAAACTGACACAGCTATTACTTGGATGAATGGAAATGAACAGATGACAAATGACCAGATGGAAATGGTCATGAAAAATATTTTTATTGATGAAATGGATAAAATGAAGTGGAATGGGGTGAAATGAAGTGAAATGAAATGGAATGAAGTGGAATGAAATGGAGTGGGTGGTCACAAGGCTTGTGAAATGAAAGAGAGATTTTTTTTTTGGAAAATATAGAGTGTCAGGTGTTCCTGATTTTCACCCTATATTTTCTGTATAATACTGCCAATCAGTGATTGGTTTTCAGGCTTATACAAATTTTTTTATTTTTTTATTTTTTATTTTTTTATTTTTTTTAACTGAAAAGAACAAAAGCTAGGCTAGTGGAGAAGAAGAATTCTTCTGTACCAGCCTGATTGCAGAAATTTCTTGAAACATTTTGAAAAAATCCTCTTTTGAGAGTGGCTTATGATAAACTTTCAATCTATGGCCATTCACAATAAGAGGAGTTTGAAACTCATCAATGGTCTTGATTCTTACCGCTCCATTGCTAAAGATCTTGTCAATCTCATATGGCCCAAGCAAATGAGTCTGAAATTTTCCTTGAAAATCTTTAAACTTGGAATCAAATAACAATGCCCAATCTCCTTCTTGAAACTTCTTCTCTTTGATGTACTTGTCATGCCATTTAGCTCTTTGATATTGAACTAGATCAGTTCTTAAAATTGCTTCTTGTCTAATCTCATCTAGCTCATTCAACTGCTCCATTCTATGCTTTTGGGCTTCTAATAAGTCCATCCCCAACTGAACTGCTATCTTGAAGGTCTTGACTTGGAACTCAATGGGGAGCAAGACTTCTTTCCCATAAACAAGTTCATAGGGAGAATGTCCTGTTGTATTCCTCCATGTAGTTCTGTAGGCCCACAAGGCTTCTGGAAGCCTTTCTGGCCAATCTCTTCTATGTAGATGAACAGTTTTGGTGATGATACTTTCAAGAACTTTGTTTGTGGACTCCACTTGACCATTTGCTTGTGGATGGTAAGGAGTAGATTTTCTGTGCTTGATTTTGTATTCTTCCATCAACTTCTCCACCAAATTTGATGTGAATTGGCTTCCCTGATCTGTTACAATTTCTCTTGGAACACCAAAGCGAGTAAAAATATCCTCATAAAGAAAATGAACAACTGAATTTTCAGTAGCAGATACTAATGCTTTGGCTTCTACCCATTTAGTAACATAATCAGTACAAACCAATATATACTTTTTTTGCTTAGATGGTGGATTAATAGGTCCAATGAAATCTAAAGCCCATTTTTCAAAGGGTTCAATGAGTACCTGTGGTTGCAATGGAATTTCACTTGAAAGGGTAGGTTTCCCTACTCTTTGGCAGCTGTCACACCTTTTGACATATTGTTTTGCATCTTTGAAGAGGGAAGGCCAATAATATCCTAAAGAGAGGATTTTATAAGCCATCCTTTTGTCTGCAAAGTGTCCACCACATGGTTCATCATGACATGCCTTAAGAATGTCAGGCATTTCATCTTCCCTGACACATCTTCTGATCACAAGATCTGGCCCTGTTTTAAACAATTCGTTAGAAATCCATGAATATTTTGAACTCTCCTGAATAATTTTTCGTTTTTCTCTTGGAAATAAATGTGAAGGTAGTTTCCCTGTAACCAAATAGTTAGCAATATCTGCATACCAGGGGTCTTAATAGTTACTGCAAAAAAGTATTCATCAGGAAATTTATCTTCTACAGGAGAATATTCTTTAGTATTCTGAATCCTAGACAAGAAATCAGCTACTGTATTCTGTTTTCCTGGTCTATCCAACACAGTAATATTGAATTCTTGCAAAAGTAAAAGCCATCTTGTCACTCTGCCATTAGTAACAGGTTTATTCATCAAATATCTAATTGCAGAATGGTCAGTATGAATAAAAGTTTCATAGCCTGTTATGTAATGTCTAAACTTATTAATTGCATGAACAACAGCTAAAAACTCTTTTTCAGTCACAGTATAGTTCAACTCCGTGGGAGTCAAATTTTTACCGGTGTAATAAATGGCATAAGGAACTAAATCTTTTTGACCCAACACAGCTCCTAGAGCTGTATCTGAAGCATCCGTAGAAATATGAAAAGGGAGTTTCCAATTTGGTCCTCTCAAGATAGGTGCTTCAGATATTTTTGTTTTCAAAGTTTCAAAAGTTGATTGACAATCAGGATCCCATTTAAATTCACAGTCTTTTGTAAGAAATTTAAAGAGTGGAGATGCTATTTTAGTGAAGTTTTCTATAAATCTTCTATAGTAACCAGTAAATCCTAGAAAACTTCTAACATCTCTTTGACAATTTGGAATAGGTAACTTGGAGATGACTTCAACTTTTGATCTATCAACCTTAATCCCATCTCCCGAAATATGATGTCCTAAAACAATCCCTTCAGTAAACATCATAAAGCATTTTTCATGGCTTAATGAAAGGTTTGTTTCTTTACATCTTATAAGAACTTTTTCCAAATTTTCTAATGTCTCTTCAAATGAATTACCATAAATTGTAAAATCATCCATATAAACCTCTACACAATCATGGATTAGATCAGAAAAAATTCCTAGTACTGCTCTTTGGAATGTTGCTGGTGCATTACATAACCCAAAAGGAAGCACTCGGTAGGCAAAAGTTCCCTATGGACAAGTAAATGTGGTCTTATCTTGATCTTCAGGTGCTACCTGAATTTGATTATAGCCACTAAAACCATCCAAAAATGAAAAGTACTTTTTACCTGCTAATGTGTCTAATACCCGATCGATAAAAGGCAAAGGAAAGTGATCCTTCAAAGTTGCTTTGTTCAATTCCCTGTAATCAATGCATACTCTCCATTTACCATTCTTTTTAGGTACTATAACCACAGGAGAAACCCATCGGCTATCTGAAATTGGATAAATGAAGTTTACATTGAGAAGTTTTTGGAGCTCTTCTTTCACTATCTCCCTAAGATTTGGATTCATCCTTCTTTGAGGTTGTCTGATTGGTCTACTGTTTTCCTCAATATAGATATGATGGATGCAAGTCTTAAGATCAATACCCTTCATGTCAGTATACTCCCATGCAAATGCAGTAGAATGTTTTTGCAAGATTTTGGTTAATTCTTCTTGTTGTGACTTTTCCAAATGTTTGTTGATATTCAATGTCTTTCCTGGAAAAATATCAATAGTAGAACTACCAAACTCTTCCATAGAGTAAAGAGACATTTGTCTTGATGATAAATATTCTATGTCAGATTCCAACTGAAATTGTGTGGGGTCATATTCTGAAGATGTCTCAAAATTTTCTAATGTGTTCAGAATTTGACTATCCTCACTAATTTCAGAAATGGTAAAGACGGGTTGTATAGTGTCCTCATCATCAACCCATTCATTGTCTCCTACTTCTGTGATTGCTTTTGCTGGAGGATACAAATTGAATTTCTTTGTCGAATTACCATTAGAAATGTACATATCCCCAGATCTACAACTAATGAAAGCATCAGCTGTGGCTAGCCAAGGTCTTCCTAAAATAAGTGGGTGCCCTCCTAGATTACTCTTGGGAGTTAAAATCATAAAATCTACTGGATATTCCCAAGAATCTAAGGAGACTGAAATATCTTCTAATACACCATCTGGTTTAATAATTGATCGATCTGCAAGTTGCAGTAAAGTAGGTGTAAAGAGAAGGTTAGGAAGTTTTAGCTGGTCCATAGTCTGTCTACTCATAATGTTGATAGCAGCCCCTAAGTCAATCAATGTGTTTGGAATTTCTATCCCATTTATGTGTCTTGACAATTGGACTTCCTGGATCTACATACTTCTGCATGGTAATTTTTCCCATCATAATATCTGCAATCTTTCCTACCAGGTGGATTCTTCTTGTGTCTTTCAGTTTCCTTCCTGGTCTTTTGAAACTCAACTCCTTTATTGTTTTTGCTAGAATAGGAATCTCTCGAATGGCTTGTAGCAAGGGAATCTTGATACAAACATTCTTCAATTCATCTAGAAATTCATAGTTAGGCAACAAGATTTGTTTTTCCACCCCCTTGTCAATTTGTAGTCTTTCGGGAAAAGGAGGTGTAGATGAAGATGTTGGTTGCTCAACTATAGGAGTTGTGGGTGTTAACTTTTCTTTTTCTTTTTGCATGCTTGGATTTTGAAGAGATTCTTCCTCGGAACCTTTATTGACTTGAAGAGAGTCCTCCTCAGAGGTATCTTGCTCTTGAATATCTATAGAAGGTTTTTCTAAAACTCTACCAGATCTGAGTTGTACATCATTGAGAGGAACAATCATATAGGTAGGAAATTGTTGTCCTTCTACCATGTAAGTATTATGAGGATTTTTATTATTAGGATTTGGCAATGGCTGAGCTGGAAGTTGATTTGTCTTTTGTTGGTATGGGAGCATGAGTTGAGGATTTGGATTTTGTTGAGAAGGTTGTTGTTGTGGAAATGGCAATGAAAGTTGTGGATTTGGATTTGGAAGTTGTGGAGCTTGTTTATTTTGAAAAGATGGAGGATATTGATAAAATTGAGCAAATCTCCCATAAGGATTTTGCATCCCTTGTACCCATGGCTGATATGAATTTTGATGTTGGGGCCAAGGTTGTTGCCAAGGATTCCAACTTGGTTGGGTTTGAAAATTCATAGGGTTGTTAAACCCTTGAGTTTGTTGTCCCTGCCAAGGTCTCCTTGCGACAAAACAGAGAGATTCTACTGAATTTGGGTCTTCTTGAAAAACAGCTTTGAGTCCAAGAATTGAAGGACAATCCTTGATCTCATGATTTTCTGAGCAAATCATACATGTTTCTACAACTTTTGCATCCAAGGGACATTCCCTTAAAGCATGTTTCTTTCTACATTTCGGACAAAAGATGGCTAAGGCATCTGTTTCTGCTTTCTGCTTGTTTTGGATTTTAAGGGTGTCTAGTTGTTCACTAAGGCTCCTTAAGATATCAGTTTTGAACTCATCAAGCATATTACCAATCTCTGCCCTACTTACTGATCCAGTTGCAGATTTGTTAGCCCTAATAAGAGAAGGATCCCTAGGCCCTTTTCCTGTTTTAGATTTTCCTCTTGAGAGATGGACACATAGTTCTATTATATCACGAAGTGGGAGCTGAGAAATGTCTCCTTTCCCCATCATGTTTAAAATATCTATCCATTCATCTCTAATGGCTTTTAATATGAGGGCTTTCAAGGTTTCATCATCTAAGTTTCTCATCTTTGCTCTTTTCAAGTTGTATTGAAATCTTTCAAGTAAGTCTTCCAAATTTTCATCTTCTTTTTGCATCATCTTGAATACCTCATCCTTGTGATTGGTGGGCATACAATAGTCCAAGTATCTATCCAAAAATTTTTGTTTCATATCATTCCAAGTCCTAATAGATTGAGTAGCTAATCCCATGAACCATTTCAAAGCAGCTCCCTTCAAAGTTGAAGGAAATAGTTTGAGTTTTTGAGAGTCTTCCATATAGTCATAAGTTCGGCACACGACTTCAAACTCAAACAGAAATGTTTCAGGATTCTCACTTCGCAATCCATAAAAGTTAGGGAGAACAGATGGTGAGATATTTTTCATTGTTGCATGAGTTTCCTCATCAACTATAGGGAATCCAAACAAATTGTCTCCTTCCCTATTTCTACCATTGTTTCCTTCACCATTGTTGTCTCCATTGTTTCCTCCTCTTCTACCTCTACCTCTACCTCCATCTATTACTTCCTCTTCCATGATAGTTTCTTTAGAGTCCTTAAAGTCCTTAAAGTCCTCTAGTTCTTCTACCAAGGGAGGATGAGAGAGAGTCTCTTTGTTTTCTAAATGGGATTTGGTAGGTGGTATAGGAGAATCCTCTAATTCAGTTGTTCCTTGACTTCCAAAAATCTTAAGGCTAGGGGTAGATGGTGGTGAATCTGGTCTATGCCTTGAAGAAGATGGAGTTGTGAAAATCGAACTCTTGGCTTTAGCTATAAACCTTCCCCTAGAATCTCTTGCTCTATGCATGTCATTTTTTATTTTTTTTTTAAAAAGTTGGGCTAATAATTCTCTTTCTGATCTTCTAGGTCACACTAGGTGCAAGAAGAGAGCATACTTAAGAAATTACTAAACCAATAACTCTCTTTTCTGATCCTCCAGATCACACTAGGTGCAAGAGGAGAGCATACTTCAAGAAGTTATCAAGTTTTCCCTTCTTTTATGATTTTGTGTTTTTTTTTAAGAAATTGGCTACCTAGTTACACTTCCCCAGCAACGGCGCTAAAATGTTTGGTCAATTTAGTGTGTCCTAAATTGCTGCATTTAATTTGTCAATCCGGGATTCGTAAGCTGATGAAGTGCGGCGCACTATATGTGCAAGATAACCTATCTCTTAACTTTTTGTCGTTTTTGGTTTTCTAAAATGAAATGGAAATTCTAAAATGAAAACAAGTGTGGTTATGTTTGTTCAAGGAAATGATATCCTCTATAATGATTTACCAACTTGAAACTTAAAAAGGAATTTGAAAAGTACAATGACAAAACTTGAAAGGAAATGAAAATATGCTGCTGAAATGAAAAGGTGTTGTTAGTCTAATAAATCAAAACAGTGAACTAGTGAGCATGAAACCAAACTATTCTTGCTGCTGTCTAAACACAAAATAAATTATGCTGAAAGAAATCCAAAAGCTACAATAAAGTAAATCTAAATCAATTTACATCAACTTGTCTTCTGATCCCTCATCATTAGTCCAGCTATGATTTTCGGAAGTAACCATAAACAACTTGAGTAACTGATATCTAACTTGCAGAAAGTAAACTAATATCAAACCATACATCCATAATTCAATCCCTCACCATCAGTCCAGCTGTGGCTTTCGCAGGTAACTGAAGATGTCATGCACAATTTAATATATCTAAATTTGCAGAAATGAAACTAATAGCAAACTACACATTTCATAATACAATCCCTCACCATCAGTCCAGTTGTGGCTTCGGAGGCAACTGAAGATGTTATGAGCAGTTCAATATATCTAAATTTGCAGAAAGGAAACTAATACTAAAATACACATTTCATAATACAATCCCTCACCATCAGTCCAGCTGTGGCTTTCGGAGGCAACTGAAGATGTTATGAGCAGTTTAATATATCTAAATTTAACTACTGAAGCAAATGAGCAAAACTGAATTAAACAAAGCAGTACTGAAATTAAACAGAAACTAAGAAAAACACATTAGTAGCAGAACAATGTTAATTCCATGTCATTAGTCAAAAAGCTATGAAAATGCCCGGGCTGCCTATCTATAACCTGAAACAAGAACACTGATCAGTGATTAACAACATAAAACATGAAAGACAGAAGTGAAATGGAAAGCATGAAAGTTTATAAACAAAAATGAAGCATATGTATCATGAAAAATGAAATGTATAAACATGTGAATGGATTATGGCACAATGAGCTTTAAAGAAATGAAATAAGAACTATACACTAATGCAAAAAACCTTAGCTGAGCAGGGGCCCTCTACACCAGCCTTGGCAACGATCTTCAAGTACGAATTAAGTTGGAAAACAGAGTCTTCTTATATTAAAATGCAGTCATAACAGTATGGTAGTATTACGGCACAAGTGCAGCGTAATTACATTACAGAGCAGACTAATAAAATATAACAGAGACTAATCAGGACTAACTCTATATGCGTATGCAACCGCGTTATATATAACAAGAGAAACATAACAAATTCCTAAAGTTTATGCTGGTGGAGAACACGTAGACCATTACGTCCACGGATCTAGGATCATGGCCGTGTTGGAAAGTAAATCTATGAGGAGTGGATGCTTGAATTCGACTGTGGAGCCATGTACAGATGTCGACTTGTCCTCCGCAACTCAGAAACGGCCATATGAACCTTTACGTGACACGGAACAGAGTCCTGTCACCGTAAGACTCTATGGTTGACTTCCATGTGGACGCCTTTGACCGCGGCTTCTTTAGATGAGTTTTCTCAAACCAATAGGACAAGAACCATGTCCACATCATTTCTGACTTGCCCATGTGGCTCGTTTTCCCTGTAGACACCTATAACATAGAGTTTCACAAAATAGCTGCGGAAAGTTGCAGCATCTGCGGAAAGTGGTAGGATTCCGCAGCTAGATGAACAAAAATCTAAATCAAATAGCAAACACAAAAATATAATTAAAAACCATGTTAGATGCCCTTTTGCAATTGATATACAATGATATTGACAGTTTGGGAGGTTCAGGTGAGTGAAAAAGGTATAGAAAAGTGTATGGAAAAGATGCAGAATTGAGACTCAACAATATGCCTCAGGACCTGTCTCAGTATTTCAATAATTTAAATATTGGTCCCCAGTCTATACCTTTTTCACCAGCATGGCCCTAGTATTGTCAATATCCACCTTGGAAACCATGGTTCCCTCAGACTAGTTTGAACTCTTCATGGACCCAGAACTGGCATGGACCTTCTCCTCCTGGAAAATTCCCCCAACCTATGCCAAAATGGAAAATTCAGTTGCCTTCCAGTATTCCTCCTAGTAATCCACCTCTTCAACCTCATCTTCCCATCCAATCCAATCCAAATCCTAATGATAAGGGATTTCAGCAAGCTGACACTCTCAACCTTCCTTCATAAATAATCTCTACTGCAGAATTTAATGGAATAAATTTACGATTTGGGCAAGTAGTGAATGCTCCAACTTCACCCATTATCATTGAACAAGTTGATGGTGAGGTCATGGAACCAAAACCAAAAAATAGTTAGGGATAAAAAAAACCAAGACATTGAGAATCGTAGACCTCCTCAAGCTACTATTAACCAGGGATGCCAAGTCAATCCACCATATCCCGAAAGGTTGGCCCCTGAGTAAACATAGCTCTCAAGCATAATTTGATTTTCTAGGGGAATTAAAAAAATTTGTTTGTTAAAATTCCACTACTTCAAGCTTTGAGGGATGTACTAATTTATGCCAAAACACTTTAAGAATATTGTTCTAAAAAGCCCGGAAAGAAATCAAGGGACCCACTTACCATCCATGTGATGGGAAAATTGTATGACATCATGTTGGGAAAATTTATGCCCTCGTAAAATATGGGAACCCAGATGAATCCAATTTCGATGGTACGGATTAATGGGGTTGAAATCCCAAATGTAATGGTAGATTTTGATGCTACCATAAACGTCATTACTTCTAAAACTATGCATGCATTGGGTCTTAGGAGCCTTAAACCAACTCCTACCTGTTTTGTAATTGGAATATAGATCTACAAATCAAACCAATAGGGAAGTTGGAAGACATTACGATTTCGATGAGACTCATGGCACTCGTCCCCATGGATCTCTTAGTATTACTGCATCACGGGTCCCCTGGGTGGTGGCCATTCCCTAATTCTAGGAATACCTTGGCTTGCAACCATAAATTCTATATTGGGTGTCGGTCGAGAAATATGGTTATATATGATGGGACAGTCATGAAGATCCTCACTCTTTATCCTCCCTGCAGAACCAAGCCCATCGGAGAAACCATGAATCAAACAAAAACCTCTACCAATGGAAGTATCTAAATTTGGAAATGAAGAAATTAGAAAGGTCCTTACCATGGAAGGCCCTTCAATTCCAAATAGAAATAGAGGATGATACTATTAACACTTTTATTATTAATACCTTTGTTCTATTTTTGATTCAACTCATTAGACTCTAGAATCTTCCATGAGTCATGAAACACAGGAAAATATTAAAACCGTAAGATGAAATTGAGAACATTCCTACGACTTTTTTCCCATGATAGTATTCCCATTTAAATTGAGCCACGTAAAATCATTGAACATCAACCCGAATCTTTCGTAATCCCGTGCAAAACAACTCCTAAAATTTCTTCAAAAACCATAAGGAAGCCTTCACCCGGGATTACACAGACATGAAGGGGATTCTCGATAATTTATGCACCCATCATATATACATTAAGGAATATTTCTATCCCGTAAGACAACCTCGGAGAATAATGAAACCCGCCTTAAAGAACATTAACAAGGATGAGCTTCGAAGTTCCCGGATGTAGGATTCATTTACCCCATCTTGGATAGCCAAGTGGGTTTCTCCACGAGTTATTGTTCCCAAGAATAATGGTAAATGGAGAATTTGCGTGGAATATAGGGAATTGAACAAAGAAACTCGTAAAGGCCATTTCCATTTTCCATTCTTTGACCAAGTCCCTGGATACCTTGGCCGGGAAGAAGTTTTTTCTCCTTCCCCGGACGAGTTTAGTAGGTATAGTAAGATCCATATAGCCCCCGAGGACCAAGATAAAACTAGCTTCACATGCCCTCGGGGAACCTTTTTCACACTAAGTCTTGGCATTCAATATTTTTAATGCACCTACAAAATTCCAAAGGGAAATATTGGGGATTTTTTTCTCGATCTAGTCGATGACAATGTTGAGATTTATATGGATGACTTTACTCCATACGAGGATTCATTTGAATAAGGATTGGAAAATTTAGAAAAAGTGCTCAAAATATGTAAGTAGACCCATGTCTCTCTCGAGTATGGTTAATTGTAATATGATGAGGGGAGAGGGAATAGTTTTAGGACACCTACTCTCACTGCTGGAATTTGAGTTGATCCGGCCAAGGTAGAGGTAATTTTGAATTTTTCCCTGTACCTAAGACACCCACACGAGTACGTATTTTTATTGGTTGCGTTGGATATTACAAATGCTTTTATAGAATTTTTTTCTAAAATAGTATCCCCACTTTTCAACCCGCTAACTAAATATGTAGAATTTTTTTTGAATGAGATGATTGTGAAGCAACTTTTAGAAAAATCAAGGAACTTGTTTGTGCAACTCCAATCTCGCGAGGACCGGATTGGGCACTTTTGTTTCATATCCATACCGATGCCTCTCATACGTAAGTTGGGGTAGTTCTAGGACAACAGGAGGATAAGAAACCATATGCGACTTTACTATGTTAGAAAGAACTTGACTCTTGTCGAACTAATTTACACAAGAATCGAAGAGGAATTCTCAGCTATTATCTATGCCATCAACAAATTTTTACACTATATTACTCGGGTATCCTACTTTTGTACATATTGATCATGCAACAATCGTGTATTTGATGAATAAACTTATCACCCTTGGTCGCATTACAAGATGGTTGCTATTGCTTCAAGAATTTGATATTACAATAGTAGATAAACCAGGGGAAGGATAATGTAGTTGTTGATTTTCCGTCTAGAATGAATAATAATGACGAAGGCACACCCATAGAGGAAAATTTTCCAGATGAACATATTTTTTGAAATTTCCAAAGAATCCTCCGTGGTATGCGATATTGCTAACTATATTGCTACGGGAAAGGTGCCTTGTCATTTGTCATACAGTGGGAATATTGAAAGATCATTCATCATAATGCCCGATACTCCTAGATAGCAGGATATCTATTTCATACGAGGGGTCGATCAACAAGTCCGATACTTTATATTTGAGGATGACATTTATGAATTATTGAAGAATACTCATGATGGTTATTGTAGAGGGATTTTACGGATAAGAGGACAGGGACATAAAGTATTACGAGATGGGATATTATTGGCCGTATATCTTCTAGGATGCTCGAGACTACATCCATGGATGTGACAATTGCCAATGGATGGGTCAACCTGGTCAATCGGATAAAATGCCACTACAACCCCCGGGTAGTCCTTGAACCTTTCGAGAAGTGGGCTATCGATTTTTTTGGTTCGTTTAACCCACCTTCACATCAAAAGCTCCACATTTTGGTCTCGCACGGACTATGTGACTAAGTGGGTGGAAGCCAAGGTTGTTATGAAAGAAACACAGACAGGGATGTTTCGATTTTCTATTTGAAGATATTTTTTTCTCATTATGGTGCTCCGAAAGAGATTGCTTTAGATGGAGGAGCACAATTCACATCACACATGATAGAGAGGCCTATGTAGAAATATGGGATAAAACATAGAGTCACATCTCCATATCATCCCCGTGCTAATGGTCGTGTGGAAAGCATGAACACAAGTATTGGAAAATATCTTGACAAATATTGTAGCAAGACATCATCTGGGATTGAGCTGAAAAACTTCCCCGAAGCTCTCGGGCATACATAACAACATGGCGGAACACAACAGAGGTTTTCACCATTTGAGTTGGTCTATGGGAAATCCCCCTTGTTTCCAATATAATTTGATATTAGTACACTCGTAACAACTCTTGAGGTAGGATTGGATCCGTCATATGTCCAAAAACACCGTTCAGTAACAACTAAATGAATTGTATTAAATTCGTTCGATGGTTGTCAAGAAGATTTCTACGTTTCAACAACATAGAACAAAATGGCACGATAAATTTATTAAAAATAAGGTGTTTCACAGAGGAGATTGGACAATACTCTATGATTCCCGTTTCAAGGATTTCAAGTGAAAGCTTTGCTCTCATCTGGATGGGACCTTATGAAGTGGACACAATTTTTGATAATGGAATAGTCGGACTTGTCACAATTGATGATACACATGCTTTCTTTCATAGTGAACGGACATCATCCGAGATTGTATCACCACCCAGCCTTCTAAGGATGTCTTCATTAAACATCTCTCTAAAAAATCTAGTTTGAAGGTTGTTAGTGCGAGATAATTCCTCCTTTGGATCCTTGAATTAAATACATACATATATACACACACACACATATATATATATGAATAAATTCCTATTACTACTCAATTGTTTTTTCTTTTGCAGAACTACTATTGGTGTGCAATTTTGTGGAGATAAAATTTTTGTTTCTAAGTACTGTTACTTCGGAAAAAAATTCTAAGTGTTGGATGTTGTTACTCTGAAAATTTTCTAAGTTTTGGATGTTGTTACTCTTCTCATGTCGTTATTCTAGAAATTTTCGAAGTATTGGTCATTGTAACTCGTAAATGTTTTCTAAGTGTTGGATGTTGTTACTCCTTCGATGCTATTACTCCGAAAATTTTTTTCTAATTGTTGGGTGTTGTTACTCCTCTTGTGTTGTTACTCACCCAAAGGTCTTTACATTTCAAAAAAATTTCTAAGTGTTGGATGGTGTTACTCTTCCGATGTCATATCTCTGAAAAAATTTCTAAGTGTCCGAGTGTTGTTACTTCGTCTGAGCTATTACTCTCTCACCGTTGTTACTTCGCGAGGATGTTACTCCGCCGAGGTAAGTCTCCCGTGTACGTCCCCATCGAATTTTACATATTTGATTATATATTCCATTGAAAATACATTTGACATGCACGTGGATGATCATTTATTAGTTTGGGGGGGGTTGTTGTCATAATCGAATCACGACATAATCAAATCACAATAATGATTTTCCAACTTCATCATTAGAACCCATGCCAATAGTACATCCCATGATTTTCACCATTATTTCGCATAATAATTGAAATGCATCAGACTTGAAGTAAGTACATTTTGACAAGCTAATCGATCCCTTTCTAGAATCTTGTGAAATAATTACCATCACTATTCATCATTATCACCATAATCTATTTTGATTTTCCTAGTTTTTCGAAATACTTTCCATTTTTATTTTTACCATTACCCCATTCCATTTTCTACCATGCTACCAAGGCAAGGGATTAACTCGTTGATACTCCCTCCCAATGGTCCTCTCGCTATTTCGAAGTGTTGCTACAAAGATTCTACGGGATGGGAGGATTGTCCGTGAGAATTGAACCCGAAAATACAGACTTTGGTTCGCAATAATGCAACTACATGGCGAGTTTTTTATAGACGCATGTTGGGATGTATATTTTGACATATTTTAAGGATTTGATGAGACAATTACAAAAAAATTTGCACTAAATTTTGACGTGGATCATTCCAGAGTGCGGGGCTTATAATTTATCGTCACATATGAGGTCATTTCGTGGTTAGTGGACTACCACAATGACAACAGAAAATGGTTTTCATGAAAAACTCCCCTTGTCGTAATTTCCGCAGTTGTTTCGCAAGCGAGAGAGAGGGCGATTCCGAAAGGGAGAGGATACGATTGGAATTCTCTCGCCACATCCATGGGAGAGGTGGCATACTTTCTTATGAGGTATATAACTTGTGAGGGGTGATTTACCACCTTATTCAAATATCACTTTAAGCTCCTAGCTCACCTTCGATATCAGCAGCACAGAGTTCACTCCTTGGACATGCTTTTTTTTCTTTTGAAAAATCTCTAGCCTATGGCATGCTCTACCCGATGCTCGTGGTGGGTATTAGCGGTTCTTAGAAATCATGAGATGGTTCATATATTGGTAATGCATGCATTGGCCCAATTTCATGTTCCCTAGGCACAATTTCTTGAGTCGACAGAGGAAGAAGTGGAAGCCCCGATAGCCGCAAGAGAGGAAGATTAGCCGTAGAGAAATGGAGGAAGAAGAGTTAACATCTCCCGATGGATCATCCGAGGAAGATGAGCCGGAAGAAATGGAAGAAGAAGAACCAACATCTCTTGTTGGTTCAACGAAGAAGATGATGCAGAGGAAATGGAGTAAGAAGAACCATCATCCCCCCGGTGGTTCAATAGAAGAAGAGGAACCGGAGGAAATGGACGAATAAGAGGCCATAGTTGATGCTACTACACAAGAACCAATATATCTTGTTAGTCCATTAGAGGAAGAGGAACCATAAGAAATGGAGGAAGACGAAGCCACGCTTGATGTCGTGACACAAGAACCAACATCTCCTATTGGTCCAATAGAGAAAGAGGAAGTATAAAGAATGGACGTAGAAGAGGCCGCAACCAATGTTGTTATAAAATAACCAACATTAGATGTTGGCATGAAAGAAGAAGAAATAGTGAATATAGAAGGTGGTATAGTCGAGGTTGTTACACAAGAACCAATCTCTCCCTGTGGGACCAATTGATGTGAGAATTATCTGAATAGAGGATAGAGATGATGTTGTTCCTCGTAAATCATCATCCACTCGTGGAGGCACAAAGAGAATCAACGCTAGTTAGAGGGCTGGCAAGTGATGTTGTTACACAAGAAATAACATCACTTGCCCAAGAAAATTTGTATCTTGAAGAAAATAGTGGTGTTACACAAGAACCACCACTAATTTAGATGAGCCAGAAATTATGGAAAAGACATGTCCCGTAGTCGACACTATTCCACAAGCACCAGTGTTGACTCGCAGGGACAAAAAAGGTGATGAAGAAGAAGGCTTCGTCCCAAACAGAGAATAAATTTAGTGAAGAGAAAGAGCCTAAGGTAGTGGACATGACCGTAACATACATAGAGGAGAATGTCCCTCATTGTCCGTTTCTTTCCACTCTACCGAGAGGTGCAAAGAAGTTTCACTCTCCTCATCACTTGATAGAAGAAGTAGTTGTCCCTTCGGTCTTAGAATTTGTTGGGACAAGTTCGTACACAATTTTTGGTACAACCATTTGCGAACCAAATGCTCGCTAATTCACATCTAGAGTTGCCCGAAGAGTTCGATGTGGAAACACAAGAACCCATGTTGACAGAAGGACGAGATGACGGATGATGCCACCTCATCTCGTGAAAATTACCCGCATCGAAGCCGATCTCGCAGGGGTCGAAATCAATGCTCGAGCCTTTAGAAGAAAATCTTGCAAAGAAAACAAGAATAGAGGATGGATGTCGAAGGTGTTGCCCAAGTGACTCGTAGAAATTCTTGAACTAGAAAAGGAAAATGAAGGGATTGGTCAAGGAAATGGGGTAAATGAAAAATTAATCTCATTCTAGGATAAAATTCAATATAGAAGAGACCATATAAGCTTGCTCATAAGTATAAACGTATCATTCAGAAATAAATATAGGAGATGCTTTCCATTGGCATCATCTACCCGATAGAAACATCGAATGGAAATCCCCATGGTTTTCCAAAACCTAAAAAAGAATGACCCAAACATATTGCATATTTGTGTTGATTACCATGGGCTAAAAAAATTAACAAGCTACTAATCCATTTCCGATCCCATTTTCTAATGAAATTATCAATGAAGTTGTAGGGCATGAGTGTTACTCCTTCACGTATGGTTTCTTAGGTACAACCAAGTATCCATTATGGAAGAAGACAAATAAAAAACAACATTTGTTACTAATTTTTTTTTCCTATAGGGTAATGCCTTTCGAATTGAAAAAATGCATTGACAATATTCTCAAGGATTGTTGTAAAATATTTTCAAGAATACATTTATAAAATGATGGAAGTTTATTTTGATGACTGGACGATTTAAACACTACCAAAATATCACATATAATGGTTAAGGCTAAAGCTTGAAAGATGCCAACATATACATTTATCACTAAAAATTAAAAAGTGCATCTTTGCCACACCAATTGGAATATTGTTTGGCCATGTGGTCTCCAAGGATGGCATTAAAGTAGACATGACAAAAATTAAGGTAATATTAGATTTAAAGCTCCTCGTCAATAAAAAAAAATTCAATTTTTTTTTGGGACACACAAGATATTATAGGCAATTCATCAAAAAATTTCTTTGACATTACGTTCATGATAAAAAAATCTTTTAAATAAAGGTGTTCAATTTATTTGGTCTAATGAGTGTGATTAGTCTTTTCAATTGCTAAAAAAAGAAACTAGTTGAAGCACCAATTCTTAAGTTTCCCGATCGGGGAAAAAAAATCCATGTACATGTCAATGCATTGAATGTAGTAGTCGAGCAGCTTATATCACAACTTGATGATGAATCAATAGACCATGAAAATTCCCATGCCAACCAGTAAATTCAATAAAGTTGAAATAAACTACTTGATGGTTGAGCATGACACCTTAGAAATGGTTTTTTTCCTTACAAAATATTCGACACTATCTCCGATCTAGGTGGATATTGGTGGCCACCCACCTATTCCATTTGGACCCCCCACCGTCGATTCTCATCAAATTTTAAGTTTCAACACAACTTACTATTTTTTAGCGCTTTTCGGGTTCTTAACTTCCGAAGTCGCTTTGAGGCCCGAAACAACGTTTTTTTGGGGAAAATCGGGAGCAACATGGAAGTTCCTTCGACGTTGCTCACGTAAAATTTTTTTATTCCTCGAATAGATATTTCTAACAAGGTATTGAACGCGTCAAACATAGATCATATGCTAAATTTACGCCTCGTGAAGTTGATGTACTAATTTAACCAAACAGCTCCCATAGTTTTGGCACTTCATCTCCTAGGGTTAGGTTTTTGGATTTTTTGGGTTTTCCATTGTTTCTAAATGATAAATAGGCCTTCGAGCCTCATTGTAAATACGCTCGCAGGCCTATAGCTGCCACATATTTTCTCAAAGATAAGCTAC
This sequence comes from Pinus albicaulis, assembly GCA_034641835.2. Classification (NCBI taxonomy): domain Eukaryota; kingdom Viridiplantae; phylum Streptophyta; class Pinopsida; order Pinales; family Pinaceae; genus Pinus; species Pinus albicaulis. Next base: position 164,849,053 of record CM076572.1, on the reverse strand, counting down.
CAATGCCCTAGGTAGTTTATTTCCATTATTTCTGTAAGCATATTTCAGCTATTTGATTTTAATGAAATGAAGTTTTATTTCCATTGTATCTTTATTTTTATGTCTATTTTTGTATTTTATTACGTTTCTTGCATAAACCGGATCAATCTCCTTGAAAAAAAATTTCATATTTTACACGGATCATTAAGCATTAAAATATCTCATAAACAAACAAGTTCATCAAGGATATATTTGTCGATGGTTATTATTATTCCAAGAGTTTGAATTCAAAGTCATCGTTCGACTGGTAAAAACAATGTTGATCCCAGCCCACTTATACCGACTAGAATCTCAAGAGTAGCCAACTCGACGTTGATGATAATCTTCTCAACACATATTTATTCGGAGTTGAAGTAGTCCCTTTAGAGTTTTCTCAAATTGCATAATTTATACATACCGGTAAGGCACCCGAGCCCTATTTGAAAAGAATAAAAAAGGCACTTGCAATCAAAGAAACATTGTTTACATTGTTAAATGGGCATTTATATAATCTTGGAATCATTGAAATACTTCGTAGATGTGTATTAGAACATGAAAGAGAAGGAATTATTGATTAAACACACAAGGGGGGGGTTGAAGGTCATTTTCAAGGATAAACGATCGCACGAAAGATATTACAAGCAAGATTATGGTGGTCGATGTTATTGCACAATTGTCGAAAAAAATGTTCATAAATGTGACAAATTCCAAAGACTTGGACAACCACTACCAAAGCATCAAATTCTCTCGCATTAAATTTTTTCCATCACTACCTTTTGATATTTGGGCGATCGACTTCATCGATCCATTTCCAAAAATGAGCCAAACGAATAGAAAAAAAATATAATAACAACAAGTTGAATACCTAACGAAATGGGCAAGAGGTGAATCCAGTTGAGTTGTGTAATAAATAAGTAGAAGTGAATTTCATATACGAAAATATAATAACACAATTTCGATGCCATATCATTATTATCAGTAATAGAGGGAGCCTTTTTTTTAATGGTACAATTCAAGTTTTAACGTATAAATTTATGATCGAACACCGCAAGACTACCGCATATCATCCACAAGAAAACGGTGTTGTCATATCCTTAAATAAAACTCTACACAAAGGACTAAGAAAGATATGCAATATAGACAAAGATGACTCGGGATGACAAGATTACAACCATTTTATGGGCATATTGCACATCTTAGAAGAAGTCGAAGGGATCAAAACCATTCAAACTTGTTTACATATAGGAAGTAGTCGTACCATTTCAATGCTCGACAAATTCACAAATCAGTATCGTCTATATTAAAATATAATAAAAAACTACAAACATAATGACTTCGACAATTACATCAACTAGAGGAAGATCAACTCTATGCTCTATATCATCAACAAATCGAGAAAGAACAAAAAAAATGCATGGCATGAAATGAACTCGCAAGATAATAGTTTCCAAGTTGGTAACTTAGTTTTATTGTATGATAGTCGAGTAAAAGGAAAGCATGTAACAACCTTGGGTTAATGTTCATGTAATAAAGGATAATGAAGGAAAAATAAGCTCAAGGTCACTGGACACATATTCCGAAGTTTAATGTTGGGAAAAAAAATCCTAGTGGGTGTCACTTTCAATTAATTTATGGCTAAGGAAATTGGAAAAGGCATCAATAAAGGAAAAGAGGAATTAATTGACATTTTATTTAAGAAATAAAGGAAAATGGGAGAAAAGGGAGATTAAACGTCACAAATTTACATGAGAAGGAAATTAGAGGAAAAATGAAGGAAAATGAAGAAAATAGAGGCATCGATCATAAGGGGGTTTATGAGGATCAATTGACATATTTTGGGTGGTTAATATTTTGTTGGTTCAGCTTTTTGGAGCTCTCCCTCTATTCTCTCATATTTTTGCATTCTTGGAGCAATCTAGAATTAGGGAAAGGAAGGAAAAAGGAAGGATAGGTAAAGTAAGGAAGCAAATAAAGTTGGATCAAGCAGCTTCAACAAGAGAATTTTGTAGGTAACAAAGGTTGCATGTGTGATTTCCTAGTTGATGTGTGAATGCATGGTACATCCGTATTTTTATTTGGTTCATTTGGTGTCATGGGCATGGTTTTTTTCCTGGTTTGATGTTGGTTTCAAGATTTCCGTGCCATTTTCTAGATATCCATGGTTGAGATTTGGATTGATGGAATGTTTTTGAAACCAGGAGAGGTGGTATCGTGAAAATTCCCAAGGGTTGGGGGTGAGGTGGTTTAATCTCCAGAATCCCTCGATAGGTCGGTGGATACATGAAAATAACTCAAGGTAATGGTGAAGAAACTATGAGGGATCCAAGTTTGTTTGGGTTTCGTGATTTATTGATCATTTTTTGTAAGAACTGGGGTAGCTTGAGGGTGGAGGTGGTTTAATATTTAGGATGCCCTGGGTTGTTATCGTCTTGAGATCCCTGCATTCATGCTTGTAATATGGCATGGGGCTGATTGGCCCGAAAGAAATATTCAGCTCAACCCAATCTATGGTCGGGTGGTAGGTGGAAGTCCCTAACTCTGTTGGAGTTTTCATATGTTAAAAAGTGTTATTTTCCTATTGTGGTTCATGAGTAATTGTACTTGCTATTATGTGGCTTTTATGGTCTGTTCTGTCATGTTTAATGTTATGGTTATAAGCATGGTTCTATAACATGTTCACACTATGACTCTTATTATGTTTTGATTAGTTGAGGAATGGTTGATGGATGCATGGGATTACAAGTGTTATTGCAGCTATTAGGAGAGGGAATCAAAACTTCTTTGTGATTCTCGGATAAGTTTTAGACCCCTATGATCATATATGCATTCATGAATTATAACTCACATATTCAATATATGGTTGAAAAAAATTCTTTGTCATGGTTAGGCCTCGTGAGGCCAATTTCTTGTTCAATTTTTGTATGTTTAGCATTTTCCTTATGTAATTTAAGATTATGATAAGTTACAAGAAGTTCTAGGTAGTGAGTTGAAGGTTGGCCTGGAATTATGGCTCATATCTCGAGACCGCAAGCACCGAATTGAGTAATTTAGGTCACAACTACATGGAGCAAGGCTTGTGAGTGTGGTTGGATGCCTTCAACCACATGTAGGTAGTGTCAAGGTTGTGTTTGGGAGTGTAGGTCACCGAATCAAAGTTCCAACCGAGGGATTGACCACCTCGAAGTGTTTCTCTAGCTCCTAGGTGACCCGTAGTCCATGTAGGGTGTTAGTTTGTGGCAGTAAGTCTAAGTTTTAGGCCCCACTTCCCTAATTGGAGCTAGGAGGTTGGGTCATTTCATACTGGCACTCCACTTCACATCTACCCATAAGGCTTTTAAAAAATCAGGAAAATGTTGGGAGGGGCATTACAAAGTGGTATCAGAGTGGGTTTCCATTCTCTTTTGGGTGATATCCAATACAACAGGGTGGTATTAGAGCATGGTTCAAATGTTTGGTTTGGATGGGATATATGCATGTCATTATGCATGTATTCTAATGGTTATGGTTATAGTGCATGAGGTCATTATATGTAGTTAGTGTTATCATGCATAATGTTGATATGTTGATATGAATATGTATTTATATGTATCATGCTAATTTGGATTGATTTTGCACATGCGATAACCTCCCTTAAATTTCACTAAGGTATGTTGATTATGTTTATATTTGGTTTATCTAACATGGTATGTTTGTAGGAAGAAGAGGATCATAGATTACTAGAATAATGGTGGATTACAAGTCACATAAACCTCATTATAAATCATATGAGAAACCAAGATATGAGTACTTTCCTGACATAGTAGATACTTTGAGAAGTTTAAAGGAAGATATCGAAGTTGCAAGGTGGATAATGATAAAATCATTGAATCACATGAAATAATTTCCATAGAAAAAGAAAAGCAAGAAAAAGTAGATGTAGTCATCCTTCGTGAGCCCTATCGATTTACAGAGACAAGGATAACCATGAATCAGCTTATGGACATGAGGAAAAGACTAATGGGGCATATGGTAGCGGGAGTCTTATGGAGGACACAGTCGGGATAGGGATGATACAATTAGAGATGGTAGGTTCTTGGACAATCTTGATAGGAGAGGAAGTGGTTATGGGTTCTATTCTTGTTTTGGTTCGGATAGGTATCATGGCCGTCTATTGCTATCATCCTTATAGGAGGAGTGAGAGGGGATAGTTTTCGGAGGATTTAAAGAAAGCGAAGGCTCCTACATTTGATGGAAAGTTGAAGAAACCAGAGGATGCAGAGGCATCATTTCTTGGGATGAAGAAGATCTTCAAGCTGCATGAATATATAGAGAACATGATGACCTAGATAGCTATTTTTCAGGGCCTCAAGGGAAAGATAGACATTTGGTGGGAAGATGTGAAGCACATCAGTGGAATTTGGATAGAGGAGTTGAGTTTGCATGAATTCAAGAGACTTTTTAGGAAGAATTATTTGTTAGAGAGATACTATGATAGTAAGGTTAAGGAGTTCTATGAGTTGAATATGGGATCTATGACATACGAGGAGTATAATAATAAGTTCTTGGAGTTGTTGAGTTATGTGTTGTAACTTAAGGATGAGAAGAAAAATGTTCAAACATTTATCGTTGGATTGTATTTAGAATTAAAATATCAGATTGAGTATGACTGAGCCTTAGTCATTGGGAATTTTAAGTAATGTTATGGGAAATCAAAGTGTAAGGTCTGAAACTAAGCATGATTGGAAAGGTAATGAAAATACTAAAGGAAAATGGCCGCCAAAGAGAGCAAGACCTTAGGATGTAGGTGAGAAGGAAAAATATTTCTCCTTACAAGAAGTTTAATGTGGTAGAGAAGGGACATGGACTTCAACCCTGGAGAGAAGAAAAATAATGGTAGTGGTAGGGAATCGTTGTAGTGTTGGATATGTAAAAAAGTTCATCACAAGAAGGATTGTCCATTATATCAGTGGTGGAAAACCTCATATCTATAGTGCTTAGGAGGTGAAAATAGTTGGGTATTTTGGGAAGAGATTTCCTTGGATCTATGCAGCATTTGATAAGAACCAAGGAGATTACCGGACATCCATTATTGAGATGGAAGGTAAGTTATGTGATCAAGTTGTTTCCATTTTAATTGAACCTAGATCTAATTATAGTCATGTTAATCCCGACTCGGTAGATAAGTGTGGTTTGAGAGAAGAAGTGCATGCAAAGTCTTGGTTGGTGCAAATTGGATACATGTAATAAGAAAAGATTTCATCATTGGGTGAGAGCTTGTGCATTTGAGTTGAATGGTATGCCTACATTATCGCATCTAAAATGTGCTTCCTTTGAGTTCGTACAATATTATTTTGGGAATGGATTGGTTGTACCTTCACAAGACTAAGGCAGATTGTTATGAGAAGATTATAGAGTACTTGGATGTGATGCAATGAAGATAATATCACAAGGAAAGAATAAGCCTACATTTTTTAGAATGGTTACATCTATGCAAGCTAAGCACAATTGTAGGAAAGGATGTGTCATGTTTTCAATAAATGTCTCTAGTGACAAAGGGAGGGATGTTGAGGATGCTAAAGTCTTGAAGAGGTATCCATTTTTGTAGCAGTTTAGTGATGAATTTCTAACTCTTATTTTATATTTTCCTCCTCATAGGGAAGTGGATTTCTCTATTGAGTTGGTACTGTGAGTAACACCAACATCAAAGGCACCAGTATAAGATGAGCACTTTGGAATTAGTGGAATTGAAGTTGTAGCTTAAGGAAATGCTCGATGAGGGATACATAAGGACAAGTGTGTCACTCTTGGGGTGCACAAATATAATTTGTGAAGAAGAAGGACAATATTCTTAGGTTGTGTATTGATTACGTATAACCGAATAAGGTGACTATCAATAATATGTATCCTTTGCCATAGATTGATGAATTGTTTGATCAGCTTGAAGGGAGATACAATGTTCTCCAAGATTGACTTGAGATTAGGATATGATAAGGTATGCATAAAAAGTAGGGGATTTCTATAAGATAACATTTTGTACCGTGTATGGGAATCATGAGTTTTTTTGTGGTTCCTTTTGGTTTAAGCAATGCTCCAACTACTTTCATGTGTTTGATGAATAATGTGTTGTGTCCATATCTGGACAAGTTTGTGATAATATTTATTGATTAAATATTGATATATTCTAAGAATGAGGAAGAGAATGTAGAACACCTAGTAGAAAATTTAATATTTCTAAGAGAGCATCGCTTGTATGCCAATCTTATTAAGCGCTTTCTTCCGGACATAAGTTCATTACTTGGGACATGTTGTTTCCAAGGAAGGCATAGTAGTGGATCCAAAAAATATCAAAGCTATCATGGAATGGGAAAATCCTAAGAATGTGGATGAAGTCGATCATTCATGGGGTTAGTAGTTTATTATAGGAGGTTCATCAACAACTTCTCGTGGATTTCATATCATATTACATCCTTACAGAGGAAAGGAAAGAAGTTTAAATGGATAGAGGAATGTGCAGTTAGTTTTGAGCAAGCTTTGAAGTAGTTGCTTACAAATTCTCTAGTTATAAATATTGTAGACACAGATAAAGAGTTTATGGTATGTATAGATTCTTGCAAAAGAGGACTTGGTGGATTATTGATGCAAGAAGGACATGTGGTATGCTACGAGTCAAGGAAATCGAATTAGCACAAGTAGAACTATGTGACTCATGATCTTGAGTTGGTAGCTATTATTCATGCCTTGAAGATGTAGAGAAATTATCTTCTTAGAAGGAGGTTTGTTTTGATGAGTGATCATAGTGCAATGAGGTACTTTATTTGACCAACCTAATCAATTCCTAGAAAGCTAGATGGTTGGCCATGCTTAATGAGTTTGAATTCGAGATCGTGTACATTAAGGGTAAGGAGAATAATTTTGCAGTTTCTCTTAATAGAAGAGTGCAGTAAATCACATATAAACTATGAGTTCATATGGGAAATATTTAGAGGATTAGATCTTACAAGCGAGGCATCAGGATGACAAGTACCAAAAACTTAATCATAGGTTATAGAAGAATAGTACAAGTGAACAAGATGTAGATTATCATCTCACGATAGATGTCTTAGTGAGATTTAGGGACAAGATCTATGTGCCGAACAATAGTGACCTCAAGAAGCTTATCTTAAGGGGAAGTTCATGTCAAGCTATATAAGGTCACTTGGGATATCATAATAGTTTGAGAGTTGGGAAGAAGTTTTACCATCAACCAAACTTGAAAAAAGGAAGTGGTCGAGTTTGTGGCTAGATGTTTGGATTTTCAACACGTAAAAGTAGTTTTCAAGCATCCAAGTGTTTTATTGCAATAATTATGATTCCAAAGTGGAAATGGGAGGTCATTTCCATGGAATTTATTACAGGTTTGTTGAAGACATCTAGAAAAACGTGATTCCATCATGGTTGTGGTTGACAATGTAATATTCCTAATTAGCCAAGCTAATAGGAATATTCTATTTTTTTTTCATTTTCTTGTTGCAAGAATAAAATTGTAAAGGAGGATAAATTAAACTCCTAAAACAATAGAATAAATACATGCCCATGTGAACAAAGGCTAAATCCAAGCTGTCAAAGAAAACCACCCTTATGTGTGAAAGGGATTAAGTCATTTGACTGGGTCAACTAGACCAAATCAACAACACTGCCTAGATACATTGAACCACCTAGATGCCCAACGCAATTTTAGTTGGAGGATAATCATGTGAATGCAGCTAAATCATTGAGATGGTTTAGGGTTTGGCAAGGATTCCATCTTATTTAAAGAGGAGGAGGAAAAAATGAGAGGGGTTGTTGATGTTATTATTTCGAGGTATTGTCTCGCTAGACATACCTCATTCTTCTAGCCATTTAGTCTGAGAATAGTGTCGCTAGCACTTGGGTGTTCTTGATTGGGAATCCCACCTCCTTCCTCGAGAGGTCTCTCGAGGAGTCTTGCATTTGTTGACCACTATCGCATTTGGCCAAGCTTCTTCTTCCAAATACAACACAGATCTAGTTGAGGGTTTGGTTGTCCTTGTAATTTGCAAGAAGTGGAGGCTAGATCTATTTAGATCTAAGCCATTCTAGTGCCTCTTTCGTGGGAAAGCCCTCTATCCCTGGAAAGAGAGTATTGGATGAGGGGAGCTCATTTTCAGATCTTGGTAGCAGGCACCAAATCATGCTCTAGGGCCTTCAATGCAATCCATCTTCCAGAACTACGTTATTTTGCAAGGAGAAAGTTGCGGTGGTCTTTTGACACTTTAAGGAGGAGAGATCTCTAGTGTTTGGGAATCTTCCTTCACCGTGGTGATCTGTGGATTACAGATCTAATCCATGTTTCATTCATATTTGATTTGAATACTCGATGTATTAGCTTCATAAATTCCGAATCATTCTCGCATATCACCGCATTAGATCTCGATCTACTCCATGTACTACATTTTTTGTTTAAAACCCCAAGGGGCTTTTGAAGAGGAGACTCTATAGTGTACAGATCTAGTATAGATCTATATTTTTGTACACATGATCTACTCTAGATAGGAAGTGTAACTTATAGCTCTTTTTAGCTAATAAAATAACGTTGTTAAGCTTGTACAATCATATCTTATGGTTGCGACATCTTATTTTTGGGCATTTCTTCACGAAAAGTTTCCTATTTTATGTCTCGTGATGTATGGGCTTCAATATAATCTTGAAATAATATTTTAAATGACATGATTGAGCCTAAATATTGGCCTCCTACATATATTGGGCTGAACTCGTGTTATTTTCTGAGCATTTTTTGTCACATAGTGTTGAAGTCCCTTCTTTGGGCAATTTTCTAGTTGTACTAGGTGTGGAGATCCGTTTAACCCACATAGAAAGATTTTTTTATGATATCCTCTTGGATTTAGGTCTTAGATACTCAGATCTAAGGTATCTAAGGGCTGATTTCAAGTGCTTTAGTATCCATTCCTGAAAAAATGCATTTTTTAGGCATGCCTTGCTAAGAGTCCGATTTTGGGATATTACATGACAAGTTGAACAAGGTAGCTCACTTCATTGCAAGTAAATTCTACTAATTCAATTAGTGATGTAGGTTAGGTTCGCATTAAGGAGATAATGAGATTGCATGGTGTTCTAAGAATATTGTATCCCGATAGAGATTCCAAGTTAGGTTTTTGGAAGGAGTTGTTTGTAGGTTTGGGGACAAGAGTTGGATGTCAGGTACAAATTATCATCCAAAAAAAATATGGAAGATAGAGAGGGTCGGAATTATTCTTGAGGACATGTTGAGGATGTATGTTATTCATTAGGATTGAAAGTGGGAAGAGTATCTTCCATTGGTAGAGTTTTCTTATAATATTGGGTATCGGGAGTCCTTAAAGATGAGTTAGTTTGAGGAACTTTATAGGTGGAGTTGTAATACTCTTATTATCTCAGAGGTGGTCTAGTGAACATGGTGTTGATTAGAACATACATGTTTATAGAGTCGGAACAAGAAATGTAGGTTATCAAGAAGAATCTAAAGGAAACACATGATAGAAAAAAATAGTTATGCAGGTCAACATAAGGTATTTAAGGAGTTTTAGGTTAGGGAGCATGTGTACTTGTGCATCAAGCCCAATAAGAGATCCTTGAGGATTGGGTCATGTGCCAAGTTGGAACCTTGATATTGTAGGCCTTTTGAGATCCTTGAGAGGATTGGAACGAGTGACCTACAAATTTTCTCATCTGTCGATAGTGAAAGTCCATGATGTTTTCATTGTTTCATTACTTAAAAGATATGTGAAATATGTTGATCATGTGATTGACTATTTTGTATTGCAGCTATGGAACCCGAAGGAGAATTCCAAATCGAACCCGAATGCATATTGCAAAGAGAAACAATTCATGCTCTAGAAGAGAGAAATAGAGCAAAGGCAATGGAAGCACTTTGGGCCCAATGAAACTACGTGAGAGATGGTTGAATAGATGTGAGATATGTATCCTTCATTATTTTCTCGAGTCGAGGAAAATGAGTTTTGATATATGTACTTATATATGTTATTGAAAATGGAAACAATAAATATTGAAAATGACACCTAGGAGAAACATGGATGTTCCTTCGATGTTGTTCACATCAAAAGTTGTAGTCCTCGGATATATATTTCTAATGAGGTATCATGCATGTTAAATGAATATCGTATGCCAAATTTACCTCCTAGGAAGATTGATGTACCAATTTACCCAAACAGTGGCCCATAGTTTTGGTGCTTCATCTCCTAGGGTTAGGTTTTTGGATGTTTAGAGTTTTCCATTATTTCTCAATAATAAATAGGCCCTCGAGCCTCATTGTAACATAGTTCGGAGGCCTATAGCCACCATCATCTTTCCTCGGAGATAAGCTACCATTGCCCTAGCTAGTTTATTTCCATTCTGTCCGTAAGCATATTTCAGCTTATTTGTTATTAATGAAATGAAGTTTTATTTCTTAGACGATTCGCTTTTTATGTGTATTTATGTATTTCATTGTGTTCTCGCATAAATCTAGATTAGTGGTATTAGAGCGGTCCGCTCTTTCTCGATCCTTCTTTTCATGTCCCCAACGAGGTTTGGGGGATAAGGATTTAGGGATAGATTTGGTTGAACCTTTGCAAGATCATCCTCACAAATTCTCGAAGGCCACCCATGGGTGAAGAAAATAAAGATGAGGGAGTAGAAGATCCTATAAAAATATTGCTCGAGGAGGCCCTCGAGAAACAAAGGAATGCGATGATGGATGACTTTGCCTAGATCCTTCAATGGTAGCCCACCGAAGACTCATCTACATCTAGCTACTCACTCTAGAGGCGCCACTCCTTTTAAGGTACAAGTAAAATTTAACATTCCCATATTTGAGGGCCAAATAGATGCCAAAGTCGTAGATAGATGGTTGAATCTATCAAAAGGATTTTTCTTGGTTCTTGACTTTTCCAATCGGGAGAAGATTATTTTTTCACTCCTCAAAGTGGTCCCCCGTGTCAAGGACTAGTGGGAATTATACTCTGTGAGAAAAAGGACGAGGGGGGGGATCTTCCGTGTTCTCGATCGTACCGACTTGGAATTCCTTTTGAGACGCCATCAAGGAAAAATATTATCTTGAGGGGGAGCTATGAGGGACAAGTGCATACAATGGACTACACTCGCGTAGCAAAGGGATCAAGATGTGCATGAGTCGACGAACTTGTTCCATACCCTCGCACACAAAGTTGGGTATCAAATATTTGGAGAAGCATTTGGTGTTGAAGTACCAAATTTTTTTGCACGGATACATTCAGGGAGGAAATGGAGTTCCTCGACATCTCCTCTCTTGGTACGACATATCGGTATGCCGCCAAGATTGAGCAAAAAATTCAAACAAAAGAAGCGAGACTGTGGATCCGTGAATAAAAAGAAAGGGAAGGTGCCCCAAAACTACGTGAACAAAGGAAAAATCCAAGGAATGGTAGCCCAAGATAGCTTGCCAAAGCCATAAGAAAATAACAACACCACGAAGCCAAAGAAGGACACGGGGAAGTGGTGTGAGTTCCATAAGAGCTCCACTCACAACGAAGTGAGTGCTCAGGTCAAGAAGTCACCGAGTGCCCGAGATGGAGGTTTCTCGAATCGATGCATGCTCCGACTTTGAATCGTAACTCGAAAAGGGGAATGAAAAAGGGAATCATATTATCGATGCAGAGCCAAATTCCATCGTTGCACACCACAAAGATCCGTAAGGAGTGAACCGAAAGATCCGCAGGAGGAGGAGCGTCTCTTCCACTCCCGTATGTGGGTAAAGGGTTCCCCGCTACGCTCATTGTTGACAATAGAGAGACAAAATAACCTCATTTGAATAGAGGTCATGAAGTGGTTGGGCTTGCCGACATAGCACCCCAACATCCATACACCATCGGTGGCTCACCCGAGGACATGATCTTTTCATCGACCCAGCAGCTTTGCCTTTCCCTACAACATCAAGCCCTTCATAGATGAGGTATTATATGTAACATTTATCCTATTGATGTTTGTGATGTATTATTAGGCCAACCCTACTTATGGAAGAAAAATTTCGTGTATGAGTTCCGATCTCATAGCTATTATTGTTACTTTGGGAAATAATTTGTATAGGATACTAGAGGTACCACCGCCTTCCACTATCTCTTTGGTTAATGCAAAGAAGCTCATTTCTAAAACTCGGGAATTTTTTTTCCCGATGATCTCGCTTTGTCGTGAGAAATAAGAAGGTTTTGGCCATGACTCTCGGACATGGCTCATCCGCACGACAAAAAAAATGAACAAGGTCGAGAGGAGTATAGGGAGATCTTCATGTCACCCGCAGGGGTGTCTCCTCGCACTTTAAGGTTAAGCACCCCATCGATTTGACTCGGGTGCACTGCCGCTCAATGGAACACCTATCGCTGCTCGTTTTGGAGAGCGATAAGATCAAGAGGCGATTCGAGAGTCATGCAGAAAGGTCACATCCGGTGGAGTTCATCGCCTTGTGGGAGCCCGATCATGTTGGTGTAGAAGAAGGATGGGACTTGGAGACTACGTATTGACTACTCCGGGGCCGAACAAGATCATGGTCCGTAATAGGTACCGCATCCCGCGTATTTATGATCTTTTGGACCAACTAAACGAGGCGAAATATTTGAAAAATATTGACTTGAAGTCCCGGGTATCACCAAGTATCAATCGAACCCTTCGATGTGTTGAAGACCGCCTTCAAAGCCAAGTAAAGCCTTTCAAATGGCCCTGGTCATGCCTTTCGGGTTAATGAATGCTTCCGAGACCTTCATGAGGTCTGGTGGATGACATCTTGCAGCAATTCACCAACTCATTTGTAGTAGTGTACTGGGATGACATCCGATATTCGACCCACACTTGGGAAGAGCACCTCCACCACATCTAACATGTCCTCCAAACACCGCGAAAACACAAGTTGTGTGCCAATTTGGATAAGTGTAATTTTGGCATGACCGAGGTTTAGTATCCGGGATAGCATTATTGATGAGAGAGGGGTGCATGTGGATCCAACCAAGATCCAAGTCATTTAGGATTGGCCAACCCCAACCACTCTAAAAAAGCTTCACATCTTTCTAGGTCTTGCTAATTTCTACCACAGTGTTCATGTTGGGATTCTCTCCCTATCACTTTGGCCTTGAGTCAAGTCACCAAGGCAAGAGCGAAAGAAAAATTATTTTAGTCGAATCTCAATAGAAGGCATTCATAGAATCGAAACATCGTCTTTGTCTCTTCCACAAAGGTGCTCACATTACTGCGACTGCAACAACCATTTGAGGTTGAGACATATGCCTCCGAATATGTTATTTGGGTAGTTCTTACTTAACGTAGGTCACCTAGTGGCATATCACGAGTGAGACACTCGTCCAACACAGATCAACAAGTATCCCACTTATGAAAAATAAATGTATTCCATTGTGTAGGCTTGACGACAATGGAATAATTACATTTTGGGGAAGGAAATGATCATCCACACACACCGCCAACCCCTATAGTTCATACATACACAAGGGAAGTTTCGGAATGATCGCAATCAGAAGTGGTCCACATATTCCCGCAACAATTTTATTTGAACATAAAGTACAAGAAGGAAAAACACCAATAATGTTGCAGTACTATCTCATCTAACCACCGATCATGGTGCTAACCACTTTTCTCAAGCCTTGTGGGCATGAGACTTGTGATTGGCCACTTCTCTACAAGAGCGATCCGAAATTCAACCACACATACAAGAAACTCTTGGAGGGTACGCAAGTTCCAATTTTCATCTCCAGAGTTGCACTATTATGTCACTCGAGACACCTTTGTGTTCTTTCAGCTTTCCTTAATTGTAGCACAATTTACTATTTTTAGCAGCTTTGTGGGTCCCGAACTTCTAGAGATGTTTTGAGGCCCTAAACAACATTTTTTTGGAAAACCGGGAGCAACATGGATGTTCTTTCAATTTTGCTCACTTAAAAAAGTTGGAGTCATCGGATATATATTTCTAACGAGGTATAGTGCACGTCAAATGAATATTTTATGCCAAAATTACATCCCCGGGAAGATTGATGTACCAAATTACCCAAATGGGGCCCATAATTTTGACGCTTCATCTCCTAGGGTTAGGTTTTTGGATGTTTAGGGTTTCCCATTGTTTCTCAATAATAAATAGGCGCTCAAACCTCATTGTAACATGGTTCAGAGACTGTCAGCTGCCACTTCTCTCCTTAGAGATAAGAAACCATTTTTTCTCGTGTATTTTTGTATTTCATCGTGTTCCGCATAAATCGGATCGATGTAGCGTGATTATGACCCTGACTTGGTACAATAAGAGATAAGGTTGAGCATAGAGATGAGACCTCTTCCAAAGACAAAGAAGAATATTTTGCATTAGTTGGAAAAGGCTAGAAAGCCAAGGGAAAGAAGTGCCAAGGAAAAGAGGGCAAGAGAGAATTTTCCAAGATCAAGTGTTTTCATCATTCACAAGTATGGGAACTATGCCATGAAATGTCCACATAAGGCAAGAAAGAAGGAGCCTATAGTTGTAGTAGTAGGTGAAGCTCTAGATTCACAATTTGAGCTTGATTTTACTCTCACCTGCATGCATGGCCAACACCGTAATGGGATGCATATGGTATCTCAATAACGGTGCCTTGTTCCATAGGATAGGAATAGATATCTCTTTAGTGACTTGGATGAGAAGGACCTCAACAGGACATAGATTTTGGAGATGAAGGTAGGTATAGTGAAACCGAGATAGGTACAATTAACTTTTTAGTGTGCGACTAACTCCCCTATCATAATAAAAAAATGTTTTGTTTGTTCCAGGACTAAATAAAAATCTTGTTTCGTAGCGATATTGTAATACTATGGATATGATGTGATATTTAGAAAAGGAAAGGTTTTCCTTAGACACATTTCCACAGATGGTTGAAACAGAATCGATGTACGAGTCAAGAACCCTCGCATGCTCTTGAGGTCGAATATGCATTCAAATATTTGAGGAGAAAATCAAAGGTTAGAGACTTGGTGGTTGAGAGGGAGCATAAATTAGCTCTAAACTTGCAACTTCACATAAGCAGTCTCATAAAGTTGTGGAGAAACCACAATTGGGGAAGCAAAGAGGATTCCAAGTTAGAGCATCCACTCAAGTAGAGACCTCCCGAACATGGGGAAATTTCAAGCGAAGGTGTGCAGAGGGAGCACATGCAAGCATACCTCCAAGTGAGAGGTTGGGCAATGTGAAGTTTTCATAATCCCAAGAGAAGAAATTTGGGCAGATCCATTGATCTCATGGATTAGTACACTGCCTACGCGGGTGCAAAAATACACAATAGTAGGATGGATTAGTAGCGTTTGATGCGTCGTGATGTCATAGTGAGAAAATTCGGACATCGGAGCACAAATCAATGTTGGAAGAAGTGAAAACGACATAGATGTAGATTCGAGAGTAGCGTAATGTTTTTAGTAGATAGTGCAGAGCTAGCAACGAGCTTAGAGACTCGAAGACATATGCATCATACTAATTCAATTTATATGTTTTTTTCAGTTATAGAAGTTGCGGGAGCAACAACACTAGAGATAAGTGTTGCATGAAAAACATTCCAAAGGTACCATATTAGATATATTGAATTCCTTTCTTGTTAAGAGAGTGTTGAAAATGGCATCCATGAGGTTTCTAATTTAATTTTTCCCTTCATTAAATTAGAAGTAAATTTTAATTCCACATCACCTTGAAAAACTTGTAAGTTTAACCGACTCGGAAGACTTAGTTATCTCATTTAATTTGAGTTGAGGGTCAAACTAGAGGTATGTAGGGTGTATCCTACTTTTAGAGCCCTCGGTTGAGTTATTTGTGAGTTGTAATTAGTTAACTCAATTATTTGAGTTAAAATAAGTTTAACTAGTTCTAACCGAGAGATGAGCTAGTGATAGGTCGAGTGAATTAAATCTGATTTAATTCACAATTAGCGATCAATCGATTAAATCGATAATTCACTATAAATAGCTATTTCATGTCGGGGCTCTAAGGAATGCCCAATTGAGATTGGGGGTTAAAGGGAAGATAACTATCGCTTGTATAATTATAAAATTATACGAGGTCATGCATGAGGTCATAAGGAAACTTTGAAGGTATTTCAAAATAATTAATTGGAATTTCCTAATTAATATGGGCTCAATTAGCCCAGGGATACGTAAGAAAGGCTAGGCAAGAAGAGGAAATAAAGTGGTTAAATATTGGACCAAAAATTTCTAGATTAGCACCCTGTGATTAGAAGCGAGATCAGTAGTGAGATAGTCATAAAAGTGCATAGGTTTATTAGGAAAGTAAATAACATTGTATTTTCATGATATTGACTTTATGCAAGACACAGATAGCAGGGGTTTTCAGAAATTTCTTTCCCAGTATACATCTTGCGTTGTGTGATTGATAATTTATATCTCTTACTTGTTATGTGATTATGCATCGATCCTGCAAATTGTAGATTGATTCAATATTTTTTCTTTAGTACATTACAAGATCAATTTAATAAATTTAGATATTTCTACATATGTATGATTGTTATTGTAGATACCACAATGAAATGTGTTATAAATATCTAATAAGAAGTATGATTTTTTTAAATGACACCCCAAGGTGGCTTCTAATTTAATTTTCCCTTAATTAAATTGGAAAGATAAATTGTAATTTCATCTCATGACAACTTGTATTAGTTAACTAAGTTAGAATGATAGAAAGTTATCTTAGGAAATTCTGACTTGAGGGTCATATAGTAGGCATGTAGAGTTCTCTCATGATTTAAGGGGGTCCAATTACAGCTTATTTGTGAGTTGTAATTAGTTAACTCACGAAATTGAGTTAAAATCGATTTAACTAGTTCTAACCGAGAGATGAGCTAGTGAGAGGTAAAGCGAAATTAAATATAATTTAATTCACAAGTGAAAGTGATCAATAAATTAACTCGATAATTCACTATAAATAGATGTTGCATGTCAGCTCTAAGGAAGGCCCAATTAAGACTATGGTTAAATGGATGATAACTATTTGTTGTATAATTAGGAAAATTGTACATGCCAATTATAGAGTCGTGTGAGGCCAAGGAAGCATTGCACAATAAATTAGAAGGATTTTACTATTTAATAGGGTTTTAATTCCTTAAGGAATGCATGAGAAAGCGAAATGAGCAGAGGTTGAGAATTAGCTAAGTAATTGGCTGATTTTTTCCTAGATTAGAGTGAGACAATTGGAAAAGTGTAGAATTTCTCTAAGAGAGAAATCATTGTATTGTTTAATGATCTTGAATTTATACAATATATATATAGCTGGTTTTAAGCGTTTTCTTTCCCTAGATACATCTTGTCTTGTGTGATTTATTGTCTCTTTCTCTTACTTGTTATAGTGATTGTGAGATCATGTTTTGTTTCCACAAATTATAGAAGGATTCAAGTATCTTGTTTTAGTACATTACAAGATCGGCTTTGAATCTTGTTGTTACACATGGTATCAGAAGTGCCAAGAATCATAATAAGAAGAGAAGAACAAAGCTTGTTTTTATCGAGTTTGAATTTTCACATTTATTCTTCGGGATCCAACAAATCGGATCAATATGTCTTTCATTGGATTGAGACTCGAATATGCACTCGAGGGAAATTCAAATTATATTGAATGGAAGGAAAATATGGAGGTAGTGCTAAAGGAAAAATAGATTGAAAAGCTTTCATAGATATCGTATGTCCCCGAAAGCCGCAACAACATATGCTCAACTTCTTGATGCGTAGAAGAATAATGTAACAAAGGTGAGGAGGATCTTGTTAGAGGGAGTTCAAGACCATATAGTCTCGATTATGCATGGGAAGGTGAATCAATATGCAACGCTGAAAGCCTTGACATATTTGTATAAGAATAACAACGACCACAAGAAGATAGAGTTGAGAGACAAGCTCAAGAAGTTCAAAAAGGAAAAGGGCGACACGATCCAAAAATACTTGACAAAGTTCACTCGGTGTCGAGATGAGCTTGGAAGCATTGGGATCATCGTTGCCTTCGATGATTTGATGAGCCTAGCTCTTCTAGGCCTCCAAAGAGCTTCCATAGTTACTAGGGCTCCCGTTAATGGGAGGAGAAGTCGGCCGATTTGGAGTGACTATGGTCCGATCCGGAGCAGAAGAAATTCAACCGAGTACTAGAGATGGATCTTGTTCAAATATCGTGATGAGGAGAATTGTTCCTTGGTTGGAAGGCGAGGAAAGGAAAAGGGAAGGCACCCCCATTCCAAATCCAAGACCGACAAGGAAGAGAAGAAGTGAGACTTGTCAAAGGTAAAATATTTCAACTATCATGAGCATGGAAACTATGCCGTAAATTTTTCCACAAAATAAGAACAACAAGAGGGCCTTAGAAGGAGCAACATGTGAAGCATTGGATTCATATTTTTAGTTGGACTTCACCCTCATTGCATGCATGGTCTCATTGGTGATGGGATCTGTGTGGTACTTGGATAGTGGAGCTCATTCCATATAGTACCGACAACAAATAATTCTTCAGGTAGTTTGGAGGAGAAGGACATCCAGATGCACATTGAGATGGGTGACGAAGGGAGGTATAACGCTACGGTGTAGGTACAATTACCTTTCAGGAGGGAGTCGTAATCCGAGCCGTATTAAAAATATGTCACTTATGTTCCCGGTTTAAAGAAGAATTTGGTTTATGTTGCTATATTTGAAGATCGTGGCTATGATGTGATCTTTAGTGAAGGGAAAGGCATTCCTTCATCACAAAGCCACGATACAGTGTGAAAAATATTGGGGTTTGAGTAAAGAATCTATATAAAATGGATGTAGAGGATCACGTAGCAATGAGAAATAAAGTAGAGAAGGTGGAAATTCGATACATCGATGAGTTATGGCACAAGAGGATAGGCCATCTACACCACAATGCTTTAAGGATCATGCAACACACTTCTACGGGACTTTCAAAGGGTACACTTGTGTAGAGAGACACATGCAAAGGGTGTACATTGGGGAAGTATACAAAATCCACCATTCACAATAAGGAAAGATGAGTCAAGACGATCCTTGAGAGATTTCAATCGACATGTGTGGACCGTTCTTGATAAATTCCACAACAAAGCACAATAATTATGTGATTTTTGTTGATGATTTTTCAAGAAAGTGTTGGATTTTCTTCATGCGAGAAAGAAAGATCGGAGGTTCTCCAAGTTTTGTGAGTTCAAAGAACTTGTTGAGAAAGATACAGAGAATAAGGTGAAGGATATGAGGAGAAACAATGGTGGAGAATACATCTCTAACAAATTCGAGAACATATGTGCCTGGAAGGAATTTGAAGAGAATTGATTGCACTTCATAACCCACGAGTAGAATGAGGTTGTAGAAAGAAAGAAAAAAAAATATTGTGGGAGAAGCACGAGACATATTGCATGATCGGGGCCTACCATTGCATCTATGGGAAGAAGCATGCAATACAAAAATATTTGTGCAAACATAAGTCCTCATCACATATTTGGGAAGAGTACACTGAGAGGAGGATTTTTCGGTGCAAGAGACCTAGGGATGTGTCAGTATTTTAAAATTTTTGGTTCATATGTATATTTCCATGTGACCAAATATGCCAGGAAGAAGCTAGAGCCAACAATAGAGTTGGGAAATTTTTTTTGGGGTACAATGATACACCTCAAACTATCGGGTGTACTTTCTAGCACACAGGGATGATAGTGGTAAGAATCATATGTAAATTTTTATGAAGAAAAATCCATGCAATTGTCCCTTGAGAGGGAGCTTGAGTTGCATGCGCTGAGGAGCTCTTGGATCCAAAGGATGAACCCTCAAGATGTGGAGCATCAAAATCAGGAGGAATAGAGAGTGGTAGAAACCACTCATGCAAAGCCATCTACCAAAGATGGAAGGAAGCACACCGTATAGGATAACAAATTATTGTTGGATTCAAGAGATAATGTGCGCAGAACCCACATCACAATGAAAGCTGAGAAGGTCCCATAGTGGTACACCGGATACATGGTTCTTATGAGTGAAGGTATTGAGATAGAGCGATCTCCGCTTTGAGGAAGAAGTGTAATAACTAGTGTGTGTTAATGCCATGGTTAAGGAGTATGACTCCATCATCAAAAACAATGCATGGGAAGTTGTCCCAAGACCAAAGGTAAGTCAGCTCTGTAGGATATATATGGGTCTTCAAGGTAAAACATGAAGCATATGGGAATGTGGAGAAAAAACAAGGCTCTTCTCTCAAGTGGAGGGATTGACTATGATGATACTTTTGCACCAGGCTATAAAGTACTCATCTATTAGATACATCCTTGCACTCTCGCAGTAGATGGGATGGAAGATACACTATATGGATGAAAATAAAATATTTCTCAATGGAGTTATTTAGGAAGAAGTGTACATTGAGTAGCTAGAAGGTTATGAGACCCTTAGAAATGGAGTTGCATGTGTGAAAAACTCAAGAGAGAATTGTATGAGATGAAGTAAGCATCCTTGTTCTTGGTACACCAAGATTGATATTTATTTCATCGGGTTGGGCTTCACCAAGAGTGAAGCAGATGTGAACCTATGTCATATTGTAGTTGATGGTAAGATTTTGATTATTGTACTTTATGTTGATGATATGATCATCTGAAAAATTGATGAGTAGCTCATAAAGTCTTGCAAAGGGAATTTTAGATGAAGGACATGGGGCTCTTGCACTATTTACTTCAATTGGAAATATGGAAAAGAGATGGGGAGCTATTTATATCTCGAAGGAAAGTATGCCAAGGAGATTTTGAGGAAGTTCCACATGGAGGGCAGCAAACCCATGGAAACTTCTCTTGCAGGAAACTTGATGAAGGAGGATGCTACTTAGGGTGAAGTAGTGGATGCTACTTTATATAGGTAGCTTGTGGGTTCACTCATGTATTTGGTGAACACACGACCCAATATATGCAACGTAGTTAATTAGTCGAGCCAAACTACGGTTAAGATGATCAAACTCTTTTGGTAGGCGTTGGGGAAGCATGTGTTGTGATATATCGGGAGGCTACGAGTATGGATGTATGGTACAAAAAAAACATAGGGAGTGAAGCTTCAAGGCTTAACCAATGCGTATTGAGCAGGAGTCCATCCAATAGGAAGAGCACATGAGGAGGCATTTTTAGCATAGGATCAACAACATTTTATTGGTACAATAGGAAACCAAGATCAATTGCACTCGGTTTAGTAGAGGCGAGTACATGGCGACGACCGAAGCATGCGAGGCCATATGGATGAGGAAGATACTTGTTGGTTTTTTGGTCAATAGATGGATCCGACAAAGATACATTGTGATAACCAAATATGCATCAAAATATCGAGTTAATAATATTCCATGAGTGTACGACACATATTGATATCTCGTATCACCATCTCAGAGATTGTGTTCGAGAGGAAAATTATGTCATTAGAATACATTCCCACGAAGGACAGGATGAGACATCTTGATGAACTTGGCGTAGAAAGAAGAAAATATGAATTTTACAGACGGGATTGGGGTAGAGAAAATCCCTTTCTTGTTGAGAGGGAGCGTTGAAATGGTACCCCAAAGAAGATTACGATTTAATTATCCCATAATTAAATTGGAAGATAAATTTTAATTTCATCTCATGACAATGTGTATTATTTAACTAATTAGAATGAATGAGTTGGCTTAGGAAGTCGAGTTGATGATTCAGAGAGTAGGCATGTAGAGTTATCCCATGATTTATGGGGGTCGAGTTATAGTTATTTGTGAGTTGTAATTAGTTAACTCAAGAAATTGAGTTAAAATCAATTTAACTAGTTCTAACAGAAGATGAGCTAGTAAGAGGTCAAGTGAAATAAATCGATTTAATTCACAAGTAGTGATAAAGTATTTAATCGATAATTCGCTATAAAACAAATGTTGTATGCAAATCGGTTCTAAGGAAAGGTCTAGGTTGATACTAAGGTTAAAGGGATGATAACTATCAGGTTGTATAATTAGAAAATTGTACGGAGTTATTTATAGTCATGTGAAGGCCAAGGAAGCATTGCGCAATCAATTAGAAGGATTTTCCTATTTAATATGGATTTAATTCCTCAAGGAATACGTGAGCAAGGTAGGATGAGAAGAGGGCGAGAATTGGCTAAGTAATTGGGCTGATTTTTCCTAAATCGGAAGTGAGACAGTTGGCAGGTACGAGAATTTCTCTAAGAGAGAAAGAATTGTATTGTTTCATGATATTGGCTTTATACAATATACATATAGCGGGGTTTTAGGCAATGTGCTTTCTATAGATACACCTTGTCTTTCGTGTGATTGATTGTCTCTTTCTCTTACTTATTATGCGATCGTGCGATCATGTTTTGTTTTTGCAAATTGTAGAAGGAGTAAATATCTTGTTTTAGTACATTACAAGATCTCGTTTTAATCTCGTGCTATATCATCTACCATGATTATCATGTTTTTTTATGTTGGTCACGGTTTTACGTGAAATTATTCATTGTAAATACTACATCAATTTGAGTTATAAAGCTCCATGGGAAGTATATTTTTGTTTTGAATGTTATGAGTGTGTGTTATTGAACATGAGGATGGTGTTCCCTAAAGGGGGAGGGTTTTGTAAACTAACACTCAGGGATTCGGGTTAAAGTTCATCTAATAAAGGTTAATAAGGAAAAAATAAGACCAAGGTCAGGACATGTATTTCAAGTCGTGAAATGTTGGGAAAAAATATCCTAGTTGGTATCACTTTAAGTTTATTTATGGCTAAGGAAATTGGAAATGCATCAACAAAGGCAAAAGAGGCACATTAATAGCATTTTATTTATGAAATAAAGGAAAAATAGGAGAAAAGGAAGATGAAAGGTCAGAAATTTGCATGAGAGGGAAAATAGAGGAAAAAGCGGAAGGAAAATGAAGAAAATAGAGGCATCACATGATAGCTATGAGGACCAATTCACAACTTTTAGTCGGTTAAGATTTTTGTTAATTTAGTTTTGGATCTCTCTCTATTCTCTCATACTTTTGCATTCTTGGAGCACTATTATCTGATGGAAAGGAAAGGAAAATGAAGGAAAGGAAATGAGGATGCAAGGAAAGTTGGATAAACAACTTCGGTAGGGGGATTTTGAAGGTAACATATTGCATGTGATTTCCTAGGCGATGTGTGAATGCATAGTACATGCATTGGTTTATTTAGTTCATTTTTTTCATGGGCATGTGTTTTTCCTGGTTTGATAGTGGTTTTAGCCTTGCCTTGTCATTTCTGTGATATCCATGGTGTGTTGGGATTCTTTTTACGGTCTGAGCTTTGGATTGCCGGAAGGTTTTGAGCAGGGTGAGGTGGTATCAAAGAAATTCCACTTCATAGCTACCCGAAGGGATTTTTAAAAAAATAGGTAAATGTGGGGAGGGGAACTACAAAGCCAACGAAACTTGAAATTGCATGGTTAGGACCCTTCGTCATAGAGTATATTCGACCTTCTAGAGTTGTTCAATTGAAAACACTACAAGGACACATTTTCAAGTTACTTGTTAATGGTACATGCCTAAAATATATGTTTGTTAGTACTGGATTAGCATAGATTAGCCGTAGGAATACTTAGTGATAGGCTTACCGACTACTTTGTAGAGTTTTAAATTAAATCATTAAAATTATAAAATTATTAAATCCTCTCTCTTTGATAAATTTCAAACAGTAATTTATTTAAAAACATGGTTATAAATTAACATAAAATAATAACTGACATAACAATTGGATACTCAATAAAAGCAACAAAATAATGAATTAAGTAGGCAGACTCAATAACGATATGGAACGAGAGTTCAACCTCCACAACCTTCTAAGAGCAAAGAAAAGTATGGATCGACATCAAATTAGTGAGAGAAGATGGATGGAACACATAGAAAGAAGTCGACTTGGATCCGAGAAAGAGTCGTCTGACAAAACAAAGCCATAAAGTAGGATTCAACAAAATAAAGACTCAAGGAAAGAGTTGGCCATCCGTCGAAGGTAGTTCCTAAAAACCAATTGCTAATAAATCTCCTGCATACGGCTCTTACAACATATCACATAAAATGAAGAAAGCTAGATTTAAGAGTCAGAGTACTCAAGCTACAATCCGTCTTATCCTGACACGTTGCAAAATTTGTACATCCCATCACTGTCAGAATTACAACACAAATAATCTTAAATTACTCCACAATTATTTACCCCGTCATGAAGAAGGGGTCAAGCAGATGGCATGCATAGGTCGAGTGATGTTCGATGAGAAAATAAAAATCGACAAGATGTTTCGAGAGAGGAAACCGAGCAAAAATGACAACACAATTAATTTTGTTTTATAAAAATCAATGAATTTTCAGGTTTAAACAAAAATCTTGCCAGAAATATCATTCGATGGTCCTTGTGACCTTGATGATATCCCAAATATCTGAAATCCAGTAATCTTTGATTCTAAGTTTCTCCGGGCATCCTTCGAATTGAAGAATTACACAACAATTTCACAATGGAAAATCATAAAGCTCACTTTGAATAGGATGAAAATAACAATCATCACAACCCACGATTGAGGATGCCTATGTTGCAAAAAGTTTTCATCACTAACTTGACTAGCCATACCAATCTTTTTTATAATTTTTATATTTTAAAAAAGTTTTAATTAGTAGTTTTTCTTTTTCCTCATAATTACAATTATAGGTTTGTTTTTCCTCTTTATATTATTTTAAATTTATGTTTCTTGCAAAAAAAATAATTATAAATTAGTTATTTTTAATTTTATTTAATTAAACAAATTGATAATTTATAATCTCAAAATTAAAATTAATATGCCTTATCCTATCCTCCTTATCAGTGGAGATGGCATAAGGATGTCACTCTTAGCTAAACCTTGGGAATAAAAGGAAAGATATCATTTTTGTAAAATAAGAATAATATTAAAAATATTATTGGGTCAACATTTAACAAGAAAATGTGGAGCAATGAATAGTTTGAGATTAAGATATTATAAAGGAGACTAACAACTCTACTCTATTACATCAAAAGTATCTATGTGTACAAGTATAAGAAGCAAATAAACTTTGCTAAAATAAAGAAATTATTCTCATTATCTTCATAGTTAAATTGAACATTGGTCAATTCCCAAAACACTTTGGAATGAAAGAGTTTGTCACGTTTGGGATGTTAAGAGGGCGCTAAGAGGATTAAAGATACTTACTAAAATTCCCTACACACCTGGATTAGATCTCAATTTCAAAAGAATTTTCATACAACCAATCTTTGCAACCTTTTAACTCGACAAAACTATGGTGAACTTGAGCACTTATCTAATAGTCTCTTCTAGCACATAAATAAAATTCTAAAAAACTCCATAAAATCATTTATCACTTTAAAATCCAACAAACCAATTTGGTTTTCGAATGAATATTAATCCTCATCATATTCTTAACTAATTTAGAATGTTATATATTTAAAATCTTGTTTTTTATACTTTTTTTGGGATCGTATATAGTTAATAGAGGTAACCACATAGTGTTATTTTAAAATATTTACCACAAATCACACATATAAAAGGAGGTGGTTAAATTTACATTTGCTTAATAGTTCATATAAAATGAAGTTAAAAAGTGACACATATTAAATGGGTAAAGATCAACGAAGTGAATTTGATTTATAAAATAGAAAATAACAATATATAGATAGTACTTCTTACTCTAAAATATATATAAGTTTAAAACATTATAAATATGTTCTTAGGTAATAAGTTAATTTGGGCATGCTCTCTAAAATCAATTTTAAAACTAATCATTAATAGAGAAGTTTCAAATATCATTTTCAATAGGTGAATTTTTCTTTATCGTAGTTTGATTTTTTGATAGACATTATTATGATCATTCATTAGATATTTATATATATAAGTTGTTCAAAGTGATGATTTTGATTTTGATTTTTTTTAATATTTATGTTGTATGTGGTTTGATTTTTTTGATAGACATTATTATGATCATTCATTAGATATTTATATATATAAGTTGTTCAAAGTGATGATTTTGATTTTGATTTTTTTTAATATTTATGTTGTATGTGATTTTTTAAAATCTTATTTTTTATCAAATCAATTTCTTGCATTTCATTTGAATGAGCTATTTAATAGTATTAATTGTATTTTTAATACAATTTCTATCATAATAATCTCAATGGATATGAAATTTTTTTATATTTTTATGTAAGCAACATATTAGTGTTGTACTTAATTAATGCATAGAAAAAAATAAATAAACAAAATAGGGTTAAAAAAATATAAATAAAAAATGTTAAATATTGAAATATGCTTATATATATATGGCATTTGTAAATCTTACTAGAGAAAAAATGAAAAACTCAATCTTCTTCACTTGAAAATGTATATCTATAAAATAATTAATGAATGCAGCAGTGTGTGCATGGGTTTTGGTAAGTGTTTAAAATTTTTTCATTCAAACATTTTTACTAGTATATTAGTTTCTAACCCAACATTTGAAGTCAAAAATTAATTGTGTTTCTCTTTCCGCATTTTCGTTAATAAGAACAGAGATCATAAAATTATATTTTCCCAATATGCTAAGATGTATGCTTTTAATATCACCCATCATCTTGCTTTTGTCTATCACCCACTCAAATGTATCATTATTGTATACAAAGACACTAGTATTTAGGTATGTGTATGTATCAGTAGATAATAATAGTGTCAATTAACTTGCAAAAATTAAAGTTGAATTATTAAAATTATTATTATTATTATTATCTGAAGTTCTAAGTATTCACATTTCTAAATCTTTAGTCAATACAAAGTTTCTTTCATTGAAATTGCTCTACCTTGAAGGTACTGATAGACAAATGCACTTTAGATCTCTCTTACCATTAAAGTTTTCTTTCAGTGGACTGACTTGCTTTATCATTGAGGTTATACCAACAATCCCGCAACATACGTGGCCCGATGAAAAAATCACAGATCTAAAAGGCGATGCATATGTGCACTGTTAAACTCACATACAACTTGATTCAGGATGTTTGATATCTTGTGATGATACCCACAGTCATCAAAACCAATGTTCTATACTTGTCACACGATTGAATAACTGCGCAACTAGGGAGATTTCGTTAAAATGAAAGCTAATCAATACTCTCTTATACTTTTAAAGGTCTCAAGTACTCCATATATATGCATATCTTGCTGTCTGTGAAAATAAATATGTACAAATGAAAATAATAAATACTAATAAATCTAACATACTTTTATGAATGTAATTCTTGTTTTTGCTAGGTTCGTTGTAGACCTTGACCTTGGATACTTGCATCTAATATCATCACAACCATCTTGATGTTTCGATACATAGACACTATTTTCAACATGATATTCATTTGCACCTCGTTTGTACTACATGATAATCGACATGTTTGGATAATGCTATGTACGAACATAGACAAGCAAAACATGTCAACAGTAAATAAAAATCACTTAGTAAATCAACAGAACTTACTGCTACAGATATCAGTATAGCTGTGTCTTCCATTGATGGTTCACTTGACCTTAAATGTGATAGTCTGGCGACGAATATTGCTTCATCCTTTCACTCGTTGCCGATCTCCAGAGGTGTTACTGGTCACATGTTTTGACAGTATTTCCGTTCGAATTCAAAAATAAATATTCTTGTTGGATAAACTTTTATGAGTGGATCATGCACGTGAGACAAAGGAGGCAGAAAGTAGTGCATGTGAGACAGAAATGTACCTGGAAACAATACTTATGTGAGAGCTCGCGCAGTAAAAAAATGGTGTGAGTTGCAAAAAGTGTGTGGTAAGTCATAAAAGACCCAGTTTAAACAAAACATCTTTCAGTATATCACTGTGTAACCAAAAATTCTCACATGTTGAGGTAATAGGTTTTCACGAGAAAAATCTTATGTAAATTTGTTAATGTAATCAGTCATAAATTAGAGAGAGCTAATTTCCAGCTAAGAGATTTTGGTTGTTAGATTATTTTTGGAGATTTTGATGTCGAGGCTTTTTGTGCTAGCGTTTTTGGCCTCAGTTATAGTATTTATCGTGCTACAATGAGACTGCGAGATGAAACCTATACTGTTGCTATGAGACTTCTGTAAGGAGAAATGAGGTTAGTGTTTTGCATTTGTCAATAGAGTGGGTCAGACTGATATTAAATTAAGGCTCTTTGGGTAATCATTTACAAAGAAAGTAGTGGGCAAAGTTACACATCTTTCTGTTGGTGCGAACAGATAATAATGTCTTTACTATTTTGTGCTGCTAGTCGTGTTTGAGTGATCGAGGATCAGGGTTGGGAAAAAGTGACTCGTTCTAATATGGAGTTAAGGCTCCTTTCTTTTTCATTCTCACATGCTTTTTGGTAAAGTGCGTGGATATATGTTGTACATGTAATAAAGAGTCGTCGTCTCTGATAATGTGTTGCCACGTGCATTAAGAGTCATCGAAATAGTGGTGGTGTGTGGTGTCAAGGAAAGCGGATATCTCGATAAAGTGTGCCAGTCTAAAACTCTATCCCTGTCAAGCTGCACAAATCTCGGTTCTCACGCCTCCCTTAGATGCACCTTAGGTGAGAGTTCGCCTTTGTTCCACATGCGTGTGTCATAAGGGATGATACCAATACGGGACTTTGTTGGGCATGCCGCAGCACTTCAAATAACCGGGTCAGAAATAGAGTAGATAAGCGTGATAAATGTCTACTACAGCTATGCTAAAAGATTTCATCAATCAAATTGTGTCACTAGTTTTAAATCCCAATTTGAAATTATCCTATGCAATGTTGAGATGCACTGTCATGCTGCACATTTATTTTTCTGCTTTTACATCAATTGAAACCATTTTCATATGCACGCATTACTCACAAAATTTTAGAGCCTAAATACTTGCTTTAGTCGTATGGATCAAATATCGTCCATTTGAAATGAACATGTATGCATCATCTAACACTCTCTTTGTTTGCTGCATCTGCATCATCATGTTTGATTTTGTATGTATTCAATACTACAGTAAATGGTACGTTTGAATATTTCTCCAAAAAATAGAGTTATACATTTTCATCCACCGTGTTCTAGCTTTTGTAGAGATAATACCTCAGCTTTGATTACTAAATTAATCATGCTATGTTAGCATGTCAGGGAAAATCCAGAGAGACTAGCAATCTAATTGTTTTTAAACAAATTAATAGTTGTTTGCATTTTAGGGATATTATTATCTAATAATACTTACGAGTTTATTCCATTAATATTTTCTATGGATTTTTCATTTCAAATCACTAGATAAATTACATAAAAGATATTCAGATAAAATAGGTACCATTTACACGTAGATTTATCCAAACACAAGAGGTGAGAATTGCTACGGCAGATCCACAATGCTGAAAACACCCATCAGCCTTTTCCATAGAGAGAAATTATTAAATTCAAGAGAGATATCTGCATGAAATACAAAGGTCAAAAAGACCAAAATATAGGTCATGTCCACCTTAGCTCATGATTCACTCTATTAAAGTTAACAATCTTCTCTATAAAATCATCTCATCTGTGCACCTCAGCAATTCTCGACTTGCACCAGTTAGTTTCAACCTTCTTCTCCTTTAGGAAAGACTTGATTTTTATCCTGTAGATAAATTCAAAACATCTTTTCATATATTCCTTTGGGATGATTCGGACCATATATTATTCATCGGCATCACACATGCTTATTTTCTCCGGCTCTCAAATATGCTTCTTTTCCAAAGTCTACATTCTGCCTCTCTTTACTTGCCTGGGTAGATCTTCTCGAAACACGCTCGAACCTCTTCTTCATTGACCTTAGATAGACCGAGTTGCTTTCCCGCATAGGAGGAAGAAATTATATATTTATATAGTCTCTTGAGGAGGCCGAATGTGTGCCTCTACGCGCCTGGGCCATCTCGATTAGTAGAGCTGGCACGACTTCTTTTTGGAGCGCAAAAATTATGCATCTTGAAAAATTCAAATTTTCTCTTTTCAAAAGGGCTTGAAGAAAATTTCCTTAATATTTTTCTCTTTTGACAATAGCATAAAGAGAATGCCTTAATATTTTTCTATTTTGATATTAGCATGAAAGAACACATGCTTTACAAAGTACAACAATGACTAAAATAATAATTTTGAGAGGCTGACCCATAGCTACAAAATTCAACACTCCCTCTTATCTAGGGAGGTATTCATAATGACTATCTTGATGTTCTCACGTTGAAATTTTTATCTAAGGTTATAACAAATCCATGGAAAATTTTAGGGGCTAATATTCGCAAGTGGGCTAATTTTCCATGATTTTTCCAAAAAAAAGATTCACCAATTTCCATTTTTATTAAAAATAATTTGCCCAAATATTACAATATAAAATTATTTTACGTTAAAAATCGCCAACATTATATAAAGAGTATATATAAAATCATTATAAATTTCAGGAATTTTACAAATACATCAATAAACATTTTATAGTTTCGCATGGTAGGTACCTAGGTGAGGTCGCCAAATTTTTAAACTCCAAAATAATTTTCCATCCTTAAAATTTCCTTGAAACAAAATCCAAGTTCCCTAAAAAATTATATCACACGAGTACTCAATAGCATCAACAAATTACCATAATCCCAGGTCAAATGATTTTAACATACATGGTATGTAAACAACATCAACAAGTTACCATGATTTGGGTTAGTACCTTGGACCAGTGGTATATTCTCACAATAATTCGTGTCGATACTTTAGGCACATGGTACATCCTCACCATTATTTGTGTTATAGGTCAGTTTGGAAGGCATCATCTCCCATGTACTCGTCAACGCTTGGACATCATCCTCAATACCGAGCTGCTGAAATAGGGTCAATCATCCCCTACTTCACTGTTGCTACAGACAGAAACAAATCCCATGACAGATCATCATTCACGGAATTTCCATTGCAAGATTTCCAAGGTTTTAAGTATATGTTATAACACTTATGAGCTCACCAATGTCGCCTCTCAAGGGAATAGCCTTTGCATTGCATATGCAACTCCCTCCATTCACATGGGTGCTGCCTGCAATGCACTTACCGACATTCAGGTGATGCGCTCTGGCCGAAATGGGAGCAAAATTCTCATTTGTTTCGGAATATCCACGTGGCTAGTCCCTTCCTAAAAGAGTCCATAGGTGTCAAAATTCGAATCCAAGTGTCCATCTAACACCTGCGAGTTTGGGAACATGTCTTTCCTATTATTAGAAAGTCATTGATTGAGAAAACTACCATTAGTTTCCCTATAATTTGAGCACGAGAACCTAGTACTAGTGAAAGGGAAGAATTTTTGGGTAAAGAAACGTTGTTGGATTGTCAATTGAGAGAGTGATAGAAGTGATATCTGCTGCTTTGGTGATATGTTGATTGTGATGAGGTCTGGGATGATGCTAGAGCATGGTGACATCAAATCAATCATCAGGTTGTAACCCTCCCCCTTCTACTAATTAATAAATATCGTTGTTCATTTTCCCATATATGTATCTATATTTATGGTTCTATTTCTCATGCAATGGATTCTTAAATAATATATATGTTTCATGTTCAATCGATTTAAGCTGGTTAAGACAAATAGCCAGCATGTTATATTGAAATCTCTTTGTTGTTTATTGTTTATGCTTATAGGAACCAGTGCGCGTATCTAGATTGGATTGGAAGCTACAACAAAAGCGACAGAGAGTGTAGAATAGGAAGTAGGTCCTTTTATCTTTATCCAGTGTCATGTTACTCTTTACAAAACGCACTCGCAGAAAGTCTTTAATTTGTTGTTACAATGCGCAGCACTACATTTCAGAAATTTGTTTTACTGGTAGATCATAATTTTGCATAAAAAATTAACACACTCTGTTGAGTTTCCTTAAAATTCCCTGTGTGTGCCTCTTCTTATCCACCTAGTAGAATCTATTGTTAGTTATTAGAGTTTTGAATCCAAATATATTGCATTAGTGTGTGTTACTGCTGACTTTAATTTTGAAATCTCTGCCGTGGCTGCACCAGACCTTGCTGGTCAAGACACGGTGCCGCCTCGCAGGGCACTCTGCCTCCTGGACTGTGGCATTGAAATGCTGCCTGTCTCCCCTTAGAGACTGCATTGCACCCCTTAGCCAACCAAATTCCCTTTGAGTTGTCATTCCCATCATACTCAACCATTTATTTATTAAGATGGTTTTCTGTTCGTGATACCTCTTAGAGACTAGTGGATCTGCTCGATTCTTCCTCCGAAAAAGTAAGTTTGTTCGATGTATTTAAGTGTTTTTCTTTATCATCGACAAAAGAAAATTCAAAAGTATTATTTTTGCATTAGATCCATGTAAAGAAATGGTCATTATGAATTCTTTGTTTCATGTAGTAAAAATTGTAGTTCCATCTCTTTGTTTTTCCTAAAAGAGAAATTGTGAGCAGTAAATTAATCGTGTTTCTCTGAAAAGAAATTTATTTACTCTGCTGATTTGATTCATATAGTTTTCCTTTTTGCATTCAAATTAAGACCTGAATAAGAAAAACCTCTCATTTTAAGATAGTGAATTGTGTGTTTTTGCATAGGAACAAGCTTAGTGTAGCGCATACATTAGTTTGTACTCTTTGTTGTTTTCTCTCAAAAATGATTTCTCTTTCCCTTTAGTAGCTAAGATTTTCATCGAAAAAAGATAAAATTAAAAATTTTGCTTATCATTTTAGTTTTGCATTTTTAGGAATTTCTATCACATCATTGCAGTGAACCTTGAAAGGAAAATTAAGAAAAAAGATCAACTTAAAATTTGCATCAATTTACCAAAAACATTGGAACCATAATGATAACATTTATAAGGTCTAGGCTAGAGATGTGTTCCGGCATTGTTAAACAGACTTGAAAGCCCTGCCATTAAATTGTCTGAAATGATACATTCCGAGTGTGATATCTCACTCCACATACGTAAGAGTATATTGGAGCCTCGACCATGTACCTTTGGGTGTACGGTGCGGTGTTCTAGTACGATAAGTATAAAGGGGTGCTCTCGAGCGCGTGCGGTTTCACATTAGGCAACACTACTACATACTTGGGCCTCCACATGCCTTTCGAGTGGTGTTTGGGATGAAAAATTTAGGTTTCTATCCACCCATAGTGAACCGAGTCGGCCTCCTTGTAGAAGTGTGATACACCGAGCACAACATTTGGGGAGATTCTACCACGTTCAAAGTAATTCTTGGTTCGTCGGGAGGTATTTTGCGGCTTCACGGTGTCTTGGTAAACCTTTTGCCTAGAATTACCCTTTTATTTTTTTATTTGTTTTTGTTCATGAAATAAATAAATCATAAATGTGGATGATGAACATCCCTTTCCCCTTCATTCGCCTAGAATAGCACCGTTTTGGCTCACCATCCATCCTGTAAGGCTGCTTCACGGCTGGGTGAAGGCAACATTGTGCTACTCTTGAAAACTAGTATTATCGGTACACTCTTGGTGCGACATCATCCTCACATATACTAGAGTTGGCATAGGTTGTTTCTACAAATCCTTTAGTTCATCGAATACTATTTCCGAGGCGTAGTCACTCATATCTACCCATGGTCACTATCCATCGATCGGTGAGACCATACCTCCAGGACTCCGACGTTTGTTCAACTAGAATTTGATCCGATCCGCCCTTTTTGCATAGAACATCTAAATCCCGAAGTCGAACGAGGCGGAAGTTGTTCCTATATCGCCGCTCTGGCCACACCCATTCTAGCCATTGAGTCTCCCATATCACGTAGTCAGCTCCTCCTAAAATATACTTTGGGTCCGATGGCGAAATCCTTCCACCTGCTTAATCTCGATCGAAGAAATACCACAGCAGAAACACCTTTAACTTAACTCATTTGTGGTGGAGCTTTTACCTATACTGAGTCTTTTCCTCAATCACTCGCCTCTATTTTTGTTGATCTTGTGTCTATTAGAGTTCATAGATCCAGTAGGGATACATTTGATCGAAAAACCATGCCACGAGAGCCAACACCTTGGTGGACCATCTGCTCCAAATTGCGATAGCACCTCGACCTCTCACTATCGCGTCGATGTTCACGACCTACCGCAGTCTCATTTCAGTATGCGTGGTTACTTCTATCCCACTTCAAGTTACCAATATTTATCCGGAACCTTCTTCTGGTGACATCCTCAAACCCGCTGGAATTCCACGAATGTCATTGTCTTGTAATTTTATCTAGTGGTAGGCTCAGTGATGCTAATGACTTGATCTCATCTCTCATCATTAGGGAAACATCGTGCGGCCCATCCAAAGTACATTCCATCCAATAAGTATTTCAACTCAACTCCCTACATTTGGAGAACACATTTTCCCTCTAATTATACTCCTCATATCGAAACCTATGGTCACCCACTTCAAAAATACTACTGTCGTTGCTCCGGTCATCCTAATTTCGGAATGAATGTTTTTCAATGACAACCCACTTCTACTTATCCAACCACATGAAATGGTTGTACACTCATATCAACTCCAGGTTCCAACCTCGTTGCACCCCACATCAACTCCAATTGTTAATACATCTTTACCCCTATTACAAACTCAGATTGCTTTGTATCCTCATCCATCTCAGTGAGCGCCTGTCCACCCAACACAAGCATTTGGCAGTCTCTTCTCCAAAACTCCTTCGGCTAGTTTAGAAGACCACTTTGTTAATACTGATTTGAAACCTCGGGTTGA
This sequence comes from Pinus albicaulis, assembly GCA_034641835.2. NCBI lineage: Eukaryota > Viridiplantae > Streptophyta > Pinopsida > Pinales > Pinaceae > Pinus > Pinus albicaulis. The sequence continues at coordinate 164,814,310 of CM076572.1, read as the reverse complement.
AAAGGCAAATCAAGGCAACATCTCACCAGATGTCAAATCGTGGCTAGCCCTGCAAGGTCGGGAGAGGGCTCTCTGCATGAGACATGGATATAAAAGTACAATTAATAGCTAGCGATATTGGGCTAGGTGTAATAAATGGGAAAAAATGTTGTGAATGAATGAATTTTCGGATGTGTGTGGGACAAATGGGAACAGGCTTTGAATTTCAGAATTAAATTCATGGATACAGGGTATTTCATGACCAATGTAAGCAAGAAATTTTATGCGAATTAAGTTTAAATGATGATGGAATGGAAAGACTAGCGAGGGGCTGAAAAGCATGTGGAGAGTGGATCCTTTTCAAACGAGAAGAAAAGCTGAGAGTATTGAATGATTTCCCAAGGCGTAGCATAAAAAATAGATTCTACCTTTCTATCTTGAAAGCATTCAAACAAATGAGATTATTATGAATGGATGGTACACATAACAATTTACACTTGTGAACACAAAGGAGAGAACAAATGCTAGCACTTTCATACCACATGGATCCTCAGCAGACGGAGCTGCATCTCTTTACACTCCCTATCCAAAAGCTATTACAATGGAGTGCGCGAGCTTTCTCCTTGACTTTTCCACACACACTCCCTACTTCTAATTTACATGACTGATTTACAATTACATTAAATAGACCGAAATGTGGGAACATAGATCCTGCTGCTAAAAAGGGGCCGTTTTTTATAGTCGAAGAAACGAAAATCCAAAGAGAGAAAAAGAGAGCTGACCTACCTAAAGAAGGAAATAACATCCACATTTGACCACTTTGGTAGATTCACAGAGTTATGCTATTTGAGTTTGTAAAAATAGGCAATTCTAGGAGCAAATCCCTATTTTTTCCGTTTTAGAAATCTCTCTATTTTATATCGCGCTCTCGGCCTTTGAGACTGTCCACTTTTGCTTTCCATTATTCCTTTAGAGAAAATTTAATTTTAATAAAATTCTTTTGAAATAAAATAAAACGAAATTATGCCTTTAGTGAAGGGAGAGAAACCAATTTCGAAATGAGAAAGGAGGGAAGGGAGGAGGGTGAGTCCACATTCAACAATCCAAAAAACTGGAAGTCTGATAGGAGTGAGAGGATGTAATATAATCAAACATTTGAAAAACGCATGTTGCGATGGTGTCATCACGCCTGGATCGAGGTTGGAGAGGAGGTGTTACTGAAGTTTACAAAAACTTCCTAGTCAAGCATTGGGATTAGTATAGCAAGGATAAGCTGTAGGGTGAGTGGGGAGATCCCTTTCAGAATAAACGAAAAATGATTTTTCACTTTGCTGCAGGGAAGAGTGATTTTTATTGAAAGTGAAGCAGGGCTTAAGGTGGGACGGGTATGTAACCAGCAATCGGATCAGGATATTGGGTGCAAGGACCTGCATGACAGTATTCACCAGATGCGATTGCGAGAAGCGACGGAGAAAGAAACCTTTGTATAAACCAAATAAAAAAAATCTGATTTTAAACAAAGGGAAAAAGTGCCCTTTGTACATGAATGGGTGGAGGTTTATGTGGTGGGTCCAAAGGTCAAATCGGCATCGGAGAGAGTGAGACAAAATATATGGCGCAAAGGGATTTCACATCAATTGCGCTAGCGGCGTGATCTGACTGTAGGCCATCGCTCACGAATGGTGACGGATCGACGGCTGGAAAATAATCGAGCAGGGAAAATCGAGGACTCTTTGAAAGCGCGATCAAGTATGGGCCGTACTGGATCGGAATGGAGCGCGATCGGCGGCTAGGATAACCTCCGGGCAAATGGTCCACCTAGGAGTTTTGCCATCGGGAGATATGTACTGGATGAGCTCTCAATCGCATCGGAGTTTTTGTGAACACGAGGGCTGACCTGGAGCACACATATCAAATGTTGCGATGGTGATGGAAAAGGGAAGGGAATTGGATCGTGAGGGTTTTCATAATATATAATTTTAAACTTTGTGCAAAGTGCCAGTATGGTCATGCGGAAGTGGTCTTGATTATTTCAGAACGCAAAACTCGAGGGAGCATTTGGCTAAATGTGCCTCATAGCAAAGTGAGCATGAGGAAATGGTTTAATTGAACATGATATGTATTGTACATGTTTAATAATGTGAGTTTTCTCATCGGATGAGGAGTTTCATAAAAGAAAACATTAAAGCTTTGAATAACATAGAATTTTCAGGGAAAGGTGGGAAAAAGAGAGGGAAGCGATTAGGGTATAGAGGACTTTTTGTTCACTTAGGCATAAATTTCATTCCGAGGAAACGCTTTGAGTGTAATGATCTTGCTGGAAATCTCTCTCTGGGCCTCTTACGTCACCAGACATACTTAGAACATGATTTGATACTAAAAATGTTGTGGAAAAATTCTTCGAAAGGAAAAGGGTTGTGACTTTGTGGAGATATGCGAGCCTAAATGTGACTTATTACATATGATTTGATCATAAAATTACATAACATGATAGTTATACTATTAAAGATAGATGTTTTAACCTCAAACATGGTTTTGAGGATTATTGCTATCAACTGCGGATACGTACCTTTCCATCTTCCCGGTCTTTGTGAGCTTTGAGTTTATTGACTTCCTCACTTAACGCTTGTTGATATTGTTGAAGGGCATCTGACTTGCATTAATTTGACTATGATGAAATCCTAGAACCTTTACGGAGACCCATCCTACTGACCTACTGACGCGTCACAAAGAGTGATATTAACTCATGACGTAGAACGACCATAGAGAGTGATAATCATCAAGTTTCGCATGAGGAAAGGCGCCCGATGAAAAATCACTACCATCAATGAATCCCTTGACCTAGCCGAATGGGCGAAAATTTATGGTATGGGACTCCCTAATATGCAAATGCAAATAGAGTAGTTTTGATCATCGGCTGCTAGCATGACTAGATCGACCACTAACGATTGGCTCCAATGGAGATGGTGAGTTCCGCGGAGGTGCCAAGAACATCAGTAGGGCCAAGTAGCCTTATCCATTGCGCATGGAGTCAAAAATGCCGAGCTCGACACAGTGCAAGCGACTCTCAACTCAAGACTAAGGCTCAGCATCAAATAAACCCAACCATACACAGTGACATTCGAGTATATGGCCTTCACCTTGGGCCCGCAAAACTTCAATGGCCGTGTTACTTGAACTCCAGCCAAAGAAAACATGGATGTATACAATGAGTGGAGACATATTTTTTGACCCAGCCATCATCACATCGTAGTGCTTCCAAAATCCTACCCATTCACTACTCACTCACAGGGAAATCCTAGCCATCCATTTATGAAAGAAAGAGAGGAATTCTATCCGTATGCTTTGAAATCCCGTATGGTCCTTTCACATAGGTTGTAAATCCACCATGCTTACACGCCTTTGTCCTCATTCCTTGCATCCCATCTCAACACTACATCATCCAAGCTGCACACTACCTTTCATGAGTTTTTTCAGATGCATAGATCTTCTATATCTTCTCACAGCCGAATACTCGTTACGTGCCCACTTCCTCTCTTGTTTTCGCAGGTGGACCATTCGGTTGATCCTTCACGAATAGTCATCATCGTCAATGCTCCAGCTTATTGCTAATAAATCCTGAACTTGGGCTCGTAAGTGATGTAGTAGCCATACAACATCGGTACCACAGACGTCCAAAGGCGACAGGCACTCGTATGGATTTCTTACCGCTAACTGCTTTGTCTACCCACAATGCGTTGATGAGCTTTCGATCCCTATTTCTTTTGTTTTCCTCCAACATTTTTCTTGATTATATTTACTCGCAGAGAGGTGGTCGCAGGATTCTGCTGTGCCAGTTGCCTCGTGGGTGGATTAGTGTTGCTGGGATGGCTCTGTGAAAAGCATTGTAGGCTTAGTCACAATCAACGTCCATTTTTAGACTTAAGGCCATATGTTATTTGTTATGAATTTTGTGAGCGGCCAAAACGAGATGAAAATATCTCGATTCTAGGAATTGAATAATTACCGTATTAGTCACCTACCTTGATGTGGACGGCCTCAATCCATTTAGTGAAGTAATTTGGACTTTGAAGGTCAAGATCCATCGATGCTATGTCGATGATGCGGGATGGTTTCTTCCCAAGTAAATCAAATCCCCACGTGCTGAAAAGAGCATTTGCTGAAACGCATGGTTTCTCAAAGGAAGAGGAAGCAATTTCTTCTTCCCTTGCAAAGAATTTGACATTCATGACAATCTCATTATCATTTTTATGTAAATATGAAAATAAAGTGGGCCAATAAATATCCTGCTCTGCACACTTTGTTAGAGTTTGTAGTGCCTCCATGACCAGAATGTACTAATCACCTTTGTGAAAGTCATGCAGTTACCTTACGAGCCTCCTCTCAGCAAATCAATTGAAGCGCAGAATACCTCCCTGGATCTTTCCAACAAAGAGCACCACCGCTCAAAATGTAGTATTGCATGCGATATATGTTTGGTGATCTACCTTTTGACTGGAAGGCATCCCTGGAGGTGGTGAAAGATGCTTGAAGAGACATAAACAATATCTGTTAATACCATGGGGATTGAGCAAAAATATCTAAAATTGGAACAAGAAAACCTTCTTCTGCTTTCTCCGACATTGCCGCTATGGAGGTTTATATCCATTGGCGCGCATTTGATTGGGCCACTAGTTTTTCTAGGCCTTTTCCTTTCAGTCAAATTTGGTGGGTTTGATCTCCAAATGGACATCCATCGTCATAGTTGCTACTCTCATTTGGCCTCTTTGACCTTTGATCAGTTTTGCATCCAGCACATCCTTCTGTCGCGGCATTGGGAGCCACATGCTGTAGTATGTGGAATCAGAATATTGAACCCTAAAATCATTTCAATGCCTTTATACAGAGCTGTCAATTCTTGTTTTTCTGTTTGTTGTTATACCTCGAAGCGCATCTCGAATAGCCCTACTTGAAAAAAGGCAATTGGATTTTTCAATGTTGGTCTCTCTTTTGGATCGCAAACAACATGAACCATAATTTGCTCTAATGCAAAGTGAAAATATGAGGTAGAATCTTGAGCATAGTCGAGGACTGACCAAGGCCGTGCATTGGACAAAGCAAACTTTACTGCAGTTAAATGACTTGATAGCTTCCTCACTCCATTTTGACGAGATGCTATCCTTCTTTAACATGTTGGTCACTTTTCCTCATATATGTTTAGCTAGATTGGGTATAAATATGTGCGTAGAAGTTCATCCTTACCATTGAATGCTTGAATCTGCTTTTTTGTTGCAGAAATGTCTATGTGTTGAATTGCCTCTACTCTAGATGGATTGAGTGCGTATGCATACCACCTTTAGAGAGTGATATGTACCCCAAACTTGGCTTCATCCATGTGCAAAGAGCTCTTCTTTGGATTAAAGAGAAAGCACAAAACTTTCTACATGATCAGCCAGCACAACCCTCGAATGGTGCAAATTCTGCATCAGCGAACCAGAGGCTGTCGGATCATCCAAATAAACAACAAGACGAGTATTTTTCATTGGCAAAAACAATGTCCATTCCTCATTGGAAAGTAGCTCCAGCATTCTTGAGTCCAAATGGCATTTTGGCATCTCTGGATGTTCCCACAAGGGTGTTGTGCGGCGGTTTTTGTCTCTTTGGTCTTTCTCATGCACCAAGATATGTTTACAGCCCTGGAGTAGCCAGAATCAAGTAGTGACTTCCTCAGATGCTCCAACTTCTCTTTCCGGACATATGGTCCATCTTCGGAAGTGGATGATTATCCTTTAAGGATGATTTATTTGGATTTTGAAAACCTATGCACAATATTATCTCTCCCGTTCTTCTTAGCAAATGCATCGGGACCAAATTTGAAATCCATTCGGAAAATCTAGTGGGACTATAATACCAGCACAGTATAGGGACACCTCAATCTCAGTGAAGGGTGGCGACGCTTCGGATTGGATTCTTCTCTAAAGCTTCTCTCTAAACGACTCTTTGATCGCGGCTTGATGGGAATATTATGTAACTGGATTATGTGCTTTCTCATACACCTTCCAAATATGAATAGTCCCCTGCAGAGAAATCATGAAAATCAGGAAAGCTAAATTTAACATACTTTTCCTGTACCTCGTGGATATTGCCTTTCGACACCTTCACAACTTGGGCTTTGTGGTGTTCCAAGATTCAGCATCTTGATCTCCTTTCTTAGTAGCATCCAAGCATATCTTTGCAACATCGTCCGTTAGACATCCTGTACAAAGGTATGAGACCTCAGGAACTCGCATATGCCTTCTAGCTACAGTATTCTCATCTGATTTTCTTCCATTTCTTGTTCATCAACCTCCTCGTCACCTTCTATTGTGGTATCTTTCGAATTTTCCATCACCCGACAGAATTGATCTCCTACGTCATCCCGCAAACACTTTCCCAACCACCAACTTAAATTGTACCAGAACACAGGGCCTTTGTTTTGACATAATCTCATAAACTTTTTTGCTAGAGTTCATCTGGAATCTTTCCAAATTGCTTTACGATAGTGGCAAAGAGAATTAGCATTAATGTCGTCTGCATCTTGGTGCTAACGTCATCAAAGGTAATTTTGAACGGGTTCAAGATATCCAGGACTAAATTTACGTATGCCCTCACGTTTAGCTTGATATTTCTCCTTTAACCTATATATTTGAGTTCATCAAAGCTCAGATCAGGCAGGCAATCCTCTTTCACATTCCAACTTTCTCTGAAATTTTCGGACACTTGCAATCAAAGCTTCATATCTTCCGCCTTTCATTGTTAGAGGCAGGTCAAAGCCAGCACCCATAAACCACATACTCTAACATTCTCTAGGAACCTTTTCGGCGTTGGAAAAGCAGGGCTCAAATCCATATTCCAATACTGCTACCATCCTTACCAACGGCTCCATCCCAAATTCATGCTGGCAGAGGCTCCTTTCTTCTTCTTCTTGTAGATCTTGAAAATTTGCTTCTTTTCTCCACTTTATCTTGACTATTTCATGCATCTTCCGACTGTTCATCTATCTTTTCTTGTCATGGCAAACGGGAGAGCCCATGTGCTTGATGATATATCTTTTTCCTATTTTGAGGACTTCCTCAAAATTCTATTTCGAGACATGTCATCTACTTGTACTGAGTCGAACATTCACATCATTCAAACCACCATCTAAATATAAGACACAGACTCTAAATACGCTGTGGCCTGCATTAATAAGATGATTGACTTTGCAGATTTGTTGCTAGTGATCATATATTTCATTTTCTTCTCTTCCCTATATATTTTTCCTCAACCGACCTGAAACACGGAATGGTGGCATAAGAGAAGTCAAGTTGCATGGTTCCTTTAAGTTTTGCACCCCAAGACTCTGATATAGTTACATTTCCAAGAAGCGTGATTAGGACATGGAAAACAACTACATCCACTTCAAAAAATTGTGTACTGGATTTGATCCACAGACGCTGCCAAGTCTTTGATAAGACCAATACAATGGACCCTACCGAGTCAAAAGAATAAAATCATGCGTTTATGGAGTAATCATCAGTCAACTCCCTCCATAATGGCTTTCGGGCATCTGGTCATCGTGAGGCTCCTGAAAGTCCCAGCATAGCATGTGCAGAGATGAACTCATGTAATCTGAGACTCCGTAAAAGGGAGGGACTTTACTTTCTGTATGATTGAGTCTTGGCATTTGGACTAAAAATGGGGTGGTCGTAGTAGTCATCATTCAACATTTACCATATGAAACAGAGTTCTATTTGTAGAATTCTGAACACTGATTTTCCAAATTATTCTGCTGTGTAACTCATTTAGGGCATGGACATGACAGGTACATTCTCTAATTAAAAGAAGGATCTTTTTCTCATGAGTAGGAGATGTTGCTCTACTTGTAGCTCTTTTTATTACTCCTGCTTGGTTTCTTTTTCAATTAGATGATAATATTTGAAGACATTTTCTGAGGAAGAATTAGGCATTTCTTGCTCTTTCCAGATGTTCTTGGCTGAGCTCTTTTCTCCTTTGGATGACTAGGTTGACATCTTCTCAAATAATCACTCCTTTTGTTGGGCAAATAAGCGTTTATGTACCTCTGCGTATAGTTCTTCTCTATCACATCATTGTTAAAATGAAATTTTAAGTCTTTGGGCTCTTGATGAATATCTTCTTTGTCTTCTGCGGATAACAATTTTATATGGTGCCGAAAAATGGTGAAACTATTGGATCATCAATATCATCCATCTCTATTCTTGAACATGGTCTAACATAATGAGTTGATTTGTTGTCTCATCAGTGGCGCTTGTCACCATGCTCTTTTGTTCCCTTTGTTTAATTCTAAAGTGTATTTGCACATCTCCAGTTCAGGATTTGTGTATTTGAAGTTAAGATTATAAGATGGTTAATTGATGTTCCCATTATTTTCATATCAGGATCAAATATCCCATCTTGTTGTTTGAAGAGGCAGTTCTTCTTTCCGCGTGACTCTCTTTGAAAGCTACAGTCAGGGCTCTTTCAGCTCATGAGTCAGTTTCCTGACCATGCATCATCTCTTTCTGCATGTCTTCCAGCGCATGGACAGATCCCTCTCTCTGGATTTGGTGTTACATGTGACATGAGAACCATCACGGGAAATTTGAGTAAAACTATCCACAGAGCTGGGTTAGCAGAATGTGTTATCTTGTAAACATTGGATCTTAAACAAATAAATCTTCTTCAATTTCCTTGACTATTTTAACTCTTTGTCTTGCTAGTTCTGCAGTGGTGGGTTTTTGTCCCCACTCACAAGTCTCGTATGGTAAACTCATAGAAATGCAGAATGAACATAACAGTAAAACTGAACCACTTTCTAACTGTACCTCCAAGCTTTTGGACAGCTGTTTTTCTAGTTACATTATATCTATGTGGAAGGTCAAAAAATCATTCATCTTATCACTTGTGTTGTGGTTGTAAAATCCTTTAGGTGGCATCAAATAGAATTTCCTTTGATAATCGCGACATATCGTCAAACAAGATGACAGGTTGTGCGGAATCCATGAAACTCGGATGGTTGCAGTAAGTATTTTGTGTTGATTCAAGGGGAGGTGTGATGGAGTGTAAAATTGGTGATGAATCTTGCAGTGGATGGGAAGAAATGATGTTTCTTGGTGACTCGGAAGAATGCCAGGATGTCAGTCATGATGATAAATTATTGGAGAATTAAGATATAAATAATCAAATTGAGGTGCTGCTGACTTCAATATCTACAAGTTGGATCTAAATGTGTATAGATGGTTGACGTGTTCTAAAAAGTAAAATAAAATGTCATCAAAAAGTCTTTCTGCAAAGACCACTCAACAGATTGATCATGATTTGAAGATCAGGATCTGGAACTTAGTGATCATAGTGTGAAGATTAAGGACCAATATTAGGATTCAAACAGAAGATAAGATCTGAATTCTTATAATATCTTCTTGATAGCGTGGTGAATTTCTTGTACAAAATTTTATTTCCAATTTCAACGACTTGATCATCTTTAGATGAAAGAAGTTCTAGGGGAAAATGTGTCAGGTGATATCTTCATATATGACTGAGTGTATTCTGGCTGAATACAGTGTATCAGATACCTCTTCCTTCAAGTATGTTCACTGATATCATTTGCATCGTACTAGGACCTCTGGACTCAAGTGTTATGTTTAATGTATGAAGGCGATTTAAATGCTATATCGGTCAACAAGTATCAAATATTGTAACAATGGCCCTATTCTTGCAGCTTTCAATAACAGACTTGTGACGACCATTTATTACTTCAATTTCATTCAGCGATTTACATCATATAACATGATTAATAAACATTAATGTCGAAACATGGGATCTTACCACCAGATTTATTGGTACATTATACGCGATAATTGAATCAATTGATTGATCTTATCAATTTCAGTTTTCAAGGCGAAAGTTTAACACACGAAGAAGATTCAAATATAGGGTAGTAAGTACAGAATGATATTTCCAATATTGGATGTTTTTATGGCGTGATTTCTAAGTTAAAAATTGCGTAATAAATGATTTTAGTTTTCAAACATATAGTAAAAAATGTGCTAACTTGGTTTTCTCACTTGTGGTTGCTTAAATCCATGTACATTCAAGTAAGCAGATTACACTAATATTACTCCCATAAAATATTAATTAAACTTTTGTCATCATGAATATTTGTAAGGATGTGTGTTCTCTTTATCATAGGTTTAGCTTATCCAGATGAAGTTTTCAATGCCCATGTCATTTACAGGAGAGCAATGTGTTTTCTTTGAAAAGACATAATCAGCACAGTCAAGATTCAAATCAGAATTCATATTTAGTTGATGGGTCGTGTGCAGGTGATCTTTCTCAATGTTATCACGATCAGTTTCTGGGCTGAAAAGAGACATCAGGTGGTTTATCTAAACCATAATTGCCATATTCTTCTCTGAGATGGAGAGGCTATATAGAAGATATCTTAAGCAGTAATTATGGGCAGTCTTCAGCACAGATGTGACAATGGAAAAATCATCTTTGATGAATGAATGATTTTTTAGGATGTGTGGGACAAATAGGTTAGTTGAATGGGAATTAATCATGGATACGGGACACTTACATGCAAGGTAAGAAAGAAATTTTAGCAATTAAAGTTGCATGATGATGGAATGGAAAGACCGTGAAGAGTCAGCTTACGGGAGATGGATCCTTTTCCAGATAGAGAAGAAAACATAGAGTATTGAATGATTTCCCAAGGTAGGTTATAAAACTGGATTCTACCTTTCTATCTTGAAAGCATCTAAAACATACGATTTTTATGAAATGGAGATGGTACACAGAAGGAATTTAGAGCATGAACACAAAGCGAGAGAGATACAAATGCGATTCCATACGACATGGATCCCACAAACTGGAAGCGTGATCTCTTTATTAATACTGCCCAAAATGTTCCAATGGAGCGCGAGAGATTTCTCCTTGTTTTCTGTTACATCACTATTCGTACTACTTTACGATTCTGACTGATTTATAATTACATTAAATAAGTAGCAAATGTGAAGGAACATAGATCCATGAAAGAGGAGCTATTTTTTACGTACGATAGCTGCAAATCCAAAGATAGAAAAGATAGTCGAAAAATTTGCCTAAAGAAGGAACAACATTACATCTGACCACTTTGGCGGTCACATTTATGTCGTGGAATGAAAAATAGGCACTGGAGAGCAAATCCATATTTTTCTCAGCACGCAGAGAATCTCTATTTTATATCGGCTTCTCAGCGCTTTTGACTTATCTCTTTGCTTTTCCATTATTCCTTTTAGGAAAACTGACTTTTTAGAATAAAATGTACTTTTGAAATAAAAATAAAAATCGACCATGCCTTTAGTGAAGGAGAAACCAATTTTCGAGGAGAAAGAGGGAAGGGAGGAGAGTAGGTCACGATGCATAATTAGAAATCGGACCATTGATGGGTTAGAGGGGATATAATATAATAAAACATTTGAAAAATTCGTGTTGCAGATGAGTGTCGCCATGGCCCGATCGGATGGGAGGAAAGCGGGAGGTGTTACTATAAGGATTGCAAAACCTCCGATGCGGTGTGGATTAGTGTGAATAAGAATAAGCTCAAAGGGTAATGGGAGATCCCTTTGTAGAATAGATTGATTATTCAGCTTTATATAAAAAGGGAAGAATGATTTTATATGAAAGCAGAGGAAGGCGTAAGGTGTCTGTATGAATGTCAACTCGAATCCTGAGATCGAGGTACAGGCGCATTACGTGATAAAACTAAATGATAAGCGGTGTGAGGCGTATAGGAAAACCTGTGTATATAAATGAAATAATACAAAATTTGAGGATTTTAACAAAGGCATGTGCCCTGTACTTGCCAGGAATGGGTGGAGGTTTATGGTAGCGCTAAAGGTCAGATCGGCATCGGGGAGAGTAGAGACAAAATATATGGCGCAAAGGGATTTACAGATCATGAGTGGTAGCCGAGTGACTGTGGGTCGTCCCAATGCCAAATGGAGGTAGACGCACGCCTCCAGGGAATAATTAGGTGGAGGAAAATCGGAGGAACCATTGTGTGAAACGTCGAGCCACTGGCATGGGCCGTTTGATCGAATGTAAGGCAGATCGACGGCGAGGATAACATTCGTGCTGTCAATTTCGGAGGGTTTGCCATGCGTAGACAGGCACGATCGGAGCTCCACGAAATCATTGGAGTTTTTGTGTGAACACAGGGTCAATCGGAGCGCACATATCAAATGTTGCGATGGCAGATGGATAGGGAAGGGTAACTTGGATCGGCGCTTTTTACATTATATGGACGTTTAAACTTTGTGCAGAAAGTTTAAAGGTAGTACATGCGGGGAAGTGGTTTTGTGTTTCGATTGCAACGAGAGAGAGGTATTTATAATATGAAACTTTAAAACCTTTATTATGGTGTTTCAGTGAAATGAGGGGAAGTGAAGTTTAATCGCATCAGTTTATGTATTAAAGGATTTAATAATGAGATTTTCCATCGGATGAAAAAGGGATTTTATAAAAGAAAACATTAAACTTAAAGCCCATACATTTTTATGGAAAGGTGGGAAAAATGGGAAGGGTTAGGGTAGCAGGGGACTTTTGTTCACTTAGGCATAAACTTTCAATCTGTAGTACGGTTTGAGAGTGTAATATACCGTTGGAAATCTCTTTCCGAGCTCTTACTGTGAACATACTTAGAACATGAGTTGATGCGAAAATGGTGTGGAAAATCTTCTCCGTAAAGGCGTGATGACTTTTGTGGAGATAGAACAACTTTTTGAAATGTGACTCTATTACATAGGATGACATAAAATTGCATAAAGCATGATAGTTAAAAAGAGAAAGTATCATGTTTTCCACCTCAAAGTATGGTTTTGAGTGTTAGAAAAACTACATTCTAACCTGATAAAACATTTCTTAAATCTTCCGAGAGTCTTTGCGACTTTGAGTTTATTTCAGCTTTCCTCATAACCTTGTTGATATTTATTAACATTTTGACTCATTTAATTTAGTACCATGACGAGATCCTCAGAACCTAATGAGACCCATCCTATGACCTCATCGACATGATCTCACAGGAGATGAGATTAAATCATGACTGTTAGACCATAGAGAGGGAGAATAAGCAAGTTTTCACATGAGGAAAAACGCTAGATGAAAAATCAGCCACCATCAATGAATCCATGACCTGTTTTGGAATGGTGAAACTTTATGGTATGGGACTCTTTCAATATGAAAATATAAAAAGAAACGTGCTTTTGATCACTGATGGCGTTATTAGAGTCGACAATAACACCACCTACATCCGGAATCTGTTTATTCACAAGCTAGATTACCATATTATGTAGGTATGTCGCAGTCGAACATGGCTATACTTATCCTCAACCAGATTCAAGTTATCATAATTTGGGTTATAACATTGGTGGATAGACCCCTTGGAAGCCTTCGATCGCAAAATTCCCGAACCTTTCTATTTCATAACAAAGTAGCATACTTTCAGCTAATGGTCGTGAGAATCCTCAGGCATTTTCTTTATCAAAACAACTCTCTCCGGGTTTACCAACAACAAATTTCCTTGTGCTAGTGCTGGAAAAGTCTGCTTCTGTCTAAACCTTCATCATACCCTGGCTATGCCTCGTTCGAAACCTTCAACTCGAGCAGGTTTCCCTTTGTTTGCAACTTTAGAGTTACTCGACGTAGCGACTCACCATATGATTCTAATCAACTTATGCTCCTTGATGGCCGCGATACACCTCGTAAATTATCTCTAGGATATTCCTAAGTTTAATGGAAACCACAGGGAAGACCAAATCGACTACATGCTATGAACTGTCATTTATGGTAAAGTACACATAACTTCCTAAATTACTGACTACGTTTCGACTACGCCTTTTCCAACGTAGACTCACTTGATCGGCTGATAAAACGTACATTAAGTTATGAGAGATTCTTTTGATAATTTCGCCTTTCCCTAGCTATTGTCTTTTTTTGAACCACTTCAATTACCATACGATATGGCCCGGAACGTAACTCTTGAATAATTTTAAATATACTAGAAGGCACTGCTATCTTCGGTCATATTCATGAGGTGGCGTCGTCATGTACGTAGAATGGTTAAGACATCTTTGTTCTGGATCAACTCCTTGCCTAGTGGTTATTCAGTCCCTGTTACGATATATATAACTTAGGATGATGGCATATAGGGTGGTGTCGCCACTAAAAGAGCGAGATTATTTCTCATGCGATATTTAGAATTGGTATCGACCACGGCATGCTCTAAGAGTAACTCCTAACATGCCACTGCATCTAATTTTTTGTTCTTACTCCATACCGTATGTCTCATGTTGAGATATTATGATCTGTCTTTCGCATGCATCACATCCACTCTGAATACATATGATTTCAAAGCGCCTTTCTTCCGAAATCAAATGCTGTGTCAGCTAGTGCAGGCAAAAAGTGACAAAGCAACCCGGAAGTAAGAAAAAGGGAAATCAAAGAAAAATAGACTTCTACCCCACAGGAAAGATCATCTAATCAATCGGCGGAAATCGAAAACCTCGTTACCCTTGCATAATACATGCAATTAGGAACAGTGAGAATTTCCTCAACTGCATTGAAGTCTCAAAAATGGTATGACACCTCACATGTGCGACTTTGTGTTCATTAAATCTACTTCAGAATCTAGGACACTTTCAAATTTGGATTGCATACGTGATCCTGACTTCTAGTTCACGTACCACGTTATACTGTGCAATCACTGAGCCATCGGTCGATATTTTATGTGTCTAACGCATAATAAATATTATGTTAATCGAGGCTACTAATCAACTCTACCATCTCGACCATGAATTCGTCCACGCTAAATCAATACATACCGACCTTTCTATTCTAAGATTGGAAAGTCAAGTCGGTGAAGGGAGTCGCTCATAAATTGACATTTAAATCAAGCCGTAGTTGCTCAAAATTATAATATAGTTGAATATTTGGTCTTCAAACTCCTTCAACTCATGTCGGCGCTTAGGTGACTAGCAAAACTTTTCCCTCCTAGAAATAAAGGCTTCGTTGGTCGGCAATTGGTTGGAATTTATCGATCGACTCATCTCATAGTCTTTAGTCATACGGGATATGTGCCAATATTACTTGCAGACATGGCATTCTCCATCTAAGTAAATGTTCTCAATCACCTTGTTCATCGTACTATTATTGATGAGACAATCTGCATGCATTATGGCCATCTCAGCTGTTTCAAATCACTTGGCATATTGCTGCTTATCTCAAATCGCCAATGAGCGGTTAGAAAGCTTTGACGTGAAAGCAAATATAAGCCTTGTGGGCATTAGTCAATGAACATGCTGCTTGGAGGAAAAATTACTGACGCCTGAAGTTGAGGTCGTTGATGGACTCCACGACTAAAATATTTTACTCGGAAGGCCATGGGTGTATTCTATGAATAAGATCACTCTCACGTATTTTCAGAATGATCTCCTTTCCAGCTACAGAGTGTCATCCACAGTCCTTGACACATCCATGTGCTTCTGCCTCTAGTTCCAGATGGCTGGAAGTGTTTTGTTATTTCACACACACAACCACTTTGCAACATTGGTGTAGGTCACTTAAATATTTCCACTCTCATGGGAACACTCAGGTATTAGTGTCGCTCGACGTCGGCAGAGTCGTAAGCATAGAGACTTGCTACACGATCTCTTCCCTCCCATCTGCTTTAAGCGTGAGTATGGGTGCATTACGAAGTTGTTAGCGATTGGACGAGTTTCTAATGCTAACCCACTGAGCTCGGCATAGAAATTAATCTCACTCTGAAGGCAGGTGTGGAAATCTTTAAATCATTCTTTGCCGCTCGTTTGATTGACTATTTCACTAGATTTTGGTCTCCATACGATCCTTTTTCCTCAACCTTTGTTGACATATGAGAATATTCGAAACCATAGATGTCGGAAGAGGAACCATTGGAGAGAATCATATCCTCAGCTCCCATATTCCATATTATGAAGAAAGATAAACTTAGTGAGCTATATCACCCCATGGATCAATACATTACTTTTTCGAATTCTCCCTATTAATGCAATCGATTTCGAAGCGAAATTTATCAAAATATTTGAAGAAACCATTTGCTATTGATATTTCAACCAAATTTGTCATGCTGTAGGCCCATATCTATGTCAACATGTATTGTTCTCCATCGTAACTCGAAAACATATCACTCTCTTCTTTGTATGTTCACGATGTACTTAAGCTTGGTCTTATGAAAAGTACGAGCATAGATACTAGTATATGTTATCACTAAAATTGGACCCTGATATAGTGTGATCGTGACTACCCGAGCAGTAACTATTTCAAACCAACCTTTTAGGCGAGGCTTTAGCCTCCTCGGCAGAGAGGGCCTCTCTCAAAGGGTTTGATGATATGGCGCATGATAATATAGATGGCACGAACCTATCTTGGTTTTGTGTGTTTTAGGTTTGAAATATGAAGGCCTGCATACCATTGGGTATGGAGTCAATATTGGTGAGATTCGTATGTGGCAAGGTTTCTAATGAGTTTCATGGCCAAATGGGTGTTTTAAACAAAAGATAATTCACTCAAGAACATAGGTCAACACAGGTTCCAGATTACCAGTTTTCTAAAGTGTGAGCATAGGCTATGAATTTCGGAGCATGAGCAGTGGACCTCGCTGCTGAAATGTTCCAAAGGTAATTTACTCACAAATGCAGAAAACACAGTCATCTCCATTACTAAAAGTGAAAGTCGCAGCACACTGCTATGTGAAACTTCTGAGTAATAGCAGAAAATAATATCTACTGCTGCAACACAATCTGCTGCATTGTAGGAAGTTTCGAGCACAGGATTGTGAATTTGTTAGTAATAGGGAAATGAAATGTCTTTAGGGTTTCCAAAGGTAGCTTTACTCGCAAGACAGTAGAAAAACAGTATGTCATCCCAGCTGGCTAAAAGGAAGTCAAAGAATAAGATTATGAATTACCGGAAGTAATATCACAGATCTACTGCAAACGATCCAAAGTGTAACATATAAATCGAATAAAACATTAACAAAGGAGAACTCGCCGATTCGTTTAGGAAGACCTCTTTGAAAATTCCTGATTATCTTTCATAGCTTACTCGTAGCTTGTTGGGCAAAAAGTCTTCAACCCCATTCCTAATTACGACCTCTGTGTCATATATATCTTTTTACAATATTGGACTTACTGCATCCATCATCAAGAAGAATTGAATTTCTATTATTGACACCTATTCTAACCATAAAACGGAGCTACTAATTACAAATGCTAGATGACTTTGATTAGTCTTTGAAGAGTCCTAATTCAAAATAGGACTAAAACTCCTAAATATACTTATAACAACCTTATCTAGTCTTCAATTCATCCTTTTCCACCTAAAAGCCTCATGAGGTATGACTTGGTGATGCCTCCTAGCCCTTGTTATGAACTGTTGTTCCATGACCTAGCACGCCCTAGAAACAGGAAACATATTTTGCTGAATTTTAGCCTTTACCTGCATGCTTTAGACTCTTCAAGGCCATCTCTCTCTGCCGGAAATATAGACATTTTAAAGATAAGTGACATGTATTACATCACCTCCATGTGGAACCATGCGCTCTTTCCACACGTATGAGAAACTAAGCCTTTGAAAGTAAGGAGATGGTATGGTTGCACTCTGAAATGAGTAACTCTTTTGCGCAGCGCATAATTTGTATCTTTGTAAACCATGACTCGTCCATTCTTTTTGTTTTTCCTTGAGATCTGCAGTCTGTTATGAACCGAGTTTCCAACCACCACGAGGCAGCATTTTTTAAATGTTTTGCTTTTTTTACCTCTCAAAACCCTTAGGAAAAATGTTTTCCAGGACATGCATCCTACGGTAGTTTTACATAGTGCCACGAAACTACATGTATGTCCCTTTTATACGGTTTTTCACAATATTATGATTTTAAGAGTATTTTTCACCTTTATGAGTTTCCTTGTTGCTAATAAACCTTAACCATCAAAATGAATTGAACTTTTCACAAAGTCCTAAAAAGAGCGATGTCTTTTCCCAAAAACAAGATTGTATTAAGGATCTGTCACTTATGCACTTTTTCAGCTCCATATAGATTTTGACACGTAGCTTTTTTATCTTCTCACCACGCATGTATTTTTGGAAAAGCTGAAAGGAGGCTTTTTGGATACCAATTACGCTTTTGAACAAAACCTCTTTTTATCTTTTTTGAAATACCTCTCCTAATGCCTTAGACTGTTTCCTTTGAACCTTTTCGTGTAAAAGCCGGATTATGATTTCGACATGGCTTAAAAGAAAGCCTACATCTCCTCACCGCGGTAACACTTATGAAAAATGTGATGATAGGTTATTTTAGTCGAGATTACGAAGAGAAAAAGTCCTTCAGAATGCAAATATTACTTTTCTGCTGTGGCGGGAAAATGTTCTTGGAAAAAGACGTGCTAAAACCAGTGAAATAGAGTTTTTCTCCTCAGCGACTTTTTCAACTGGGCCAGATAGCGCAAGTTAAACCATCAATTTATCCCACCTCATAGCATGAATTCCGAAGAAAGCCGAAAGGGAATTTTGTGGTTCAGTATTTTTTGAAGAAAAACTTCTTTTCGGCTTTTCAAAAATGAGTTTTCGCCTGCTGTGGAACTTCTCACGGAAAAAAGTAGAAAAAGCGTTTTTTGTTGAAAAAGGTTGTTTTAGCCATTTCGTAGTGCGCTATAAAAATAGGCGACTTTTTTCATAGCACACGCGTTTTTCTTGCATCGCTTTACGCTACAAAAAGCATGGTTTCTTGGCTTAACCCAAATTTTTTTCCTAAAAATGATGAAAAAATTTGACTTTCTAAACACATGGTATGAGGCGCGATCAGGTATGAAATAAGGATGTTAGACTTATTTTGTGAATGAAAATGAGACTCTAACCCTGTAACTTAACCCCTAAAAAGCATGAAATAAGCCTAAAACCCATCTAAGAACATGAATAAAACAAGGTAAAATTTCGCAGCTTGTTGATCATGAGTGGGTTAACTAAAAGACTTTATTTGAACTTGAAATATGACCTACCCTTTACCAAGACTTAAAATGACTTTCTAAAGTCCTCCTTGAAATCATGACCAAAAATAGTAGTTGACACAATGACGTTTTGAACATTTTTGGGTGATAATAGTGGATCCACTTGGGATGGTGTGCGTCGTACTCTAAGAGCGGTAGCTCCAGCGTTGCCGCTATCCATCCTTTATAATAAAACTACAGCAAAGAATTTTGCCAAGATTTTCCTCAAGCTTTAATGGCCTTCACCTCAGCTCTAGCTTGATGACATCGCTTTGTAGCATAAGAAACCAATCTGCTGCCTACTAAAAATATGCTTAGTCAACTTTGAGCTTATTCACACGCTCCTACCTACCCTATTATTTGCATCTCCATTTGTAGCTCAAGGAACTGATAGAAACATCCAATGAAGCCAATCGGCTGATCCGCATCCGACACTTGAATCTCTCGACCGTGCCTTACATGATACTCTTTGAAATAGTCGAGGAAACATGAGATATATTTGATCTTCTATAACGAAATGTAGCTGGAAATCTAGCACTCATGGGAACCTTTCCGATGTGGCCGCAGCTATAGGATCAAAGGGAGACTGTGGTTAGTTTGATGTTTCTTATGATGATTCCCCGCAACTTTGGACAACTCACCAACACCACAATACTTTGATCATCCACAGGAGGTTTCACTGTGTGCTCTCAAAGCTCGCTCCTCAAATTGATTTTCAAAAACGATGTATTCTTCTCTCAGACCTCAAAAGAGAAAGGAATCGATACACTCTCTCTTGTGATACGCCGCCATAGAAATATTTTGAAAAAGCATGATCGCTGATCATGAGAGACCATATGATTCAAATTTGACCTTGTAAACCTGACAATGTCTTTTTCAATGTTCTTGCCCGCTTCATCCTGAAAAGTACAATCTGATCTTCTTGCCTTGCACTCAACACGATTTCAGATAATAAGACAAGTAATAAAATGAAAAATTTTCATCTGTTTCTTCATTAATATGATCTCTGTCTGGATTGTTTGAAACCTTGAATTGCAGGAGAGTTTTCTCAACTATCGTGTTTGTCTGTCCATTCCTCCAAAAACATAGGCCAACTTAATGGATCAGCGATGAAAACTCACCACTGTTGCATTTCCTCGAAATTCAATCATAGAACAACATAATGCAAACATCTTCATGTTTAACTCTAAGAAGCTTCAGTAAAGCTCATTGCAAACTGGCGATATATGCTCCAAAGTCGAAACTCAAATAATCTCCAATTGAATTTTGGACATTCGTCTTTGACAGGTATCCTTGAAATGATTTGAGGAAACTTCATGAATTCCTCGAGAAAAATTTATGCATGCATACCTTGAAATAAGAATGGCGAGATCCAAGTTCTTCATAACTCGATGGGAATCACCATGAATCTATGAATTTTGAGTCTTCAACAATGGATTCCACCAAGGTAGTTTTATAAAATTTCTCGAAAATATTTCGAGCTCGCTACCTTCAAGAGTTCAACTTCATGATTTTCCGAGGAGATGTACCATCTTCGGACTCATACACGACGCGCAAAATGCTATCACCAAAATAGGACCTAGCCGAGAGGCTGCGGTCAGTTCTACTACCTCATTGCAGTGCTATTTCAAACCAACTTTTCGCCGAGGCCATAGCCTCCTTAGCCTGAAGAGGGCTCTCTCAAGGGTTTACGATATCGGTCTAATGATAGTATGGTGTTCAAATCATCTCTTGGTTTTCATAAAGTGCTTTGTAGGTTGAAAGATAGAAGGCTTGCTGCGATCGGGCTATGGAGTCAATAAGTCAGTAGATTCAGGGTGGCAAGGGTTTTCACGGACATGGAAGACTTTGAGGAAAAATGGGGTTTTTAAACAAATATAATTCACTCAAGAACATACGGGTCAACTCAATAATCTCCATTACTAAAGGAAGTCGTGAGGATAGGGTTATGACAGTTACATGAGTAACAGCAATGGAATCTCCTTAATGGTTTAAAGGTGGTGCACTCACAAAATGTAGAAAAGCACAGCCATCTCTCACACTAGGAAGTCGTGAGCACATGGTTGTCAAATTCGAGTAGCAGAGAAATAATATCTACTACTAAAGACAAAATAATTCCATTACTAAAAGGAATTCGCAGCACATGATTGTGAATGGTAGTAAACTTAGTGTTCTAGGAAATTGCTTTCACAGGGTTTCAAAGGTAGTTTACTCACAAGATGGCCAGTACAAAGTCATCCCATTACTAAAAGGAAGTCGGAGAATAAGATTATGAATTTTGAGTAATAGCAACAGGATATACACTTCTGTGAACATGATTCAAAGCAAACATATAAATCAATAAAAGCATTAACCCCAGCGAGAACTTTTATCTCTGTTTAGAAAACCCTCTCGCATTATTGAGTTATATTTCACAGCATAGTATGTGCCACTTTGGGCCAAAAAGTCTTCAACCCCATCTAATTAGACCTATTTCTTCATATAGCTTTTTACAATATTGGATTCTCCGATCCATCATCTGAGATAATTCGAATTTCTATTATTGACACCTATTCTAACCATAAAATAAGCTTATTAATTACAAAATGGCAAATCATCTGCCTTTGAGAGAGTCCTTAATTCAAATAAGACTTAAAAATCCTAAAATATAATTATAACAGCTTTATCTGAGTCTTCAATTCATCCTTTGCCACTCGCAGCCTCTATGAGAGTCAAAGTCTGGTGATGCCTCCAGCCTTTGTTATGAGAACCTACTCGTCTGCACAGTGACCTGAGCGCCCCTATAAACCGGAAAGCGATTTTCACAAATTTATCCTTTACCTCCATGCTTGATCTTCGAGACCTCTTTGCTCGTCAATATGGACCTTTTAAGAGTCCAGTGACATGTATTATCACCTCAGCGGGAAACATGCCTTTCCACCAGTAACGAGAAACTAAGTCTTTGAAAAAGCAAGGAGGAGAGATGGTATGGTTGCGCTTTCACGAAATGAGCAACTATTTTCGTAGCGGGAATTTTTGTAGCATTTGCAAACCACTATCAAATCAATATATTTTTATTTTTCGTCGAAAAGGACACGAGGTTTAATTTGTGAACCATTTCCAACCACCACCAGCAACAAAATTCAGAAATGAATCTTTTTTACCTCTCAAAACCCTTATAAAAATGTTCAAAAATGCACCTACAGTAGTTTCATAGCGGGTTACGAAACTACTGTGTATGTCCCTTTTACACAGTTTTTTCACAATATTTTGATTTTAAGAGTATTTTCACCTTTTAAGGATTTCCTTGTTGTTAATAAACCTTAACCATCAAAATAATTCAACTTTGCAAAGTCCTCAAAAAGTGATGTCTTTCCCAAAAACAAGATTGTATTAAGGATTTGTCATTTACTGCACTTTTTCATCTAAAAAATAGATTTTGAGACAGAGCTTTTATCTTCTCACCCATAATTTATTTTGAAAAAGTAAAGGAGGCTTTTGGATACCAATTTGTCTTGAACAAAACCCTCTATTTTTTTTTGAAATACCTCTCCAACTGCCCAGAAACTGTCTTTGAACAACCTGTGTAAAAATGGAAAATTATGATTTCTGAAAATATGGCTTAAAATAAAGCCTTGTATCTCCCAACTGGTAACACTTATGAAAACAATGAGATAGGTTATTTTATTTGGAGAGTTTATGAAGAGAAACCTCCTTCAGAATTCCAAAATAATTTTGCATGTGGCCAGAAACTGATCTTGAAAAAGACTGCTAAAACCAGAAAACATAGTTTTTCTCTCAATGACTTTCAGCAGTTTCGTAGCGCAAGTTAAACCATAAATTTATCCCACCTCATAATTAATTTGAAGAAACTGAAAGAGGGTTTTGTATGTAAGTATTTTAGGAAGAAAAACCTCTTTTATTTTTCAAAAATTAGTTTTCAGTTGCTCAGTAACCTCTCTGGAAAAATACTACTAAAAGTAGAAAAATAGGGTTTTTTGCTGAAAAAGGTTGTTTCAGCCATTTCGTAGCGCGCTACGAAAATAGCAGCGTTTTCGTAGCGCAAAAGAATTTTTTTACACTGTCTATGCTATGAAAACGTGGTTTCATGGCTTAACCCAAAATTTTTCAAAATGATTAAAAAATTTGACTTTCTAAACATGGTATGAGACTGTCAAGGTATGAAATAAGGATGTTAGACTTATTTTGTGAATGAAAATGAGACTCTAACCCTATCACTTAACCCCTAAAAACATGAAATGACCTAACACCATCTAAGACCATGAATAAAACAAGGTAAACTTTCAGAGCTTATTTATCATGGAGTGGACCTAAAAGACTTTATTTGAACTTGAAATATGACCTACCCTTTACCAAGACTTAAAATGACTTCTAAACCTACTTGAAATCATGACCAAAAACAAAGTTGACACAATGATGTTTTGAAAATTTTTGGGTGATAACATTATCGTTAAACACAATATTAATATGTACCTTGATGTCAAACTAGTACGTCAACGCCTTCATCCTCTTCATCCAAAGAATGCTGCGCCATTAAAGAAAAAGTTTAAAATTTTTTGCATGCTGGTTTCATTTACCGAGTTCTGCTAACTGAGTGGGTTTCCAACATAATTTCTGTTATGAAAAACAACGAACCATTAGAGTGCATCGATTATCAGGATGTCAATCCCGCTTGTCCAAAAGGCAACTATCCTACTCCCTTTATCGACTAGATTATTGACGATTGTGCTGGATGCGAAATCTTTTCGTTCATGGATGGATTTTCTGGCTACAATAAAATCAATATCCACATAGATGACCAATATAAGACAACATTCATCTGTCCCCGGGGCACATTCGCTTACCTGAAACTCCCATTTCATTTAAAGAATGCTAGGGAAAATTTTCAGAGAGCAATTCATTATGCTTTTAAAAACATCAAGCACATTTTTTAACCCTATCTAGATGATTTACCCGCGCATTCACGAAACCAGACTGATCACCTGATGCATTTGAGAGCTATATTTTTACGTTAACGACACTACAAAATAAGCCTCAATCCATATAAATGTGTGTTTTGTTTTGGCTCTGGCCGTTTGCTGGGATTCATCGTCTCAAAAGAAGGAATTTGAATAGACCCATTGAAGGTCCTAACCATTCTTGATTTTCCTGCACCATCAAATCTGCGTCAGTTATAGAAAATTCAGGGAAAGGCAATGTAATATTCCTAAATTAGCATACATCTAATTGGAATATTAAATTTTGATTTTTCTTCTTAGTTAGAAAATAAGAGGGTAGGGAGACCCATAAATATCCTTAGTAGGAATAAAAACACTACTAATGTGAATGGAGGTTATCTAAATAGCTCGATTGAAGAACCTTAGGTGTGAAAAAGGGATGAAGCATGTAGACTGGGTCAACTTTGACCAAATCAAACAACGCTAGTATGGAAGGAGTGGCATTCATTGAGGGACAACACAATTTTGGAGGGAGACTCCATGCATGGAAGTCGTAGCTTTAATGAGTGGGGCTAAGGGTGAGGAAGCTCACCAAGCATATAAGGGAGGGTATGGCAGCTATAGAGGGCATGATTGGATTTTTTTTTTTATGGTCTATTAAGACATGGCTCTCTTCAACTGTTTATCTAAGATTGCAGTGCTGTTTAGCACAAGGGTGTTCTCGAGTAGGAATCCCACTTTCATCCTTGGGGGACTTCGAGTGCCCACTCAGGAGAAGTATTTGGGTTACATTTCCACATTCTGACATCAGGCCAAGCTCCATATTTCTTCTACAATGCAGTTTCTATTGAGGGTTGTGCTGTGTTGTAGGGTGCAGCAGTGGAGAGTTGATTTGGGTCATTTCAGAGCTTCTTTTTTGTGGAGGAAGGTTTCCTTCCATTGGGAGGCCAGCAAAGAAGGCCCTTGAGCTTTATTTCTACATTTGGCATTATGCCAAGGTGTTATTATCCCCTATAACATAGTTTTATTTTGGATTTGCGTTATTTTAGGGAGGATTTGCAGGGGTGGTTGCAGTGTATGATTTGGGAAGTGATTCCTTCAGTGGAGGGGAAAACCTTTCATCCAGAGGATCTATTGGAGGAGAGCTACATAATTCTACATCAAGTTCAACCATATCTTCCCATTTCTTCTATTGTAGCAAACCTTCAGCCCAAGGGCTGTAGCTCACATTTGTATATTTGGTGTATTTTCCGGAAACCCTCTTGGGTTGTCTTGGAAGGGTGATATAGGGCCTAGATCTATATGTATAACATCTATTGAGGCATATTTCATTATTTTTACATAATTGTATGATCTCTAGCTGTAGTTATGCACATTATGACTGCACTGTCGTAGCTCTCTGGCATTTTTTGTATTGGCAGCACCTCACTTTTGAGGGGGTTTATTCATTGGAGGCTTGTTTTCTCATAGCATATGATTTGTGCCTCATTATATTGCACTTATTTGTTGCTGATCTATATAATATAATGGCTCCATATTGGACTCATGTATTTGTACATTAATTTAGACTACTATTTCTATTATTGTGTTCATATATTGTTTCTTTCCCTATTTGGGAATATTACAGTGGTATCAGAGCATAATCTTGGCTCGACCTGTGGATTTGAGCCATTATGCCATCAGGAGAGTAAGAAGAAAGATTATAGATCAGAATGATGGAAGGAATGAGATTTTTCTCATCTCTTTTTAGATCTATGAAGGACCTCTCCAAGGAGGTCAAGAAAATGAGGATGGAGAGATGCAATGAGACCTCTAGAGGGTTTCAAGATGAGGAAGGTCCATGCACTTCCTATCAGTAGAAGAAAGAACCAGTATTGCATAGAGATCCAAATAAATATACTATTCCATTTTATTTTGAAGAAGAATATAAAAGGCATGGAGATGGAGGAAACTTAGATCATGAGATTCTAAGTGAGTACCATACAGAATATAAATCTCAATCAATATCTTTCAAGGAGAATCTAAGTCTCCAATAGTTTATCCAAATTAAAGAAGAAATGAGACCTTGCAGCTATAGAAGAAGGAAGCACAATATATTTCTATTGTCTAATTTTTATGGGTCATCTACATGCACATCAAGGGCTTGGAGGAGAAAGTTAGATGCATTATTCCTACTACATCTAGTAGTAGAAAGAGAAGTTGTTGAGATTGCAACGTTGCACCTTGAGGGTGAAGCAAACATTTGGTGGTTCAACCATTTGAGTCATGCCAGAGTGACTGCTTATGTATATTTAACTCAAAGTTTGATCAAGAAGTTTGACAAGAAGAAATTGGAGGAAAAGAAACTTCCACCACCACTTGCTGTAGGAGTACTTGCATCAGGAGGAGGAACACTTGCACCTTTGCAAAGAGATCTTGATCTCTTCGCATTTAGACTCCCATGAATTATTCAGGAGATGCATGAGGAGGAGGAGACTCATACCAGTGCTGGAGAAAAAATAGAGGAGCAACCATCATCACTAGTAGTTGGGAAAGTCATCACACTGATGGGAGGAACCCTTGTAGTAGCACAAGATGTTCCCAAGCTAAACCAAGGTATGCAAATATTTCCACTTTCTGTTATTTCAGCACATCATATGGAAGGTTGTGGAAATATGCCATTGCATGACCTAGGGTCAAGACACACTGCTTATTTGGAGCAGAAGACTATCACTGCATAGAGGACCCTTGACAGGTTCAAGGAGGAGATACAGTCATCCTAGTATGTCATTATTGAGCTGCACACAACTCTTTGGGTTGGAGTGTATATTTTTCGAGGATAAGATGAGTATTTTCCTAAACAATCCAATGCAGAACTATATGTTCAACATTGAGGATGATCATGAGATAAAATATGCACCATCATGGAGATCAGTAATGTTGTCATTGAGCAGAAGTGATGAGTTGGGGGCCCAACCACTATTGGAGCATTCCAATGACCACTCTACATGTGTAGCATGGGATAGGAATATGGTTGATGAGAGACATGTTATATCCCATTATCTTGATGGATATTTCTTAATGAGCACTTCACATCTCAATGAGAAGAATTTTTCTACAACAAATTTGGGTCCTTATGGATTCAACTTGGTCATTGATAAGTGGTCTTCATATGGATATCTACGGGAGATTGCATTTCAACATCCCATGAAATGCGAAGATAGTGATTTGATTTGGGAGGATGGTATTCTCCATTGGAGGGATACCAATTTTGAGCATGGTAGGAGACACCCACATTTGGATGAATGGGTGTTGATGGTGAGCAAGAGGTTGGTAAGCCGCTTGCAGATCTATGACACAGGGAAGCAGGAGGCATGGCTGCACTGGCTACTCTTGGAAGAGTTTAGCCATCATGTGACATATCCTATGTCAAAGGGTATGATATGGTTTGACGCATTGCATGGCACCCATTTGTTATTGCAACAGAATATTTGGTTGTATGGGGCATTCTACAAGTCAAATATCATGATGTTATTTTATGACTTGTATGATTATGAGATGAGGAGGCAATAAAATATGTTGTTTCTTTGGTTACTCTTGGGAGAGTATGGTTTGATTTTATCCCATACTTTTCATGGTGGTTCAGAAGTGGTGGATGGAGACATCTACTACCAAGATATGATCTTCTTAACTTGGATCTCCAAGCACAAGAATAAGGCTTGGCATGTAGCACATGAGGATTTTCTCTCGATTCACACTGATTTCATGAGGACATACTGTACTGTCTTGGAGGGATCCACTTGGGAAGGCATCAAAGGGGAGATGCACCATCACATGAGGAGATACATGGATTGTTGGGAGGAGGGACATAACTCTTTGAAAGAGTTAACACAACCACTTATTTCCTCATTGGGGATGAGGAGAGGTTCATCTATGAGCCACTTCACTAACTTGTTCAAGGTACATTGTAAGGATTGTGTTTATGTGAACCATGATTCACTTACTACGTGCTTGTATTTCTTTGCCATCCATGTACAAGTCATTTCTCCAAGATGGGGCATCATTTATTATATACCTCATGATCCATTTGGGGACATGAGCAGTGATGGTTATGGCCACATATCTTTTTCAGAGTATGCTCAATCTGAACCTCACCTCATACACCTTTTCCAGGCATGTGAGAGGATTAGGGCAACAAGGAAGTGGTCGGGGAACCACTAATCATATCCTATTTTGAGGCAGTTAGGAGTAAAAATACGCTAGTTGCACTTGAGGAATCATTATCCTTCTCTAGTATTATATATGGAAGCCAATATGACTCTAATTATGATCCCATATGTTGACAATGTCCTTATCATTGTTGTGGGCATGATCAGAGAGATGACACATGGATTGGATATTCCTACTAAGATGAGATTATGCACGTTACTTATGTTTTATACTTCCGGGATAACATTGGACCATCCATGATTACTACATTGGACTTCTTGTTTCCTTATGGGGTGAGCCATTTGGGTAACTTGAGCACTCGGGAGGTGCCTCTCATAAGCATTTGGGAGGATTTTTTCTATGAATTACCATTCTGGAGGGTGATTCATTTTGTATGGATGAGAGCTTGGAGATTGGAGCTCAACATGGGAATGAAGGCTCCATACATTTTCCAGTTCTGTCCTTGTAATTGCTCGAGGACAAGCAACATTTGGGAGGGGAGGATTGTAAGATTCCTAAATTAGCATACATCTATCTGGAATATTAAATTCTGATTTTGCTTCTTAGTTAGAAAAATAAGAGGGTTGGGAGACCCATAAATCTCCTTAGTAGGAATAAAAACACTCCTAATGTGACTGGAGGTTATCTAAATAGCTAGATTGAAGACCCTTAGGTGTGAATCATGTAGACTGGGTCAAATTTGACCAAATCAAATAGTGCTGGTATGGAATGAGTGGCACTCATTAAGGGACAACACAGTTTTGGAGGGAGACTCCATGCATGGAAGTAGTGGCTTTAATGAGTGGGGCCAAGGGTGAGGAAGCTCACCAAGCATATAAGGAAGGGGATGGTAGCCATAGAGGGCATGATTGGATTTTTTTTTTTTTAAGGTATGTTAAGACATGTGGCTCTCTTTAGCTATTTAGCTAAGATTGCAGTGCTGTTTAGCACAAGGGTGTTCTCGAGTGGGAATCCCACCTTTATCATTAGGGGACTTCAAGTGCCCACTCAAGAGAATTATTTGGGCTACATTTCCACATTTCAGCATTAGGCGAAGCTCCATCTTTCTTCTACAACACATTTTCTATTGAGGGTTGTGTTGTGTTGCAGGGTACAACAGTGGAGAGTTGATTTGGGTCATTTCAGAGCTTGTTTTCAGTAGAAGAAGGTTTCCTTCCATTATTAGGCCAAAAAATAAGGCCTTGAGATTTATTTCTACATTTTTCATGAGGCCAAGGTGTTATTATCCCCTACAACGCAGTTTTAATTTGGATCTGCGTTATTTTAGGGAGGATTTGCAGGGGTGGTTGCAGTGTATGATTTGGGAGGTGAGTCCTTTGGTGGAGGGGACAACCTTTGATACAGAGGATCTATTGAAGGAGAGCTACATAATTCTACATCAGGTTTAGCCATATCTTCTCATTTCTTCTATTGCAACAAACCTTTAGCCCTAGGGTTGTAGCTCACATTTGTATATTTTGTGTATTTTCCAGAAACCCCCTTGGGTTGTCTTGGAAGGGTGATATAGGGCCTAGATTTGTATGTATAACATATATTGAGGAATATATCATTATTTTTAGATCATTTTATGATCTCTATCTATAGTTATGCACATTATGAATGTGTTGTAGCAGCTCTCTGACATTTTGTATATTGGCAGCACCTCACTTTTGAGGGGGTTTATTCATTGGAGGCTTGTTTTCTCATAGCATATGATTTGTGCCTCATTGTATTGCACTTATTTTCTACTGATATATATAATATAATGGCTTTATATTGGTCTCATGTATTTGTACATTGATTTACACTACTATTTCCATTATTGTGTTCATATATTGCTACTTTCTCTATTTGGGAATATTGCAGGCTAACTTCCTAAGGAGGTTCATACCCAACTATGCCGAAATGGCTAAAGGATTTACTCAGCTCTTGAAAAAGGGGATTCCCTTCCACTGGGACCAATTTGCGTGAGCTTCTTTTGATGTTGTCAAGGATACTCTTGTCTGGGCATCATTAATGTATCCCCCCAATTATTAGAGTGATTATTTCTTATATATCGTTGCGACTGATATGAGAATTGATCTAGTATTGGTCCAAGTAGAAAATTGGATAGAACATCCGATCTATTATTTGATTCATAATATCAATGATACAGAAGTGAAGTATTTGTACATAGAAAATCTTGCCTTAGTTGCTGTTCAAGTTTTCCAAATATTTCGCCACTATATCCTATTCCGGAATACCATTGTCATTTCAGATTGCAACCCCATGAAATATATCTTATTGCATCAATTGATGGGGGGAAAGTATTCAAAATGGATTGCCATTTTGTAGGAATTTAATTTGGAATTCATCAAATCCAAGTCAAATAATTCTTTAGTTTTGGTTGAGCTTCTCTGTGACCTTCCCTCTGATAATACTGCTACTATGTCAGAACCATCTATTCTTGATGAGTCTCTGTTTATGATCGGATCATCTGATCCTTGGTATGGGGATTTTATCATTTATCTCCAGACCCATAATTTTTGGCTTGATAACTGTCAATCTGAACAACGACGTATTCTATACCAAGCTAAAGATACACTACTCCGTAGAATATACTCCATGCCGGTTACTTTTGGCCTACCATATTTCGCAACTGCATCCTCATGGTCAGAAGTTGTCATGCGTGCCAGATATTTGGTCATAAAATTTGCAAACCACTAGCACCAATGCATCCAGTTGTCTCTGTGGGACCATTTTTGAAATGGGGAATTGAATTCATGACCTGTAACCCTCATTCGTCTGGGGGGTATGGTTATATTATTGTCACAAGAGACTACTTTACCAAGTGGGTCGAATCGATGCCTACATTCAACAACACAGGACAAAGAAATACATTGTTTTTATTTAATAATGTCATTGCACGGTTTAGGGTCCCACTGGATATAGTCACAAATCATGGTAAGAATTTTCAAAATCACATGATGACTGAGTTGACTGCCAAGTTAGGACTGTCACATGATAGTTCTACTCCTTATTATCCACAATCAAATGGCCAAGTTGAGGCGATTAACAAAATTCTTAAACGAATGGTTCAATGAATGATAGGAGTTCATAAATGAAACTGGAATTTAATCCTGTACTCATCCTTGTGTGCGTACCGAACCTCGGTAAGAAACGCAACCAGATTTACCCCCTCTCAATTGGTGTATGGTATGGAATCTATCTTGCCAATCCAATGTGAAATACCTTCGTTAAAACTCGAAATCGACTTTTTACCTAACACCTCAGATGAAGAAGCACATCTTTTTAACCTCATCCATCTTGATGAAACGCGTCGTGAAG
Organism: Pinus albicaulis; assembly: GCA_034641835.2. NCBI lineage: Eukaryota > Viridiplantae > Streptophyta > Pinopsida > Pinales > Pinaceae > Pinus > Pinus albicaulis. The sequence goes on along the minus strand of CM076572.1, from coordinate 164,782,803 downwards.
CCAAATTGGCTAACTAAGTACATAAGAGATGTATAAAGGCGCAATATGACAAGCATGTCCATCCTCGCATTTTCTCATAGGGTGACTTGGTCCTTCTTTTTGTATCAGGAAGTTGATGTAATAGTTACAGGGAAATTTGAGACATTATGGCATGGCCCCTATATTGTCGAAAGATTTCTTGCTAAGGGTGCCTATGAGTTGGTAGATTACAATGGAATTCTGTTGGCGTAGCCCAGAAATGGGTTGTATCTGAAACGTTACTATGCTTAATCATGAGCGTAGTAATTTTTTGTATTATATTGTATATATATGTTGTTGATTTTCATTTACTGTCTTAGTTTTCTTTTTAGACTTTTCTTGATGTTAGTAATCCACTTTACATTTCATCGCAGATGTTTGAATCTTTGGAACCATTTGTTGGGTATGCTGATGGTGCTAGTCAGAGTACTGAAAATCTATCCTCTGCAGCATGGACCATTTTCGTTCCGAACAAAAAGTTAGTGAGTTTTCAAGGGATTTGTATTGGTCGATCTACAAATAATATTGTTGAGTATAGTGCATTGATCGAACTTCTCTCTGATTCCATTTCATTTGGTATTAACTGCATCATCATAAGGTTAGACTCACAACTTGTGGTATTACAACTTAATAGTGTTTATACTATTAGAAATCGAACATTGCATCGTATGTTCCTAAGAGTTCGACTTTTGGAAATACACTTTGATTTTATTAAATATCAACACATTTCCAGAAATTTGAACACATTGAATGATTCTCTAGCGAATTATCTTATAAACAAAAAATTGCAACACATGTAAAGATACATTCACATAATCGAATAGGATTGCGTAATAAACATAGGAAACAACTAAAATCAAATAGATAGATAGTTATAGGTTTAAAAAAAAAATTGTGCCCAAGACACATTGGTCATCTAACCTAAAAAATGTATGCAACATGTCAAAAGTAAACTAGTGATGCTCATGGTAACATGCTATCAATCTAGCTATCCTACGCAATAACGACATCCAGTGGTTAGAACACCAATAGTGTGGTGTTGCAGTCGCATGGGTAACTCTCTGATCTGACAATCCATAATCCCAAAGGTCAACCCTTCTATGTGCCGTCGAAGCTCAGCAAGAGTCTTAGCCATGTATAAATCTTGAAGGAGCGCGCTCCAGACAACCCTCTTTGCTGGCTCATCCACTCCATGCTCTAGCTCTTCCACTGGTTTAACTCGACCCATATCTGCATTAAATTTAAACTTTAGTTTAGTCTTGGGAAAACATCAAAATACAAAAACATGTATAAACCTTAGAAAAACAAAAAAACATGGTCAAAACATTCTTACCGATTGCACCCCACCGAGCGCCTTCTGGTAAAGCTAAGTCTAGATATCCTGCATATGCATACTAATCGATGGAGATAATCTGTCACCTGAACTAGGTGAAGAATGCAGTCGATAACAAGATGGACGATTGGCCTGCATGTCTAGCCATCAGTTCTAACCATCTTTGCATCCTCAGATCTCCAGGGTTAGATACATCCAGCGTCACATGCTGAGGCTGCATCAGTGGAATCTGCTCTAAGGCAAAACAAATGAGGATCGAACCATAGTTAAAGTTTTTCTTCCTTCCTCCCTTTGCCTTTCTCAACTGTTCTTTCATTTGAGAGAGTACAACTTCAGCCCAATTGAAAACTGTTGGTTCCATGCACTCTAGTGCATACTGCATATAATATCTACTCGCTACATGTAGTGTAGCGATACCATCAAGCTTTGAGATCATGAATAAGATGGTTCTCAATGGAGAATCATGAACGTCATGAATTTTTATTAACCCATCCTTGCTAGGCTCTACCCTTAGGTAGAAATGCTGCAAAATATAGTCTCTCACCATCTCTCCTCAGAGATCTGACCCTGAGAGAGAAATGGGTATGCCTCTCCTCGACAAGCCTATCAGAAAATAGATGTCCTCCACTGAAATTGGAACCACTTTGTTCCTAATGTGAAATGCCTCAATTGCCATATCCAATGCATGAACAAGGAACTCTAATAATTCCATTTGTTGTCCCATACCTGATAGACATAAGTACTTCAATAACCCACAATCCCTGAGGGCTCTTACAGTACCTGGATCATTAAGGGTAATCATGTTTTTTTCTTCATGCTCTCTTTCTCTCTATAATGTTCCGAATTTTAGCCTCAAGCTAAAATGGAACATTATAGTTGCACATTTTCATTTTGTTAAATAAAAATGGGTAAAGTGACCCATTCATGTAATAAATAGGAATAAAATCCCTTACAATGTGAAAAGGGATCATCATGGAGCTGGATTTCACACCCTCATGTGTGAAAGAGGTTAAAATGCAAATGGAAAAGGCCTAATTGACCAAGTCAAACTGCGTTGGCATGAGTTGGAAAGCACTAAGTGGGACGACGCAGTTTTAGTGGAGGAATATTCCATGAGAGAAGAAACTTCTAGAGGAAGGAAGGAGGAGACTTCGTTGTGTTTAAAAGAGAGGCAAGGCAGCCCATTGGGATTATCTTAGATCATTTGATTATTTTTCTATTGAGACAAATTACTGCCTCTTGCTGTTCGACAAAGCTGCAGTGCCCTCGGGCACGAGGGAGTCCTGTTTAGGATTTCCTCTCCTTCTTGAGTAGCTCATGAAGGATTTCACTCATCCTCTATATTCTGGCATTCAGGCCATATGCATCAGCCTACTCCATCAGCATAGTATCTGTAACAGATTATTGTGCAAAGTGTTGCAGGGTGTTGCTGGAGGTTTCCCACAACACTATTTCTAGCTGATCTTTTAGAGGAGGGAAGTTCTCTACTTCCAGGAGGTTAGTGAGGATGGTTTCTGAGCATATTCCACTATCATTGGTAGGAGGCCAACCATTTTCATCAGTCACAACACAAATACTCTCATAGACTGCGTTCTAGTTGGAGCATATTTACAGTGAGGGGTTTGCAGGTATTTCAGAGGGTGAGATCTTTGGTGTAGGGATCAGCCTTGCACTTCAGATTTCCAAAGGAGAAGGGCTCTTCATCAGCTTCAACCATTCAACCTTCTCCATTCCATTCCATGTATTAAGTTGCTGCAACTACCCAACAACTTCGGCATTTTGCAGTTTTGCATATTTCAGCTAATCCTTCTATGATTGACTGGAGGTAGTGATTTGGAGGAGAGATCAGCTCTCCCAATGATGTATGAGCCACATATATGCAGATCCATGATGTTTGTACTCATTTTAGCAGTCTCCCTTCTATGACTACGCAGTTCCTATGCATGGGCATCCTGCTATGGATCAGCACTTGTATTTTGGCCTATGTTTTCATGAAGGCTTCTTGCCTTATCCTTTTGGCATTCATTGTACCATTTGCTGCTGTTATTTTATAATAAAATGGCTCAAGGGTTTTCATACATTTTGGTATAATTTTATTCACTTTTATTTCCATTTTATGTCTTTATATTGATGTAGCTGCATCTTTGGGTCATCTTGCAAGATTCCCAATAGTGTTGTATTCCCTCTTGGGGATATTGTCCTTTGACAATCATTCTATAGACAGAGTCTGATAGTGGACCAGGAAGCCTCTGGAGTTCATCCTTCCTTGTGAAGGTGGAAAATCCAGTAAATGCCCCTTCATTCTATCTCTGGAATATATTTCCTTGTCAATTGACAATGTTCCTAAAAAAGGAACATTACAGTGGTATCAGAGCATAATCTTGGCTTAGCTTGTGGATCTTCGCCAAGCTGCCATCTAAGAAGATGAGAAAGACTCCACCTTGTGGAGGAGAAGAAAGAATAAAGGATATGAGCTAGCCAAGCTTCTCCCTATATCCATCTAGGGCTTTCATGGGAGCCACAAACAAAAGAGAAGGGAGAGATTTGAAGAATCTCCACAAGGGTTTGGAACAGAAAAAAAATCTAGGATTTCTGATGAGGAATGTGAGCATGTAGTCACATCCTTTGATGCACAACACAGTCACATGTGCAGCTTTGTCATGAAGAGATGGGAAAATAAGGAGAGGTGATCAAGAGGAAAACTCTTGAAGATTCTCAAAAGGAGTATGAGTCTCAAACTCCGACATTCAGAGATCATCTCACTTCATGGATTATTGCAAGTCTAAGGTGAAGGGAAGCCAGCAGCAAGACATATTTGTTCTATCTACTTTCAGAAGTTCACATACATGTTCAACCAAAGCATGGGTAGAGGAGTTGAAGACCATGTTGCAGTAACACAAAGTTTCCAAAGGAGGTGCTATCAGATTTGCAGTGCTGCACTTTAGAGGTAAGACCTATGCATGGTGGATAGTTGAGTCATGTTCTTTAAAGATGCAAATAATTCTTCCTATTTCAAATTTATTGAAGCAATGATGGAAGGATTTGGTGGGAGAAATTCTGAAACACATGCGGAGAAACAAACCAAATTCTTGCATGTGAAGGGAGGAAACATAAACTCAGATCCACTTCAGACATTGTTGATAAGGCTGACATCTTACATCACACCTTGTTGGAGGCAAGGTAACCATCTCATATTCTTACGCAAGAGAGCATGGAGGTCTCTTTTTGGGAAGCAAATCAAATTTTGAAGAAGTTGCCCCTACCTATTGATGAGAAGGAGGGCAACTGCACTGGAATAGCTATAGTTGATCTAGTGCCTCATGCAGAAGTAAGAGGAGCTCTTGCTCCACATAGAGGGATTCTTGTGCCTTTGCAATAAATTCCCTAGGATCTCCCATGTAGAGATCAAGGCACAACTCATGATACATCTGTGCCATTGATGATAGGGTGCAGAGCTATGGAGATAGAAGGAAGAGATAGGGAGGATGATCAGCATCAGGTGATGAGGAGCACACACCCTATATATTTGAGGAGGTTGATGCACCTAAGATGATGATTGGATTGCGCAGTGGAAGCATGGAGGGTTTTCTCCATTCATACATTCATTCATCTCTTGATGATGATGTCTCACTCATGGATACATTGCACCAAGGAGACCACTAGATCAACAGAGGAGGTTGGATGCTCCACATTTGGGGGCCTCACACCTTGATTTTAGGAGGTGGAAACCTTGGAAGAGTTCAACACAGTGCAGAGAGTTTGCTATAGACTCAAGGAGGAGGGAGAAATTCTCTCATTTTCAGCATCACCCACTCTCATCAGTCATACTGCGCTGGTAGATGTTGCTGCAAGGATAGGGTATTACATCTTCATGATGCAGGATGGATGCTCCATAGATTTGGTGAGAGAGATGGTACTTCCTTTGATGAAGGACTCTTTCATGCATTGGAGTAGAGGGAGGCCACTCATGCTTATATTTCCCATGATCGGGAGATTCTTTGGAGATGATAGTCTCTCATGGGAGGCTTATTTTTAGAGATCATCATTTCTTTGAGCATGAGCAGCTGCATGATGGCATGGAAGCAACTTGGAGGATGAATTTGGCATGAGGGGATGTCAAGGTAGTAGGCAGCAGCGTGATGGAGCACCATATTTCAGGATACCAGCGCTGTCTATGTGGAGGATTGATCTAGGATGGAGGGCTCAGCTTTGGTTGAGTATTCCCCAGGATCTTGATGCATGCATGATGTTGGATAGCCTTGATGGATATGGTAGATACTCAGTGCATGACATGATCATCTACATCATGGCAGATTCTTCTTGGCTAGAGTTTCTAGTCTCAAGGAGAAATTATTTGCATGCAGCATGTGAGGACTACCTAGATATGCATTTGGATGCATATTTCCCTTGCTAGAGGAGTTCACTTTGGAGGGAATTCATCATGATCTTCATCGACATATGGATAGATGCATATCCCAGGTGATTTTGGAGAGGTTTTCACAACCATTCCCTTACTCATTCGAGGAGAGGGAGAGCATTCTGATGAGCCATTTCAGCTCAAGGTCTCAAGTACATGGTAGAGAAGGTATCATTTTCCATTTTGTACCTCTTTAATTCATATGAGCAGCCTATTGTCTCAAGGAGGACCGTCCCTTCTTTCATTTGACATGATGTACTTGCAGCTACTTGTAGCCTTGATTGTGGCTAATATTGTGATGGTTGTGGGGAAGCCACATGCTTCTTGGTGTGCACCATTGGCACCAATTTGTATTTTTATGATTCCATCTTGTGAGGAGTTTGTGGCAGCAAAAAAGTGGCTAGTTCAGCACTTGTTACTTTGATTTTGAGGCAGGCCAAGGAGGCACTGCGCAGGTTCCATGAGTGGGATTTGGAACCACTCTCCGTTTGTCATTTGACAACTTGTTTCTATTGCATATTGCTCCTTATGTATTTTTGATGTTGTATGGATTTTGAGGAGCATTATTTGGAGAGCATTGTATGAACAACCCATTGGGAGCATGATTGTCCCCATTATACATGTTTTATGTTGCAGGAGTTACCATGGGAAAACCATGATTTCCACATTGCTACTTGTACCTTCTTGTGGGAGGGACCACTTGGAGAATTTGCCGAGGCATTTCATGGCTGATTTTCTTGATGGAGTAGCTTGGGCCATACTATTTCAGCCCAAGGGTATAGACATCCCCATGAACAGTAAAATGGAGAGAGGACCATCTTGAGAAGCACAAGCACACTCTCCATTCAGCCCCAACACATTGCAGAAACCAGGGGTTGAGATTTTCATTGGATGATAGCATGGATGAGAGGATTTTCATTGGGAGCAGCATTATCCCATGCATATCATCACTCCTACCTTAAGGAGGCCACATTCCAGTAGGAATAATTCCACTACACCTTCTATCTTTCCATGAGGAGCATCACTTTCAATTTGCATACTTGGGAGAGAGAATTGGAGGGCAGATTTGTTGAATAATATTTGAGCAGTGGTGGGACCATGGATGAGGAGGCCACAGGAGAAGAAGGATGAGGAATTTTGTTCTCTCTATGTAGTTGCTTGAGGACAAGCAACATGTGGGAGGGGAGGACTGTAATGTTCCCAATTTTAGCCTCAAGCTAAAATGGAACATTATAGTTGCACATTTTCATTTTGTTAAATAAAAATGGGTAAATTGACTCATTCATGTAATAAACAGGAATAAAATCCCTTACAATGTGAAAAGGGATCATCATGGAGCTGGATTTCACACCCTCATGTGTTAAAGAGGTTAAAATGCAAATGGACAAGGCCTAATTGACCAAGTCAAACTATGTTGGCATGAGTTGGAAAGCACTAAGTGGGACAATGCAGTTTTAGTGGGGGGATATTCTATGAGGGAGGAAACTTCTAGAGGAAGGAAGGAGGAGAATTTGTTGTTTTTAAAAGAGAGGCAAGGCAACCCATTTGGATTATCTTAGATCATTTTATTATTTGTCTATTGAGACAAATTACTGCCTCTTGCTGTTCGACAGAGCTGCAGGGCCCTCGGGCACGAGGGAGTCCTGTTTAGGATTTCCTCTCCTTCTTGAGTAGCTCATGAAGGATTTCACTCATCCTCCATATTCTAGCATTCAGGCCATATGCATCAGCCTACTCCATTAGCGCAATATCTGTAATAGATTATTGTGCAAAGTGTTGCTGGAGGTTTCCCACAACACCATTTCTAGCTGATCTTTCAGAGGAGGGAAGTTCTCTACTTCCAGGAGGTTAGTGAGGATGGTTTCTGAGCATATTCCACTATCATTGGTAGGAGGCCAACCATTTTCATTAGTCACAGCGCAGATACTCTCATAGACTGTGTTCTAGTTGGAGCATATTTGCAGTGAGGGGTTTGCAGGTATTTCAGAGGGTAAGATCTTTGGTGTAGGGATCAACCTTGCACTTCAGATTTCCAAAGGAGAAGGGTTATTCATCAGCTTCATCCATTCATCCTTCTCCATTCCATTCCATGTATTGAGTTGCTGCAGCTACCCAATAACTCCGGCATTTTACAGTTTTTCATATTTCAGCCAATCCTTTTAGGATTGATTGGAGGTAGTGATTTGGAGGAGATATCATCTCTCCCAATGATGTATGAGCCACATATATGCAGATCCATGAGGTTTTTACTCATTGTAGCAGTCTCCCTTCTATGACTGTGCAGTTCCTATTCATGGGCATCCTGCTATGGAGCAACACTCGTATTTTGGCCTATGTTTTCATGAAAGGCTTCTTGCCTTATCCTTTTGGCATTCATTGTACCATTTGCTACTGTTATTTTATAATAAAATGGCTCAAGGGTTTTCATACATTTTGGCATAATGTTATTCACTACTATTTCCAGTTTATGTCTTTATATTGCTGTAGCTGCATCTTTGGGTCATCTTGCAAGATTCCCAATAGTGTTGTATTCCCTCTTGGGGATATTGTATTTTGACAATCATTCTATAGAAAGAGTCTGATAGTGGGCCAGGAAGCCTCTGGAGTTCATCCTTCATTGTGAAGGTGACAAATCCAGTAAATGCCCCTTCAGTCCATCTCTGGAATAGATTTCCTTTTCAATTGACAATGTTCCTGAAAAAGGAACAATACAATCTCCAAGTAATTGTCATTCTAGTCCGATGAATCCATGAAACATAACCATAAGACTCATTAGGACCTTTTCATGCAAAAATTTAGGAAAAATTTGGGTACAATGCAAGAATAAAAAATGTGAATTGTGCCCAACGCAGTCTTGGTCAATAGATAGTGCATTCCATATGAACTTGAGCTTCATTTTGAGTGCATTCCAATTTAGTTTTCGATGCTCAAGGGTACATTGCCCACTTTTGAAAAATAATTTATCCTAAGGGGCCCAAATCCAAAAAAAAAATTCAATGAAATGAATACTGAAAGAAAGAGGGGGTTTATGGCACCAAACTGGATCAAACGATGATGAAAATTGTCCATAGAATTGATCACAATCAATAGATGAAGTTCGGGGGAAAAATAGGTTTAGAGCTCCAAAATGCAAATGGTAACTTTCAAATGGTAAAAATGAATAGTAAAACTCTTTTAATTAGACATTTGATTATTTTCAAATCATATTTATTGCTGTGATTATGGTTTTATTCAATTTTTATCATGAAACATGTATTTTAATCCATTTGATGTTGTTTTGAACATGTTTGCAATTGATGAGAAGATTAGTCGTGCACATTTATTTCAAGAATGATTTGACCACAAAGCATACTTTTATCCTTATTTTTCGAGCTTTGATAAAAATAAAAAAGGACTTGAAGCACACTTTTATCTCTTTTTCGAGCTTCAATAACAGCAAAAAAGGAACCCCTGGAGTCTTCTTTTAGCTTTTTTCAGGCTTCGATAATGTGAAAATATTGTCGAGCACTTGTTGTTTCAAGGTCGTAAAAGTAAATGAATTGATATCTACTCATTATAAGTTTAACCCTTTTCCAAACTGAGATAGATTATTTACGAAAAAGGAAAACCTTAGTCGAACATGGCTAGGAGGTTTTCTCAGATATCATTTTACACTTTTTCAGATCTGGGCGACAACTTTACGAAAAAGTACTTATGGAGTTTTCTTTTGTCTTTTTTTTCAAACTCTCTAAATATGAAAAGGATCGGGCCATCACTGTCGTTAGGCTCATTAAAACATAAAATAGCGACAAGCTTGTCGATCATGGCAAGAATCGAGCTTCATTCATTGCTAGACTCATTAAATTATTAAATAGCGATACATTATTCGCACGAAGGATTGAATTATAGATCAAGAATATGTTATCCTCCTCAAGCTTGTTAAAAAATAAAGAGGTATTAGTCGAAAAATGACCGGGGAAAATTTGGGAAAGTGAACAAAACTTTTACGGTAGCAGGTCGCTCTTGAACATGACACTTCTCTCCATCATCGTGACTATTTGGGTTGGGTAATCTTCTTGACGGTTCATTCATAGATATGGTTCATCATACCTTCACTTCATTTTGGGTCAATGCTGCCAATTCATCTCAGTGTCGCCAATATGTTCAAGAGAATTCATCCAGTGAATATTCATCCTTCTGCAATACTCATAAACCTTCATTCTCATGATAGTCATCCTTGAACAGTGCTATATCAAGTCACATTTTGTCTTCAAAATTAGTAATTCCCATTTCACGATAAAGTGGCTTCTTTTCGAAATCAAATCATCATCCAGGAAGTTTCCTTAGAAACATCATCTTCCAGTACCATGAGGCTTGTTACAAAATCGACAAGATCCTCGCTTCCAGACCTTTGATGGAAAGTTTGGCGTTCGACATCAAATCATATATTCACACCTTATGAAATGTATTGCAGTACCTTGAGGGCCATTAACATCAATGGTGGTTCTCTCGCGTTTTTTAACAACTCATATCATTAGCTGGCAATCAAATGATGTCTTACCATGTTCGACTACAAATCGTATATTTGCATGGCTAGAATTGTACCCGAACGGTCAAGTGAACGAGGTAAGAAGACCCCAGATCTAGTTTTAGCCATCTGGGCTACGATTTCAGGATTGTTGTACACATCATCTATGGATTTTCATGCGAACATGGGCCTATATCTATAGGCATGCTTTTATTGGGCAACATTCCAATGTAGACGAATTTATGCAATATGTACATGTTATTAGATAGTTTACGTGCTGAGCATGGGAATGCCTCCCTTAGAAATTCATGATCAAGATGAAAATATCCTGATTTAATGTATTGTAATATTGATGCAGGTCACCACTCCGCTTCAGTTCCAGCCCATCACGTCGTAAAGCATCTCATTCAAAAAATATTTTAATTATTCTAACTTCATGCTTTAGGGGGCAACTGTTATAGGTCAATTTGGGCATCATCCCCCATGACCTGGTCAAACTAGAAATCATCCCCAGGACCAATTAAATAGGGTCTATCATCCCCAATCATTTCAGTTGCTACATGCCCTAAGAGAAGAACAAATCATTCATGACTTCTATTGCAATATTTCCAAGGTTTGAAGTATATGTTATATCACTTATGAGCTCACCAACACTGCCTCTCAAGGGACTAACTACATTGAATATGCATCTCCCTCCATTCAAGGGTGCACTGTAATTCACTTACTGACATTCAAGAATGTGTTGGTCAAATGGGAGAGAAATTGTCATTGTTTTAGAATCTCCACATGGCGAGTGCCTTCTAAAAGAGTCCATATGTGTCAAACTTTGAATCGAAGTGTCCATATAACACCTTTGAGATTGGGAAGATGTCTTGCCTATTTTTAGAAAGTAATTGATTGATAAACTACCATCAGTTGTCCTATACATTGAGCATAGATCCTAGTGCTAGGGAAGGAAGAATTTTCGTAAAGAATGATGTTGGATTCTAAATTGAGAGAGTGATAGAAGTGATATTCTTCTGGTGAGATGTTGATTGTGATGAGGCTGGGATGATGCTGGAGCTGGTAACATCAAATCGATCGTTGGTTGTAACCTCCCCCTTCTACTCATTAATAAAGATTGATATTCCTTTTCCCATATATGTATCTGTTTGTGGTTCTATTTCTCATGCAATGGATTCTTAACTGATATATATATGTTTCATGTTCAATCTATTTAATTGATTAAGACAAATAGGTATCTATATATTGAAATATCTTTGTTGTTTAGTGTTTATACTTGCAGGAACTAGTCTGGTGATATAAGTTGGATTGGAAGCTACAACAAAAGAGACAGAAGCAGAATAGGAAGCTCTTGGATCACAAGAAGGTCCTTTTATATTTCTGTGTGTCTATTTACTCTTAGAGAAAGTTACTGCAAAGTCTTTAATTTGTTCTTTTGAATGCATAGCACCACATTTAGGACATTTGATTTATCTATAGATCATAATTATACAGAATAGTCTTGGTTCACCATCATTCTAGTCAATAATTGAGAGACGGTAAATCTCTAACAACCACACTTTATCTGAGCAATTTTGGGCTTGAAGCTAAATGAGATTGATGTTGAAATTCCACTCTATCTTGTAGAAATTATCCAAAAGGATTCAAGCTAATATTGTAATGTACTAAAACAAACTATTGAATCCTTCTACAAATTTGCAGAAACCAAATATGATCACACAATCAAAGAACAAGTAAGAGAAATAAATTATCAATCACACAACAAAAGATGTATATGTGGAAAGAAAATTCTAAAAACCCCTCTATCTATATATTGCATAAAGTCAAGACCATGAAACAATAAAATGCTACTTCCCTCATTGAGAAACCTATGCACTCTACTAACTTTCTCACTTTGACCTAGGAAAAATCAGTCAAATACTTAACCAATTATTAACCTCTGTCTCACCAGCCTTGCTTACACATTCCTGGAGGAATTATGTTCGTATTAATAAGGAAATTCCCAGGAATATATTGCGCAATTCCTTCAAGGCATCCTGATGACCTCATGCATGACCTGTGTTGGGAGCCAAACTTGTACATCTTTTCCTTCCATTTTTACCCACTTTCTTTACCCATTTGAATCATTAACATTCAAGTCATGTTCTAAAGTGCGCCGGTAAACCCGTCTATATGTATTCTTGGAATATTTAGTCAATGAAGTAAAGCCACGAGGATTATTACCTAAAGAGATTAACTAATTTCACTATTTTCGCAGATTTGGTGGTTGGATGACCATATCCGCAATTCCAGGGACAACTCCGAGTTGGCAGCGCTATCTCGGGCAGCGCTGCAACAACACAATGACTCTAGATCCTTTCTCTGCCTTCTTTAGCATTTATTTTGTCTATTATAATGCTATATAATTGTAGGAACTAGCTGTAGGGATTTCAGGAACAATCATTGTAAACATTTGTATAAGAATGGCTCTGAAGCTGTGAGTCGGGGGTTGGCGATGTAAGGAATTGAGTTTTGGAACACAAAATTATTATCAAGTTAATGGAAGTTATCTTCCTGTTACTTTTGTAAGTTCGTGAGTAAATCACAGCCCTGATTAGAGATTTGGGCCCACTCTCCTGATCAGGTGTTGCGTGCTTTCTGTGTGCTGTTGTTATGAAACCAACTCCAAAAATAAAATAAAAGAGAGGCCAATGCCTTGGAATTCAGCCACTTCGATGGGGAAACCTCCTTTACATTACATAAATGAACAATTCCTGGATGATACAAATGACAAAACCTCCTTTTATATATAGGAGTCCTGTAGGTTCTAACCATGTACAAAAATGATCTGCAAACGAATATTAAAAAACGTAAAATAAACAATAGCGAGAGAATAAAACATAAAAAATATATACACATTGATTTTCCCCTGGATCCCAAATCAGGACTACCAGCTTGATTTTTCATTACATTAATTTTAGTGTTACAACACATATATACACATGCTGAAGCATTCATGAACCCCAATCCATTAACCCTAGATTAGAACAGAACCATAGTTACCTTGACCGGATCTACAAAATACCAGGGGCCAAAAGCTATCATGCCCCAAAACCATGTGCAAACCCATGCACAATACCATGTGAGGGTCTGCCCACTGAAAAATAGGGTCTGAGTGTGCGAATAATCATGGAAAGAATATAACACATACCAAACATTCTCCCACTTTTTGTTTTATTTCCGAAATGGGCTATAGCAAAGCTTAGTCATTAGTCCAGCTCTGCAACACCCATTTTTTCTCTACACCAAGAAAAATTCTGAGTGCTCGCATAATTCATCAATGCATCTGCAACATTCTTCAAAGTGTCCACCTTTACTAGCAACACCCTTTTATCCTCAACTATATATCTCACAATTTTTTTTTTAACATCAATGTGTTTTGTCTTTGAATGATAAGTAAGGTTATTAGCCAAGAAAATTGCACTTTGGATATGACATTCTATCCTTATAGCTCGCTGCATCAACCCCATACTTGAACATACTTGAACACAATCTCTTCAACCAAACTGCTTCCTTGCTTGCATGAGTGGCTGCCATGTATTCTACCTCTGTAGTTGAAAGAGACACTACAAAATGTCTTTTACTCATCCAAATGACTACACCTCCAAATAGGCTAAACACATACCCACTTGTAGATCTTCTTTGGTCCTTATCTCTAGCCCACTCTACATCAACAAAACCATGGATGTCCAATACTCTGTCCAATCATGGTCTTCCCAGGTAGCACAAAGCATAATCACTAGTGCCACGCAAATATTTGAAAACTCGCTTCACTACTGTCTAATGCTCCTTCCCTGGTTTTGACATAAACCTGATCAACAATCCTACTGCATGTGCAATGTCTAGTCTAGTACAGACCATTTCATACATCAGGCTACCCACTACACTTGCATATGGAACATGAGACATATCCTCCTCTTATTCTTGTGTTTTGGGACATTGTTCAAGAGATAACTTACACCTACAGGAATAGGAACCTTCACTGGTTTACTATCCTGCATATTGAACCTCTAAAATATTATCTCAACATGTTTCCTTTGGTTTAACCAGATCTTCCTATTTGCTTGATCTCTCTTAATTTCCATGCCCAAAATATAGTTTGCAGCACCAAGATCCCACATGTCGAATTTGGAGAACAATTGGGTCTTCAAATCCTGGATAATTTCTTTGTCATTTCCAATCAGCAACATATCATGCACTTACAAGACCAAAGAAATAACACGGTCACAAATTAATTTAAAATATACATAGTGAAGCTCTTTGCTTTTGGTGAAGCCAAGTCCCCGTATATAGGTATTAAATTTCTGATACCACATCCTTGTTGATTGTTTTAACCCATACAGATAATTGTTTAACCTGCATACATGTTCTTTATTACCCTTCACCATAAAGCCTTTAGTTTGCTTCATGTAAATATCCTCTTCTAGATCGCCATGAAGAAATGTTGTCTTCACATCCATCTGTTCTACCTCAAAATCAAATGCAGCAACAACAGATAAAATTAATCTAATAGAAGTAATCTTGGAAACGGGAGAAAAAATATCACCAAAATCAATTCCCGGCACCTGGGAATAACCTTTTACTACCAACCGAGCTTTGTATTTATCCACCTTGGCTTCTACATTCATATTCTTCTTAAACACCCATTTTCTCCCGATGGGCTTCCTTCCAGCCAACAACTCCACCAAATCACATGCCTCATTTTTGTGCAAGGATTCCATTTCATCAACCATGGCCTCCTTCCAGATTTTTCCATCTTCTAGATCCATTGCCTCCCCTGACAGTTCTGGGATCATCATCAGTGATATTTAAAGAAAAATTTGAACAAAAAGCAAATGGACTATACCTTTCTGGCTATCTTCTTTCCCGAACTGATCTTCTCACAACAGGAGTTTGTGGCTCTTCCTCTTCTGAATATTCTTCTTTTTTAGAGTCCGATTCATCCTCCTTTAGCTCAAACTCTATATTTTTTAGGTTCCTTTGCTAGGACTTCATGTTTAAAAAAATATTTCACCTCTCTATACATCACATCTCAGCTATACACAACCTTCCTCGTTTCTAGGTTCCAAAGCTTGTAATCTTTTAAACTATCCTTATACCCAATAAAAATGCACCTTTCAGATTTATTATCCAACTGGGTCCTTTTCTCCTTTGGAACATGCACATATGCATCATATCCAAATACCCTTAGATGTGAAAGAGAGGGTTTCTTACCAGTCCATACCTCATGTGGAGTATTTTCCTCCAACGTTGATGAAGGTGATATGTTAACCAGGTAACATGCAGTCTCCACTATTTCTGCCAAGAATTCCTGTCCTAACCAGATACCACTAAGCATGTGTATTTCTTTTTCCATCAACGTTCTATTCATTACTTTTGTAACTCCATGTTACACAGAAATTTGTCACCGTCCCTACCATTCCCCGTCCCGCACATTGGAGGGCTTATTCCGTGACCTGTGAGCAGAGAAAAGACTCGAAAATACTTTCATTACATCCCTCTGAAGATGAGATTTCATTGCCCTGAAGACATCTCTCTGCAAAAAACCCTAAAAATAGCTCTTTTTCCATTGGCGCGGTTCCATAGTTCAACCCTCGCGCCAAGGGGGAAAATCCTCCAAAGAGGGCGCGCCAATTGGCGCTCTGTCATAGAGCCGCACCCGCACCAACCATTTAAGAGGTGTTTTTTAAAAATAAATGGCAGAATTTTCATCCTTACTGATCCAGGAACTGATATCTATCTTGAGTTGGGAGGTTTGGCTACGGATTTCCATAGAGAGGAAGTGGTTTGCCACCTCTCATGGAAGCTTCCTTGATGATAGGGCCAATCCCATGATTATAGGGATCCCAACTCCTCTTCCTCCATCTATAAAAGCTTGCCCATCTCCATAGCAAGCTAGTCTTCAAGTTCCCAAGAGCTTCCACATCCTTATGCTGTAAGAGCCTTCTTGATTCCCTTAAGGGCAAATCCAAGCAAGGAGACTATTGTCAAGTATCCGGAGAGAGAGGCTTGTCCCATCCTTGGCAGGCTTTATCGAGACATGTTTTGCTGACGACCCGCCAAAGGAGAGTGCTGCGTCGAAGCTATGGTTGTATTCTTCTTTTGACTCATTAATGATAAGCGACTATTGGTTATGGTTCCACTCTTGTTCTTGATTATTTTCATGAGCTATGTCCTCTTCGACTGACATATAGTTGTATATACTGGATTTTATGCTTGCGTTTGTGTTGTTTCTTGCATGTGCAGGTGTCCGATCATGGAGATCGTGAGGATTATGATCTGCTAGGGCAAAGGAACGGGAGCATCACCTCTTCTACAAATGACAGCATTGGATTCCAGGTAAGCCTTCCTCGCAAGTTGGTTTATTTGCAATTAGGAACCTGCACTATAGCATGTTTTATTGTTGCTAGACCCGATCTGGGCTAGTAGGGATCGCCTCTATCCACAGAGGGGATTTACCTCTTCAACAATTTGGTGACTCCGCTAGGGATCGTTAGCTTGTTGTCGTTCGTTTTATGAGCTATAGACGGAGCCTGAAGTTGGCGAGATAGCCTTCGAAACGCTTTTTCTTTGCAATTGCAAAGTAGATCAAAGCTGCTTCAGTCAATCTCCTGTTTAGTTTGTAAACTGAACACTTGGAGCTTTGTCTTGTCTTTTCGGTTGATTCTTGATTCTGCTTGCTTGATCAGCTCTTTGGGCTGGTTCTCTCTGTGAATTTGGCTTTTGGATAGCTTGATCATCACTGGTCTACTTGTTGGATTGCTCTTTTTTATTTTTGACTGGTAAACTCGACTGGTGCGCTTTTCAGCTTGACAGTCGCGCCCATTGGCGCAGGTTGGTAGTGTATTACCTGTGCCAATTCTATTCTGGCACTAGTTTCGGCCTTAAAGTCGCGCCAATATTGTAAGGTACTAGGGTTTACTCTGTTTTGAGCTTTCTAAGCTTGATCTGTGTCTGTCTCGCTTTGAGCCTAGATCACATGGTTCATTTGAGTCTTGGAGATTCTGCTTGAAGTGGTGAAGTCTGGTCTTGGTTGGGATAAATTCTTTGTTTTTTCAGGCGTTGGCGCTTGTTGTTAGTTAGCAAACCGCGCCAATTGGCCATTGGCGCTAGTTGTCAATGTGCAAGTCGCGCCACTTGGTGCTAGTTGTCAATGTACAAGTTGGGCCAATTTCAGGGTGTATGAAAATTGAAAATTTTTCCCTAAATCCTTCACCAGTGTGTCTTTCCCTTCCGTTATTTTCACTGTATGAGCATAGATTACATTGCTCATTGTTTGAAATGTCTTCTTTCCATGATTTTTTGATGTAAAAGGGAATGAATGCCTTGTTTTGATCTCTTGCTTTGGAAGTCCTTTTTTGTGCTTGACCTCATATGTCTTGTAGCCTTTTGAGGGATTTAGTTACAAAGTGTTTGAAACAACAATTGCATTCTTAGTGTTTGTTAGCATCTCTTTTGCATTCATCCTTCATTAAGAAGATTCGCATTTATTTAGTTTTCATCTCAAAGTGTTTTTTTTTTTTGTTAAAATGCATTAGATCACATTGCATTGAAAAGTATTTTTGAAATTTATCATTGAACTTAGATCACATTGTTTAATGATTGAAAGCTAGAAATCGCTTTGAGTGCATTCTCTTTCATTGAAAGCATGCATTAAGTAGATTCTCATTTCATCGAAAAATGCATTGAGTGCATTCTTATCATTTGAAAAGAAAAAGGAAATTGTGCATAGATTACAATTGCATAGTTTTTGAAAAGAGGATTTTGCATAGATTACATTGCATTATTCGCATCGTTGAATGTTTGAAATTACTTTTGGATAGTGAAAGTCATCTAGTTTGGAAAAATTTCATTTACAGTGTTGTTGTTTGTTGCATCATTGTTTGAAGCTCTTCCCTTAACTAGATAGCATTCATCGAATTGAAAGTTTTCTTTTCTCATATAGCTGCATATAGGAGATTATCATATGACATTCGGTAGGGCCTTGAAACTGAAACGTAATTGAAGATCGACTTTAAAATTTACTCAATTTACCT
Organism: Pinus albicaulis; assembly: GCA_034641835.2. Classification (NCBI taxonomy): domain Eukaryota; kingdom Viridiplantae; phylum Streptophyta; class Pinopsida; order Pinales; family Pinaceae; genus Pinus; species Pinus albicaulis. The sequence goes on along the minus strand of CM076572.1, from coordinate 164,764,450 downwards.
AAGGAAGCATTGAAACATTAACGAAACATTTAGAGGTCTAGGCTAGAGATGTGTTCCGATGTCTTTAAACCTAGTAGCTGTCGTTCGCCTCTTGGTATTAGACAGCGCTAGTACGGACTTGTGCTCCCCGTACCGTCGTGTATATAAAGGGAGACCCCACTAGGTTTCAATCCTTTATCCATAGAGCCAAGGTACGCCCTATGCAAGCGATACGAAAACAACATTGGAGATTTCTATACGTCACGTTAAGACCTTGGTTGATTTCTCTTTCATTTTTATAAAACCAAGGTGTATATTACGGTCACGGGATTGTTGGTACCCTTTGCCTAGCATTCACGGCGATCATTTGATCTTTTATAACTCTCTAAGTTGAAAGATCATCAGCTTGTCCTTTGTACTTGTTTCCAATAAAGTGATAAAGTCACCTTTTCCACAGTTCTACGACTCTTAAAAGATAAAAGCAGTAGAGTTTTGACGCAATGTTTAAAGTAAAGCACGCCATGAAATGGCTTCACGGTAAAGTTAGTTTCCTTGGGTGTTGGGGAGTGATTTTACGTGCATTTCGGAAAGAACACCAGCAGGAACCCTCTAAAAGGGAATCCTGTTCCTTTTCCTCCTTTTGGAAATGTTGGCACTCCTTATATGGCAACATTTTCCCTTCCTGGGTTGACTGTTTGGTTTTTTTCAACCTCTGTGGTTCCGAATGTCTCGGCTATTGGTCAATCAGTTCCTCCGCCTGAACAACGTCATGTTGATTCCAAGGTGGACCTCTCCCCTTCCTCGCCTGTTTCTGCATCCTCCTCTTCTACTTCGCCTGGTGAAAGTCTGGATTCGAGTAACTAGGTGGCTAAGAAGAAGAAGAAGAAGACAAAGAAGAAGAAGTCTGATAAGAGAGAGGTTAAGGCTGAAGCTGCTGTTTCTGAAACACCTCCTCTTGATAAACCTCCCAACCCTCCGCGGAAAGTCAAGTTCCCTTGCATTTTTTTCACAGGAAACCATCTTCTTCGAGACTGCCCTGGCATTCCCAAGGTGCTTGAAGTATGGTCCAACGGTTTTCCCCCGTTGCCTTTGGCTTCCGGGAGTCAGGTTGGGGGCACGTCGTCAACTGGTGCTGGTAAAACTCCTAAGAAGCAGGGTAAGATTATCAATCCCTGTAAGTTGTGTGGAGGGCACCATACCATTCACCTTTGTCCGTATATGGATTAAGCCAAAAGAGTCTTGGACAACGCAACCGTTTCTACACCATGCCTTCCAGCTGGTTATAATAAACTTTCTTTGAGTCCTTCACTAGCTGATGCTACAATTGGTCAAGAGTCATCCTTGGTTGATCCCGCTCCCCCAGAAATTCAAATTCAGGAATCCATCCCTGACCAATCATTGGTCATGGGATCAGTTGAGCTGGTCCCTTCTATGGTGCACCAGGTCTTTTCCGTCGAGAGTGGATCTCATCCCCCTCAAGTTCTTCTTGTTTCTTCAGATTCCTCGGATTTGGAGAAAGATTCTCTTGTCCCCGTATCTCAAGAAGCTGCTCCTCCACCTCCTGTGATGGAGGTCCCAGAGGATACCCCTCCCACCTTCGAGATGGAGGTCGTTGAGGATGCTCCTTCTTCTTCCGTAACACCAGGGGAAGACCATCTCGGTTCGATGGTAGCCCCTCCGAGTAGTTTGGTCGCTTCCTTTGATTGGAGTCGATTTGCAGGATATCGCCTTCCGTCTTATGTGCCTTTCGAGATCACAGTACACGCCTTTGATTTGGTTGTACCCAACACCATTATAGATGAAGGTGTGTCTGTTAGTATTTTATCCTCAACTACCTGGCAAGCTTTCGGTTCGCCGCCGCTTGCGCCTGTTACGCAGAATCTGTTGGCGTTTAACAGAAGAACGAGTCAACTGTTAGGGATCCTTCCAAGGTTACCTGTTACTTTGGGAGGTAAAACTGTCCATATGGACGTGATGGTTGTTCCAGGCCCCTTGGATTTCAATCTGCTCTTGGGGTGTGATTACACCTATGCCATGGGAGCGCTTGTCTCCTCCCTTTTTCGTGTGGTCTGTTTTCCACATGAAAGACGAATCGTGACCATTTATTAGCTTTCGTTCTTTGGTCCTGATGTGGCTGCTGGCCCGCCATCATCCCTTCCTGGTTTTATCCACCCGTTGTATCTGCCCCACTGCAGGTCAACTATGTGGCTACCTGCCCCGTGCCTATACCCAATGATAGTGCCATTGTGCATCAGGTGCTGGGGGCATTGGGTCCTGACTTCCAGGATGTTTTCCTTCCATCGGGAGTGGAACTCTTGGAAGCGATGACTTCTTGTTCATTATGATGAGGTTGGTCGAAGCACAGTTCATTTTCTTGTGTCAAGCTCCTTAAAAAATGAAACAAGCTGGTCGGAGCATAGTTCCTTGTCTTGTGTCAAGCTCCTTAAAAAATGAAACAAGGTTGTCAGAGCAGAGTTTCTTGTCTTGTGCCAAGCTCCTTAAAAAATGAAATGAGGTTGTCGAAGCAGATTTCATTGTCTTGTGCCAAGCTCCTTAAACCATGAAACAAGGTATCCTGAGGATAGTTCTTTTAATGTGTCAACCTCGTTAAAATAATGAAACACGTTCCTGTTCAATTCAAGTCTTTGATAAGTTCTCGTAAAATCCCAGTCGAGTCTATCTCTTGGTCTCGTAACTTGAACCTTCACTCCATCTACCTTTCATATGGATTGAAGCTTGGAGGGCATGTACCTCAAATTGAGTCACCATGCTGGGGGCATGCTTACTTTTTCAAGCATAGTTTGTTTCCGTTTCAAGCTTGTGTAAAAATGAAACTGGTTTCAAGCATAGTTTATATTTGTTTCAAGCTTGTGTAAAATAGGCTCAACTTCCGGTAATTTTCGATTTCAAGCTTGTGTAAAAATGAAACCTTTCCCATTTTACCTCTTGTGATTGCCATTTTATCAGCCTATTTTTGCCAGATGAGCCTTGGTTTTTTCACTCCATCGTCACTATCTGCTTGGCCGATCATATGCCTTCACTTGGTTGTTTTACCGTTCCTGAGGAACCGCTGCGATGAGTGGTCTTGTTAGCCAGCCTCTTGACTTTTATCATGTTTTGAGCAGTTCCACCATTACCGGAACCAGTAGCTACCCTTTATACCACTCGTTCCTCCAGGAGGAGTCATCTTTCAGCTCTTTTCTGACTCTCTAAACATGAAAAGATTGTCGAGGCCCTTGTCGTTTCGATCTCGTTAAAGTGGACAAGAATCGACATCTACCCAGTATACGTTTAACCCTTTTTTGGGCTGGGATGGATTATTTATGAAAAAGGAATACCCTAGCCTATCGCAACTAGGAGGTTTTCTCAGATATTGTTTTCTACCTTTTCGGGTCTGAGGAACTATTTACAAAAAGGGACCATTGGAGTTTACTTTTTAGCTGTCTTTTCAAACTCTCTAAACATGAAAAGACGCTGATTTATTCCTTTGTCAGACTCGTTAAACCCAAATGACATTGGATTCAGTCAATCATGACGTTATTCGAGTTTCTCCTTCCTAGGGCTCGTTAAATGTACTAGGATGGATTCGTCCGAAGGGCGGATTTATATGACAAGCATATGGTATCCTCTTCAAGCTTGTGTAAAAATAAAGAGGTACTCACTGAAATGGTGGGGAAAATGGAACTAACATCATTGTCGTGTCGGCAGTTTGTCACTCTTGAACATGGCACTTGTCTGCATTTGTGTTGGCTTGGGGACAATCTCATCTCGTTTTCTGCTTGCCTCTGTGGGTTTGGGTAATCCCTTTTGACCTCTCATCTGCTCTTTGCCTCGTCACCATGACCTCTGATCTTTTGATGTCAAATACTGGAAAATCCACTGTCGTGCCACCAATATGTTCAAGAGAAGTTGACCTCTGCAAGTACCAACCTTCCTCTGATTCTCATATGATCCTGATTCACAAAGACATTATGTTCCTTTGTCTCGTGTTGATGATGTGGAAAACACTATGGCCCACCTTCAATCAAGATCACTTCCTGTCGACTCCATCTCATTATCCAAGAAGTTGATCTAGAGACTCCCTTTTGGTACTTTGGAGCCTACATGCCTTAATGGCAGGTTCTTCACATTCGATGTGAGGTTTTCATCATTGGCCTCCGATCGAGTGATTCTACGGGTGTTCGATGCCAGCTCATTGTTCACATGCTGTAGATTGTACCTGTAGTACCTTGAGGACCATTGGCATTAATGGTGGTACCTCTCATGTCTGTTAACAAATTTCATCATTGGCTGGTAATCAGGCGATGTTCTTGCATGTTCGACTTCAGCTCACATATTCACATGCTTGAACTTGTACTCTATTCGGGTCGAGATGGAGCGCAAGACCCTGGATTGTGTCTGTTGTAATCCAGGCTGCGATTTTGTGGATTATTATGATTATTTACATGAATCACTGATTGGATGGCTGCGACCATACCTGAGTCTATTTATCGATCCTCTCTGGATGGCTGCGTCCATGCCTTGGATCTCGATTATCATATACTCTGTTATGGATGGCTACGCCCATACCACGCATATATACCATGTATCTGAGACATCAGTTGTACTTCGCTCCGCAGGTTTTCCGATGGCAGTGTTTTCAGTCGACATGTTCTCGTAAAGCATTTCACCCCTCTCTCTCTCTCTCGGGCCTCATGCTTTAGGGGGCATTTGTTACACAACAATTTGTCATCGTCCCTACCATTCCCCGTCCCGCACATTGGAGGGCTTATTCCGTGACTTGTGAGCAGAGAAAAGACTCGAAAATACTTTCATTACATCCCTCTGAAGATGAGCTTTCATTGCCCTGAAGACATCTCCCTGCAAAAAACCCTAAAAATAGCTCTTTTTCCATTGGCGCGGTTCCACAGTTCAACCCTCGTGCCAAGGGGGAAAATCCTCCAAAGAGGACACGCCAATTGGCGCTCTGTCATAGAGCCGCACCCGCTCCAACCATTTAAGAGGTGTTTTTTAAATTAAATGGCGGAAGTTTCGTCCTAACTGATCCAGGAACTGATATCGCAGAGATTCCAGGGAGGGGTTTTGCTCTGATTTTCCATAGAGAGAAGTGGTTTGCCACCTCTCATGACTTCCTTGATGATAGGGCCAATCCCATGATTATGAGGATCCCAACTCCTCTTCCTCCATCTACATAAGCTTGCCCATCTCCACCATGGCTCTGGTCTTCAGGATTCCCAAGAGCTTCCCACATCCTTATCTTGAGCCTTCTTGATTCCCTTAAGGAAAAATCCAAGCAAGGAGACTATTGCGAAGTATCCAGAGAGAGAGGCTTGTCCCATCCTTGACAGGCTTTATCGAGACATGTTTTGCTGATGACCCGCCAAAGGAGAGTGCTGCGTCGAAGCTATGGTTGTATTCTTCTTTTGACTCATTAATGATAAGCGACTATTGGCTATGGTTCCACTCTTGTTCTTGATTATTTTCATGAGTTATGTCCTCTTCGACTGACATATAGTTGTATATATTGGATTTTATGCTTGCGTTTGTGTTGTTTCTTGCATGTGCAGGTGTCCGATCACGGAGATCGCGAGGATTGTGATCTGCCAGGGCAAAGGAACGGGAGCACCACCTCTTCTGCAAACGATAGCGTTGGATTCCAGGTAAGCCTTCCTCACAAGTCGGTTTATTTGCAATTAGGAACCTGCACTGTAGCGTGTTTGATTGTTGCTAGACCCGATCTGGGCTAGTAGGGATCGCCTCTGTCCGCAGAGGGGATTTACCTCTTCAACACTCCATTTTTCTGAGGTGTGTATGGATTAGTCTTCTATCGTGCTATACCAAAATTCTTACATAATTCGTCAAATTCCTTCTTGAAAAACTCTCCATTATTATTTGTCCTCAACACCTTTATCTTCTTCTCTGTCTGGTTTTCCACTAGAGCCTTAAATTCTTTAAATATTTCAAAAAATTCATATTTCTTCCTCAAGAAATATATCCATGTATTCCTTGAGAAGTCATCTATGAATGAAACATAGTACACAAACTTTCCCAGTGATGGAACTGACACAGGTCCAAACACATCACTTTGCACAAGCTCTAATATCTTATTCGCCCTCTTAGCACCAGAAGGAAAACTCACCCGATTCTGCTTCCCATATACACAATATTCACATAAATCAAAATCTAGAGAGAAATTAGACATACCTTCTACCATACCATTTCTATGCAGTATCCGAAGGCCCTTCTCTCCAATATGTCCAAGCCTTTGATGCCATAGCAGGGTATTTTCTCCAGAGACTGCTAGGATTTCCGCTCCACTTTTAGGAACCACAGAAATGTTGCACCCATCAATAATAGTGCTACCCTGAAGCTTTTACAGAGTTCCAATCCGAACTCCCCGCATTAATACCAATGCTCCCCGAACTATCTTGCAGGTATCTTTCTCGAACCCTATTTTTACACCTGCATCATCCATATTGCTTACAAGAATCATATTTCTGGCCAATGTAGGAATATTCAGAACACTAGGAAGTGTTCTAATCCTTCCACCTTACAGCTTCATCTTGAATTTTCCACATCTGATGATTTTTTTCTTCCTATCATCCCCTAAGATGACGTCACCACCATTATATTTCTCGTACTCACAGAACCACTCCTTATGGGGAGTGAAGTGAAAGGATGCACCTAATTCAATCAACCATGTCTCATGATCTACATGTGTATTTGAAGAAGAAGCTAAATACACATCCCCACCTTCATTCGAGATGGTTTTTGCCTCTACAGAAGGAGCATCATTAGATCCCTTTCCTTTCTCACGAGATTTAGATCTGCAGTCCTTTTTGTAGTTCCCTTCCTTTCCGCATTTCCAACACACCTTAACAAAATTTCTTGTACATTTAGAGGTCCCTCTAGATTTAGATCTCCCACTAAAAACCTTATTCTTGTTTTTCTAGGTAACTTCATCGTATAGATAAGGCATCTCCATTCTGGCCCTCCATATTTCTCCATCTCATTTCCTTCGACAGCAAGGTTGAGACAATTCCATCAAAATTCAAGGTAGTTGTATTGCTACCTATTGCAATAACCAGATTGTCCCATGAATCTGGTAGAGAACACAACAAACTGATGCACTTATCTTCATATGATATTCTAATATCAACAGATAACAAATTACTTACCACAGTATTGAATGTGTTCAAATTCTCTGTCATCGAGTCTCCATCCTTCATCCTCAGGTTATACAACTTTTTCCGCAGGAACAATTTATTCACTAAAGACTTAGATTGGTACAAAGTCCCTAGCTTGTCCCATAAATTCTTTGCTTTAGCTTCCCTAGATACATTCAAAAATACTGAATCTGAGACACACAATCGTATTTTTCTCTTTTTCTTCTGATCCAAATTCTTCCAGTCTTCATTTGACATTTTCGTTGGTTTAGTACCAGGATGTACCACAATCCACTAATCTTTATCCACCAGCAAATCCTCCATATTGAGCTTCCACAACTCAAAACTTTGACCACTAAATTTCTCAATCTCTATCTTTCCACTGCTCATCATCTTCTTTCACTGCAAGAATTGATCCCGCAGATCTCCCACTGAACAGGGTCTACCACAGGCCTGATAAAAAATCCCCTCGGTAGCAAAGGTGTCCCCTTCAAGCTGAAACAACTCTGATACCAAATGTACGTTTTAACCCTGTATAAAAATTATGTACAAATGAATATTAAAAAATAGAAAATAAAAAATAGTGAGAGAATAAAACAAAAAATATATATACATATAAATTTTCACCTGGATCCCAAATCGAGACTACCAACTTTATTTTTCATTATATTCCTTTTAGTGTTACAACACATATATATACATGCTAAAGAATTCATAAACCCCAATCCATTAACCCTAGATTAGAACATAACTGTAGTTCCCTTGACCGAATCTACAAAATACAAGGGGCTGAAAACCATCATGCCCCAAAACCATGTGCAAACCCATGCACAAAACCATGGGTGTTCAACTAATCATGGAAAGAATATAACACATACCCAACAAGTCCATGGGGTCACACTATAATCCTAGATTATCTAACGATAATAATGTAAGGGCACAATAATAACAATATTGGGGTTACAGGGGTAAAACAATAACAATAAGGGGGCTACACTAACAACAATAAGGGACTACACTAGTAAAATAGGGACCTAACATGCCCCTCCCCTTCAAAAAAGTGTTGTTCTAAATGCTTGAGTAGCTCTGGATGCTTCTGTATAAAATTCTCATCCTCCCATGTAGAATCTTCAGTGGGTAAGTTCTTCCACTTGATGAGATACTCTGAAATTGATCAATTTTGTAGCTGTCGAGTTCTTGTTTCCGTGACTGCTTCAGGTTTCAATATAATTTTTCCTTCCTCATCAAGTTTTATAAAATTTTTTGAACTAGAATTTTGTCACCTATAACCTTCTTTAAGCATGAAACATGGAAAACTGGATGCACTCGCTAAGAAGCAGGAAGTCCCAATTTGTATGCCATAGTACCAATGTTTTGCAACACCTTGTAAGGACCATAGTACTTTGGTGATAATTTATTATCCTTCTTAGCTTGCTTGAGGGACATTTTTTTGTATAGTTATAGCCATAAAAATACCCAGTCTCCTACATCAAAACTTCTCTCACTGCGATATTGATCTGCCTGTTGTTTCATTCGATTTTGTGCCAAATTTAGGTTATCCTTTAAGAGTTGGAGAAATTTTTGTTGATGCTCGATGTGATATTCCACTACTTGAATGTTAGAATTTTGTCTTAAAGATGATGTGATGGACGATGGATGATATCCATAAAGTGCCATAAATGGGGCCATTTTTGCTGCAGTATGGAAGGAAGTGTTATACCACCATTCAATCAGAGGTAACCACTTGACCCATTCTGTTTTTTTATCAGATACAAAACAACGAAGATATCCTTCCAAAAATTTGTTCACTATCTCAGTTTGACCATCATATTGAGGATGATAAGATGAGCTATGAGCAAGTTGAGTAACCAAACAAGAAAATAATTCCATCCAGAAATTTCCAGTAAAAATGGGATCTCTGTCGCTTACAATAATCTTTGGGTTTCCATGTAGCTTTTGAATTGTTTCCATAAATGAAGTAGCAACTGTACTTTCTTTAAATGGATGAGATAATGCACAAAAGTGTGCATACTTGGTAAGTCTATCAAATACCACCATGATGACACTCTTTCCTTCAGGCTAAGGTAAACCTATGATAAAATCCATTGAAATCTCCTCCCACCATTCACTTGGAATGGATAAAGGTTGTAGAATACCCAAGGTCTTAATTGTCTCAACTTTATTTTATTGGAAAACCAAACATTCCGCCACAAACTTTTGAATATCAGATTTAAGGCCATCCCAAAAAAATTCTTTCTTCACCCTGTGGTAAGTTTTTAAAAATCCTGAGTGTCCCCCTAAAGGAGAAGTGTGCAATTCCAAAAGAATATTTTATTTAGTTGGGAATTCTTAGAAAGTTATAAGCGATATTTGTACCATAAGGAATCATTTTTCCAAATAAATGTATCATATGTACTAGGATCTTGTTCCAACTTTTGAATGAGTGTCCAAATTTCTTCGTCCTTCTCCCATTGGTCCCTTGCTTCGGTTATCCAATCTGGTTGGATAATATAAATGACACAAAGAAATGCTTCCACCTCTTCATCCTTTCTTGAGAGTGCATCTGCAACAACAATTAACTTCCATTTTTTGTAGGTGATTTCAAAGTCATAACCCAACATCTTTGTGACCCATTTTTTCTACTCTTCTAAATATAGTCTTTGTTCCAAAAAGTGTTTAAGACTATCATGATCAGTTTTTACCTTGGAGTGTCTTCCCATTAGGTAAGTTAGCCATTTCTTTAGTGCATGTAGTATTGCCAACATTTCCTTCTCATAAATAGCTTTCTATTTGGATGAATTTTAAAAGCAACAGGTCTTCCTTCTTGCATTAAAACATCACCAATTCCATTTCCTTAGGCATCACATTCCACAATAAAGGTTTTTGTGAAGTTTGGCGTAGCTAAGACTGGTGCTAGGAACATTTCCTCTTTAAGATGTTAAAAGGCCTTAGTTTCTTCAGGAGTCCACAAAAATTCATATTACTTCAATAACATTGTTAGAGGTGCTGCTATTCTCCCATAATTCTTAACAAACTTGTGATAATACATTTTTAATCCGAGAAATCCTTGCAACTACTTTATGGTTGTGGGGACTTTCCATTCCTTAATGGATTTAATTTTGTTAGGGTCTACCTTAACACCCTCATGAGATACAATATGACCCAAATATTCCACCTCTTGTACTCCAAAGAAAAATTTGGAGTTTTTTGCATATAATTGTTTCTCCACCAAATTTTGAGCACCTTGTCAACATGTTGAACATGATCCTTCCAAGACCTGCTGTAGATTAGTATATCATCAAAAAATACCAACACAAATTTTCTAAGGAAGGGTTTGAAAATGGAATTCATAAAGCCTTGAAATGTAGAAGGTGCATTAGTAAGGCTAAAAGGCATGAAAAAAAATTCATAATGACCCTCATGAGTTCGAAATGAAGTTTACGGAATATCTTCAATCTTCATTCTAATTTGGTGGATATCATGAATGAATATCCAACTTGGTAAATTAAATTGCTCCATGTAATTCATCCAATAATTCATCAATAACAGGAATGGGAAATTTATCTTTAATAGTGAGCTTATCGAGCTCCCTATAATCCGGACTCATGTGCCATGATCCATCCTTCTTGTGCACCAATACTACTGGAGTAGAGAAAGTACTTTGACTAGGTTGAATTATACCAGCCTCTAACATATTTTCAATCATACATTCAATTTCACTCTCTTGGGCATAAGGACATCTGTAAGGATTGATGTTTGGAGGAACACTTCCTGGAATCAAATGAATAGAATGATCATGATCACGAATAGGTGGGAGTCCTTTGGAAGTTTAAAACACCTTGGAATGATTTCCCAAGACTTTTTGGAGATCTGGAGAAATAGATGATTTTGATGTGGGAACTTCTAGTGAGCATAATTGTGAAATTACGCCTTGTTGTTCTTTCTTCATAATATTTTTCATGACATTAGAGCTTATTATATTTCACATCTTTCCTGTGATACCCCATAATTTAGCTTCCTTTCCTTCCGAGAAAAATTTCAAGAAAAGTTCTTGAAAAATAAAAGCTATCATCCCCAAAAATTGTAACCATTGTACTCCTAGTACAACATCAACACCTCCCATTGGAATGGAAAGCATTTAAAATATTAAATACATATTCCCCCAATGGTTACCTTGATTTTATGGCATTTTCTAGGGCATTTTATAGTTCCTCCATTTGCAACCATCACTTGACATTTTGGTGCTAGGTATAGGAAGCAATTCAATTCCTTGGCTACCTTACAATGAATAAAATTATGGGTACTACCTGAATAAATCAACAATATTACTTTTTTCTTCTTGGTTTTTTCTTTTTATATTGAGAGTTTGAGGAGTGGTAATTCTTGCCAATGCATTACACGATATGGTCAGGCTCATTTATTCTTTATCTAGAGTTGGTTCTTGGTGTATATCCTCTTCTTTTGAAGTTTCTTGTTCATTTTCTTCCTCCTCTTCACAATATATGTAAAATCATTTCTTCTCAGCATACTTATGACCTTTAATGTATTTGCTATCACAACTGTAGCAAATCCCTTTTGCTCTTTTTTCTTCCAATTATTATGGTGTCAACCTTGTGGGTTGTGGAAGTATAGGAGTAGCAACACTTCCATCTTTATATATGTGAATGGTAGGCTTCTTTGTCGCCATAATTTTATATTCAATTTTTCTTGCCAACCTGAATGCCTTCTCCAATGAATCAGGTTCCCAAACTCAAAACTCATGTTGGATGTTATCCTTTAAAGTCCCTATGAAGACATAAATACCGTGTTATTATGGAATATCGACTACCCTTATATTCAATTTTTGGAAGTCCTCAATGTGATCCACCACTGAACCATTTTGTTTGAGATTTATCAATTGGCTAAAGAAGGTGTTGCTCTTGTATCCTCATAATTTTCTATCATATCCTCTGTAAAAATTGACCAAGTGACAATTTTTTTACGTGACCAAAGCCATTGATACCATTAAAATGTATTTTTTTCTAAATATAAAGTTTCAATGTGTACCTTTTGTGTGTTTTGCACATTATTTATATCAAAATATTGCTCCATCTGTAGCATCCATGTTATAGGATCCTTGCCATCAAAATTCCTCATATAGATTTTTGGAATATGGCGGGTCTTCAATCCAACATTAGAGTTTATGAAATCACGATTAAAATTTATTTTGTTCTCATCATGAGTTTCCTCTACTATCTTTCCGCCATTAGGAATCATTTCTTGTATCAACTTTGTCAAACCTTCCATGTATGCTTTTAGATCATTCTTCATGTCTCCGATGTTGTCTTTCATTTTTTCATTGATATTATCTTCCATGTCATCCATATTAGCTTCCATGCCATCCATATTAGCTTCCATGCCATTCTTCAAACCATCCATCTTAGCTTCCATGTCTTTCTTCAAACCATCCATCTTAGCTTCCACACCTTTCTTCAAAACTTCCATTTCATTTTTTGTTGCTCTTTATGAGAGCGAAATTTGGTGAACTTGATCTTTTAATTTTGATATGTCATGTTTCACTTCTTCCTCTTCATGAGTCATAGTAGAGCCTTTTGAAGGCTTAATGGGTGTTGAATTATTTTTAGGTGGCATTTTAGAACCCAATACTGATATCTATGTTTCAATATTCCCTTGGAAGCACTTCAAACTGACTTTTCAAACAAGACATATGAAGTATTGAAACTGATGTATCTCTGTAATTTCTTCAAGACAAAGTTATGCCCAATCTCCCACAATGACCTAATTATAGACTAGTTTAGTAGAGTGCACTTGTATGGCATGCCACTTGTCACTGGGTCCTCCTTCGACTCTGAAATTGATACAAAGAAAACTACAGCTCGTGTGATTTCGGCCAATTTTTAAAGAATTCCAATCCGATGCTCAGAGAGAGAGTTATGATGATATTACCACGGTCACCTCGTTTAGATGAAATTCAGGAGCCTACAAAAACCTAACTTCCACAGATCATATCTCCGAAATATTGCGAACCAAGATCTGAATTTTTTCATGAAGTTCCTCAGGATTTCAGGTTCGTGTGATATAAATTTTAGCTTCTGAACATTCATAGAAAAAAATTGAAAGTGAAAATTCCATGATGACCTATTTGGAGCAGCGAAACACTAGAATCTAAAGCTCTGATACCAAATGTTATGAAACCAGCTCCGAAAATAGAATAAAAAAGAGACCAACGCCTTAGATTTCAGCCACTTCAAGGGGAAAACCTCCTTTACATTACGCAAATGAACAATTCTTGGAAGATATAAATGAAAAAACCTCCTTCTATATATAGGAGTCCATGGGGTCACAATATAATCCTAGCCAACCTAACAATGATAATGTAAGGGCACAATAATAAGAATATTTGGGTTACAGGGGAAAAAAAATAACAATTAGGGGGCTACACTAACAATAATAAGGGACTACAGTAATAATATAGGTACCTAACAACTGTTAATTCCATTTCCTATTTTGTATATTTTGTAATTACTGTGACAATATACATAATTGCAGATACTCTTATTGTTGTGAATGCATTGCAAGATTCACTATTTATTACTGTTATTTCCCTATTGTTGTTACAGTGATTGTTGCTTTGTTTAATTCATTGAATTCACGATTGATATAGAATTGTGCTATTGTCATCTGCATAAATTTTTCCCATTATCCTTGTAATAATAAACACACCCAGATTGATAATTAATGTGGGGAAGGGTTTGAATAATCATTCACACTTTGACACCAACATTTTGGCACCGTTTCCGGGGAGGCTAACAATGGTGCAAGAACATGATTCATATTGATATAAGGACCAATCTCTTGTCCCAGGGACAAAAATGCTACCCTTCTCTAGGTCCTGAGCGTAGTTTTTCTATTTTTATTTTTTTGATTGATTTCTTAGGAATCAATCTCTCATCCTAGGGAGGGAAATGCTACCCTACTCTAGGTCTTGAGCGTTAGTCATTTTTTTTCCTTGATTTCTTAGGGACCAATCTCTCATCCCAGGGAGGGTAATGATACCCTGCTCCAGGTCCCGATCTTAATATTTGATTTTTTTTTTTTTTTTTTTTTTTAAACCCAATCTCTCATCCTATGGAGGGAATTTCTCTTGCCCTGCTCTAGGTCCCGAGCATAGAAGTTTTTACCCTCATTAATTATATGAAAAGAGATCTAAATAAAAGGGGTAGAGGAGAACCCCCAAAGAAAGGAAGAAAGGATTTGGGAAGGATCATCTATATCCAGGAACTTATCATGAAGGCTAAATCAGAAGCATCTTCATGGGCCGATGTCATGATAAGAACTCAGACGAAATCTAAGGGGAATTCTATCGTACAACCAGTGCTATCCATGGTACCAGAGAAGACCCTTTCAATGACAGAAGAAGAAGTAAACATAGTATCGATAGAAGAAACACTACTATTTTTGGTAGAAGAAGAGGAAATTTCAAGTAGAGGATTTGAGGAATTAAGAAATTTTAGTGGGGAAGAAGAACTTATAAAGGATTTTTTGTCACCATGAGACTGAGGAAGTGCTGTGAAACCTCCTATGATTGGATCACCTCAATCATCAATTGAAGAACCAGTTGAAATATAGGGTGAGTATTGGAGGATATTTATGGCACCTGCAACTTCTTCTATTGATTTCCCGATTGGGGACATCAGAGGTGATGCACCAATGAAACCTATCCCTTTGAAAAATTTACCTAACTTTCATGGGATTTCCTTTGAAGACCTCAATATATTCCTCTTTGAATTTGATAGTGTCTGTTGGGGACACGACTATATTTCTGATGCTCGGAAATTGAAGATATTGCCTACTAGGTTAAAGGGAACAACCTTGGGATGGTTCATGGGTTTGGGGGGACGTAAAACTATCTCCTCATGGGATGACATGAAAACCAATTTTCTAGAGAAGTACTAGGATTACTGTAAGTCTCGTGATATCAAGGAAGAAATTTTCAAGTTTATCCAAAAAAAAGATGAGAATATGGAAGATTGTGTGGAGTGATTTAAATATACGCTATAGAGGTCAGGCCATAGTAACCTGGACAAAGATATTATGAAGATCATCCTTCTTAAGGCATTAAGGGCAGACTCTCTCGAGCTTTTAAACATAGTAGGAAAATGGGATATATCGAAAGAATATTTCGATACTATCTGTGAGTTGTGCATCCAGTGTGCGCAAGGGGTTGCGAGAAAAATGTCCGGTGGAGGGGTCACAAAGGCGGAAATTGGGAATCTATAGGATAACCGAAGGACTAATATCTTGAGTACACTATATGACCATATGGACATGTTGCAAGCAAAGCAGAAGCAGATGGAATTGGAGAAGACCATGGCCATATTCTGCCCTCAGTGCATAAAGAAACATCTATTGAAGGAATGTCTATTGAACATAGTTGAAGCATGTGAAATTTGTGAAAAAATTAATGCAACTAGTTCATGCCCTTCCTTGCCAAGATTGAAGGCAATATTTCAAGGAGAAAGCAAAGAGGGGGTGATGGATCAACTGTATTTCATGGGATCAAAGAAGCCATGGCAGCCACGACCACCGAATATGAATCAAGGTATGCCTCAGGACCCATCTTAGTATTTCAATAATTTTAATATTGGTTCCCAGTCTGTACCTTTTTCACCAACGTGGCCCCAGTATTGTCAATATCCACCTTGGAAACCATGGTTCCCTCAGACTAGTTCGAACCCTTGATGCAGAACTGGTGTGGACTTTCTCCTCCTAAAAAATTCCCCCAACCTATGCCAAAACGGAAAATTCAGTTGCCTTCCACTATTCCTCCTATTAATCCACCTCTTTGACCTCATCTTCCCATCCAACCCAATCCAAATCCTAATAATAAGGGAGTTAAACAAGCTGACACTCTCAAACTTCCTTCATAAAGCATCTCTACTGCAGAATTTAATGGAATAAATTTATGATTTGGCAGGTAGTGAATGCTCCAACTTCACCCATTATCATTGAAAAAGTTGATGGTGAGGTCATGGAACTAGAACCAAAAAAATGTTAGGGATAAACAAAACCAAGACATTGAAAATCAGACACCTCCTCAACCTACTGTTAACCAAAGATGCCAAGTAAATCCACCCTATCCTGAAAGGTTGGCCTTGAGTAAACATAGCCCTCAAGTAGAATTTGATTTTCTAGGGGAATTACAAAATTTGTTTGTTAAAATTCCCCTACTTCAAGATATGAGGGATGTACCAATCTATGCAAAAAAACTCAAAGAATATTGTTCTAAAAAGCTTGGAAAGAAATCAAGGGAGCCACTTACCATCCATGTGATGGGAAAATTGTATGACATCACGTTGGGAAAATTTATGCCTATAAAATATGGGGACCCACGGAATCCAATTTTGATGGTACAGATTAATGCGGTTGAAATCCGAAATGTAATGGTAGATTTGGGTGCTACCATAAGCACCATTACTTCTGAAACTATGCATGCATTGGGCCTTAGGAACCTTAAACTGACTCCTACTATTTTGGAATTGGAATATAGATCTACAGTCAAACAGGTAGGGAAGTTGGAAGACATTACGATTTTAGTAGACTCATGGCACTATCCCATGGATCTCCTAGTATTACAGACATAGTCCCCAGGTGGTGGCCATCCCTTAATTCTGGGAATACCTTGGCTTGCAACCACAAATGCCTATATTGGGTGTCGGTCAGGAAATATGGTTATATCTAATGGGACAGTTATCCTCTTACAGAACCAAGCCCATCAGAGAAAATATCAATCAAACAAAAACCTCTACCAATGGAAGGATCTAAATTTGAAAATGAAGAAATTAGAAAGGTCCTTACCATGGAAGGCCCTTCAATTCAAAAAATAAATAGAGGATGATACTATTAACACTTTTATTTATGATCCCTATTTTGTTTTTGATTCAACTCGTTAGACTCTAGAATCTTCCATGAGTTTTGAAACACAGGAAAATATTAAACCAGAAGATGAAATTGAGAACATGCCTACGACTTCGTCCCACGATAGTATTCCCATTGAAATTGAGATGGGAAAATCATTGAACATCAACCTGAATCTTTCAGAACCCCAGAAAAAACAACTAAAAGTTCTTTGAAACCATAAGGAAGCCTTTGCCTGGGATTACATAGACATGAAGGAGATTCCTGCTAATTTATGCACCCATCATATATACATCAAAGAATATTTCCATCCTATAGGAAAACCTCAGAGAATAATGAACCCCACCTTAGCATTATTCATGGAATAATGAACCTCAGAGAAATGCTACCCTGCTCTAGGTCCTGAGCGTTAGTCATTTTTTTTCCTTGATTTCTTAGGGACCAATCTCTCATCCCAGGGAGGGTAATGATACCCTGCTCTAGGTCTCGATCTTAATATTTGATTTTATTTGCTTTCTTCTTTGTTTTTTGTTTTAAACCCAATCTCTCATCCTAGGGAGGGAATTTCTCTTGCCTTGCGCTAGGTCCCTACCATAGAAGCTTTTATCCTCATTAATTGTATGAAAAGAGATCTAAATAAAAGGGTTAGAGGAGGACCCCCAAAGAAAGGAAGAAAGGATTTGGGAAGGATCATCTATATCCAGGAACTTATCATGAAGGTTGAATCAGAAACATCTTCACGGGCCGATGTCATGATAATAACTCAGAAAAAATCTAAGGGGCATTCTATCGTACAACCAGTGCTATCCATGGTACCAGAGAAGACCCTTTCAATGACAGAAGAAGAAGTAAACATAGTATCTGTAGAGGAAACACTACTATTTTTGGTAGAAGGAGAGGAAATTTCAAGTAGAGGATCTAAGGAATTAAGAAATTTTAGTGGGTAAGAAGAACTTATAAAGGATTTTTTGTCACCATGAGACTGAGGAAGTGTTGTGAAACCTCCTGTGATTGAATCACCTCAATCATCAATTGAAGAACCAGTTGAAATCTAGGGTGAGTATTGTAGAAATTTGCTGAATAATGATTAATTATCCACCGAGACTATCCTGGTCACATACTATTTGAACTTCATACACAACACATAATCTCTTCCACTCAACTCAACTCAGATCATCACACATGCGGAAATAAAATCAAGCGATAACACATCAAATACACATTAACACAGTATGTATGGGGAAAGCTTATAGCTGAAAACCCCGCAGCTATTGTGTATATTATAATGGAGAAATCATGTAACAAACTCAGTACAATACTCCTCACAAGTACTCAGTACTTTCTCATATAGTTACCCACAATCTAGCTCAGTTTTGAACAGGTTACTGGTTCAAAACTCACCGCCAATTGCCTTGCCTCTATTGCATGTTTCAATGCTATGGGATGGCCTCTTTATATAGATAAACCACCAGCCTGAACTGCACAATCCTCATGGGCTTACTCCACCTATCTGTGTGTTGCAAATAGCAACGGTATAGTCACAACTGATAGCTAACTCCACCCTTTCATCTACCTCTTTCACTGGTCTCCACTGAACTGATCATACACTGTAGTGAACTGATGTGTTCTTGAGTTGAATAATGAGTTACCAATTAATGAATTAAATAATATTTAATTCACTCCACTCATAACTAATTGATTAGCTAGTTAAACTAATCTCAACTAGTTCAACTAAAATAAACAGAACACAACTCCACTATCTGTCTCATTAACTCCTCCAAACTTCTGCCACTGAAGTCCTAACTGAAGTCAACCATGCATGATGCCATAAAACCCTTGGGAACCACGTGATTCCTCTGTCAGATGCATGAGCCACTTCTGTAGCTCGAACTGAAGTGCTCCAAGAGAGTAAACTGTTGTTTATAGTCTAAATATTATTAAGGGTAAATAATATTTGACTTTCCTGTTTTAAGGAGAGGTAGTCTAAAAATAGACTTCAACCTCTTTGACCTCAAAAATAGAGTCTCATCTATTTTTACCAACATGACACATACTTCAAGAATCTCAAACTGGAATCCCCGAACCATGCTCCATATGTCTAAAAATAGACATAGTCTAAAAAATAGATTTTGCGCCAGAATTTGCCTGCGGGCCCACTTAGTGAAGGCGACTTCATTTCACTAAGCTCCATCATCTTGCTGCATTCTCAACACTCCCTCTCGGCAAGATATGGATTATCTGCAACCCCTATCCTGCCTCTGTGGAATTCGAACTTGCTCCTGGTGAGCGCCTTCGTCAGGATGTCGACATCCTGATCCTCCGTGGGAACATATGAAAGCATCATGATTCTCCGCTGAACACAATATCTGATATGATGGTACCTGATGTCGATGTGTTTGGACCTATCATGAAATACTGGATTGGCCGAGAGTTTAATGCAACTCTGGTTATCACAGTAGATCACTGTAGGCTCCAAATGCAACCTGAACAAACCTGCGAGGATCTTCCTCATCCAAATAGCCTCGCATGCAGCCAAGCTTGCTGCCATGTACTCGGCCTCTGCTGAACTGAGTGCCACGGATCTCTGCTTCCTGCTGTACCAGGAACCTGCTGTCGACCCAATGCTGAAAACTCCTCCAGAAGTGCTCTTCCGGTCCGTTGGACTCCCTGCCCAATCTGCATCAGTGAAACCAGAAAGTTTCACTCCATCCTCCTGTCTGTACCATAGACCATATCCCGATGTGCCTCTGATATAGCGCAATACATGCTTGCTCGCCTTCCAAAAGAGCTTGGTAGGCTTAACCATAGCTTGCGAAAGCTGGTTAACTGCATAGCATATATCGGGTCGAGTATTGACCAGATACATCAACGACCCCACCAACTGTCGATAGACAATGGCATCCACTACCTCCTCCGAAGTAGCATCTCCCTTCCTCCAACCACCAGGAAGAGGAGTGTCAACAGGCTTGCAGCCTTGCATGTTGAACCTCTCCAGAATCTCCCGAGCATACTTGCCCCGAGAAACAAACAGTCCTCCACTGCGCTGCCAAATCTCCAATCCCAGGAAATAATGAAGGATGCCCAGGTCCTTCATCTCAAACTCTCGTGCAAGATCCTCCTTGCATGAAAGTATCAACGGCTCGTCGCCAGTCAAAATCAGATCATCTACATACAGTACGATGATCAACAGCTTCCCCTCCACCACAATCTGGTACAGGTTTGGATCCGCCTCACTCTTGGAGAATACAAGCCCGGTGAAGTAGCTGTCTATCCGAGTGTACCAAGCACGAGGTGCTTGCTTCAGCCCATACAGTGCTCTCTTGAGTCGGCACACATGCGACTCATTGCTGAAGATCTCGAAACCTTCAGGCTGCTCTATGTACACCTCCTCCTCAATAACTCCATTGAGGAACGCAGTCTTCACATCCATCTGATGAATGTGCCACCCCATCTGCGCTGAGAGAGCAAGGATCGTCCGTATGGAAGAGTACCTTTGCGACAGGTGCAAAGGTCTCCTCATAATCGATCCCCTCGATCTGTGAAAAGCCACGGGCGACAAATCTCGCCTTGTACTTCTCCACACTCCCGTCAGCCGCCTGCTTCACTTTGTAGATCCATCGCGAACCCACCACTGATTTCCCCTCCGGTCTTGGGACAATCTCCCATGCACTATTCCTGACGATCGAATCATATTCTTCGATCATGGCATCAACCCATGCGGGTTCCTCCACAGCTTCCTCAAAAGAGGATGGCTCTGTCACAACACATTGACTCATAAGAGCCATGTATCCTGTGTACCGATCCGGTGACTGTCTCTGTCTGCGCTGTGCTGTAGGTGGTCCTACAACCTTCTCTGCATCCCGAGCCAGTCGCTCAGCTTCTGTAGTGCGCATGCGCCCTCTGATGGTTGGCGCTGCCTGGGTGGTTTCTTCCACCTCCTGAACCTCCCCTTGTGGCTGATCCACATCCGGAAGCTCCTCCTTAGGAACTAACAGCTCCTCATCTGCATGCAAGTGTAGCTCCCTCTCAAGCGAACACTGCATGGCTTTCTCCTCCTGAAATT
Organism: Pinus albicaulis; assembly: GCA_034641835.2. Lineage (NCBI taxonomy): Eukaryota > Viridiplantae > Streptophyta > Pinopsida > Pinales > Pinaceae > Pinus > Pinus albicaulis. Next base: position 164,743,324 of record CM076572.1, on the reverse strand, counting down.
TTATATCCCGTCGCACAACAGTCTTGCGACTGTCTGGCACATACACCCGATAGTTGGGAGGTGTATCAGTGTACCCCACAAATATTCCAACTTCAGCAGTTGGATCCAGCTTCCTTCTCGCATCCTTCGTCACATGCATGTAGACAGGAGATCCGAAAATCCGCAAATGGAAAATATCAGGCCTCTTGCCAGAATAAGCCTCCTCTGGTGTACTCATGCCAAGAACCTTGTGAGGACAACGGTTCTGCACATACACTGCTGTATTGCATGCCTCAGCCCACAAGTGAAGGGGTAGGCCCCGATCATGCAACATCGCCCGTGCAGCACCCACGATCGTTATGTTCTTCCGCTCAGCCACCCCGTTCTGCTGTGGGTTATGGGGTGCGATGAGCTCTCTCCGAATCCCTTCTACGCTGCAGAACTCCTTGAATTCAGCCGAGATGAATTCACCACCGTTATCACTCCTTAGAGCAATCACCTTCTTCCCCGAATCCTTCTCGACCAGTGCTTTAAACTCACAGAACTTCGCAAATGTATCGCTCTTCTTCTGCATGAAGAAGATCCAGCACTTTCGAGAGAAATCATCAACAAAGATCACATAATACTTGTGCTTTGCTGTCGAAGCAACTGAGAAAGGACCACACACGTCTGTGTGAACTCTCTCAAGGATCGTCGTGGCGCGACTATCCTTCCCGTGAAAGGTGGCTTTCACATACTTCCCTAAAGTACACCCCTTGCACTGATCTGACTGCGCAAGAGTGCCCTTAGGAAGCCCAGTAGAAATCTGCTGCAGAATCTTCAAAGCTCCATGGTGAAGGTGGCCCAATCTCCTGTGCCACAGCTTGCCCTCATCATCCCGGCTCACCACTTCTCCCGCCTTGCATGCCACATAAAGGCCGCTGCCAGCCCCATCTACCGCAACTGACATAAAGGTTCTGAGATCCAACCCAAACCCCCATCTTTCAAAAGGTCTCTCCAGAATCTTTACCGCGCAGAAGGATTTTCCTTCACAAGGACTACATCATACCCCCTTATCCTCCAACATCGCCAATAAATCAGTTCTTCTTCAACTGTGCACATGCATGACATCCTTCAAGACAAAGGTTTACTGCATTCTCCGGAAGGATATGGTACCGATGGTCAGTCAAGATCAGATCTACTCATCATCGCCCATCTCGATGTGCACACCCAAATCTTGTCCTCCAGATCTGAGAACAACTCCCAATCTCCCGTCATATGAAATGACGCACCGCTGTCCAAGAACCATACCGATCCCAGCACACTTGAAACCAAGCATGCGATCAGTGAAAAGTCAAGCTTGAACTGTGAAGCCAAAGCTTCTCCATCTGTAGATCTTCCCGCTTGCTTGTTCTTCTTCTTATTTGGAAAATTGGTAGCATAATGTCCATGATCATGGCAGTGAAAACACTTCACTTTTGCCATATCCTGCTTCTTGCCCTTTGCACCAGAATGAGAGGTTTTCTTACCCTTCCGTTTCTTTGCTTTGGCCACCAAAGCGCAGTTTTCTTCATCAGCTCCCTTTGATGAAGATCCATCTCGAGTAGTCCTCCTTATCTCCTCCTGCATGAGATCCGCCCAAAGGCGCTCCCATCCCGGCAGCTTCTCTCGACCATTGACACTATCTTGATATGAGTGCCAAGCCTTCGGAAGACCAAGGAGAGCCAGGTCGACCATGTCCTCTTCATCGACAATAACCCCCACACTTCCCAGCTCATCTCTGCATTGAGTGAACTTCGTGAGGTATTTGGCGATACTGTCGCCCTTCTCCATCTTGATGTTCCTGAGCTTATCTTTGAGCGCCAGCTTCCTTTGGTCGCTCTTACTCTGGAATAGATCCGTCAAAGCTTTCCACATTAAATATGGAGTAGCCTTTCCATGCAGGCTGGATACAATATGATCCTTGACGCCCTCCAACAGGATCCTTTGACACTTCGCCATCTTCTTTTGCCATGCATCGACTTCAGCAGGATCAGTGGGCTTTTGGACATCCGTATCTACGAACTCCTTGAGACCATTATCTTCTAATACTTCTTCCATGCGATCCTTCCATGCAACATAATTCGAACTGCCTTCAAGAGCATATTCGAGTCGCAAACCGTTGAAAGACATTTTCAACACTGGCACCAAGAAAACAAAACTGCTGCAAAAATTCGAATTCCACCTCAAAGCTCAGCCGCTCTAGATCGTGAGAAAAAATTATTTCTAGCACAGAGATCAACTGCAAGGGGCGTTTACCAGACCTTTCACTTTCCGAAGAAAGATGAATCCGGAGGCTACCTGGCTCGCATGCAGACTCTGTCTACCGAAATAAGTTTGTAATCACTGTGATGATCAATCTCTGCTTCAATAGCTCCGATACCATGTAGAAATTTGCTAAATAATGATTAATTATCCACCGAGACTATCCTGATCACATACAATTCGAATTTATATGCAACACATAATCTCTTCCACTCAGATCATCAAACATGCGGAAATTAAATCAAGCGATAACACATCAAATCATCGTACACATTAACACAATATGTATGGGGAAAGCTTATAGCTGAAAACCCCGCAGCTATTGTGTATATTATAATGGAGAAATCATGTAACAAACTCAGTACAATACTCCTCACAAGTACTCAGTACTATCTCATGAAGTTACACACAAACTAGCTCAGTTTTGAACAGGTTAATGGTTCAAAACTCACCGCCAATTGCCTTGCCTCTATTGCGCAATCCAGGCCTGTCTATATAGAGATCCAAGGTTCGAATCTCCTTGGCTTGACAGCGCAATCATCATGGGCAATTCCTCCAAGTGTGGTGCAAATCTCATGCACAACTGATGTCGCCACTGATAGCTAACCCCACCCTTTCATCTACCTCTTTCACTGGTCTCCACTGAACTGTCCATGCACTGTAGTGAACTGATGTGTTCTTGAGTTGAATAATGAGTTACTAATTAATGAATTAAATAATATTTAATTCACTCCACTCATAACTAATTTATTAGCTAGTTAAACTAATCTCAACTAGTTCAACTAAAATAAACAGAACACAACTCCACCATCTGTCTCATTAACTCCTCCAAACTTCTGCCACTGAAGTCCAACTGAAGTCAATCATGCATGATGCCATCAAACCCTTGGGAACCACGTGATTCCTCTGTCAGATGCATGAGCCACCTCTGCAGCTCGAATTGAAGTGCTCCAAGAGAGTAAACTGCTGTTTATAGTCTAAATATTATTAAGGGTAAATAATATTTGACTTCCCTGTTTTAAGGAGAGGCAGTCTAAAAATAGACTTCGACCTCTTTGACCTCAAAAATAGAGTCTCATCTATTTTTAACAACATGACACATACTTCAAGAATCTCAAACTGGAATCCCCGAACCATGCTCCATATGTCTAAAAATAGACATAGTCTAAAAATAGATTTTGCGCCAGAATTTGCCTGCGGGCCCACTTAGTGAAGGCGACTTCATTTAACTAAGCTCCATCATCTTGCTACATTTTCAGCAATTATTGGAGGATATTTATGGCACCTGCAACTTCTTCTATTGATTTCCCGATTGGGGACATCAGAGGTGATGCACCAATGAAACCTATCCCTTTGAAAAATTTACCTAATTTTCATGGGCTTTCCTTTGAACAACTCGATATATTCCTCTTTGAATTTGATAGTTTGTATTGGGGGAACGACTATATTTCTGATGCTCGGAAATTGAAGATATTCCATACTAGGTTGAAGGGAACAACCTTGGGATGGTTCATGGGTTTAGGGGGACGTAAAACTATCTCCTCATGGGATGACATGAAAACCAATTTTCTAGAGAAGTACCAGTATTACTGTAAGTCCCGTGATATCAAGGAAGACATTTTCAAGTTTATCCAAAAAGAAGGTGAGAATATGGAAGATTGTGTGGAGTGATTTAAATATATGCTATAGAGGTCAGGCCATAGTAACCTAGACAAAGATATTATGAAGATCATCCTTCTTAAGGCATTAAGGGTAGACTTTCTGGAGCTTTTAAACATAGTAGGAAAAGGGGATATATTGAAATAATATTTCGATACTATCTATGAGTTGTGCATCCAGTGTGCGCAAGGGGTTGCGAGAAAAATTTCTGGTGGAGGGGTTACAAAGGCGGAAATTGGGAATCTATAGGATAACCTCAGGACTAATATCTTGAGTACACTATATGACCATATGGACACGTTGCACGCAAAGTAGAAGCAGATGGAATTGGAGAATACCATGGCCATATTTTACCCTCAGTGCATAAAGAAACATCTACTGAAGGAATTTCTATTGAACATAGTTGAAGCATGTGAAATTTGTGAACAAACTAATGCAACTAGTTCGTGCCCTTTCTTGCCAGGATTGAAGGCAATATTTCAAGGAGAAAGCAAAGAGGGGGTGATGGATCAACTGTATTTCATGGGATCAAAGAAGCTATGGCAGCCATGACCACCGAATATGAATCAAGGTATGCCTCAGGACCCATCTCAGTATTTCAATAATTTTAATATTGGTTCCCACTCTGTACCTTTTTCACCAGCATGGCCCTAGTACTTTCAATATCCACCTTGGAAGCCATGGTTCCCTCAGACTAGTTCGAACCCTTCCTTGACACAGAACTGGTGTGGACCTTCTCCTCCTGGAAAATTCCCCCAACCTATGCCAAAACGGAAAATTCAGTTGCCTTCCACTATTCCTCTTAGTAATCCACCTCTTCGACCTCATCTTCCCATCCAACCCAATCCAAATCCTAATAATAAGGGAGTTCAACAAGCTGACACTCTCAAAATTACTTCATAAAGCATCTCTACTGTAGAATTTAATGGAATAAATTTACGATTTGGGCAGGTAGTGAATGCTCCAACTTCTCCAATTATCATTGAACAAGTTGATGGTGAGGTCATGGAACTAGAACCAAAAAAAAATTAGGGATAAACAAAACCAAGACATTCAAAATCAAACACGTCCTCAACCTACTATTAACCAGAGATGCCAAGTCAATCCACCCTATCCTGAAAGGTTGGCCTTGAGTAAACATAGCCCTTAAGTAGAATTTGATTTTCTAGGGGAATTACAAAATTCGTTTGTTAAAATTTCCCTACTTCAAGATATGAGGGATGTACTAATCTATGCAAAAACACTCAAAGAATATTGTTCTAAAAAGCCTGGAAAGAAATCAAGGGACCCACTTACCATCCATGTGATGGGAAAATTGTATGACATCATGTTGGGAAAATTTGTGCCTATAAAATATGTGGACCCACGGAATCCAATTCTGATGGTACATATTAATGCGGTTGAAATCCCAAATGTAATGGTAGATTTGGGTGCTACCATAAGCGCCATTACTTCTGAAACTATGCATGCATTGGGTCTTAGGAACCTTAAACAGACTCCTACTATTTTGGAATTGGAATATATATCTACAGTCAAACAAGTAGGGAATTTGGAAGACATTACGATTTCAGTAGACTTATGGCACTATCCCGTGGATCTTTTAGTATTACAGACATAGTCCCTAGGTGGTGGCCATCCCTTAATTCTGGGAATACCTTGGCTTGCAACCACAAATTCCTATATTGGGTGTCGGTTAGGAAATATGTTTATATCTAATGGGACAGTTATCCTCTTGCAGAACCAAGCCCATCAGAGAAAATATCAATAAAAAAAAAACCTCTACCAATGGAAGGATCTAAATTTGAAAACAAAGAAATTAGAAAGGTCCTTACCATGGAAGGCCCTTCAATTCAAAAAATAAATAGAGGATGATACTATTAACACTTTTATTACTGATCCCTATTTTGTTTTTGATTCAACTCGTTAGACTCTAGAATCTTCCATGAGTTGTGAAACAGAGGAAAATATTAAATCGGAAGATGAAATTGAGAACATGCCTACGACTTCGTCCCACGATAGTATTCCCATTGAAATTCAGATGGGAAAATCATTAAACATCAACTTGAATCTTTTAGAACCCTAGCCAAAACAACTCCTAAAAGTTATTTGAAACCATAAGGAAGCATTTGCCTTGGATTACATAGACATGAAGGGGATTCCTGCTAATTTATGCACCCATCATATATACGTCAAAGAATATTTCCGTCCGATAGGAAAACCTTAGAGAATAATGAACCCCATCTTAAAGAACATTGACAAGGACGAGCTTTAGAATTTACTGGATGTAGGATTCCTTTACCCCATCTCAGAGAGCCAGTGGGTTTCTCCGTTGGTTATTGTTCCTACGAAGAATGGTAAATGGAGAATTTGCGTGGACTATAGGGAATTGAACAAAGCAACTCAGAAAGACCATTTCCATTTGCCTTTATTTGACCAAGTCCTGGATACCTTGGTTGGGAAGAAGTTTTTCTCCTTCCTGGACAAGTTTAGCAGGTATAATAAGATCCAGATAGCCCCTGAGGACCATGATAAAACTAGCTTCACATGCCCCTGGGGAACCTTTGCATACTAAGTCCTGGAATTTAGTCTTTGTAATGTGCCTGCAGCATTCCAAAGGGAAATATTGGGGATTATTTGTGATCTGGTCGACGACAACGTTGAGATTTATATGGATGAATTTACTCCATAGGAAGATTCATTTGAAGAAGGATTGGAAAATTTAGAAAAAGTGCTCAAAATATGCAAGCAGACCCATGTCTCTCTGAGTACGGTTAATTGTCATATGATGAGGGGAGAGGGAATAGTTTTGGGACAACTACTCTCGGCTTCTATAATTCGAGTTGATTTGGCCAAGGTAGAGGTAATTTTGCATTTTCCTATACCTAAGACACCCACATAGGTACGTAGTTTTATTGGTTGTGCTGGCTATTACAGGCGTTTTATAGAATTTTTTTCTAAAATAGCATCCCCACTTTTTCAGTTGCTAACTAAAGATGCAGAATTTTTGTGGACAAATGATTGTGAAGCAGATTTTGGAAAAATCAAGTAACTTGTTTGTGCAGCTCCAATCCTGTGAGGATCGGATTGGGCACTTATATTTCACATCCATACCGATGCCTCTCATACAACAATTGGGGTAGTTCTAGGACAACAGGAGGATAAGATACCATATGCAGTTTACTATGTCAGTAAGAACTTGACTCCTGCTAAACTAAGCTACACAATAACTAAAAAGGAATTCCTAGCTATTATCTATGCCATCAACAAATTTTGACACTATATTACTGGGTATCCTAGTTTTATACATACTGATCATGCAACAATCAGGTATTTGATGAATAAACCTATCACCCCTGGTCACATTACAAGATGGTTGCTATTGCTTAAATAATTTGATATTACAATAGTAGATAAACCAGGGAAGGATAATGTAGTTGTTGATTTTCTATCTAGAATGAATAATAATGACGAAGGCACACCCATAGAGGAAAATTTTCCAGATGAACATCTTTTTGAAATTTCCACTAATCCTCCATGGTATGCATATATTGCTAACTATCTTGCTACAGTAAAGGTTCCTCGTCATTTGTCATATAGGGAACATCGAGAGATCATTCATCATAATGACCAATACTCCTAGATAGCAGGATATCTCTTTCATACAAGAGTCAATCAGCAAGTCCGTCAATGTGTATCTGAGGATGACATCTATGAATTACTGAAGGCTGCTCCTGATGGTCCTTACAGAGGGCTTTTCACGGATAAGAGGGCAGGACATAAAGTATTACAGATGGGATATTATTGGCCCTCTATCTTCTAAGATGCTCAAGACTACATCTGTGGATGTGAAATTTCCAATGGATGGGTCAACCTGGTCAATCAGATGAAATGCCACTGCAACCCCAAGTAGTCCTCGAACCTTTCGAGAAGTGGGCTATTGATTTTGTTGGTCCATTTAACCCACCTTCACATCAAAAGGTCCACATTTTGGTCAGCACAGACTATGTGACTAAGTGGGTGGAAGCCAAGGTTGCTGTGAAAGAAACATAACAGGATGTTTCAGATTTTCTATTTGAAGATATTTTTTCTCGTTATGGTGCTTAGAGAGAGATTTCTTTAGATGGAGGAGTGAAATTAACATCACACATGATAGAGAGGCTTATGTAGAAATATGGAATAAAACATAGAGTCACATCTCCATATCATCCCTAGGTGAAAGGTCAGGTGGAAAGCATGAACAAGGTATTGGAAAATATCTTGACAAATATTGTAGCAAGACATCATTAGGATTGGGCTGAAAAAATTCTTGAAGCTATCTAGTCACACATAACAACATGGCGGAACACAACATGGTTTTCACCATTTGAGTTGGTCTATGGGAAATCTCCCTTGTTTCCAATACAATATGAGATTAGTACACTCAGAACAGCTCTTGAGGTAGGATTGGATCTGTCAGATGTCCGAAAACACTGGCTGGAAAAACTAAATGAATTATATGAAATTTGTTCGATGGTTGTCCAGAAGATTGTTGTGATTCAGCAGCATAGAAAAAAATGGCATAATTAATTTATTAAAAATAAGGTGTTTCATAGAGGAGATTGGAAATTACTCTATGATTCCAGCTTTAAGGATTTCAAGGGAAAGCTTTACTCTCACTGGATGGGACCCTATGAAGTGGACACAATTTTTGATAATGGAACAGTCAGAATTGTCACAATTGATGATCCACATGCTTCTTTCATAGTAAATGGACATCGTCTAAGACTGTATCCATGCCCAGCTTCTAAGGATGCCTTCATTAAAAATCTCCCTGAAAAACCTGGTTTGAAGGTTGTTAGTGTAGAGAATTCCTCCTTTGCATCCTTGAATTATATATATATATATATATATATATATATATATATATATATATATATATATATATGTATGTATGTATGTATGTATGTATGTATGTATATGTATATGTATATATGTATATGTATATATATACATACATACATATACATATACATATACATATACATATACATATATATATATATATATATATATATATATATATATATATACACACACACACACACACACACACACACACACACACACACACACACACACACACACACACACACATATATATATTAATATGAATAAAATTTTATTACTACTCAATTGTTTTTCTTTTGCTAGAACTACTACTGGTGTGAAATTTTTCAGAGATAAAATTTTTGTTTCTAAGTACCTGTTACTCCAGAAAAAAATTCAAAGTGTTGGATGTTGTTACTCCGAAAATTTTCTAAGTTTTGAATGTTGTTACTCCTTCGATGTTGTTACTCCTCTGATGTTGTTATTCCAGAAATTTTCTAAGTATTGGGTGTTGTTACTCCAGAAAAAAATTCTAAGTGTTGGATGCTGTTACTCCTCCAATGCTATTACTTAGGAAAATTTTTCCAAGTGTTGGGTGTTGTTACTCCTCTCGTGTTGTTACTCACCCAGTGCTGTTACTTCAGAAATTTTTCTAAATGTTGGATGGTGTTACTCTTCTGATGTTGTTACTCTGGAAAAATTTCCTAAGTGTATGGTGCTGTTACTTTGTTGGTGCTATTACTCCCTCACTATTGTTACTCTGCAAGGATGTTACTCCACTGAGGTAAGTCGCTAGGTACGTCCCCATCGAATTTTATAGATTTGATTAAATATTCCATTGAAAAGACATTTGACGTGCATGTGGATGATCATTTATTAGTTGGGGGGGGGGGTTGTTGTCATAACTAAATAATGACATAATCAAATCACAATAATGATTTTCCAACTTTATCATTAGAACCCATGCCAATAGTACATCCCATGATTTTCACCACTATTTCACATAATAATTGAAATGCATCGGGACTCGAAGTAATTACATTCTGAAAAGCTAATCAGTCCTTTCTAAAATCTTGCAAAATAATTACCATCACTATTCATCATTATCACCATAATCTATTTTGAGTTTCCTAGTTTTTTGAAGTACTTTACATTTTTATTTTTACCATCACCCCATTCCATTTTCTACCATGCTACCAACGCAAGAGATTAACTGCCGATACTCCCTCCCAATGGTCCTCTGCTATTCCGAAGCACTGCTATAGAGCTTCTGCTAGATGGGAGGATTGTCCGTGAGAATTGAACCCGAAAATATAGCTCTGGTCTGTAGTAGTGAAACTACATGACAGGTTTTTATAGACGCAGGTTGGGATGTATATTTCGACAGATTTCAGGGATTTGATGAGATGGTTACAACAAAATTCATTGTAAATCTAGACGTGGATCATTCCATAGTGCGTGGCTTATAATTTACTATCACATATGAGGTCATTTCAACAGTTAGTGGAATACCACAACGACTGAAGAAATGGTTTTCATGAAAAAATCCCTTGTCAGAATTTCCAGAGTTGTTTCTGCAAGTAGGAGAGAGGGCAATTCTGAATGGGAGAGGATACGATCGAAATTCTCTACCACATCCATGGGGAGAGGTGGCATATTTTCATATGAGGTATATAACTTGCGAGGGGTGATTTACCACCTTATTAAAATATCACTTTAAGCTCCTAGCTCACCTTCGATATTAGCAGGCACAGGTTCACTCCTTGGACATGCCTTTTTTTCTTTTGAAAATATCTAGCTTATGGCACAGTCTGCCTGACGCTCGCGGCAAGTATTGGAAGTTCTTACAAATCATGAGATGGTTCATCTACTAGTAATGCATGCATTGGCGTAATTTCATGTTCCCTGGGCACAATTTCTTGAGTTGACAGAGGAAGAAGAGGAAGCCTTGATAGCTACAAGAGAGGAAGATGAGCCAGAGGAAATGGAGGAAGAAGAGTCAGCATCTCCCGATGGATCATCTGAAGAAGATGAGCCATAAGAAATGGAAGAAGAAGAACCAACATCTCCTGTTGGTTCAATAGAAGAAGATGATGTAAAGGAAATTGAGGAAGAAGAACCAGCATCCCCTCGTGGTTCAATAGAAGAAGAGGAACAAGAGGAAATGGAGGAATAAGAGGCCATAGTTGATGCTACTACACAAGAACCAACATATCTTGTTGGTCCATTAGAGGAAGAGGAACCAGAAGAAATGGAGGAAGACGAAGCCATAGTTGATGCTGTGACACAAGAACCAACATCTCTTGTTGGCCCAATAGAGAAAGAGGAAGTAGAAAGAATAGGAATAGAAGAGGCTGCAACCAATGTTGTTATAAAAGAGCCAGCATCACATGTTGGCATGAAAGAAGAAGAAACAATGAATATAAAAGGTGGTACAGTTGAGGCTATTACACAAGAACCAACCTCTCTTGTGGGACCAATTGATGCGGGAATTATTAGAACAGAAGATAGATTTGTTGTTGTTCCTCAAAAATCATCATGCACTGTGGAGGCACAAAGAGAATCAATGATAGTCAGAGGGCTGGCAGGTAATGTTGTTACACAAGAAATAGCACCACTTTCCCAAGAAAATTTAAATCTTGAAGAAGGTAGTGGTGTTACACAAGAACCACCACTAATTTAGATGAGCCAGGAAATTATGGAAAAGACAGGTCCTGTAGTCGACACTATTCCACAAGTACCAGTGTTGATTGCAGGACAAAAAGGTGATGAAGAAGAAGGCTTCATCCAAACAGAGAATAAATTCAGTGAAGAGAAAGAGCCATAGGTAGCGGACATGACCAGAACATACATAGAGGAGAATGTCCCTCATTCTCTATTTCTTTCCACTCTATTGAGAGGTGCAAAGAATTTTCGCTCTCCTCTTCGCCTCATAGAAGAAGTAGTTGTCTCTCCGGTCTTAGAGTTTGTTGGGACAAGTTCAAACACAAATTCTGGTACAACCATTTGCGAATCAGCGCCTGCTGATTCACATCTAGAGTGGCCCGAAGAGTTCAATGTGGAAACACAAGAACCCCTGTTGACATAAGGACAGATGATGGATGATGCCACCTCATCCGTGGAAATTAACCAAACTTAAGCTGATCTTCATGGGTCGAAATTAGTGCCCGAGCCTTTAGAGGAAAACCTTGCAGCAGAACAAGAACAAAGGATGGATATCAAAAGCGTTTCCCAAGTGACTGTAGAAATTCCTCAACCAGAAAAGGAAAATGAAGGGACTGCTCTCGAGGAGAGGGGACAATTTAGGGAGGATTTGGTGAAAAAGTAGCGAGTTGAAATTTTTGACTGAAACCCACCAATTTCCGAACCAACTACAGTACCAGTAGAAGAGGTTGCTGCTAAGCAAGAATTTGTAGAGCAGTGCACGAGAAGGAGACCACCTCTCAAGGAGAGATATCAGCTTCAATTCAAGGAAACTATGTAGTTGAAAAGGGAAATTCGTCGGCTAAGGAAGCAGGTACTGCAGCTAAAGAAGAAGGTGAGGAAATACAAAGTTGAAGCTGTGAAGCCAAAGGTTGAGGTTATATTTGTTGCTACACAGACCGAACCTATAGAATATCTGTTCGAAGCGTGGGAATTTCCGCTATCTGCTGAAATCTAGAAATGGAAAGCTGACGCGACCTGTCTCCAGCAAGGGACCATCACAGTTAAAGAAAAAAAAGAGGAGATGAAGAGGTTCATGTGCTAGCAACCTAGATCATTACTAGGTATATATATCAACTATACAGGGCAAAGCAGAAGCAAGATAAGAAAAAGAAGAGGATTGGAAGCTTAGAGAAGTAGGTGCTGATGTTGAAAGTTTATAAGGAGGAAATTTTTACCTTGACACAACAGGTAATGACATGCTGAACTCCCGCTCATAGTTATGCCTTGTTTCTCCATGAAAAATTTCTTTTATTTTTCCTGGAGAGCATTCATAGTGAGATTATTCATGAAATCAAAGATCAAATACAATTTCTTCACATCCTAAGGATTCATGATGTTGTGAATCAAAATTTAATGTGTTAATTATACATGCATGACTATTTCATGAGTGATGACTGGACCTTCAATCCTGTCCCATTTGTGGGAGACATCCATTTGAGAGCTTTTACCTCCTACACCATTAATCAAGTTAAGGGGAAAAAGGCTTTTGAGACATTTGAAGAGAACCAAGCTACAAGGCCACTTATGATAAGAAGAGAGAATGGTCAGTCTGTGAACATCTACACCAAGCATGCCAACTTTTTATAGATTGAGGGATGCAAGGAACAAATTTTGGCCACACAAAAATGGTGTATTAAGCTCTTTACCAAATAGGTGGTTACTTTAACAGATGATGCTCGTGATGGTTGTCAAAGGAGATGGATGTTGTCATCATCAACCGTCAGAAACCAAGAACCTTTTGGGGCAGCTAACTTTGCACAAGAATTAGATAAATTTCCACGATACATTACATACATCCATACTTGTGGGGTCCAGTGGAGGAGACTGAGGTTTCAATTCCTCATTGTTTGGCTGAGAGCATAAAAATTTACTCTGGCATACAACATGGGAAATGATTGGTGGAAGGATATTCTTCTGACATATGGATATAAACCCCCGAGAACAAAGATGGTCGATAAATATGACTGCACCCAGCTTCATTTCAACCAAATTCATTCCAACCTAGACCTACGGAGGTGAAAAGATGCATGAGGACATGCTGAAAGACTAGTTGGGGAGAGATATTGGGAGCTAAACCTGTACATCTTTTCCTTCCATTTTTACCCACTTTATTTACCCATTTCCATCATTAACATTCAAGTAATGTTATAAAGTGCACAGATAAACCCCTCTATATGTATTCTTGGAATATTTATTCAATTAAGTAAAGTCACAAGGATTATTACCTAAAGTGATTTACTAATTTCACTATTTTCGCAGATTCGATATTCGAATGACCATATCCGCAATTCCAGGGACAACTCCAAGTTGGCAATGCTATTTCGGGCAGTTCTGAAAAAACACAATGACTCCAGATCCTTTCTCTGCCTTCTTTAGCATTTAGTTTGTCTCTTATAATGTTGTATAATTGTAGGCACTAGCTGTCACAATTTAAGGAACAGTTATGGTAAACATTTGTCTAAGAATGGCTCTGAAGTTGTGAGTCGGGGGTTGGTGATGTAAGGAATTAAGTTTTGTAACAAAACATTATTATCAGCTTAATGAAATTTATCTTCCTGTTACTTTTGTAAGTTCGTAAGTACTTCGCAACCCTGATCAGAGAGTTGGGCCTCCTCTCCTGATCAGGTGTTGCGTGCTTTCTATGTGCTGTTAATTCTATTTCATGTTTTGTATATTTTTTAATTTTTGTGATAGTAGATGTAATTGTTGATACTCTTATTGTCATGAATGCATTGCAAGCTTTACGATTAATTACCACAATTTACTTGTCGCTGTTATAGTGATTGTTTCTTTTCTTAATTTAGCGAATCCACGATTGATATAGAATTGTGTTATTGTTATCTGCATATATTTTGCACATTAGCCTTGAAATAACAAACACACCTGGATTGATAATTAATGTGGGAAAGGGTCTGAATAATCATTCACACTTTGACACCAACAAACTGTACAATTTTCTAATTATTCAACTGATAGTTGTCTTCCCTTTAAATCGAGCCTCCCTTAGAACTGACATGAAACAACTATTTATAGTGAATTATTAATTAAATGATTGATTGTTACTTGTGAGTTAAATCATATTTAATTCACTGGACCTATCACTAGCTCATCTCTTAGTTAGTACTAGTTAAACTAATTTTAGCTCAATTAATTGAGTTAACTAATTATAACTCACAAATAACTGTAACTATACCCCCTAAAATCATGAGGGAACTCTACATGCCTCCTCTCTGACCTTCAACTCAAATTTCCTAATCTAAATAGGTCTTCCTGACTTAGTTAACAAATAAAATTTGTCATGACATGAAATCACAATTTCTCTTCCAATTTAATTAAGGGAAAATTAAGTCAAAAGCCCCCTTTGGTGCCATTTCAACACTCCCTCTCAAATAGAAAAGGATTATCTACTACCCTGATACTGTCTCTATGTAACTCAAATTTTCTTCTTGATAGTACCTTCATCAAGATGTCTGCATCCTAATCCTTCATGGGAATGTACTCTAATGACATAATCAACCTCTGCACACAATCTTTAAGATGGTGTTACAAGGATTAATCCCTCTTGCAGACAAGATAAATTTCCCTAGTACTCCAATGAGTAACTATAAACAAAGATCCATTTGAATACCTCTTTCTCTAGATTATTTGTATTTTAAGATCATTATAAAAATAAATTATAGAGGACAATCTCCTACATTGAAATCCAATTGTCTAATGTAGCCCTTTTTCCTGTCGCTCCAAAGTGGTTCTCCAATGATGAGTAGAACTTGCAATCAAAGACAAGACAAATAATCAAAGCATCTGTAATATATAATAATCTAAAAGTACTAGTCCAACTTAGTGATAAAGTAATCTAAGTATTGAAATTATTCCCATGAATACATAAAAAAGACAATGAGAAAACGAGATCCATATGTATTATGATAAATTAGAAAGAGAAATCTTACAACCAGATTCCTTGATGTTGTACAGATTCTTCCCGGGATTCGAGCAATCATTCTCCTTCAGTCCAATAAGCCTTCCTATCTAAAATGACCAGCATCAAGTTATGGGCACAAAGGTGTGATATTTAGTGTGTCAACAACAACTCACTATTATAGAAAGTATGCACTCTATGAACTCTCTCAAGCTTATAAACTATATAGATCGGTTTCTATTATTCATAATATACCCTTGAACCTAAAACTTGAGCTCAATTTATAGGGAGATTGAAGTAGTTTTAGTTCCATAAAGAGAGGGATGGATTCCTCCCATGAACGGATTTGAGTTCCTTGGACCAAGGGATAAATCCATAAGTGGAGGGATAAAGCTCGAACTAGCACGACTCTAGAGGCTTCTAGTTGGGAGAATATTTGACCAACTAGGCTTATAGAAGTTACTTTTTCTTTTTACTTGATTTTCATGGGGGTTCCCAGGTTTTAGTGGAAAACAGTGTGGCAGTCACTGCGGATAATGGAAGAATCATCAACACATGCACAGGGAAAGGCTAGTAAAACTGTGCAAGTATACTTTTAGGGGTTTTACATATCTTTTCTCCAATTTCCAACAGTTGATTCTGGAATATCAGTGTTTTTGACCTCTAAGGGAACATGATATGAATGGTAATATACCCATATAAATAGTCAAATGTTATGGTGAAAAATTGACATGTAACAGATTGCCCCCTAAAGTGCGAATTTTGAGAGTTTTTCTAAAGAGTGAAGTGCTTTATCATTCTGAGTATTTGATTGGAGATGCCGGTCAAAAACCTGTAAAAAAATTCAATTCAAATATATATCATTGCTTAGGTAGGCATTCCCATACTCATATCAAAACTAACTAAATGTTCTGGTACATATATGGTTTCAATATTACATCAAAAGTAGACACAGTATGGGCGCAACCACCTATCATAAGCAGTCTACTATATCATGAATAATAAAATTCCTCACTTCCTGGATGGTGGAAACTAGATCCAGGGTCTTGATTTCTGCTTCTCGAACTAGTATGAATATATCCATGCAATTGATTATGTCGAAGTCGAACATGGTAGAAACCACTTGATTATTAGTCGATGATGAGAACCGTTAACAAGTGTGAGAGAAACCACCAATAATAGCAATGGCTCTCAAAGTAATTTAGTACAATATATGATGTGTGAATGAATGATTTGCAGTCAAACACTTATAGAATATTTCGATCGAAGGTCAGTGATGAAAAACTATCATCGAAGGCGAGAAACCTGCCATTAGGGCATGTAGATTCCAAGGTACTGATAAGATTCTAGATCAACTTTCTAGATAATGAGCTGATGTCGATAGAAAATGATCTGTCGCAGGAAAGGCTACGATAAGAAACCATTAGATCAAGTTTTGAAGAAATTTTTTGCAAGGACTGACTCAGGGATGGTCAACGCAAATGGAGACAAATGTTTTCAATGAATTATTTATTGAACTTTCTCTTGAACACATAACGACACTGTAAATGTCTTGGAAACATTTGACCTAAAGATAATACCCAAAAATCGACTGAAGACTTTCAATGTGGTTTGATTAACTATTAGACATAGGATTTCCCAACCCAGGTACAAGTCTGATAAAGTGTCGTGTTCAAGAGGGACATGCTACTTTCTAAAATAAGGATGATAATTGGATTCTTTTTCTCTCTTTTCCCCCACCATTACTGCCAAGTACCTCTTAATTTTTTTTCAAGCTTGAGGAGGATAACATTTTCTTGTTTGTGTAAGCTCATCCTTCGGACGAGTCCATATTAGTATTAAAATCAAACCCTAAGAAGGAGTGGTTAAGTCCTGTTGTGATCGATAGGCCCTGTACTGTTTAATTTTAATGAGTCCAGTATAAGAATAACTCGGTGTTTTTCAGTTTTAGGGAGTCAGAATAAAAATGTAAGTAAACTCCATGGTTGTTCTTTTTCGTAAATTTAGTCCCTCAAGCCCGAAAAAGGATAAAATAATGCAGGATAGAACTCTATTGACCATAATCAGTAAATATATACATTTTTCATAATTAGTCCAATTCAGTTCGGAAAAGGGGTAAACTTATACTTAATGGACAACTATTCATTTACTTTAAAGAGTTAGAATAGTCAAGTACTCAACGATATTTTCATGTTTCAAGAGTTTGAAAGGGGCTTAAAAGAGGACTCTAGGGTTTCAATTTTTCGTATTTTTATAGAGTTTGAAAAAGTGATAAAAGTATACTCGATGTCAAAATAATTCTTTTCACCAAAATCTTGTATCCTGCAAAAAAACTCGAAAAATTACAAATATGTGTTCTCAAAAAGTAAAAATATTTAGATTTGACTTTTTAAAAGTAAAAATAAATAAAAGAATAATATTTTATTCATTTAAAACTACAAAAAGGAGTTGAAAAAAGTCATTTTCACCTTTTTCTTTTCAGAACAGAGTAGAGGGAGCTTTTGGCCAAAAACATCTGGAGTTGATATTAGAAGCACCGACTGATCATTTCGAGAACTGTCAGAACCAGGTAATCCACATCATCATTGTCTTTGTTTTAATCCATTTCATTTCTTATTTTAAGCTTTCATGGAAATTTTTAGGAGGAAAATATGTTTTAAAATCTGTCGTCGTGATCTGAAAGGAGTGTATTAGTTCTGCTGTGCTAAGTGTCCTTTCATTAATATAAACATGTAAAATCTGTCTCCATATGTTTTCTTAAGGAATGAGAGTTTTAAGCATGAATTATAGATTAATTAGTGAACTTTAAGCATGAAAATAAGCCTTAAAAACACTGAAAAAAAATGCATAACAGAGAAATACAATCACACATAATTTTTACACATTAGGCATGATGAAGCAGTTCACCCCTCCTGGGCTACATGTGCTAGTCCAACTCCCAATGGCATGTCCCTCTTTGTCATTATGCTCAAAATCATAAAGTACATGTGTTTATAGGCCTCTAATGGCTGTTTTATCTGCACTAATGGCTCCATAATGCTCAAATTAGGTTAGGTAGACTCTTGTTTCACCAAAATTGGTCTAAAATTGACCTCCCCATACATTTTTCCCAATGACAGCTAGAAAAGCTCCACCAAAACTGGAGCACTGGAGTTAACTCTAGTTAAAATAGGCATATATCCACAATTTGGTGGCCGCCCCAAGTTTTCCCCCAGTCAAAATTATTTTCACTAACCTTTATGGTTAAGGGGAGCGGATAATGTGGACACATGACCCAAATTTCTGCCAGTCAAATTTAGTGTTGGAGTTAACAACTCCGAAACCGTCGGTTGTCATGTGAACAAACTTCGGGTGTTGGTGGTTACAGTGGGGCTTAAACCCTGGGTTTTAGTGCTTGGGCACATGGAGGGGAGGCTGGCCCTTTGGGACTGGCCTCCCAAACCCCCAAAATGTGCATACCATAAATTTTAAATAAAACCTTTTTCCTTAGGATGGTAAGAACTACCATTGTTGTGATGGCATGCGGGCGAGCTAGCGGATGCGAGGTCAATGGTTAAAACTTCTAGAGATCCATAAAAAAATTCACAAAAAAATACAAGGGACATGTGGCAACCTCTAGGCTGGCCGCATGTCACCCATCTATTGAACCACCAAAACATTTGTATAACCCCTTTAATGGCCATGATCCTTCCATACAAAGAAAACTCAACGACCCATATTGAGCCCCGTGGCATGATCCAGTTGGCTTGGGAGAAAAATGGAATATTCCCAAAATATACCTATTGACTGTACCTGCATGCTGACTCGGAATCTAGTCACAAAATTTTGTTGTTTGGGAAAATGGATAGAAAAAGATATCTTCCTCATACAACATCAGTTTTTCAAACCGTTCACGGTGCCAAAATCACAATGAAGAGACCTTTTCGGTTGCTTAGGTTCGAACCTATTTTGAGCACTTTCAACTTTGAGCATAACACATGATATCCTGAGCAAACCTCCCCACTAGGAAGCTTTTGGACCCCAAAAGCTCTCTAGACTACTGAACATGAAGATGAGGAGATAGTGTCCCCACTCTTCTAATCTTTATCCACTGAAATTTCCCTAATTTCATTAATTGGAGCTTTTATTGAGTCCGTTGACCAACCATTGTTGTTTTTGACATTGTCATGCTACACATTTACTGAAATTTCAATAAAACAATCTAACTTTGTAGTAAACATCTTGTTTCTACATTGGTCTATAATTAAAGGAAATGTGGAATTACTCTCACCTTGCATTCTGTCCTTATGGCGATTTTTTGCTGAATCTGCCTTGAACTTGTGTCGATTCCTGACCAAGTTTCTTTGCCATTGTACCATGCCTTTTAGAAACCAGCAAGGAACATTTCTAAATATTGTGCCTTCTTTTCTAAGTTTCTTTGTCTTCTCTTTGGACTTTGCAACTTCTTGCACCGACACCTTTTTTTCAGCACCGTTCAACACCAATTTCGGCTGCTGCAGCTGCTTGTCATCTTCTGTCAAAGAAAACATGCTTTCAAACTGAAAAAACTCATTACATACAAAAACATTTGTTTGAAAAGGATGATGTAAAACTTCTCTTTGTTTAATCATCATCAATGTCAAGTTTTGACTTGCATTGATGTGCCTCTTCATCTGCCCTGCATTAACTAAAGAAGTGTCTAGTTTTTTACGATGAGATCTCATAATATACTCCCTGCCATATTTGAATAAATGGTATTTTTTCTCATGGTGATGGAAGAGTGTTTTCCTATCATACAAGTAAGGACTTCCCAACACCATACCTGTTATACCAAGAGGAACAACATCTAATTCAATTGTGTCAATGAAATGTGTAGTTATTGCAAAGTGCAACATGCACTTCTTTGAAACCTGTAAATTTGCATCCTTACAAATCCAACCAAGTGGATATGGTTTTGGATGTGGAATGGTCTCAAGATTAAGTTTCTTGACCAAGTATTCAGAGATTAAATTTGCTTGTGACCCACTGTCAAGCAATGTGTCAACCTTGGTATGTTTGGAAATGACTCTCACATGAAACAGTTCAATTCTCTTTTCTTCATTTGGAGCTTGTATGTAACAGTTAGATACACTATAACTGGGTTTAGTTTCTTTCTCTTTCCCCTTCAAGTTCTTTAGTCCCATAGCTATGATTTTTGTTTCATCTCCTGAATTTGTCCCTAGGTCTTGTTCAACTATTGCAATAGTTTTGCCTTTCTCGTTGGCCTTAAAACTTTCTGGTTTCATCTCTTGATGAAGTTTCCAACAATTGTCCTCATCATGGCTAGTTTTAGAAAAATGTTTGCAAACTAATTTTCCATTCTATTTTCTGACATTTGCATTTATCTTTTTCTTCCAATTACCATTAAACTCATTTTCCCCATTCTCATCTAAGTTTTGTTTTCCCCTTGCTTCTAAATGTCTGGCTTGTACACAAACTTCATCTAGGCTTGTAGGGTTGAACATGAGGATTGTATGTCTTAGGTAGGTATGTAAGCCTCCTATATACTTTAGAAAAGTGTATTGGATATGAAAATCTACTCCTAATAAAAGAGTTCTTCTCCTAAATTCTTGAGTATACACTTGTATATTTTGTCCTTTCAATTGTTTAAAATTTTGCCAATCCATTATAGCTTTCTGCATATGAGCTAATGGATAAAAATATTGTTTTATTGTAGAAATGAAATCAGTCCATGATAAAATAATCTTACCATGCTTTTTGATCTCCTCCTTTGTCTTGGATTCCCACCAAGCAAGTGTTGCACCTTCCATTCTCAATGAAGCTAGTTTGATTTTGGTATCATGATCATGAAAATTTTGGATTCTCAAATAGACCTCTAATTTTCTAATCCAATTATCTATATTTTTTGCATTGACTTTAGGATTAAACATTAAAAATTCAAACTTAACATCAAGTTTTAGAAAATGAATTTTACCCATGTTCTTTGACTTGTATGACTTATGTACTGAAGATGAAGTAGAGGATGATGAGGATGAAGATGAGGGTGATGATGGTGACTTTCCACTGTCTCCATTTCCTCCATTTCCCTTCTTTGATTTATCTTCATCATTGTGATCTCCTAATGATCTTTGTCCTTCCTTGTGAATTTTGGACCTTTCCTCTTCTAGTTTATCATTCCTTTCTTGATAAAGGACTCTCACCATTTCAGTTAAGTTAAGAAATGCTTTTTTGTACACTCTTTCTTCCTCTTTGGGATCCATCTCTTCATGGATTTCTCCTTCTCCTGGAGGCATACTTAATGCTGCTTCTGCTTCTTTTAGATGTGAGCTAGGTGGTGGAGAATGTGGCAATATTTCCCTCCTTTGTTGTGGATCACTTTGAGAACCTCTTGCTTCCACCAATTTTCCTTCTCCTCTCTTAAGCTTGAGCATACTAAAAATGAAAACCCTTGCAAAAAGTTAATAAATATTTTCACATAAAAACACCAGAGATTAAACTCTAGCTCTGATACCAACTTGATTTGAAAGGAGTGTATTAGTTCTGCTGTGCTAAGTTTCCTTTTAATAATATAAACATGTACAATCGGTCTCCATATGTTTTCTTAAGGAATGAGAGTTTTAACCATGAATTATAGATGAATTAGTGAAATTTAAGAATGAAAATAAGCCTTAAAAACACTGAACAATAGTGCATAACAGAGAAATACAATCCCACATAAGTTTTACACAGTAGGCATGATGAAGTAGTTCACCCCTCCTGGGCTACATCTGCTAGTGCAGCTCCCAATAGAATGTCCCTCTTTGTCATTATGCTCAAAGTTGTAAATTACATATGTTTACAGGCCTCTAATGGCTATTTTCTCTACACCAAGGGATCCAGAATGCTCAAATTAGTCTAGGTAGACCCTTGCTTCACTAAAGTTGGTAAAAAATTGACCTCCCCATGCATGTTTCCTAATGACAACTAGAAATGCTCCACCAAATCTGGAGCACTAGAGTTAACTCCAGTTAAAATAGGCATATATTCATAATTTGGTGGCCGCTCCAAGTTTTCCACTGGTCGAAAATCCTTTCACTAACCTTGATGGTTAAGGGGAGCGGATAATGTGGACACATGACCCGGATTTTTTCCAGTGAAATTTAATGTTGGAGTTAACAACTCCAAAACCGTTGACTGTCATGTGAACAAACTCCAAGTGTTGGTGATTACAGTGGGGATTAAACCATGGGTTCTAATGCTTGGATGCATGGAGGGGGGGCTAGCCCTTTGAGGCTGGCCTCCAAAACTTCCAAAAGCGCATACCATAAAGTTTAAATAAAACCTTTTGCCTTAGGATGGTAAGAAATACCATTGGCGTGATGGCATGCGGGTGAGCTAGTGGATGCGAGTTCAATGGTTCAAACCTCCAAAGCTCGATAAAAAAATTTAAAATAGAATACAAGGGACACGTGGCAACCTCTGGGCTGGCCATGTGTCACCCATCTATTGAACCACCAAAACATTCGTACAACCCCTTCAACGATTAGAATCCTTCGATACCATGAAAAATCAATGGCCCAGATTGAGCCCCATGGCACAATCCTGTTGGATTGGGAGAAAAATAGATTATTCCTGGAATATACCTGCTGACTGTACCTGCATGCTGACTAGGCATCCAGTCACAAAATTTTGTTGTTTGGGAAAACAGACAGAACGCGATATCTTCCTCATACGACATCGATTTTTCGAACCGTTCATGGCTCCAGAATAACAACGACGAGATATTTTTGGTTGCTTAGGTTTGGACCTATTTCAAGCACTTTCAGTTTTGAGAATAACACATGATCTCCTGATCACCTCAGGGGTGCGCGGGTTCTCTGTGCGAAAAATGCGCACCCCAATGATTTTTTAAAATAAAAATCGTTAGGACGCCATGGGTTCTATGTATGACACATGTGAAAAAATGCACTGTGTAAACACAGAACCTGCACAGGCACCGTGAGTTTTTGAAAAACCTTAATTTCTCCATAAAAAATGGTTCAAGTTTCCTCCAACTGATTTATAATGTTTAATTTGTTGATTTGCAAATCTTTAATCATGTTGGAATGGAAGGAATGAGAACAAGAGCACATGGAAAATGAAGCCATGGATGATCCGGAAACCATGTGTGCATTAAAAAATTGTGGCTTATACAAATTCTTGGAAATTCAGGGCATGAAGGCACAAGTTGAGCTGTTGACTTGGATTGTGATGCATGGAACGTGCAAGATCAATGTTTCATAATTGGAGACCCTTGGCTTGTGATCGAGTCAGAAGACATATACTTTCTCATTGGATTTCCTCGTAGAGGGAGAAACATTTCCTTATTTGGGACTATACCAGGAGGTATTCCCACTGCTAGCTACAAGGCTCAGTATTGTAGCAATAATTTAGAGCTAAAGGACGGTTGCATAGACATCAAAACCATTGTGCGACTAGAACTAAAAATCATAGCATTCATAGTTACCAGGTTATGAGAGAGTGCATCTCCTCATGTGGCTACAAAAGCATAGATGAAAAATGCATTTGAGTGTTTCAGAGGGAAAATATTAAATTGGAGTGAAGGAGTCTTGGCTAATATGAAGGGCCAACTGACTAGAGCTAAAAATGGGAAGTTGAAAATGTTGGGTATGTGTTATATTCTTTCCACGACTAGCCCCATGCACTGTACGTTGCGCTGGGTGCAACAGGGGGGTCACAAGGGGGGAGGCAACCCCCATTGTTGGGGTCTGGGGCAGTGCCCCGGCGAAAATTTGTTTGGTGTGCAGACCCACTCATAGGCAGAACCACCCATGTTTTGTGCATGATTTTTCACATGGTTTTGGGGTACGATGGTTTTCGACCCCTAGTATTTTGTAGATCTGGTCAAGGGAACTATGGTTATGTTCTAATCCAGGGTTAATGGATTGGAGTTTATGTATTCTTCGACATGTATATGTATGTGTTGTAACACTTAAATGAATATAATGAAAAATCAAGCTGGTCGTCCCAATTTGGGATCCAGGGGAAAATCTCTGTGTTTATCTGTTTTATGTTTTATGCTCTCGCTATTGTTTATTTTCTGTTATAAGATTCGTGTGTAGATAATTTTTGTTCAGGCTTAAAACCTACATTTGGTATCAGAGTTATTTCGGCTTAAAGGGGACGCCTTGGCTGTTGAGGGTTTTTTGCTCGGGCCTGAGGTAGACCCTGTTCAGTGGGAGATCTGCGAGATTGATTCTTGTAGTGAAAGAATATGGCGAGCGGCGGGAAGATAGAGATCGAGAAATTTAATGGTCATAGTTTTGAGTTATAAAAGCTCAAGATGGAGGATCTGCTGGTGGATAAAGATCAGTGGATTGCGGTAGATCTAGGTACTAAACCAACGGGAATGTCAGATGAAGACTGGAAGAAACTGGATCGGAAGGCTAAGAGCATAATACGGTTGTGTGTCTCAGATTCAGTATTGTTGAATGTATCTGGGGAAGCTACGACGAAGAATTTGTGGGAAAAACTTGGGACTTTGTACCAATCTAAGTCTCTGGTGAATAAGTTGTTCCTGCGGAAAAAGCTGTATAACCTGAGGATGAAGGATGGAGAATCGGTGACAGAGCATCTGAATGCCTTCAATACTGTGGTAAGTCAGTTGTCATCTGTTGATATTAAAATCTTAGATGAAGATAAGTGCATCAGTTTGTTTTGTTCTCTACCAGACTCATGGGACAGTCTGGTTATTACAATAGGTAGCAATACAACTACCTTGAATTTTGATGACATTGTCTCAGCCTTGCTATCGGAGGAAATGAGACGGAGAAATATGGAGGGCCAGAATGGAGATGCCTTATATGTACGAGGAAGGTCCCAAAATAGAAACAAGAATAAGGTTTCGAGTGGGAGATCCAAATCTAGAGGGAGATCTAAATCTCCTGGAAAGTTTGTAAAGGTGTGCTGGAAATGCGGAAAGGAAGGGCACTATAAAAAGGAATGCAGATCTAAAGCTCCTGAGAAAGGAAAGGGATCTGATGAAGGTCCTTCTGCAGAGGCAAAAACCACCTCGGATGAAGGTGGGGATGTGTATTTGGCTTCTTCTTCGAATACACATGTAGATCATGAGTCATGGTTGATTGACTCAGGTGCATCCTTTCACTTCACTCCCCATAGGGAGTGGTTCTGCGAGTATGAGAAATATGATGGTGGTGATGTCTTCCTAGGGGATGATAGGAAGGCTAGAATCGTTGGATGTGGAAAGGTCAAGCTGAAGCTGCAAGGTGGAAGGATTAGAACACTTCCTGGTGTTCTGCATATTCCTGCATTGGCCAGAAATCTGATTTCTGTAAGCAAGATGGATGATGCAGGTGTAAAAACAGTGTTCGAGAAAGATGCCTGCAAGATGGTTCGGGGAGCACTGGTATTAATGCGGGGAGTTCGGAATGGAACTCTGTACAAGCTACAAGGTAGCACTATTATTGATGGGTGTAATAGTTATGTGGTTCCTGAAAGTGGAGCGGAAAGCCTAGTTGTCTCTGGAGAAAAGACCATGTTATGGCATCAAAGGCTTGGACATATTGGAGAGAAGGGCCTTCGGATACTGCATAGAAATGGTATGGTAGAAGGTATGTCTAATTTCTCTCTAGATTTCGATTTTTGTGAACATTGTGTATATGGGAAGCAGAATCGGGTGAGTTTTCCTTCTGGTGCTAAGAGGGCGAACAAGATATTAGAACTTGTGCACAGTGATGTGTTTGGACCTGTGTCAGTTCCATCACTGGGAAAGTCTGTGTACTATGTTTCATTCATATATGAATTCTCAAGGAATACATGGATATATTTCTTGAGGAAGAAATCTGAAGTCTTTGACAAATTTAAAGAATTTAAGGCTCTGGTGGAAAACCAGACAGAGAAGAAGATAAAGGCGCTAAGGACAGATAATGGTGGGGAGTTCTGCAAGAAGGAATTTGAAGAGTTCTGTAAGAAGTGTGGTATAGCACGGCAGAAGACTACTCCATACACACCTCGGCAAAATGGAGTTGCAGAAAGAATGAATAGAACACTGATGGAAAAGGCAAGAAGCATGCTCAGTGGTACCGGGTTAGGACAAGAATTCTGGGCAGAGGCAGTGGAGACTGCATGTTACTTAGTTAACAGATCACCTTCATCATCATTGGAGGATAAGACCCCACATGAGGTATGGACTGGTAAGAAACCCTCTCTTTCACATCTAAGGGTATTTGGATGTGATGCATATGTACATGTTCCAAAGGAGAAAAGGACCAAGTTGGATAATAAATCTGAAAGGTGCATCTTTATTGGGTATAAGGATGGTTTAAAGAGTTACAAGCTTTGGAACCCAGAAACAAGGAAGGTTGTGTACAGCCGAGATGTGGTGTTTAGAGAGGTGAAATATTTTGTTACACATGAAGTCCTACCAAAGGAACCTGAGAAGATAGAGTTTGAGCTAAAGGAGGATGAATCAGACTCTACAACAGAAGAAGACTCAGAAGAGGAAGAGCCACAAACTCCAGCTGTGAGAAGATCAACTCGGGAAAGAAGGCAACCAGAAAGGTATAGTCCATCTGCTTTTTGTTCAGGTTTTGCCTTAACTATAACTGATGATGATCCCAAAACTGTCAGGGAGGCAGTAGATTCAGAGGATGGAAAACTCTGGAAGGAGGCCATGGTTGATGAGATGGCATCCTTGCACAAAAATGAGGCATGGGATCTGGTAGAGTTGCCGACAGGAAGGAAGCCCATCGAGAGAAAATGGGTGCTTAAGAAGAAGATCAATGTAGAAGGCAAGGTGGAGAAATACAAAGCTCGGTTGGTAGCAAAAGGTTATTCCCAGGTGCCAGGAATTGATTTTGGTGATATTTTTTCTCCTGTTGCCAAAGTTACTTCTATTAGATTACTTTTATCTGTTGCTACTACATTTGATTTTGAGATAGAACAGATGGATGTGAAGACAACATTTCTTCACGGGGATCTAGAAGAGGAGATCTACATGAAGCAACCTGAAGGCTTTATGGTGAAGGGTAAGAAAGAACTGGTATGCAGGTTGAAGAAGTCTCTGTATGGGTTAAAACGGTCACCAAGGATGTGGTATCAGAAATTTGATACCTATATACGGGGACTTGGCTTCACCAGAAGCAAGGAGGATCACTGTGTTTATTTTAAATTAATTGGTGACCGTGTTATTTATTTGGTCTTGTATGTGGATGGTATGTTGTTGATTGGAAATGACAAAGAAATTATCCAAGATTTGAAGACCCAACTGTTCTCCAAATTCGACATGAAGGATCTGGGTGCTGCCAACTATATTTTGGGCATGGAAATTAAGAGAGATCGGGCAAAGAGGAAGCTCTGGTTAAACCAGAGGAAGTATGTCGAGACTATATTGCAGAGGTTAAATATGCAGGATAGTAAACCGGTGAATGTTCCTATTCTGTAGGTGTAAAGCTGTCTGCTGAACAGTGTCCCAAGACACAAGAAGAAGAGGAGTATATGTCCCGTGTTCCATATGCAAGTGCAGTGGGTAGCCTGATGTATGCAATGGTCTGTACTAGACCAGACATTGCACATGAAGTGGGAGTATTGAGCAGGTTTATGTCAAACCCAGGGAAGGAGCATTGGACAACAGTGAAGCGGGTTTTCAGATATTTACGTGGCACTAGTGATTATGGCTTGTGCTACCAGGGAAGACCGGGATTGGAAAGAATGTTGGACATTCATGGTTTTGTTGATGCAGACTGGGCTGGAGATCTGGACCAAAGAAGATCTACAAGTGGGTATGTGTTTAGCCTATTTGGAGGCGCAATCAGTTGGATGAGTAAAAGACAGTCTGTAGTGGCTCTTTCAACTACAGAGGCAGAATACATAGCAGCCACTCATGCAAGCAAGGAAGCAGGTTGGTTGCAAAGATTGTGTTCAAGTATGGGGTTGGTACAGCAAGCTATAAGGATAGACTGTGATAGCCAAAGTGCAATTTTCTTGGCTAAGAACCCTGCTTATCATTCAAAGACAAAGCACATTGATGTTCAATATCACTTTGTTAGAGATATAGTTGAGGCTAAAAGGGTGTTGCTGGTAAAGGTGGACACTTTGAAGAATGTTGCAGATGCATTGACGAAGTCTGTGAGCACTCAGAAGTTCTCTTGGTGTAGAGAAACAATGTGTGTTGAAGAATTGGCCCAATGACTAAGCTCTCCTGTGGCCCCCTGTGGAAAGAAAACAACAAGTGGGAGAATGTTGGGTATGTGTTATATTCTTTCCATGACTATTACAATCTTGTACATTGCATTGAGCACAGCGAGAGCGTTTTGGCTTTGATGTGTGGGAGTGCAATGCCTTGACGAAGTTACCTTTGGTGTGCGGACCCACTCATCGCGGACCCACCCATGTTTTGTGCATGATTTTGCACATGGTTTTGGGGTATGATGGTTTTCGGCCCCTGGTATTTTGTAGATCCGGTCAAGGGAACTACGGTTATGTTCTAATCCAGGGTTAATGGATTGGGGTTTATGTATGCTTCGGCATGTATATATATGTGTTGTAACACTAAAAGCAATATAATGAAAAATCAAGCTGGTCGTCCCAATTTGGGATCTAGGGGAAAATCTCTGTGTTTATATGTTTTATGTTTTATGCTCTCACTATTGTTTATTTTTTGTTATAATATTCATGTGTAGATAATTTATGTTTAGGGTTAAAACCTACCGAAAAAATTCTGGTATGGTGCCATTCTTATCTCATTTTCTCTAGAGAGGATCCCACTCCTTGCGCCTCAACAGAATCAAGTGGATCCTCAAAGTCCTCAGGAACCTCATATGGTGTGATGGGTAGCATTGATGGCTCGCTATGGTGACGAAGGTGGTGCAGTGGTTCGGTTCACTCCGAATTATTTCTCGTGGCTCAGGAACCAGATCTTCTTGATTGAAGATTTTCCTTATGTAGGAATGGACTATAGAGGTGATCCTGAAACATCTCTGCCACCAGGGGTACAGTGGGATGAGATAGGTTAGTGAATCTTTTTTAAGTTTTTAATCTAATTTTAATTTGATTTTTTATCGTCCAATAAAGATAGAAATTTTAAATGCAGATGTCGGTCTGACATGACCAACAATACTTCGCCGCTTTGAAAGGCAAGAGGAACAATCCATAGCACCCACATAGGATGATGCAATAGAGATCCTAGCAGAGATGGAGCACAACCTTTAGAGGTTGAGTATTGATATTCCTGAGACAGGAATTGATGATATACCTCTCAGGCTCTAGAGACATGTGACTGGTGTCCCAAGTCCACTAAGGATATTTTTGTGCAAGGTGGCACGTGCCATAGTTTGCTATCATGACCATCATCATGGATAGCTGATGGTAAATGTAGATCGACATTTTGTTTTTTTATATCAATATATTTTAGATCATAAGGTGTTTGAACCTATCATCATGGACTATGTAATATTTTTTGACACAAAGTTATCTATCCTAATGATATTACTACCTTCATTCTTTGAGTATCTTGTTCAACATGGATTGAATGTTGTTTTGATTTACTTTGTTAATGTTGCAGATGTCTATTTAAAACTTTATTAGCTAATCCATTAGCCAATGTGTTTAAATTTCTTGAGATATGTTGATATTCGATATAATCAAATTGTCTTTCCAAGAGACGAACCTTAAAAAATAATCTTAACAAAAATGGATTTTTGATAGCATAAACTTTGTTTAAATGTAATACAAGGAGTTGCGAATTGAACCTAATGATCAAACGTCAAATACCAAAAGTGATGGCATCAGATAATAACTCAATCACTGTGCTATATTCTACAATATTGTTCGTTGTTTGACAAAGTCATATCCCATGAATAGAGACTAACTCATTGGTGGGTGAATAAATAACCCAAGCCGTGGAAGAGATGCTATGTGTACTATGACATGCGCCATCAGAAAAACCAATGTTATTTTGAAGGGATGTCGACATTTTCAATATCAAGAGTAATCAAGATAAGAAGCGAAAGTAGTAACAACAAAAATAACTAATCTATGCACACTTGTCTAATCTAAGGAAAATTTTTCTAAAATGTAACTAATGTACAAGGGAGATATTCACATGAAAAGTCATGCATAATATCTCTTGAGATAAAGACCATTTTTGGGTTTATCTAAAGAGACCCCTTCATAATCAATTAATTCATAGGCTCCTTTTTCAAGCACACGCTTGACAATATAGGGACCATGCCACATCGGTTTGAATTTACCAGTGCCTAGTTTGTCATTAGCTTGATTGTATAGTAAACTAGGCCACCTTATGAATGAATGTGAGGGTTAAAACTTTGATCATACTATGCTTTAACACGTTTCTTCTAAGCTTTGACAACTAATGCAGCAGTGCAACGAGTCTCATATAATTGTGGTAAGTATGGAAAGTGTTTCTCCTCTTCAGAGGTAGCTGGTAACAACTCAATGACTAATTTGAGTGACAGTATTTCACATTCAATGGGTAACACAACTTCTAAACCATAAACAAGTTGAAAATGAGTGAACCCTATAGCAGTTTTTGCAGAGGTAAGGTATGCCCATAATGTAGAAAAAAGAAAGGTATGCCAATTAGATTTATGAGTTCCAACAATCCATTTAATCATGGTGGTTAAAACCTTGTTGACAGCCTCAAATTTACCATTATCCTATGGGTAATATAGTGTAGAACTATCATGGCGTAGGCCAAGTTGATCAGAAAGTTCAGTCATCATAATATTTTGAAAATGTATCCCATGGTCTGTAATGATAGCTTGAGGGACACCGAATTAAGCAATCACATGATTGAATATGAAAGTAGCTGCAGTTTTGCCATTAGTCACGAATGTAGGCATTGCCTTGGCCCATTTGGTAAAGAAATCTATAGTGAGAATAATATGCCCATGCCACCTGGTTGAGTGAGGGTTACATGTAATGAAATAGACGCCCCATTTTGCGAAAGGACCAAAAACAATAATTGGGTGAAGAGGAGCTGGAGGTGCAAGCATCTTTCGATAAAAAATCTAACAATTGTGGCATTTTCGGACCGCGATATTACAATATTTGAATAAAGATGACCAAAAATAACCAGTGCGCAATATCTTTTGGGCTGTGGAAAACCCAGACATATGATCGCCACATGCTCCGGGTGCAGATAATTTAAAACCCTTTCAGCCTCTTCCTGATTTATACATCGTCGAAACAGAGAATCAATACCACAACGATAAAGAGTGTCCCTGTTGTGGCCAGCAACAACCCCCCTTTTTATTTATTATTACTAATAATACTAAATAAATGAGGACCCTTAGTTAAAAATCCAAAAAAATCAATTAGGATTTGTTTGCCTTTTCAAATAAAACTTTCTATCATAAAATTATAGAAATCCCTTAGAAAGAATATTAAGAAACACTTAATTTTATGATAGATTATAATAAAATTGCTCTTTAAACAAGATAGCGCATCCATAGCAAAATGGTATATATCTTTTATAAAACAGAAAATGCGATTTTGTGCTTTTGCAATAATGCGACCCTAAAAGCCTATACAACAAACGCATTGGTCGCAGATCGCATAGCGCAGAAAACAGAAGTGATTAATGAATATATTTTGCGCTCTTTTCAATTATGCGCTTTTGCGATTTTGCGATATGCGCTTTTGCGCTATTGCGCAATTTCCGCTTTTGCGCTATTTTCATAACTGCGATGACTTCATTTTGCGATATTGCGACATTGTGATATTGCGATATTGTGCAGCAAATCGCAGATCGCAATGTCGCAGATTCATGTAGGCGCGCTATCCCAAGGCAATCTTCCCATATTTCAAATCTGTTATGCGCTTTAATGATTAAATTAAATGATTGGGTTGATTATTAAATGTAAATGAGATTGAGTTTGGATTGAAAGTCGTTTCACAATTAAAATATTATATTTCATCCACTTTCACATTTAAAACAGTCTCATCACCTTTCTTATGCCATTACTCTCATTTACTTGTAAAACGCAAACACGAAGGAGCAAACGTCTATACAAAGCTTTCGCTAAACACTATGGGTAAGAAGGAGAAAAGCTCGAGTTCTGAAAACAAAGAAATGGCTTTGCTGTATGAAAACACCGCTTGTAATAAGGATGCCGGTATATCCACTTGGGAAGGAATGTATAATCTGTTAGAAGATGAAAACCCTGTGGTGATAAAAGTTGTAGCTACAGCAGGTTCCAGTAATACGTCTGAAGCAACCCTTAGAGACTTGGCTTGCTCATTTCTGCATAGAATAGCAGCAAGGCCAAGGATTTTCCCATATACAGACATGGTGAGATGGGTACTAGATAGCACCGATATTTCAGACAGATAATTCAGAACTCCATCTGAAGAGCTAATCGGGTCATTCACCATAGAAGATCTGAGATTAATGTATAAGTTGCCAGAACCTCAGGCGACTTACAACAAACAATTCATGGAAGATTTTGCCAGAGAACATGAAAATTTGGCAGAATGCACAAAGGAGTGGACCAAAAGAAGTGAACCACTAAAGAAAAACAAACAAGGTATGTACAGCACGGGTTCACTTACCTCTCCTTATTGTTTTACTGCTGCCATGTTATGCAGGCTTTTTGGAAAGCCTGACATAAATATGATCTTACCCGAATGGCTTCCTTTGATGAATGCGGCTGTTAATTCTACAATTGTAGACTGGGCCAAAATCCTATCTGATAATTTGACCACTGCTATTTTTCACTACCGGCCTAAACGAAATGTTTCTCAGTGGGTTTATCCACCTTTTTATTTATCTGCTTATGTCATGGACGCCATCTGCTATGTCTCTAAATTCCCTGTGATGGGCTCGAAATGGACTATCCACGATCCTTTGCCCATTCATGTGTACCATAAAGAACTATGGGAGTCTAAGTTTATCCCCCATTTTTACCAAATTTGTCATGGAATAATGCTGCCATTGTACAGAACATTATATAATAAGGATGCCCCAAGGTTATCCTCAGAAACAGAGGTTGATATTCTCCCCGTCGCAAGATGGTTTGGAGAAGAATTATTCACTTATATTAGGGTTTTTGGAAGTTATGCTTCTCCCCATGTTTTACCCCTTTATGTTCCAGATAGACTTGTAGCTCGGGAAATTGCTTATCAGACCTGTGGCTAGGGAGGTATAACAAAATATTTAAAAGAGAAGAAAAAGGGCATTTGGCCATAATTTCCTGTAAAATGTGGAACATTTTCATTGTTTGATATTGGCCATGCATTCCAAGATGTTAGTATGAATTCTTTGTCGAAGCGTACGAAAAAGAACCACTTTAGCTACGCATAACTAATAGCCCTAACAACAATAATGGCTGCAAAACATCTTCAGATCTGCAATTAGTAGTTAAAGTGCTGCAACAAACAGATCTATAAATGGAAAGATATTAAGCAGTAAAGTAAAGAGTTTGCTCCATGCATCCAACAGAAAAGACAAGAACACGATTTTTGAATGAATTTTTATATTACAGGGCACCTGGGAGGAAACAAGAAGGTGTATCCAGATCTCCTCAATGGGATGGGTTCTTTGTAGTCCTCAGCACTTCAGATCTAAGCTTTCTCTCTCTTGTAGATGTGGAAAACCCAATGTAGAAGGTAGAGCTCAATGGGAGCAACAATGGCAGAAAATGAGACCGAGTGTATAGATCCAGAGTGATCTAGTATGCAACAAAAGGTGAAGAATGAAGGGGAAAACCCTCCTATTTATAACAAAATATTGGGTCTTTCTAGATCTTGGTGCATGATTAAAATAATGTTAATCACAACTAGATCCACCTCGATGGAATATTTTATTATTATTTGTTGGAGGGAAAGGGTGTTTGACTTGGGTCAAATCCCTTGATTAGTGAAAAATAAATAAATAAATGATTTATTTATCTTTTTAAGAAAGTGGTTGGGATATAATCAAATAAATAATGATTTATTTGATTAATGGTGGTTGATTTGGTCATATTTAACAAGGAATATTATTTAAATAATTATTCCTAGAAAATAATAAGATAGCTATGGGTTTATCTCATTAATTTCTTTGTTTTTGGGTTAAACATGACTGGGAATAATAATTAAATTATGGTTTAATTAATTATTCCTTTTGGGGTTCCCTAATTAATCATAGTGAAAGCAGTTTTACTTGGGGTAAAACTGGTCTTACATGGTGTACTTGGGTCCATCTAATGATGAAAAGTTAGATGACCAAAAAATGGTGTAACACAAGAGAAAGTGGTTGGGATATAATCAAATAAATAATGATTTAGTTGATTAATGGTGGTTGATTTGGTCATATTTAACAAGGAATATTATTTAAATAATTATTCCTAGAAAATAATAAGATAACTATGGGTTTATCTCATTAATTTCTTTGTTTTTGGGTTAAACATGACTGGGAATAATAATTAAATTATGGTTTAATTAATTATTCCTTTTGGGGTTTCCTAATTAACATAGTGAAAGCAGTTTTACTTGGGGTAAAACTGGTCTTACATGGTGTACTTGGGTCCATCTAATGATGAAGAGTTAGATGACCAAAAAACGGTGTAACAGATTGCCCCCCAGCGTGCGAGTGTCAGGAGCAAATCGTATGACCGAAGTACGTTGTAAGAAGACAATCACTAGACAACAAAAAGGGTATGTCAGAGAGGGAAATATGAGGTAGATAGTGTGCTGAAGGACTAGACCCTGAGGAGACGAGACTCGCAGGTGCAACAAGTCTCTGTTATGAGAGGGTACCTGTGCTGAAGGCGGCGGGGGAAGCATACCTATGCCCGCCGTGACAAAGTACAAAAGAATAGTGTGTCCAGTGAACAAGGGACCGAACCATAGAGTCTGACTGGCATAATCAAGAGGCAGGATAAAAATACAATGAATAGTCTCACATACATACGCTGCACAGGATAACGACAGGACTAGTACAATATCATCTGAGTACATGAGATAAATACAACCCAAATGCCCCCTGTACATGGGGAAGGGCTCACAAAATCTGACTGATACATGCAAATCATAGAGGTGCTGCAAGTGGCTAAGGCCAACATCATCAAAAGCTGGAGCGGCATCAAAGGCGGCAATGAAGAGGTCATCCGGGCATGTGGGGGGCTACCTGCAGGGCCACCCCCTCATGAGGGCTGAGACATCTCACACACGCCCGGGAATCATCAAGAGCTGCTGCTGGGTCACTGGACTGTCCAGTATACGCATCTCGATCATGCTGAAAGGAGCTGGAGAAGCAATCAAGTCAAAGGGAGGTAAGAAATCCCCCTGCCTGATCCGAGGCACCGAACAAAAGTGGAAGCTGGAACCAAGGTACACCGCCCTCTAGACCTTGCTTCTGGAATAAGTGTGTTGAGGTCGACAGAAGGAAGCCCGCCTTAGGTGAGGCAATGAGAGATACTCAACTAAGGCACGAGAGAATAGCAATAGAGCGACGGACAGACTGACACTAATGATGATGGCGGAAATGGGAAGGGTGGAGTGGCGAATGGACGACTTCCCTTGTTAGAGCATAAAGGGCATGAATGACATGGCGGCGACTGACACAATATCGAAAGGGACAGGGGACAGTGGGGCTGAAGGTCATGAGATGCGACACAAGAGAGGAACCAAGCAAAAAGAATGGAGGGCTATAGTAGGGTGTAAAAGGATGCAGGATATACTCCATGAATGCAATGATGACTCAACTCGGATGCTCTAAGCAAGGGCGACTAGATAGTGCTGCCACACAATAAAGGCCCCAATGGGGGGTCATAGAAGCATGAGTACAAGGTGGGTACTCATGACGAAAATCAACACGAACATGGACAAGTAAAGGGGCGATATGGTGCCCCAAGTACAAGTGTCGTAAGTGAGGAAATTCGATTTTAAGGAGCGGTGAAGTGATCCTTCGTGGAAAAATGTGTCCGGGTGAAGTATCAAATCACCAAAAACTAAGGAAAACCCATTTGAGAGCTCGGTGAGATCTGTCCAGCGGTGCTGACGGTTCGTCGAACGGGGCTACGGTGTGGTCGCAGCAGTCGAAAGAAGAAACAGGGGTTCTCTTTTAATGAGGCAGTTTTCCCTCCAAAATCATTCATTTGCTATTGTTGCTGTGGTGAATGTGGAGAGGAGAGAAGGCCCTAAATCTTGCGGCGAACGTAGCGGACAAACCGACCATTGGATTCGAGATCTGTCAGTTGGAGGTAAGAGGCCTAACCTTGCTCTTGCATTTTGATGGATTAGATTTGCAGTTTAGGGCCCAACACCCCAGAAACAGCCCCTCCCTCCTCTCTACGGGCGGGTCGCACCTTTTGGGGCAAAAGGTGCGACCCAGGACGCAGGTTTTGGGGCAAAAGGTGCGACCTGGTCCAGAAATGGGCAGAAAGCTGCGACCTGGGAGGGGAGGGGAGCTTGATGCTGTTTGATGGCTGGGAGTTGGGTTTTTGTGTGTGGTTGTGGGTTGCCCGATCTGTACCCTGACAAAAAGAATGTGTTTTTGCAGGTATGGCAGAGTTACGAGTCAACTGGAGAGAGAGGGATCTGGGAACACTTCGGGCAGAGATCCAGGCGGATCAGGGCGTCCGTCGTGTATTGGCCAGATTTGGGGTTCTCAAGTTTGTAGAGAACCCGTTGATGAACGAGAGATACGTGCTTTGGCCGGATTATCGATTCTTGGGATCCCGGTCGGAGATCTTTGTCGTGCGAGGCACGGGATCGGGACGGCGGTCAGGATGTGTATTTACGACCGTACTCCCTGAGCTGAGGATGATGGGAACCCGCGCGTGGATGTTGCCAGCAGAGCGCATATCATGGGTTGTGGAGCATGCATTGTCGGCAAGGGGTTCAAGTCCAGGGACTCGGATATCGATGGGGATCTCAAAGGCACTAGAAACCCGTGCCGGTGCATTGTGAAGCCTCTGCGAAGATTCTGCTTCGGCATTCCTTTCATCACCGTTTCGGCCAGGATGGTGATAGTGGAGAGTGTGTTGAGTGGGACCTACTTTGGGTGGGCCCAAATGATGTTGGTGTCGCTAAAGCGACAGTTGTCGCTATGCAAGCGGCAGGTGAATCATGATTGCTCATATGGGACTTTGTTGTGCGCCTTCTTCTTGGAGAAGATCCCGACCTTGAGGCCTCGCGTGCAGCTTCCAGATGGGGGCCCGAGAGAGCCCAGGATGCGTCGTTGGGGACGACTACTCTGCAAAGGAGGAGGAGGGGCGGTCAGGCGAACATTTCGACCGGAGTTTTTTGCCCATTGGGATCAGATGCCGTTGTACATAGACGACTACCCTTATAGTGGGATGAGCTACTGTGGGGATCCGGATCTGCCACTTCCGCCTGGTCGAGTCTAGGGGCCCGATGGTAAGTGAAAAATTGCTATTCTTATATGGGCATGTTTAAAGTTTTTTGAATAGTAAATAATGATACTGATTCATGGACTTTTGGTATGCAGATATAGCACCGGTAAAACCGGCCGGATACATGGGACGACCGGCAGCGTCTGGAGCTACGGGTCCGAGTGGATCGAGGGCAGCGCAAAATGATGGTGCGGCTGCCCTACTGGAGGACATCCGCCGTAGATGTGAGCAGCTGTTGACCGGAGTATCAGAGCGCGGGTGGCAGGATTTAGACGACCAGTACATAGAGCCATGTGTTGGTCTCCCTTCGGAGTGGCGAGGTATCATGCGGCGCATGGCGATGGCCGGTCAAACTATGCGTGATCTACATGCTGCAGGGGCAGAGCCATTGGCCCGGGAGCCTCCAGATAGTGATTAGGGACATATGGTGCCCCCTTTGATGTATGTAGGGGCAGGGGGTGCTTCCTATAGTGTAGGGAGGGGCATATGGTGCCCCCAGTTTTTGTTTTTTGGTTTGTAACATGCTATGGGCATGTCGGATGTATATGTGTGGGGGGGCGTATGGTGCCCCCAGATTTTGGAACATGCTATGGGCATGTCGTATGTATCAGAGTAAATGGACTCATCAATATATGGTTTGCGACACATATTATGGATATGCATCGTCTTTTGATGGTTGATTTAATGTTATTGTCTTGTATGAATTGTGTGTGATAAATTCCAATCTAGAACATGGTTTGCAATACTATCTACGTAGTGATTCTGGTCTCTGGGTACATGGTTGAAAGTGATGGTTTCAAACGCACGTATTAAGACTTTCACTCGTAAGTAGCGTCGAAACAGCACAGGGTTATGCACACGATAAACACCATTAGTTGCATGACAAGAAGCAAGGAATCTAAGCGAACGTGCAGGTGGCGAATGCGATGCAGCAAAGCATCAGCTAGTAGGCCACGCACTGCATTGTATTCGGCCTGATTGTTGGTGGCAGAACCAATGCATACCCCGTTAGACAGAACGAGGTCATGCAAGGGGGTGAAGATGGCCCACCCTGCCGAGGCAAGATTCCTGGAGTAGCGACTTGCACCATCGGCGTAACCGATAAAGGATGTGGACGGGGGGATACGCAAGGTGGTGTGACAAGACAATACATGAGGGGATGAAAGGAAAGGATGGCAGCGTGAGGGGGCA
This sequence comes from Pinus albicaulis, assembly GCA_034641835.2. Classification (NCBI taxonomy): domain Eukaryota; kingdom Viridiplantae; phylum Streptophyta; class Pinopsida; order Pinales; family Pinaceae; genus Pinus; species Pinus albicaulis. The sequence goes on along the minus strand of CM076572.1, from coordinate 164,704,387 downwards.
GAAGTCATCGAGCGGAAATGGCGGGGGGAAGGGGCAGGATGAGCAAAACTCAAACAAGGTGATGTATGAGGGCTATCGGAAACATGGCGAGGACTCGGGCTGCGAAGGTCAACAGAGACACCAGTGGAGTGATCTCGAGTATCAAGGGACACAATGGGGGAGGCGGCAGACGGGCTAGGTGCCAAGTGTCGTGCAGAGGAGGACAGGTAAAGAATGGTGACTGTAGACTCCGTCATCTGGACATCGGGGGGGGGGGGGAATATGGATGGGATCAGTGGAATCCTGAGGCTGGGCTGCAGCATACTGCGCGAGAATGGGAGAGGCGGATTGATTTTGTTCAACCTCATACTCGCGGATTACCTCAAGGGAGTCACGGTAATGCGTCAGGTGAGGACAATGATGGGAGTAGTGGCCATGGACACCGCACAAAGCACAAGGCTTGTTGGTGCGGAGAGTCTTGGCGTTCTTGGAGACGGTCGAAGCAGGAGTGGGAGTTTCAGGGACCGTAGTGTCGGGGAACGCGACTTTTACCATGGGGCGAATACGGGGTAACTCGGGACAAGCATGGGAGGCATGACCGATGATATCACATAAGGCACAAGGCTTCGAGGGTGGGGGAGGAGCCGAGGTGGTTGTGGTGGTTTGGTCTTTGGTTGCCCCCTTGCGGGCTTTTCCTTTCTTCCCAGGAGCCGACTCAACAGGAGAAGGGTCCTGTGGAGGTGCTGGGGGCACAGTGGCTATGGAGGAAGCGAGGGGGACCGGTTGAACCGGTGTCAAAGCCATGTAAGGTTTGGGGTGACCAGGGGGGGTGGCGGCTGGGGGGTCAAGGTACCAAACCGGAATACCCAAGGTCAAGTTAGGGAGAGAAAGAGTGGCCATGACGGGGACGGAATATACTCCGGGAGGGGGAGCCAAGAAGGGGATCTGTCCAGCAGGGTAATGACCAGGAGGAACGGCTTCAAGATGGTTAAGGCCAGGAGGGACCGATCCTGGAGGATAAAGAGGTGCGGGGGTGGCAGCTATAGGGGGAGGGCCGGAAAGGGGAGGTCCGGCTGGCTGAGACGGATGGCTAGGAGCGGGTTGCGGAGGGCGGGGAGGAGGGTGCGGGCTAGCTGAGGCAGGCCGTTTATGGGCAGCCTGAGATGATTGCATCATGCAAACATTCGACAAGCTGGGATCAGTAACGGGAGGGGGAGGAAGGTGAGGCAAAGTACCAAGCAAGGTGGAATCTTTATAAACGCCGGGGGAGACACTGGTCAAGGAATCGACAGTTTGCTTGTTGGCTACAGAAGAGATGGTCGTCTCGGAGGAGGACTGAGACGATGACTCATGATACGATAGCTGGTCAATGGTGACTATCTTCCCGTTATGTGGAAAAGACATCTTACGGAAGACCCCGGATGGGACAGCAGACATGGCATAGGTGTAGCTTCGCCCCAATAGGATGTTGTAGTCTAGAGGGGCGTCAATGACTTCGACATCAACGCAAACAGTCTTACCGGCGAGGGTGATGGGACAGTTACGAAACAGGCCAATAGGCTGGGAGGCATGACCATCCCACGCTCGAAGGGTGATCGTGGAAGGGGCCAACTCAGGGGATCCGAGTTGCTTCAAACCGAAGCGGACATCACACAGGTGGACGCCCCCTCATCAATTATACACCGGGATACAGTGGCGTTTCGGATTTTGACTGGGATTTGGAAAGCAACAGAAGGAGGAAGAGGAGGGTGGTCCGATTGAGAGGCGTCGAAAACAATCATTTGGTCATCAGCAGGATCAACAGCGCCCACGGCAGATAGTAGAGCCTTCCGTTGAGAAGGGCACGACTGGAGGAGTTCCAGTGTGGAAATGGCAGCAGGGGATTGTGCCAAATCATCTACTATATTGTACGATTGAGCGGCTCGACCAGAAGCAGCATTTCGGCGTAATGGACCCTTTGGAATCTTTGGGTGAACCTCAACTTTGGGTTGAGGGATGTGTAAGGGGCCACTGGATGTCGAAAGAGGCTCTGTAGAACCTAAAGATGGGGGCTCGGGAGCAGACTGAGCAGGGGGCTTGGTGTACTGGCGAGACCGAGTTTGAAGGTGAAGGTCGACGGAAGGGGACGGATCGGAGTGCATCATGAGGATCTGGTAGTCAGAGGAACCAGAAATGGATGAGGGTGTGGCTGCATGGCTGTCAGGGGGTTGGGTAGCCACGAATCCCTGTTGAGGGAAAGGATCAGTGAACACAGCTGGCTGGGTAGTGGCCACATTAGGAGGAGCGTGAGGGGAGGCGTGTTGTCCGCGCAATGTGGCATGAGACTCCCACATCTGTCGCATCTGGGGTAAGAGAGGGCAATCGTGAGTGTAGTGACCGTAAACACCGCAACACGAACAGGGCTTGTTTGTGCGAAGCAGCCTATCGGGCCTGGGCGGAATGCCCTGAGGCTGGTTGCTAGTGTTAGGGTCCAGACCAGAATTGGGTCCTCGGTTACCGGGGGCAGATGGGTTTCGGTTGCCTCTCCGCCTTCTTTGAGAAGAAGGGGGATTAAACGCACCCTGCTGTGCAAATACTTGCCCTGGAGGGGGTTGTAAGGGCTGTTGCAGGTGGTGAGGAGGCAAGGGAGGCGGAAGCGCATATGCTGGAGGAGTTGGCGCACCAGGCTGCGGATAAAAGTAAGGGTTGGGTTGGGTAGCATTGAGGTAAGCGGGAGGTTGGGCAAAAGGAGGAGGCATGCCGTATCCTGGATACATGTTGCCGGGAGGGGGCAGAGTGCTAGAGGTGCTGGCCCCTCCCTGAGGGAGGCCATGGCTCATAGGAGGGTGAGCAGAGGGGTGAGAAAGAGATCCAACAATACCGTCGGCGGAATGAGATGCCCCCGGGGCGTTAGCGCCACCGGGCCTGGGGATGTCAGGAAGAACGGTATAAACATAACCAGATTGAGCGTAGATCAGGTCATATTTTAAAGCTATTTGGAGGGCGGCTTCTTCAGATTGAGGAAAATGAGAGGCGACATCTTTGCCGATGGGAGACGGGAGGGTGCGAAGGAACCAGTCCATGTCAACCCGATCTTCAAAGGGAGGGGCTCGACATAAGCTCCGTCTTCGTCGCCATTCCTGAACATGGGCAGAAAGGCGTGTGGAAGAGGATTGCTTAAATGAAGTCAAGAGCTCCGTACCAGTGTCGTATCGGAGAGGGAGCTGGAAGTACGACAAGAAGGCTTGGGCAAGAGTCTCGAACGTGGTATGGGAGAAAGTGGCCTGTTCGACATACCATTTAGAAGCTTCGCCGGTAAGCGTGCGTTGGAACAAACGAAGACGGATGGAGTCATCGGTAATGGAGTTGGAGGAACACCACATGTGGAAAGACCGGACGTGATTGGTTGGGTCTTCGCCATTAAGGCCTTCGAACTTAGGGATATCAGAGGGTAACTTGGTGGGCATAGTGGGCCAGGTAGCATTGTGGTGAATGGGGTCGTTAATCAACTGATGGAAATCGGGGAGGCTGAGGCCTGCAATGTACGGCAGCACAGGGGTGGCCGGAGTAGTGGTTGTGACAGTTCCGCTAGAAGGAGGGCCGGTATTGGGGCCGCTAGCAGTGGGCCCTGATCCAGACATGGTGAAGGTAAAAGGGGGAGAACCGGGAGGAGAAGGGGGACCTGAGGAATCAGGAGAGGAGTCGGAGTGCGGACTCGAAGGTGGACTGGCTCGACGACGACGGTGCGAAGCAGGTCGATCAACCGGGAACTGAGGATGAAGGCCAAGAAGTCTCCGGGAAAGGCGCCTTGGGGGCGCAATGATGACAGGAAGAAGGAAACCGACAAGGGCAGAAAGGGGCAAAATCAAGAAGGTCAAGGGCGGATAAGGTGCAGTGACGATTGATTTTAGAGTCTTTGCCAGGCGGTGTAAACCAGGCGCTTCTTCACTTAAGGTCAGTGTGTGGTGTGCGTTAATTTTAATTGTTAAACCCTTTCCGTTGTTGAGAGCAAAAAAGTGTGCAACGTAGCTGAAAATAAACCTACAGAGAACAGAATAAAAATGCTGAAATAACAGAAAAATAACAGCTACATATGCATCTATCAAACCCAAGAAAGTGGGTCTCTCAAAACTATGCTGAAAAGAAAGGGAAAAACTATGGAAACACACACAAACGAAGCTCAACAGATCTAGGATCAAAGGGGACAGAGATCCGGAGGATAAAGCTGCAGATAAGGGGTGCAGATCACAGCCAAGAGACAGGGGCAAGGTGGCTGGAAAAAAAGGGAAATCAGCAAAAAGCCGGGAGGGGCAAGGCAGAGGCCTTTAGGGGAGGTCCAAACAAAGCGACAAGAGGTGATTTGAAAGGAGAAAGAGGCTGATTGATTACTGCGGAAGTAACAGACAGATACAGAAAAAGAAAATTTAAGCTCTGCAGAAACAATGACTGAAGCAGTGAAACTCTTCCACAAAAAGTGGAGGGTACTAAGCCCTAAGGGGGCTGGGATTTCCATAGATAGTAAAGCAGATCAGATCTTGGTCAAGGCGGTGAGACAGAAATTTGAAAACCTGCTGGCCGGTGCGGCCAAAGCCCGAGAAAAATTGGAAAAATCTGGAAAAAGGCGGGTCGGGTTCGGCTTTGATTTTGGTTGGTCACGGTTACGAGCTAAAAAAGTGCGTCCAGGTCGCAGGTTTTGGGCCAAAAGGTGCGACCCCCCCGTTCCGGCTGTTTCGGCGGCAGATTTTCTGAAAAATTGCCGTCTCAGGTGCGGTTGGTGTCGCTTACCTGCGCAATAGGGCCAGAAACACACGGAAGTTAGAAATTTTAGGTTTTTAGGGTTTTATGTGAGAAAAATGACATGAAAAGAGAAAAAATAAGCAGCTAAAAAAGAAGCCCTAGGGCCTGAAGTAGCTGGATATGCAGGAATAGGAAAAACGACAGCGGTCGTAATTTAAAACCCGTGTGGAGTAGCCATTTGTTAGTATGAATTCTTCGTCGAAGTGTACGAAAAAGAACCACTTTAGCTACGCATAACTAATAGCCCTAACAACAATAATGGCTGCAAAACATCTTCAGATCTGCAATTAGTAGTTAAAGTGCTGCAACAAACAGATCTATAAATGTAAAGACATTAAGCAGTAAAGTAAAGAGTTTGCTCCATGCATCCAACAGACAAGACAAGAACACGATTTTTGAATGAATTTTTATATTACAGGGCACCTGGGAGGAAACAAGAAGGTGTATCCAGATCTCCTCAATGGGATGGGTTCTTTGTAGTCCTCAACACTTCAGATCTAAGCTTTCTCTCTCTTGTAAATGTAGAAAACCCAATGTAGAAGGTAGAGCTCAATGGGAGCAAAATGGCAGAAAAATGAGACCAAGTGTGTAGATCCAGAGTGAT